>JAWQUS010000024.1:13750000-15000000 GCA_036365455.1 Macrosoma leucophasiata
TTAAAGAACATCCATGTGCACTGCGTGCTTGTTTTTATTACATAAAAAAAGAGTATGTCCGACATAATATTTGTTGTTATAACAACTATAACCCATTTACCTGCAGAGGACCTGCTAATAAGAATTAAGTCAATAAACTTGTAATTATTCTTTTACTGAATAAAAACGAAACTTCACGCTTCACTGTTTCTCCCTGAAGGCAGAGGTCTATCTGATAACATACATTATTGTATTAGTGGAGTCGCATAGAATAGGAGGTGCACCTTTTCTTTAATGATAGTGTCAAACAAGCTTGCGGCTCACATCTCACAATGTAGATGCGTTGCCAAGTTGATTTGCATCTATGATAGTAATTATGGAGCGATTAATTTCATCGAGAACATTACTAAAATATAGGGCTGACCATTTTCTCAATTGAAATAACCCAATACACTTACGCTCCGAACCTAAGATCGAATCCGGGACTTGAGGCGTAGCAATAGCGACCTATAATTTCCATGCCCATTCGTGGGTGCAATAGTACTAATATTGCACCCACGAATGGGCTAATGTTTTTACATATAATATTTATGGTAGAGTTCCATATTCAAGATTACTCTCACGTCTTCACATAGAAAGACGAATAAATTATTTTATTTTTAAAGAAAATGGAAAGAAAAATTTGACTTCAGGCGAGGCTCGAACTCGCGACCTACTGGGAATCTAGTCCAGCCGCTCTTCCAATTGAGCTACTGAAGCCTTGCCCGATTTGTCAAATCTTTCCTTCACATCTATTGCATTGCTTTATGGTAGCAGTAGCGCCATCTATTACCAACTATGCTAGTTAGGCAACCGATATAATAGACTTTTCAGTTTATTGAATATCGTAAAGAAGTCGCTTTTACCCTTAATAATTGTTTTATATTATTTCGCATTAACACATGCTTGTGAAATATATTTTATTTTAAAGAAAATGGAAAGAAATAATAATAAGACAATTATTAAGGGTAAAAGCGACTTCTTTACGATATTCAATAAACTGAAAAGTCTATTATATCGGTTGCCTAACTAGCATAGTTGGTAATAGATGGCGCTACTGCTACCATAAAGCAATGCAATAGATGTGAAGGAAAGATTTGACAAATCGGGCAAGGCTTCAGTAGCTCAATTGGAAGAGCGGCTGGACTAGATTCCCAGTAGGTCGCGAGTTCGAGCCTCGCCTGAAGTCAAATTTTTCTTTCCATTTTCTTTAAAAATAAAATATATTTCACAAGCATGTGTTAATGCGAAATAATATAAAACAATTATTAAGGGTAAAAGCGACTTCTTTACGATATTCAATAAACTGAAAAGTCTATTATATCGGTTGCCTAACTAGCATAGTTGGTAATAGATGGCGCTACTGCTACCATAAAGCAATGCAATAGATGTGAAGGAAAGATTTGACAAATCGGGCAAGGCTTCAGTAGCTCAATTGGAAGAGCGGCTGGACTAGATTCCCAGTAGGTCGCGAGTTCGAGCCTCGCCTGAAGTCAAATTTTTCTTTCCATTTTCTTTAAAAATAAAATAATTTATTCGTGTTTCTATGTGAAGACGTGAGAGTAATCTTGAATATGGAACTCTACCATAAATATTATATGTAAAAACATTAGCCCATTCGTGGGTGCAATATTAGTACTATTGCACCCACGAATGGGCATGGAAATTATAGGTCGCTATTGCTACGCCTCAAGTCCCGGATTCGATCTTAGGTTCGGAGCGTAAGTGTATTGGGTTATTTCAATTGAGAAAATGGTCAGCCCTATATTTTAGTAATGTTCTCGATGAAATTAATCGCTCCATAATTACTATCATAGATGCAAATCAACTTGGCAACGCATCTACATTGTGAGATGTGAGCCGCAAGCTTGTTTGACACTATCATTAAAGAAAAGGTGCACCTCCTATTCCATGCGACTCAACTAATACAATAATGTATGTTATCAGATAGACCTCTGCCTTCAGGGAGAAACAGTGAAGCGTGAAGTTTCGTTTTTATTCAGTAAAAGAATAATTACAAGTTTATTGACTTAATTCTTATTAGCAGGTCCTCTGCAGGTAAATGGGTTATAGTTGTTATAACAACAAATATTATGTCGGACATACTCTTTTTTTATGTAATAAAAACAAGCACGCAGTGCACATGGATGTTAAGTGATGACTACAGCCTATAGATATCTACACAAAAACAGAGATCAAAATGTAGATGCGTTGCCACCCCTGAGACCTAAGTTGTTATGTCTCTATGGTAGTTATTACGGGGCCGCACATTAACATCTAATCGGAAGATAGTGCTGAACACTACCATTTGGCGGCAAATAGATTAAGCAATGCGGTGGTACCTACGCCCACGAATCCCTACACTGGGACTCTACCACCAGTAAAATTAATTATATGTCTGACAAAGGCCCGCCCCGGCTTCGCGCGGTTGTAATGTTACCTACCTTCTCATGTTCATCTGAGCGTGACGTTATATAGCTTAAAGCCTTCTCAATAAATGGACTATCTAACACAGATTTTTTAAAATAGGACCAGTAGTTCCTGAGATCAGCGCGTTCAAGCAAACAAACTCTTCAGCTTTATAATATTAAGTATAGATTTCGCAGACATCATCAATCATCAATGGCCTTTGCATCTGCGAAAGATGTTATGAACATGTCCAGGTTGGAACATTTTTTAGAATGGCTAAAAAGGCCAATCCGGGAGAGGCAGCGACGTCCGCATATGGGGCAAACATGTGACCCAACGGTTGAAGACTGTTTTTTAAATATTCACTCTATAGTCATGTGGTTTACTTCGTACTGATCCCACGGGACCCAAAAGAACTCTACGCAACTCAACAACAATACTTCTCATCAGGCCGCCTCGTAAGCTTTG
The DNA here is from genome assembly GCA_036365455.1 of Macrosoma leucophasiata. Classification (NCBI taxonomy): domain Eukaryota; kingdom Metazoa; phylum Arthropoda; class Insecta; order Lepidoptera; family Hedylidae; genus Macrosoma; species Macrosoma leucophasiata. The sequence goes on from JAWQUS010000024.1 coordinate 13,752,896, forward strand.
TCTTTCGTCACACGAATAATATTAAAGGGGAAACTAAGCAATTGATAGTAAAAACGGGGCGGTGAAATAGAAAAATATCGCCGGACGCATTCGTGGCCTGGTAAAATATTCAATCGGGGCAATTCGGGCCCGAGTATAAATTCGGGACCGGCCATTATTTGTAGCGAGTCCTCGCGACCGAAAATCGGTACCTACATTGATAGTCGTCATTTTTCTTGTAGCTATCGTTAATATTTTACGGGTGCGTGTCAACGGTTTATGGGCACACTCTTAACACTAAAACGTTTTAGCCATGCTCTCGTTGTTTATAACGGTTTACTATCTATTTTTTTTAGAGTTCCTTATGAAAAATGTGCTAATGAAACAAATTATTGGTGACTGTCCGTCGTTTATTTGTTTATCAGGATTTTGTCTTCAGCAGAACAGCAATAGTAGTGGTAGTGTGCCAGGATTTAGGCACCACCGCATTACCTAATTTATTATTGGCTGAATTTCTGATTCAGATTTGTAAAAGGTCTTAAGCCTCAGGAGTGGATTGATGGTAGAGCTCCAGTAACGGAACTTTTTTTGTGTTGGTGTATATGAACTGCTTTCGTCACTTGCCATCCATGTGATGTGAACATCAAAATAGTAGGTTACATAACTATATTCAAGTTATGTCATTATATTCACTTATTTTAAAAAGGTTTGCCCCCGGTTACATGGATCAAAACGTAACCGGCCAATCGTGGTTTTGTGCGTATGCTTGTATGCATGCATTTACCTCTGCCCACCCTTTCGGGGATTACATGCGTGAAGTTACGTACGTAAAAAAAGATTCCCGTCATCATATTTTTTTTTCTCCTTTCGACATAAACCTATATTTTTTTTGACATAGTCGTTCTAAACACACGACTGGATTCGACCGATCGATCTAACCCCCCGCGAGCGGACTTGATTAATAATAATTCTGTCCACCGGACTCCTCTACACACGACCACATTTGGTTCGGAGCGTACCGAATCCGCTGTCCGCTCCGTACAAATCCGGACGTGTGTTACGACTATAAGTGAATACATTTCTTATTCCAATTCTGACACAAAGGATTATATCTGACCAAATATAACCTGATAACATTGTGCCACTGGCATGGGACCTTTCGTGTACAAGTCCAACTCGCGCATGACCGTTTTTTATAGTTTATTACAACCCGAGTACCGCTCGGGGATGTGACACGTAACTGTTTGTTTGACGGCGTGATTATACGCCGTACGATTTGATTTTTATTGGTCCCTAATACACAGCAGGCCCCCATTTATATTCTATTGGAAACGTCGTAATATGCAAACTTGAAAAAATGTCTGGATAGAATAAATTTGTATAAACCCATTCTGAAACTGAAAACTGCAATTAAGAAGCTATTCAAGTATAAACTTAACAGTCACGAAACACATTAAGAAAGAACGGATGTAGGAACGAAGCTAAGTGTAATTATCCAAGCAAGTTTGCGAGCTCAGGAAAAGAATTGCTCTCCTTTGTATGTAAGTGAGGGGTCGCGGGGTGGGTGGCGGGGGTGGGTAGGCTCACATGGGACGCGCTCTAATGAGGTGCCTGAAAGCGACAATGTCTTTGAGCAAAGCAAATGTGTAGGTATCTATCTACATATGAGGGGAGGAGTTCCTCCTCAACTACGCATATATAAGGTTATTAACATATAGGTACGCGTGTGTTTGTTATTTTTACACAACTATCTTTCATCCCTTTCGTTGGTGTGCTTGAGCGAATTTAAATTTTGAATGGCAACCGACTTAGAAATGTTGTAGGTTTGTACCTAGTAATGCACCAATTTGTATTTGATGCGCGGTTGAAGCTAGACTATAGGCAAAGCTAATGCTAATGATTCAGTAACTATTTTTTCAGAACCTGTAATGTTGGTACATAATACTAGTTTTAATCATAAGACTAGTTTATTTTGCTGTTCAGACATAGTACTTACCTAGTTAGTCACTAGGTAGGTACTGCTATTAACTCAATAAAATAACATAATAAAATTAGGTACCTACCTACTACGAAGTAGGATGTGGTGTGGAGTATAGGTACCTACCTATTTTAGACTCTGAAATTAAAAAAAACTTAATTGAATGTGTATTGATAATAAGTACATAAGCACTCAACTTCAGCAAGACATCTGATACCTTTCTTTCCTACTACATTTGATAAATATAGATAGGTAGGTACTCCCTTGCAACATTATTGCATGATATTCGTAGAAAGTCCCTGCACAATTTGGGTCAATAGCATGCAGGAATGTTTTTAGCCTAGTACGTATACATGTGACACATATTGGTGTATTCCGATCAACGATAAGAGGATTGACGTAGCAATGTTTGCATACAGCGACGTGAGGAGGTGAATCGGATGGGACGAGGCCGGAACTGAAGGGAGCGAGGCTCGCCTTCCGATCCGGACCCGGTTTTAATTTCCCGCGCGGGCCGAGGCGAGGGCCGCGGGCCGCGGGCGACGATGGTGGCGTTAAGTTTAAACGGCCGGAGATGAGCCGCACACGTACTAATATCATGCACGGCCCGGACCGTCGTCATAGCGACGCACACTCAAATGACGTGTGTGGAGCGGCGCGGCGGCGCGGGTGTGAGGCCGGGGGTAATATGATTTGAGCGGCCCCGGCGACACCCCGCCCGCTTGTTTGCTCTCCGATGCAATCGCGATACGACCCCCCTGCGCCCCCCGCCCCCGCTCGCCGACCCCCTCGCGCCGCCGACACATCTCTCACCTCCGTCCTCGATAACCGCATCGGATTCCTTGTTGCAAGCCACCGCATTCTATTGAAATAGATACTCGATACCCGCCTAGCCACCTACTGCTCTACTCGATTTACACGTCACCTCTCGTACCTACCTAGAATTTTCGACCCCGATCGACGGATCACGTCGCGCCTCGCCGTAAGACAGTCGAGTTTATGTTTGCACGGTATTCGCTTAAAACTACCTTTTAAATCTTTCAAGAAACGTTTCCGCGATGGAGCTCACGGCGGCAACTCGACCCGTTTGGTCCGATCCTAATAAATCAATCATACCCACATATCTGGATGATGCGGGAGCGGCGGGCGTCGTATGCTCTTGTCGTTTTTGCAGGCGACTCAATCACGCCTCGTCACGTCGCTCGAGTTTACGCGAGTTGGTGACAATTACGCGGTGTCGATGCTCATTAGTCGCGGCCGCGCGGCCGCTTCATGTATGATGTATTTCGCGTCGACGGCGTCGGCGAACGGGACAATGAAGCAATCAATCCGTGGCGCCCGCGCTCGCCGCCCCTGTCGCCTTCAAAGGAGCTGTTTACGCGACCGCTCTCACGCCATTCGCTCCAGATAACGACACACGTATCACAGGATTGTCGACGCACTACCGCAGTACTCGCCTTACCGGAAAACTCCTCGGCGAACTGTACCTACGCGCCTATTGCGAACTAGTCGAAGCCGGTAAAATTTAGTACCTGAGATGCACAACGGATACCTCGGACGAGGCCAACCTAATAGGGCATTGTGACTGAACGTTCGCGCCGCGGTAATTGCGGCGCGGACGCCAGGGGCCGCGGATAATGCCGCGCGTGATATATGGTACAACGGCTAATAACAGAGCAGAGCCCTTGCGCCGATTATCCCTTTACCCGACGAAGACGATTCGTATCGATCGGTGCGACGTTCGCTCTCAGCTAATGAGTGCAGGATTTACTAGTCATTATCCACTTTCGCCGCTAGCCCGGGGCGTGATGAAGACGTCGCGAGGCGCGGGCGGGTGCCGCGGGCGGCCAATTTGCCGCTCGCGCGCCGCACGGCCAACGTGCCCAACGTGGATGGCATGCCCGCAGCGCGCCCTGTGTTATATCCTCGGTAATTGCGGCCCGGCAACCACCACCGCCGTCGTTGCCCACACCACATGACCAACCCGACGGTAGTGGATAATTGCACTATTGTTGCTCACATCCGCGACGACCGGCAAATAGCTTTCGTGGAAGTCGTCGCCGGTAAATTAGAAGTAGCGTCGAGCGGGCTTTGTTATTTCGACAATTAAGTTAGATAACAAGATTAATAGTTGCTTAGATCGGAATAGCGTGCTCGGAGTGTAATAGCATCGCGGGCGTGTGCGGCATGCGGCACACGAGCGAGCTCTGTCCTTAACGGCTTGTTATTGTACGTTTGCACGCTGTAATTGTAGCCCGTCGCTTCTATCATGCTCTTTTGATGAAATCATTTGATACGGATACCTATCAAATTATGTATGACTACTTACTTTACAACAATTTGAATAAAACTATTTTAAAAGGACTTATCTTTAAAATTAACCCGACGTAAATCGCCATTCATCTAGTAAAAATTGGGTGGTTTTTTTTTTTCAATAACCTCGCGTACCATTCATGGAATGGTGTTTTCTAGCGAGTATCCGTACCTTTTATCTTGTCATACTAGATATAATGGTTAGGCTTATCCGCTATGTGTTCACAGACTGCAGACCTCCCTGTTCTTCGGTTTTTGACATCAGCAATATATTTTGTTCTCGGGGGCCACATTTAACGGTCCCGTAATTTCTGGCAAAGAGGCATAACAGCTTACCTAATTCCCAGGACTGGCAACGCATGTAGATACATGGAAATCTCTTGTTTTTATTTTGACGATTTTATATGGGCTAGTGAAAAAAGTGAAAGTGAAGCAATCTTTGAAAATGGCTTTTTGTCTACGTCTTTCGGCTGTAATGAAAATGATGATATAAGTTAGGCACTTATTGACTGGAGGTACCTTTGCTTCTTTGCCACCTCATGACAATATAATAGTTTCATTTCTTACTGCCTACCCCGTTAGAGACATACATACATACATAGTATGTTTGTAGGTTTTCGCGAGCTACACTCATTGAAATAAAACTCGTTTTCGGATTTATCTCGCGTATATTATACTAAAATGATTAGGTATTTAAAATCAACCCCAACGTTTCGGTCGCTTTTCAGCTTCCGTGGTCTCGGGCAGACTGAGTTGGTAGTTGTCTGACAGTAGTTTGAAAAATTATTATGTACAGATACCTCCTTCTATTTCGCAAACGTCTTGCGTAGCGTTCAGGATTAATACAAAAGTTACTAATTGTATCTTGAGGTCTTACAGACATACTTTTCTTATTTCCGCAGATGGCTAAGTCGAGGCTCCATGTTCGTGTTATCGGAAAGCCAAGCGCGGTCCTTGCTTGCGCCGGCAGCTGAGCTCGACCAGAGGAGAGGCGCGCTGGTCGACGTCGGCGCCGGCGATGGAGAGGTCAGCCGCCGCTTCGCACACCTCTTCAAAACCAAATACGCCACTGAGATATCCGGAAGCATGAGGAATGCGCTCAGCAGCAAGGGTTATATGTGAGTGTTTCTTTTTCTTAGCTTCTTTAGGATGCCGTTCCTCAAAGTTAAATGTCCCCAATGCCAACTAGGCGGTGGTATTGGAACCTGTGAAAAAAAAACACGGTAATTGTGTATACTTATAATGAATTTAAAAGGAAAACTATTACAGCTAAAAAGGCTCTACAACTTTACGAGTAATAGTTAGTCAATTTATAATTAAATGTAGGTACTTGAAAAACGGAACTCGACGTTGCACGTGGCCCGATACGAAATTGGCTGATTTTTATATATTAGGTTGGGGAAAAAGTTTCTTCGCATTTTTTAAGATAATTCAAAACATTTTTAATATAGTTCATTTAAATTTAACTAAAGTATGTATGTACCATTTTGTTCGATAACCTTTTGCCATCTTCTAGGTAGGGACATGATCCCATTGCTATAAAAATTTTGGAACTTCTCATCAAAATACCGCGACAAGTGGATTTGGCAGTCCTCTCGTCATGTTAACCTAACATTGCATAAAGAATTTTGAAGAGACCGAAACAGGTGGAAATCTGAAGGTGCAAGGTCAGGACCATACGGCGGATGCATTAACACCTCCCAGCCAAACTCCCTTAATTTTTGCTGATTGGCAATAGATGGGTGAGGTCTAGCGTTATCATGATGAAACACCACACCCCTGTTCTGTTGATCAATTCCGGCCGCTTTCTCTCAACTTCTTGCTTTAATCTCATCAGTTGTTCGCAGTAGAGTTCAGAATCGATAGTCCTGCCTAGTGGTAATAGCTCATAATGAATAATGCCCTTCCAATCCCACCACACACACAACATCACCTTATTGCGAGTTAACCCGGGTTTCGCCACAGTCTGTGAAGCCTGACCGGCCTTTGACCACGACTTTTTTCGCACGTTCTTGTCGTACGTGATCCACTTTTCATCACCAGTTATCAGCTTCTTCAAAAATAATTCGGTTTCATTACGTCGTAATAAAGAATCACAAATGAGTACACGGTTCATTAGGTTTCTTTCAGTGAGCTCGTGAGGTACCCAAATATCGACCGTTTTTTTGTACCCAGCTTTTTTCAAATGCGCCAAAACTGTTTTGTGATCAATTCTCAGTTCTTCAGGTACGTCGTAACTACTGATATGTCGATCTTGCTCCACTTTTTCAAAAATGGCATCCATTTTATCCGTAATAGGGCGACCAGAGCGAGGTGCATCTTTGACATCAAAATTTCCGGATTGAAAACGCTTAAATCAAATTTGTGCTACTCTCACAGACACTGCACTAGGTCCATAAACATCGCAATTTTTTTTCGCGGCTTGCGTTGCATTTTTACCTTTTTTGTAGTAAAATTTAAAATTTTATCGAATTTCTTCATTAGATTCACTCATCTTGACAGTACGAAACACAAATGAAAATCACACATTTGCCTAATTTGAATTTGGAATTATGTTCTTTAAAATTTTAACTTTCAATGATACCAAAACCAGCCAGATACAAATACTACAGCCAAAGAGATTTTATTACAAGTTCATACATACTATAATGCGAAAAGACTTTTTCCCCAACCTATTAGATACTCATACCTATGCAACTTACACTCAAATCAACTCATGCTGTTTGCTACTTAGCTCGAATAAATAATGACTTTGTTCGATCACTAAGCAAGCTTTTATCGCACGTTCACTATTTTATATCCTCCCCAGGCATTACTTATTTTTTAATCTTTTCCGTAAAAAGTCTTAAAAATGCGTAATAATATTAGTAAACAGAGCTCAAAAATGAAAATGAATTTAAGACTACTTACCGATGCACTCACTACTTTAATGCAGAACAAATCTTCTTTTTTAAGATGGGGATTTGAAATCAAACGATCCATTACGACATGTCATCAGCATAGAAAATACAGCTTATCTGTGTAAACTCACCACAGAATAATTAACTACCGGTGTTTACCATTCCCTCAACTGGGAAGCGTTAACTAGTGAATGTTAATGGTTTTCCGACTTTACGACATAGCGAAGTCATTAAAGTAAATAGTTGCGCTATTTCTGAACATTCTATTGAATTACAATGAGTCGAGATCGTTAACATAGATTATATTATTAGAGGTTCACTTAGCAGATTTAAACTGTCCTGTAAGCGGATTTTAACAATGTCTTGGCATAATGAAGGCGGGTCTATTACTAGGATTATTACGAAATTGTCTGCAGTTTACCTCAGCTACCGACGTTTCTTCAGTTGTCTAATGATACGGTAGTTTCCCTGAATTGATAACATCAAATAGCCCTTGTTGGTTATTGTGAAATTCGTGAATTATGTGCTCCGTACGTGTCAGAAATTTTTGTCAATTCAAAATAGATTTATGTAAGTTATTAAGATTTGTTACCTACTACTCTTAATGCTTTACAGGTTCTGAATTTTCCATACACCCTGCCCTTATTTAGCTAATTAGGTACTGAACTAATCACTACGTTGTAAACGGTTATTTGATTACTATTAAATATGTAATTCAAAGAAAAAGGAAGGCGCGCATGGCCCCGCGTCTGGTGTTGATCGTAAGCGATCTACTTGATTAAGCTATACGGGCGCGAGCGGGTGTGTGATGGGTGACCGCTAGTGGCAAATTAAAATGCGCGTTTCCGTGCTTCGGAGGGCACGTTAAACCGTCGGTCCTGGTTGCTATCGATAGATAGCAGTCGTTAAACCTTGTCGGAGGCCTTATGGGCGATTTGAAAACATCCGACAGCGGGTTGGACACTAACCCGTATCTCCACCAGCCTGTATTGGAGCAGCGTGGTGGAGTAAGCCCCAGGCCTCCCTCCAAAAACGTTTCAAGGGTTGCCAGTATTATTTATTTATGTAATTCCAATAGACATTGCTTAATCTTCCTTAAGCACATTGTGTTGAAGTGGTGGAGTTGCTCTAAACTAGATGGCCTATGCCCAAGGCCATCGCCAACCGACGATCTTGGCGCCCCCTCTCCCTTCTCTCCGGTTAATACATGTAGGTACAGGAGATGCCAGTCAAATTTACATAAATTGGACTTTTTTTATCATTCATCTCTAGGCGCATCTGACCGTCATACTATACCTACCTATCGACATCCGTAGAATTTTGTCATTGGAATCAATTCTGTATGAAAAATACAAAACATAAATAAATAAATAAATAAAAAGCGCTTACACTCACAGCCCAACAGTAGGTATAAACCTGTGTTGTGGGTGCCGTTGCAACATACAACACATACACAAACACCCAGACCCGAAACAAATACCTGTATGCCATACAAATATTTATCACGGTGCGGGGATCGAACCCTTTGAATCAAACGGTCATCTCACACCGCTGGACTAACCGGGAGGGTCGTCAACAAAGAATTCATATCTGCGAGTTTCTATGATGCTGCATAAAATTGCCAACTTAATCTTACCCATTCATAAAGAACATGGTTAACATGTATAAAAATTAAATTCAAGTACGATTTCTTGGCAGATTACTAGACACAGAAGACTGGTGGAAAGGTCAGCGCTTCGAGTGCGTGTGCATGATGAATCTTCTGGACCGCTGCACCAAGCCCAAGACCATGCTGAAGCAGGCTCGCGCGGCGCTGGCGCCCGGCGGTGTACTGCTCCTTGCTCTCGCGCTACCTTACAGACCATACGTTGAAGGTAATTGAGCAGTATTTATAATAGCATCATTTCTTTACCGTGAGAGATCACCAAGCGAATAAAATTACGCCAACAATGACCTCTCGAGGAGTGCGCAACCGTTCTTCGACAGTCCTTCGGACTTAACACGAACAGGACTTTTCATTTTTGAGAGATTTGCCTACAAAACGATTATTTTTAAATCGAAACAGGTTAGGTTTGAACAATGATCACACAACACGTGAGCGGGCGAAGCGAGCTTGCCGCGACAGCGAGTCCTGGAATCACAGGCTAGATATTTTTAAATGTAAAACCAGAAATTTTACTGTTGGTAGTTTCAAGTTCGAGGGTGTAGGCGTTACCTAATCTATCTGCCTCCAAATGGTAGTTCAACACTTTCGTGTTCCGGTAATTATAACAACTAAGTCTTAAGGTTGGCATCGCATCTGCATTTTGACCTCTGATTTTTGTATAGATATATAGATAACTGTATAGGCTGCAGTCAACACTTAACATCTATGTGAACCGCATGCTTGTTTGCCACCTCCATTACATTTAAAAAAAACCCTTCTACATTTTTGGTGGGATAACCTCTTTATACGTTTTCTATTTATTTTTTTTTACTTTCCTAGTTAGAATGAATCACATTAGCAGTAACCCTTTATTCGCACTCTTAATATTCCAGTGACTCCAGACCACAAACCAGAGGAGAGCTTACCAATCTGCGGACGAAGCTTCGAGGAGCAAGCGTCTTCGTTCGTCAGGTTCATGCAGGATGAGGCGGGTTTCAAGCTGATGTCATGGTCGCGCGTACCTTATCTCTGCGAGGGCGACTTTTCCCAAGCTTACTATTGGCTAGACGATTCAGTATACGTGTTCACAACTAATGAGGCCACGTGAATATGTAGTTATTAATATAGAATTTTGATATCTCCTTTTAAAATTTTACTGATAGGTGTATTTTTAACTTAAGGAATAGACTTTCGATACTTTTTTATGCATGCTGTGTATGGCGCGTTCATGTGATATATTTTACGGTGTCTGTACGAGGTATGCTTCGTCCAACTATTACCTTTGCATCTCATTTTATTATTATTTAACATAAGTCATCAATTTACACGGATCGCCTATATTTCATACGACCAAATCGACAGTTCGCATTTTACCGCAACGTCGCGTACTCGTTTTCATTCAATTCCCTAGTTTAACATTTTATTTCACTTTATAATATTTTTTACGTTAATGTCACTTCACGCCTGCAATCTCCGATGTTGTATGCAGAGGTAAATGCATGCATTCAAACATAGATGCATATACCCTCGACTCGCCGGTTACGTTTTAGCCCATGTTGCGAGCCTGTTGACATCTCCGGGCATATTACCGAATTCCGAGGTGCTGGGCAACTTTCAGAAAATGGAAAAATCCCAATAGAACCAGAGATAAAGTATTTTACTCCGTTTTCTCTGGACGCCCCCGATCCGGGAATCGAAGCAAGGACCCCAGCGCTAGTAGTACCTACTAACCTGCTACTAGGCTTTTTTAATTAAATTAATTGAACCTTATACATTTTTTCTTTCTTTTTACTTTTACAAGATTTTCGCGAGTTACACTCATTGAAACAAAACTAGTTTTCGGATTAATCTCGCAATTAAAATGATTATTTAAAAAATATATAATATATGTATGTGTAAATTAAGCCTAAGGAATGACGACATATTTACAACATCAAAACAAATTACTAAACGATTCATACAGAAGACGGCACGTTGTTGACGGCAGTCGCTACCGTCGCAACTGTCGACTTTAACATGTATTTTTGTAATCGTGATATACCTATGTCATTTGAAAAATACAATTGTTTCGTAGAATCCATCTCATTGATATCGATCATAAAAGTTATATGTTTCTGCGTATGTGATTGTAAAAATTACGAAAAAAAACATTTGAATTCTCGAACATAGTGAACCTTATTAAAAAAATGTATTTGTGTATTTTAAAAATACAGACTGAAACTTATAATAGCTACCAATTTAAGTTGCTCTAGCTGTTCTATCAAGGGCTGTCTATTCAAATATTGTTCACACATTCCAATCTGATGCCAATGTCAGTTAATTTAAACTGTGATTGTTTTATATTATTTCGCATTAACACATGCTTGTGAAATAAAAATAAAATTTAAACTGTGATTTAATCACGTAATCAAATATTAATAAACATAATGTATCATAAATCATTAAACCAAGCGAATAAAATCAACGCTCTACCTCAACCAGATGTATATTGGGCGCTATACAAAGTGATTGGTGAATCATGAGACATATTATTAAAGGATGCACAGAACTTGATTCTTGTCCACATTTTGTAATAAAAATAGGTTGCTACCTAATTTTAATTTTGATCGAACTTTCCTGCTAAATTAGAGAATACAATATTACATACCGGTATAACGTACAAAACACAATGTTACCGGTATAACGTACAAATCTTGACCTTGTTTACTCCACTGCAGTTGCCTGGCGAAAAAAGTCACGTGACGATGAATTAAATATTTCTATGTAATTTTTAAGTATCTATATATAGTACTTTAACTTTTTTTGTAAGATCCTGAATTAATTAGTATGCCCTTTAATATGATTCACCAGTCACCCAGTATAGTAGGACACTATTGTACCAAAGTGTTCCTTACATAAAACGGTAATTATTCAGATTGTCATTCTTCGCCTAATTACCATGCCCGTTTATTGCTCACTTATTTGTCTTTAAGATACCAAAGTATGAAACACATAAAAGATACGAATAAAACAACCAAAATGGGATTGGGGTAATAATATTTTTATATATTTAAAACAAATAGATGAATAATAAAAAAGAAATAGTAATTAGGCGAAGAAAGCTAATCTGGAGAATAACCGAAAAAAACCGACCGTCGCCATTTTTGAGAGACGAGTCTTTGTCATATTTACTGCAAGAATAAAGGTGCAAAATGAATTAATTTTAATCAATTTCTTAAATATAAGTGTAATATTCGTAATACTTTTTAGGTAGTTTATCTGCATAAACCTATACATTATTATTCCATAAGAGAATTGATATGTTGGTTCATACACATTAGAGTATACCTGTCCGTCATACGGCTCGCTTCTTGTAATAATATTGCTGCCCCGACGAACTTCGTATCGAGGTATAAAAAAATTGAATGTCCAAAAAATTTTTAAAAAATTGGTGAGAATCATCCTTATTACTTAGGCCATGAAAAAAAGATGTTGCCCGATTCTCAGATCTACCCAATAGACACATAACATTTCACGAGAAGTGATTTAGGTTTCGGAGGTATATGGTAACTAACACACGAGAACTTTGTACATGTCGGCAGGAGGCCTCTCCAGTCAGGATATCTAGGTAGTATTGTCTGCGTATCTTTCCATAAGCCATAAGTATTCGTGTTTGTGGGCGTCTGTAGGTGAGAACTCGAGCGGGTGATGAAATAAAGCACATGGTTTGGCAGAGGGTGAAGCAATAGTCGTTTATTGCCAAAGATCCGCCCATTCGATTACGCCGGCAGAGAAGAACGGGCAAGAAACTCTTACGACTGGGCACACAGTTACCGGAATACCAATGCTTATTGTACAATGTAAATCTCTTCTGCCACTCAATTCAGTACTACGCGAATCGTTACTATATCTCGTTATCCAACAATACTGAATCTAGATTGCTATATCGAGTTACAGAATTATATCAAGGAACCGGTTCCTTGATATAATTCTGTAACCCAGACCGCCTTCCTTTATTTTCTCATTTCCAAATTCTAATTTAACTGATAATCATCGGTTTAGTCAGGTCAGTATGTTTATATTCTCCATCCCCGTCATACATATACTTAAAGAAGATAACCTGATATGTTTATACAACAATTAAAAGTTAACTAGCCAGAGACAACAAAAATGGGAACTTAAACCTACATTTTTAGTTTAAGTCTTGATTGTCACATTTGTGTTTTCAGGAACGTATTTATGAAATTTACTACTTCCACATTTTTAACAAACAACAATTTCACCTCTAATTCTTGAGGAGTAACATAGTTTGAATCAAATTATAACTATCCAAGCCAAGCTAAGCTATTTTACACATTATGACGAGCAACCTTTAGGTACTATGGGGGCCAACCCTGAAATCGTGAAAAAAATCTACTGCTCCATTTATATTATAGCACGGCAACATTTTGTATAATTATAGGTAATGCCCGTGTCCGCGGTATCTTGCTGTAGCGAAATTAAAGGTCAATCAAAATATAATCTTAAGTTTTTAACCGTTAAATATTCATTAATTTTAATACACACACCGCATCCGCTCTGAAACCATTAGGGGAGCGCCAGTGATTTGCACAGAGAAGTATAAATATGGCAGCATCCATTTCTAAAATGTAACGTTAAAAAATAAAAATTGTTAATTTCATGTCCTCCTTCATACTGCTGTTGTTGTTGTCTCTCTAGGGCCTAGGGGATCCAAAAAACATGACTGGCGCTGGACCAGCTATGGTGGTCGAGGGCGTAGACACCTACTTTCAGCGCTCTCGTGTTCCGGTCAGGTGATGTGTAACGGCCCCGTCATTTCTGGCACAGAGACATAACAACTTAGGCATCAGGATAGGCAACGTAACTAAACGTTAGTTTTATCGACAAAGCTACAGTTTTCACTTACCAGCAATGTCAACTATGTGCTTTTTTGCCACTTTAATAAAAGAAATCATCATCGAAATGTGTTGTGTCAATTAAATTTTTATTAAAATAGGTTGAATGTTATGTGCCTGTATCACAGGAAAATGTTAAGTTTTTTCTATAGTGTACTGTGTACTCAAGTAATGTGTTTACAGCGTAGATGACCTTGTTTAAGAATCCGCCTGCGGGCTCTTACCGTTTAATAGGTAAATTATCTATGACTTGATGATTGTGACCAGACCGTACCGATGTTGTAACTAAATATGCGAACTGGAAATAATATATAAAATTCCCAAGAAAGCTGTACTTACAACAGAATCCAGCATAACCTTATCATCACATGAGAACCTATGTGTATATCCCGATATTTTACCTTTATCCTATACCTATATTTTATAGGTAAATATATTACCATGTAAATATAAAATATAGGTATAAAATGTATAAGGACTCAACAAAATCATTAAAGGTCTGGCTTTAAAGCTATTTTCCCATAATTTCACTTCAATTTTTTTCATCTATCTATTGTGACGAACAGCTTCTATACATAGAAATAAATAATATTGGAGTGTCTGTTTGTAATATATAAATAACCGATTTTTACTAAATGCACGGTACATATACCAAAATATTTTTTTTATTTTTGTCCGTCAGTCTGTTTGTGTCGGCTAAGCTCTGGAACGGTTGGACAGATTTTGACAAGACTTTCACTAGCAAATGATAAACTCTACGCGCATGAAGCCGCGGCGGAAACTAAATAAGTTGATAAAAAAAAGGATACGGTTGGGGTCGCTGTCATCGAAATCGATGAGGAGGACTATATATGGTCAATAAAATTGTTCTATCGGATGACGAAATGCTTTCCAGTTGGTATATTTAATGACATAATTGCATTAGCCATAGTTTAGCATTTATTTTGTACTGTTTAATTATTGTTAACTAATTGTTTTACTGGTGGTAGAGCTTCGGTGACGGAGCTCGCGGGCGTAGGCACCACCGCATTACCTAATATACTTGCCGCTAAATGGTAGTGTTCAGCACTATCGTGTTCCGGTCAGGTGGTAATGTACGGCCCTGTAATTTCCGGCACAGAGGGATAACACCTTAGGCCTCAGGAGTGGTAACGCATCTGCATTTTGACCTTGGTCTTCATGTGGGTGTCTATAGGCTGCAGTCATCACTTAACATCAATGTGAACGGCATGCTTGCCCTTAATGTAATGGGCTTGCTGCGCAGCAAGCCCATTACATTAAAAAAATATATATTGTTATTTTACAAATTGAAAATTGTGATCATTCAAAATGTTACATTTTGATTTCGTGATACGATAATTTGACGAATATTTATATTTGTAATAAAATTATCTAAGTATTCGTTAATTACTAAGATAACATTTGTCAATAAAATATTATTTATGGACCTCAACTGCATATTTTATGGTCAATAATAATAAATGTATACGTAATCTGATAATATATTTTATTAGTAACGAGCTCCTAACAAAAGACTATAAAATAAAACACTTTTATAATAATATTACTTGATTTATTCTAAGCACTGCTTTCTCAATCCACTAAAATACCAATTTTACAAGATAAATTATAATTTCGGTAAATAAATAACATGGCAAGGCCAAACATTTTATAGTTTTTATGATAAATTTTGCTTTTCTTTCAAATATTGCAAAATAGAACCGATTAATAATTACAATTTTTCAGAATATTATCACAGGATCCAGATGACAAATTGCAGTCAAACGTAAGTAGATTTGAAAAATTTGGACGTGGAATTTCAAACCAAAGATCTATCCAAGAATACTAAATAAGAAGTACTGCAACGAATATAAGTCAGTATTAAAGCTGACTTTACAAAAAATACAGTCCGAAGCAGAAATATGATTGTATGCAATAAGTACCACATTAAATTGGCCGGGCAAAAAAATATGATAATTTTTCGAAACAAATTGGCTTTTGTATTGGGGGATTATCTTTAATAAATAAATAAATACAAATTTTATGTTACCTATATTTGGATTGAAATGAACATTTACAGTACCCAGCAAGAAAGATTGCTCATCGAGCCTACGAAAGAGACAATCGGCTAATTTCGACTTCTTAGAGCGTTATCACTGCTGCACACTGCCTACGTAAGCTCTGATAGTTCGTTATTGGTTAAAAGTTAATCAAAATTGTCAACAAACGTCACATGGGGAAGGTGTGAAAGAGAAAACGCTCTACAGACCCTAAATAAGCCGAAGTCTCCTTCCTAAAGTCGATATACAATATTCTTGTTGGATACGGTATATTATTATTCAACACTACATTCTAGGTGAAGAAAAAATACGTATACATATTGAACAGAAACATTATGAAACCTACAAAAAAAAAGCCAACATATTTGAAAAATACAAATTCATCTCATAGCTTCACCACGAATCATTTTTGCTTATTACTAATACAACAATATATTTAATAAAAAAAAACAGTAAGTTGTGATAATAAAATGATATATAACAGTTTCATTAGAGATACAGAGTGGTTTTTAAGTTATTATTACTAAACTGTAAGATACTTATAATATTCAATTTGATTTTGTAGGCACACTTAAAATACTGCAACTTAGTTATGAGTTTGCTGTATTGCTTTGTCCACTGTATACAAGGTGATTGGTGAATCATAGAACATATTAACAAAGGGTGTTCAGTACTCGATTCTCGTCCATAATATTTAATATTAAAAAAGTATTAGAGGAAGGAATTTTTTAACTTTAATAATCCGCTACGGTCAAAGGCTAAAAAAGGCAACGTGGATCGACGAGAATTTAAGTATTTCTATGCTCTTCATTGGTATTTATCTAATGTACCTTTTTTGTATGTCTTTATATACATGTAATGCATTATTATGTTATAGGACATGATAATTCAGGATAAATAGTATAATAAACAAGCATTGGCATCCTTAATATCTCTTCACAAATAACGTAACTTTTTATGTTTTTATGATTTACCAGTCACCTAGTATAATGTACAAGTCACCTTTGCGTAAACTAGAAAACTACACACATAACATATATTTAATCAATGACAACTAACATACATTTAATAAAGGTGCTTTTAATTTGATGCCACATGATATGTTTTGCCAACAATATTGTGTGGGTATCAATGTACTAAAGTAAACCAATTATAAAAAAAAACTATATGAAATCAATTTTTGACTAGAAAGCTTAATTCTAATACAGAGAGAGATTCATCGGCAATTTATAATACTTCTTCGAGAGTAATTTTAGATGGTCATATATATCAACCTTATACTAGATGTTAGTTATTGACAAAATAGTAATAGCCTCGTTACATATTTGGATAGTGCAGTGGAATTAAAATGTTAGAGCCGAATATTTAAAAAAAACCTTTTCTCTTTAATACAAAATTATATAAATGCATTAATATGTACTTAAACAATATACAAGATTATTACGAAGCTGCTTACGATTAAGCATACGACAAAAGTCATATTTACTACTTGTGATGCCTACAACAATCCAGTAAACAGAGACCATAGATAGCACTTACACGAATACAACCACATAACCCAGCGGTGTAGCCCATAAGCCGGATGCACATTACACGCCTGTGAAGTGTTGTGATGCAGTACATTACATTATATAAAGACATGTCAACTATCACTGTTGATATGATACTCTATGATCGTCATAGTCCTAAAAAATGAAAATACGAATAAATTTTCCAGCTCAAGATACTTTGCATTCTTGTTTGAGGTGATTTTTATCCATCATGTCTTAATATGCTAAATAGATTGACGCATCACAACACAACACCGAATTGAGTGTGCTTCTAGCATAATTCAATTGTATTATTCATAATTTAGAATTACAGTACTACAATACAAATTTCAAATTTAACATAGGCTTTGCCTAATTATTGCACTTATATACTTGTGAAGTAGTTTCGATAATAAAGGTGATGCATTGGAAGAAACAAGTGATTCAATGAGCGTTGTAATATCTGCAGTTTCTTACACAATTAAGTGATAGATATCATCTGAACATTCAACGAGACCTCAATTCTTGTAACAACACACTGGCTTCATAGATCTAATCAAATACACACCATAATGTCAGTTTGTTTCCCTTCGTTCTAAGTTATGACCAAAACATTACCTCTATTCAGATTTCTCTTTCACATCGCATCAACTTGCAGCTAAATCGGTTTGCGTGTCTGCTTTGTCAAGTGCGAGGCCCTTATTAGAGTAAGAAAGCGAATCGTTCTAGCTACGATTTAGTCTGATGTTACTAGAATTTGAGGCCATTGTATAATCACTGTTCGAATATATTTCATGTACAAAATAATATACATAAATTCCTTACTATCCATACCATATTCAGTCCAAACAAATTATGATTATTTTAATAATCCTACAATATTACACCTTAATAAAACTATAATTCTCCATACCGTCTTGCTAAAATTAAGTAAGAAATCCACTATAATAATATAAACAAGCAAAGATAATTCTCTTTGCCACATATAATCCTAAATAGATACAATACCTTTCATAGTTATCGATTTGGATAAGTAAACAGTTTTTGTACATAATACAATATGCAGTAAGCAGTCCGAGCTGCACCGTACCAATCCTATCTTATACATTCACAGGCAATACTAGCTAAGACAACGTGAAAAACTTGCAGTCTTCAATAAGATACTATCATTCCTAACGCTCGAGACAAGACATGGCGGTCAGTTTACGATACCTACACGCACCGTGTTGATGACATTCGACACCCTATCGTATTATCATTACCAATTTTCTCATAACACAAATAATGCTTAGTTATAATAAATTTAATATAAACTCGAAACTAACAAATTAATTTCAAGAATTTTTTTTCTACATAGGAATCATTGGTAAAGCAAGGGATAAACATACCTAAACAATGTAAACAATAATTTCAAAGTACTGAATAAACATTATGGTCGCAAATTCAAAACAACAGCACATTCAAGTGTTGTAGTAAGTGAACATACATTGTTGCAACATACACGCCAGAAGATATTGAATTTTTCTTGGACCAATCAGAGCCAGCGGCGTACTTACGGTCGCAAGTTCGATTCCTGCCTGAAGTCCAATTTTTCTTTTCATTTTACTTTAATTTCTAAATTCACTCGCATGTGTTATTGCGCAAATATAAATATTATAACGAACATATTGGTTGTTAACTTCAATATAACATTGCTTTGACACGTGGAACGGTTTAGAAGTTACGATAAACAAGTGAAATATTTTCAGAATGTTCAGTGTGTCAAGATTTGTGACATAATTAAGTTTTATGTATCAATATGTTTGTAGGAAGACAATGATGTTAAATAAGAAACGGTCAACGTTGCGTTCCACATAACGCTGGTCGTAATTGACCGTTTGACTATCCACAGGATAACCAGTCCAGCCGCTTTACCACTAAGCTACCGAAGTTCTTAACCTAAAGATTTTTACTTTCCCTTTTGATTTTAACCGATTTAGAGTCGGTGAAGGTCGCAGGTTCGATTCCTGCCTGAAGTCTAACTTTGCTTTTCATTTTCTCCTTAATAACCAATATGTTCGCTTAGTGTAAAAGTTATTCACTGAGAGCAAGGCATATACCTTTTGAAGCGTCCTGCGTTTCAAGGTATGAACAATATAACATACCAACTCTGTTGCAAATATAACTCAACAGAAGCACACCGCGGACACTCCGCCAAAATTCCATACAAACGCTTAATTTGGTTCCTATCCATCAGTGACGTGTATGTACACGCGCACCTGTGTGCGTAGCACGTACAAAACACCAACGAGGAAGGGGTTGTGTATGTGTGCAAATCGGGCGGGACGTCGAAGTGTCCATTCTATACGTAGTATTATCACATATTCTCTGACAGAAGTCTGTATCTTCAAGTCTGATTAAATATCACAACGCCCCATCGTAATGAGTTTCCGACCTTAATGTTTGAAATAACTAACTGGGTGTTGTCATCCCAAGACACATTTCACTTGCGAACTAGCAAACGCAAGTCGAATACAAATTTAATAATAATTTATCTTACGTTACATCCATGTCAAGACTTCGCTCCAGCCTACGTCTATTACACTTCTATCACAGTGTAAATAATGCACTTATAGTAAACCAACTTTAACTTAACTAGGACGAATTACAAGATTACATTGTAAGTATTTTTATATTGTAAACGGGACTTAATCGCGTACTATTTTAATCGAAGTATTTACCTCGA
The DNA here is from genome assembly GCA_036365455.1 of Macrosoma leucophasiata. NCBI lineage: Eukaryota > Metazoa > Arthropoda > Insecta > Lepidoptera > Hedylidae > Macrosoma > Macrosoma leucophasiata. The sequence continues at coordinate 13,772,920 of JAWQUS010000024.1, forward strand.
CACTCGACGTTTCGGCCGTAATTTTCGATTAAAATTCGATTAAAATAGTACGCGATTAAGTCCCGTTTACAATATAAAAATATGAATACAAATCGTGAAAGTTTAAAACAATTAATACATTGTAAGTGTAAAGAAAATACAACTATAATTATAACATCAAAAGCAATAAAGTAGCATACAGAACATGTACGTAACAAAAAAATAAAAGATACAAAAGTAAATCAGATCGGATAAAATACGAATAGTGTACGCAAAATAAAACACCAACAAGAACAAAGCAATAAAATTGTAAACAAGTTATATATATGCTTTTAAATAGGATATAAGATCCAGTTTTGTGCAGTGAAATTACAAAACTAAAGTCACTTAACCGTTTTATTATCTGCATATCACTATGTCGACGACAATACGCCCCACCAAGCGCCTAACAACCCGTTTTTACACTCGTAAAATATACTCCATCATACTGGTTATTTGAGAGAAATCAATTACCGCTTCATTCCAATTTTAGTGCGCTTTCCTTGAAAAAGCTAATCTTGTGAGCCTTTTGAGCTTTGACTTTTTTTCTTTTCAGCGCGCACTTTGTTCTTATGGGACTAAAGGCGAGATTCACAGACTGCACTACGACTTTACATTCAAAGCAAAGTACGCATCGAACTGTCAAATCCCATACTGTACTGACAGTTCTAAGCATACTTTGCTCAAAGTAAAGTTGTAGTGCGGTCTGTGAATCTCACCATAAGTATAAAGATAGAGGCTGTCCATAAAATACGTCACACTAAAACAAGAATAAAACACACGTCAACAAAAACGTCACAAAAACTCAGAAATAATATAAGCATTTTGTAAAATCAGGAATATTTTAACAAAATATAATTTAAAAATATAAACTGCGAACGTCACGTGGACCTCGTCTCCTCCTGTCACATTTTGTCACGCTCAGCGAGACCCCTCCCCCACCTTTGTAAGCGAACGTATTCTATGGATGGCCCCATATATAAAATCATTCAGGTAGATATTATGAGACAATCCAAATGTATTATATAACTACACGATCAATTAATCAACACAGAACATTATGAACGTACAATTTATGCAAACATAGAGCGTTTCAGAATACGCGACTCATTAATCTTACTATCACATCCCTTATTGCACTTGTCTCAATGTCGAAACCGTTAATTTTAAAACAAATAACAGGGACACGTGGAAGCATTAAGATTCTACTACGACCGCAATTAAGTGTAAATGTTTTTTCTATACTAATTTGGAGTACACCTTACTACAAGCTTTGACAAATGTTAAAAAATAAAGGCGGATCCAGATATGTCATGCTTATTCGATCCGATAACCATATCCGTATAACTATAGCGTAACATGGTCTCTTATTTGGACGAGTGTGTGTCCGTCCAAATAGACGATCATGACGCGATATACGGACACGATGAACGAATCAGGGTAGTGATACATATCTGGACCCGCCTTGAGCGACTGTGAATATATCAAAACAAACTCGGGATGAAAGTTTATGTTTTCAACTCATAATGCGTTGGAGCAGGGCGTGACGTCGGCGTGAAGGGGTTTTGGGTGAAGGGAGTTGAGGTTAGGGAATTGTGGAGTATAGGGGGAGAACGCTCAGCCGTCGGCGAGCGAGTCCGGAGGCTAGTTACCGCTAACTATCTTACGGTTCTCAATCTCGTCCATGTTGTTTGAACTGCGAAATATAAATAATATATTTTTGACTATAACAAAAATATAAATGAGGTACCAGTAATTGAGATAAATGTTCAAAATTTCAGTTTGTGAAGTATGAACCAATTTATCTTTGTTGTTATTAAGGCAATTATGCATGTTAGGCATGTTATTAGGCATGTTATTAACACATCTATATCCCCATTAGAAGCAAAAAATAGAAGTTTCACGCCTGTAATCCCCAAAGGGTTAAGCAGAGATAAATGCATGCGTTGAAGTATACACGCAAACTCTCGTCCCGGGGATCGAACTCAGGATCAAAACGTAGCAGTATTGGCCTGACTACTGAAGTTATAAAATCTCTGCTATTCATACAACAATATTAAATTTCACATAAAGTATTACTAAGGGTATCTCCACCAATACGATGAATCGGCTTACCGCAGTTTGTCGTCGTTCTTCCAAGACGTGACTTGTATGTGAGGCGGCGGTAGATAGCTTCGCAGCGACTGCACCAACTGGATAGTGTCCAGTAGAACTGAGGACAACATCATTTGGATTTCATTAAAATACCATTGTAACAAAGGATAATCCGAAAAATACGAAGGACAAATAAGGAAAATTACTTATGTGCATAAGAAGTTATACTCCTTTAGCGTGACAATCCAATATACCAGAAATAGAACAAAACGATAAAAAAAGTTTAGCAACTAACTTCAGACTGTTGCTTTTATCTGTCGGTGTGCGCGCGCATCTTAAAAATTCACTCATCGTTTTTTCCAATAACTGTTTTATATCTGTCTACAAGGACCCCGGACTGTACAAGTGCACTTCTGCAGCTGCTCGCTCTGCTTGCCGTAAGGCTTGCACATGGCGGGGCGCACGCAGGGCCGCATGCGCTGCAGGTTGTGCGGCTGCTACGAGGAGCCCGGACTGCACAAGTGCACACTACACACTCACTCTTCTGCAGCTGCTCGCTCTGCTTGCCGTAGGGCTTGCACATGGCGGGGCGCACGCAGGGCCGCATGCGCTGCAGGTTGTGCGGCTGCTACGAGGAGCCCGGACTGCACAAGTGCACACTACACACTCACTCTTCTGCAGCTGCTCGCTCTGCTTGCCGTAGGGCTTGCACATGGCGGGGCGCACGCAGGGCCGCATGCGCTGCAGGTTGTGCGGCTGCTACGAGGAGCCCGGACTGCACAAGTGCACACTACACACTCACTCTTCTGCAGCTGCTCGCTCTGCTTGCCGTAGGGCTTGCACATGGCGGGGCGCACGCAGGGCCGCATGCGCTGCAGGTTGTGCGGCTGCTACGAGGAGCCCGGACTGCACAAGTGCACACTACACACTCACTCTTCTGCAGCTGCTCGCTCTGCTTGCCGTAGGGCTTGCACATGGCGGGGCGCACGCAGGGCCGCATGCGCTGCAGGTTGTGCGGCTGCTACGAGGAGCCCGGACTGCACAAGTGCACACTACACACTCACTCTTCTGCAGCTGCTCGCTCTGCTTGCCGTAGGGCTTGCACATGGCGGGGCGCACGCAGGGCCGCATGCGCTGCAGGTTGTGCGGCTGCTACGAGGAGCCCGGACTGCACAAGTGCACACTACACACTCACTCTTCTGCAGCTGCTCGCTCTGCTTGCCGTAGGGCTTGCACATGGCGGGGCGCACGCAGGGCCGCATGCGCTGCAGGTTGTGCGGCTGCTACGAGGAGCCCGGACTGCACAAGTGCACACTACACACTCACTCTTCTGCAGCTGCTCGCTCTGCTTGCCGTAGGGCTTGCACATGGCGGGGCGCACGCAGGGCCGCATGCGCTGCAGGTTGTGCGGCTGCTACGAGGAGCCCGGACTGCACAAGTGCACACTACACACTCACTCTTCTGCAGCTGCTCGCTCTGCTTGCCGTAGGGCTTGCACATGGCGGGGCGCACGCAGGGCCGCATGCGCTGCAGGTTGTGCGGCTGCTACGAGGAGCCCGGACTGCACAAGTGCACACTACACACTCACTCTTCTGCAGCTGCTCGCTCTGCTTGCCGTAGGGCTTGCACATGGCGGGGCGCACGCAGGGCCGCATGCGCTGCAGGTTGCGCGCCAGCTCGGCGAAGGCGCGCACGACGCGCTCCTGGCCGCCGCCCCCGCCCCCGCCGCCCCCGCCGCCGCTGCTGGAGGCTGAGCGCTCGGCGTGGTTGCTTCCCCCGCCCCCGCCCGCACCCGACGACAGAGATTCCAAGGACTCCAGGTTCGCTCTGAAAGGAGACGGGTAATTAAGGGCCCGCAAAATCGTTAGGGTTTGCCATAAGTTAAGTAATTGAAGTAAGGTAACAAACAAAATACACTGTAATTTTAAGTAAGTATACAGAAAGCGAGAAAAAATAGAAAAACAAATAACATGAAAGAGAGAGTACAGAGTTAACACCAGGCCAGAAATGGTACCATTCCTTTGAATTTGATATTCTTAACACATTACACTACTATTACTACAATTCGTTTCAGGTGAGTATGTTGTTGAATATTTTACTATCTGTTCCTAATATATATCTCAATATTTTATTTTGTGCACCGTAAGATAAAGTAACAAGCTACTAGGTATGGGGCCGTTCAAGTATTACGTAAGCAGATTTATTACAATTCTTTACCCCCCCATCCCCCCAAAGCAAAAGTAAGCAAAGCTCTTACCCCCTCCCCCCATGCTTACGTAAACATTTTTCAATTAATGTATTGTTTTTTTTAATATTATAATTATAATGTTATAATTCGTATGCATTATTTGCGGGAATCCCCGAAAACGCGTTTCGTTTTCAAGCATAGACAATGTGAGGGTTGCCATTCGTGTAAAAAAGTAAATAACTACCGATGACGTAATCAGGGGCCATTCAAGTATTACGTGAGCACTATGGGGAGGCGGGGGGGTCTTTGCTCTGCTTATTTTGGATGACATGGGGGGTAGGGGAGTCTAGATGATGATTACGTCATCGGTAGTTATTTACATAATACATCAGTAAAATCTTATCTCTATCCTAAACCTGTTTTCTTATTTTGAAAATTATAATTATAACATTATAATTATTATATTAAAAAAAAACAATATAATAATTGAAAAATGTTTACGTAAGCATGGGGGGAGGGGGTAAGAGCTTTGCTTACTTTTGCTGACAAGGGGGATGGGGGGGGTAAAGAATTGTAATAAATCTGCTTACGTAATACTTGAACGGCCCCTCATCATCTAGACTCCCCAACCCCCCATGTCATCCAAAATAAGCAGAGCAAAGACCCCCCCGCCCCCCCATAGTGCTCACGTAATACTTGAATATTTACAAATCAACATTTCTTTAGTAAGGGTTGAAAGAGTAACCAGTAGGTATTTAATAGGCTAAAATAAGTAACAGAGATACACTTCTATCACAGTGCAATATTATGCCCATTTGCCTCTTACTTTAGATACCAGTTATTACGTAAAAAATATAGGAAGAAAAAAACCACATACCTCAAAAAGTCTGTAAGTTTGTGTTCATCACTGTAGTGATGTTTAGACTTTGTTTCTAAATTCGACTGTGTGGAGCTTGAAGGACGTTGCTGTGAATGACTGTACTTGTCCATTGAAGACTGATGAGCCATTGACCTGTTTTGATGCTGAAGATTTATCATTTGTTGGTGTTGTACCAGCTTCTCTTGTGCTCGGCGATCATTCTTGTCACCGGTCAATCCAGCTGTAGTAAAACATTATAATATTATTTCAAAGTTCAATGGACACACTTTTTATGGAAAGAAATTGTTTTATTAGTATGATAATCCATTGTTGCGCTAATATGGGCTATAAAGACTAAAAAGACTACTCCAAAATACACAATAGATAATAAAGTGAGAGACATACCTTTGAAATGCGTAGATTGTATTACAAATATAATTATGAATTCTGCTCTGCAAAGAGAGCTTGCAAGCCGAATCTCATCTAATCTCACTTTGGGGAAAAGGAAAATCGCGGCAAATATCACTTAACTTTTTTCGATGCATGACGACATCTCATCAAGGGGATGGGAGTGGTTGAAAATTCGCTAAAAATGCCTCACAATATAGGCGTCCTCTCGACAAGATGTTTTAATTGAAGAGTCTGTTCATTTCACAACAAAACTGTCGCCCCTGCGATCGCCAATCCGCATGCCAAGATTATGGTATTTTTTTCTCAAATGACTGTTGACAAGACTGTTGTAAGCATCTTTGAAGGCTTTTGTCCAGCAATGGAATGTCCTTCAAAGAAAATTATGAAGTCTGTTATAAAATCCACACAGCTTACTGGGACTCATTCGGTCCTTGTCACACCTTCATAGAAGAACAGATGAATAGTGATTCCAAAATACTGACTAATACCGCTAAAATTAACATTGATTTTTACATAGTAACTCACTGAGCGCAGCAAGGTGTGGTGTGAGCGGCAGCTGGTAGTCCTGCACCAGAGCTGAACCACGCAGCAGTCTCTCCACCGCTTGACTATCCGAGAGATTTGATGCACCTGCATCTATCCAACAAACATTCTCATACACTAAAAATCGTGCGTACTAGCATTCTGATGCATGCATGTTTTGTTCTATATTATGTAACTTATAACCAAATTCTAAATACATATTCCGAAAGTAAAATATTTGGTATTAATTTAATTTTCTGTTATTTTTCACTATTTAGTAATGGGATTATGTTTTATTTGAAGTTGGTAATTGTTTGTGTTACAGTTTTTTACATACCTGGTATATATGTAGGTTGTTGGGATAAATGCTGCTGTATTGACTTCTGGGTCATTTCAAGTTGATTTTTGTAATATCTGCATGCTGGATTCGGACAGTTCTGTACCACTTCTATAATAAATTCTTTTTCCATGCCAAATTGTTCTCTGCCTATTGTGTAAGATTCTACAACCTAAATAGATAATAAAAAAAATATTATAAATTATATGAGCCATTTCTACAAATGACATTACGATTTTTTTTGTAATTAGGTATAAGGTGTCCATTTTAAAATTAAAACAAACAAATTAACTTAATTATTTTTTTAAATCTGCACACATTTCTATAAAGTTAATTACTTAATTATCTTATAACCCATAAATCTTCTCAAGTTCACCTCCTTGGACTAAAGAAGCTCTTACTTTTGACTCTTATTTTTAAATGTCTAAACACTTTGGAACATTATATTAAAAAAAATACACTGACACTCACAGTTTACATTAGCTATTATATAAACCTGAGTTGTGGATGCCATTGTACACATACAACACATAGCAAAGTAGAAAAAGATTTATATATATGATGACCCGGTTAGTCCAGTGGTGTGAGATCCCCTTGGGTCAAACCCGTGGACGGAACACATCTATCCCGTTATAGGGATTGAACCCGCGACCTTTTGAATCAAACATCATCTCACACCACTAGACTAACCAAGTCATCACATATATGAATCTTTTTCTACTTTTGGGACCTTATACTCATAACACATAATAGGTATGTATTGCCTCATAATTGAGACATTCTTTTATCTTGCCAAGGCGCAGTTAATCCTATGCCATATTATATTATGAGATTTAGATCAGAGATTAGGTTTTAGACCTGATCTGTTTGGATTGTCACCATTGCTTTCAGATATTTTAAAGCCTAGAAGGGACATTTTAATGCAAGACTTGTAAGCTGTTTGATGCAAGTATGATTAAAATTCTTGTAGCTTATTAATTTATCAAATACATTTTTCAATTCATTCAAATAAATTGAACAAAAATAGCATAAATCATTGTGAAGAGATATATCAACAATAACCAAGAATATTGAAAATCATGAGCCCAAAAAATTTGAATATGCTGATATATCTCTTCATAAACAAAATAAAGTATATTGAACAATTAATTATTTCTTACAGCTCTAACGGTGGCCTCTAAACCAAGATGCAAGCCATGGGGTCCATTCATATGTTTCAGCATTACAGCATTTGCAAAGTGTTCATATGGCAGAATTATTTTTCCATTTTCACGAAATATCAGTCTGCCTTGTGCATCTAATCCCACTCTTGATGCCATCATCCTGGAATTTTAATACATTTAAATAATTATGTTTAAAACACCCCCACTTTTGAACCGAAAATATGGTTTTATAAAACGCATTTCTGATAAAGCTAACAGAAGTGCAATTAAAATTATAATAACATCCCAAAAATCAAATGAAATTGTTTTGAAAGAAGAATCATACTAAATAATTTTTCACCAATATAGTAAATTTAATCAAAAATCTAATATCTTTAAATTTTCTTGTTTGTTTGTGTTCAAATTCTTAATTTATTACATATCCTTGCATCTTAGTTTAACTCACTGTAAATAAGCAGCACTGGGCAGCATAGATGACTCTTTTAGATCACTAAAACACTGCAGTAGTTCTATGCTAGGGCTCCAGCCCTTGTTTTGAAGATAGAGCTGCAGCAACATATACAGTTTCTCGGTCACATAGCCCTCTGCACCGTGTGGAGTGGTGGCAGTAGAAGTGCTCGCCGCACTGCTCGACCCACCCGTGCTCTTTGCCAACACACTCTTCATCGTCTCCGCCAAATCCATCTTGTAGATGTCCAAGTAAGTCCTCTTTTGGGAATCCTACGGCCAAAATCACGTTACCAATTCAAGATCGATATATTCGGACGTACACATCGCACGTAATAAAATGACATGTAACCTAAACATCACTCACCAGAATGACAATATGTCGCTGCCAGCAGACGGGAAACACGTTTTTTTATAACTTACGAAGTAAAAGTTTATCCATTCGATAATTTCTGATAAATATGATGTAAATTTTGTAAAATCCCGACAGACAAGCTTCTCTTCTTTTACTTTTTTGACGTGACGCTGTCATCAATTGATTCACAGATTAAAAACTTTAAAAAGTATATATTATAAAATATATAACTAAGTAAAAAAAATATTATATATACTATATAATTTTTTTTTAGATAAACTGTAGTATATTACTTACTAGATAATTTTAATATAAAACTAGATAACCTTTAATTTGCTGTACCCTAACTACCCTAACAGGGTGTCATGTACAAATACCATAGATTTATTATATGTACTCACAGACATATAATTCCATAATATGTCTGTGTATGTACTACTCAACGAAGAGAAAATAAATACTTGCTATGCTACTTAGTAAATCTATGACAAAACAAATACCATCATTCTGTTATAAAATATTTGATTTGATTATAAAATGGGGTTGTTTAGCTTAACTACTAGTACTCACAATACTCACTGTTGCCCGTGGCTTAGTGAATGCGTTTAGTAGTTCTATTGGGATTTTTCCATTTTCTGGAAGTTTCCCAGTACATACCTCAGAGTTTGGTAATTCGCCACCTGTTACATGGGGCAAAAAAACGTAACCGGCGCGTCGTGGGTGTTAACATGTGCATGCATTTACCTCTGCCTACCCCTTCGGAAATTGACAACATTTCATATTTTTAACTTACATGTTTTATTACATTATTTAAAAGTTAATCCAAAACTAGGGCACCTGTGTTTAACCATTTTTCGAAATTTTGTACTTTTCATTCATAATTTCTACTTTGAAAGTGTGTGTACTCTAAAAAGACGTATGCGCCATATGACGTCACACATAGGGTGGAATGGCGATAGAACAATTACCTTGTGCCGTGACCCTAAAAAAATTGTAGATGTCACTGTCTTGTCAGCTTGTCAAACTCGATGTAGGGCTGTTGACCTTTTTATTTAAAAATATCAGTACCAGTGTTCGATGTATCGAAAAAATTATCGATATACCAATATTTTTTTTTAAATTCTTTGACCCTGCGTGTCATCGATTAATCTCTTCCTTGATCCAACTACAAAATTATAAAAAGACGAACGAGCAAAGAAAACAGCGTAGCTTCTCAAAATATAAAAAAATATCGAATGTATAAATCTACATTTTAATTCGTTTTGATATTTTTTGTTTTTGTTGCCAACTGAACAATAAATATTCCAAATTATTTCAGATGTAATTATCAAAAAACCTTAATTAATCTACATAATAAAAAAAACATTAAAATATATTTAAAAGCTAAATAATATTTACATAAAATAAAGTTATACCTAAATTAAAAACAACATGCGTCCAAAAATTCAGCATCACTACCTTCCTGTGTTATGGTACCCAGAAGGCTGGCAGCATTGCCTCGTTGGATGACAATGCTGATTCTTTGACCTAAAAATTGGCCAGTTTAGTTTTTATTAGTTTTTAACGACATATCGAAAAAATATCAATATTATATCAATAGCCTAAGGGCTAAGTCGTTGTTTAAAACTTTAAAACTTGTTTTTTTTTAATTATATAAGTTCGTAGCAGCTTTTTATATACTTCGTAGTAGGGATGGCGATTCCATTTCCGATTTCGAAGTCTCTAAAATCCATCCACGATTAAATCGACATTGAAAAAATCGTTCTTCGATTATCGATTTATTTTTGATTTGGGCTACGCAATACTACATTTCTAGGAAAACAGACGACCGAAAAAAAAACCATCTCAACAGTGTTCAATGCTGGTATAATGCTTCCTATACTCACGTTTAAACGTTAAATCTTATGATCTGTATGTTTCCTATGTCCCTATGTGAATTAACCAAAAAGATCAATCTTCGAATTTCCAGGGTACAGTATCGATTCACTAGATCAATCCAGTTCTGTGGATCGAGTTAAATAAATTATTATAATTATTTAAACAAGAACCGATTTTTTGGGTCCTAAAGATCGCTTTTCCGATTAATCGATCTAAGGTCTCGGATCACCAACCCTACTACCTAGTTTTATACTTTGACATTGACGTATCCGTATCAATTTGACACATCTTGTCACAGAGTATGTAACAATAATGTTTTCATCTAAAGATAGGCAATGATAACTACTTCATTCCACCATATATGTGACGTCATCGCATGTTTTTCCGTTTTATTTCTTTTTTCACAGAAATTAAGAAAAAAAAAAACAAAAAATATATATTGAAACTCAGAAAAGAAAAATAAAGAAACGGTATATTTCTTTTAGGGTCGTGTCAATTTTGAAATGTTTCAATTACAGGCGTGAAGTTACGTTTATATTAAACTACTCTACTCTTCCTGTTCAATAATCTATTTTTAACATGAGTCAAACGAACGGACATTGGAACTGTGAGCTTTAAGGCATGTGATATGTGATGTTGGGCGGTGGCCACATGCATGACTTATAATAGTAAAATTAAAAATCGATTATTTTCGTAAGAAAAATTGTACAAATAAATCGATTGTTCAAAAATAATAACAGATTATTTTTTTACATCCCTAAATCAGCAATGTCAATCAATATGTCAAATGATGTCAATGTCAAAAACACGGGGTCAAAAATCTCAAAAAATGTGCTATTGTTTGAGGTTGGATTGAGAGTTTGTGGCACTTTTTTTTGTTTTCAGCTTTTAAACAGACTTTATTTTAATGTGAATAATATTCAATTCAGTGCTTTAGGATGGACGAATTAGTAGTAGGTACCTACGAAGGATTTTTATTAGGATATTCTCTCCGCACTGATGATGGTGTAAGTAGCACTTACAGACTTCTTTAGAAACCCAATGCTGCAATTTTATACTATAACATAACACTCATTTACAGAACACGAAATTGAAACAAACCTTTGCTACACATTCTCACACAGCATCGGTTCGCTGCATATCAGTTGCGGGCAAGTTTTTAGCTTCAGGAGGTACAGACGACAAAGTTGTAGTTATAGACTTGAAGACTCGTAAAGAGCACACGGTGCTTATGAACCATGATGGAACTATAAATGCTGTGGCATTTACTCACGGAGGCACACATTTACTCACCGGTAGTGATGATGGATGCATTATCGTGACAAGAACTGGTAATTGGCAGATTGAGAAAATATGGAGAAAGGCACATGGAGGTTAGAAATTTAATTAACTTTGGACTATTATTAAAGCAATATTTGATTGTGATATTCATAAACCTATTATAAATACATACATTTACATTTTATATTGTAATCATTTTTGGAAGGATTGTTAAACTAAAAAGAACAGTAAATATACAGCAGTCTTTAATTCTTTGTGTACATGTACAAATGTCACTACATCAAGACCAAGTAAGTTTCATCAAAATATTCACCAATGGTAATCTCAAATCTTTATCAAGGTACTTGATGTATCTTTTATATCCTGGTTATGATAACTTATAAAGTTATAATGTTAACTGGGCACAACATAAGGGATCCAGCTTTAAAAAAAAAACCATTCCTATAAAGCAGAATTTAGAAATGACAATTAGCATGTCTCTTTGATACTCTATTCATATAACCATTCAAGAGTTGAAAGCCAGTGCTCCTTAAACATAAGTTAATATATAAATTATACTGGATAGGAGTATACTGTGGTCCTATCTAAGGTTGTTAAATAACATTGTGCCAAGGATTGTTTAAGAATTGAAAAGGACTTAAAAAGGTGTAGTTATTGGAGTACGGAGTCCTTAGACCTCTGTCATTAAAATCGATAGCAGGTGGAGAAATTTCATACTGTATATAAATATAAAACTCCGAGTATGGACTAAATATGCATGTATGTTCACGCCAAGTCTTTTACAGGGTAAACAGAGAGTGTGGAGTGCCAGGAAAAATATATGGGTAAATTTCACGTCAATGTCGCTTTAGTGTTTTAAGATAGGATGGCAATATAAATATCTACATTAACAGCAGATATTTCAATGTAGATGCATTGTCATACAGGAGTGAACGCGAATCTTAGATTAACTTTATGCCTGAAATTATGAGTATAGAATTGAACACTATCATTAAGTGGCATGTAGATTATACATTTCATTTTATTTACTATTCATTAGACTATATTTTTCAGGCGGAGAGGGTTAGGCAGCTGCCTCTCATAGTGAGATCCTTGCCAGTATTAATTACTACAAGGATTATTTATCAATCAATAAGTGTACAGATGGTCTTGAATATGTCCTAAAGCTAATGACAATAACCTCTTTCAGGTCAACCAGTAACTGCTATTGCTGTCCACCCATCAGACAAATTGGCTCTCAGTATTGGAGGGGATAAAACTTTGAGGACATGGAATTTAGTAAAAGGTCGTCCAGCATTCACTATAAATCTAGCTAGCAAAGGTGTGGTTATGCCGACTGAATTAAAATTTTCACCTGGTGGTGACAGATTCTCATTGATTTCCCAACAAACTGTTGATGTTTGGACTATTAGTAAAGCTGGATTAGAAAAACGTATCACTTGTAATTCAAAACCCACCTCAGTTCAATGGACTACTGATGAGAGGTTATTTGTAGGACTTGAAAATGGTAATATTATTACATTAACAGTGTCTGAGACAAAAGCACTCACATATCAAGGATATAAACAGAGGGTTAAAAGTATGCATTATGAAAATGAGACACTGTACACTGCATCAAGTTCTGGAGAGTTGAAAGTTTGGTCAGTAAATGATGAGAAGTTATTAGAAATATGCTCTAACAATGCTTCTTGTAGAGTTACCTGTGTAACATTGAATAGACAAAATCATTTAATTAAAAAGGAAGAGTTTGATGATAAAATAGCTAGTGAAGAAGATGGCTCGAAAGAAAGTAATCAGGAAGATTCAGATGTGGAAGAGGAGAAAGGAGTTGTTGAAGCATCTTCAACTTTAAAAAGGAAACCTGGAGCCTTTGTCACGATAAGCTATGGCGATAATAATGAGGACAATGCTACACCTGCACCTCCACCCTCTAAGAGGTCCAAAAAAAGGAGACGAAATAAGAAAAATAATAAAAAGAGTGAATAAAACATAGCCAGCATTTTAATTTCCTATTTTTGATTTATTGAAGCTGTCACTGTTCATAAGAAAACATAAATTCTAGAAATTTAAACTTAAATTTCATTGCCTCATCATTGCTTATTGACACAATAATATAAACAGTAAAAAGCAATATGATTTAGACTTTGGTTTCTTTATTTATAAATAAAAAATCTTTCTTCTGAACACACCCAAATATATAAATTATAAATTGTAAGTTCATAATAAATTAATTTGGTCCCAAAATAAATATTAAAATAATTTAAGGGAAAGTTAATAAAAAAATCAACAATGTAATAAAAAGTACTCATCAATTTTGGCAATGGTTATTGGACTTGTTACTTACATTACTTGTTAATCTTAAATGAAATAAATATTCTAAATGTACAAGTACATTCAGTCATACAGAGTGAGTTCAAGCACACTCGTTAGTAGTCTCCACTCAGTTCACTGAGACTATATTTACAGTTAACGTAGCTACGGAACCAAACACGCACATGGATACACAGACTGAATAACACTTAGATAAATCCTAATTATGTTGCCTAAGAAAACTATAAAGCTCATCTAAATCATCAAAATCACACAGAATTATCTATATATCAAGAGAAAAATTACTGGAATGTTATAAAATATTACGAAACATGGGTGTATACTGTTCGTGTAATAAATAGGTCCTGCATTACGAAGTAAACAAATAATCCTGTATTCTTTCATGATGAGATCACAATACATGTTTTTATGAATGCTTGTTACAATGCAGATAAATTTTAAATATATTAACGCGACATATACGATCGCTTTCGCTACTAAGTACGTTTTGTGCAATATATTTAATAAATAAATGCCAAAGTTACCAAAATTATTACCACTTCATATGAATTGAATCTAAGTAAACTATCGCGATACATTCGTTTCAATAATACATAGAATAGTAATAGTTATACACACACGAAGTTACACATTACCTTAAACATTGTAAAATACAAGAAAAATTCTAAAGTAGATTTATATCATCCGAACCCAACGTCTTCTTACAATTGATCTTATGACTAGATTGAGCCAGTATTTTCAGACATTCCATAGACTCTCATTAAAATTGAAGAAAACTGATATAATTATAAAAATGTAGGAACAACAAATAATTTCAAAACTGGTATTGAGTTTGTTTGAGGTGTTAATCGTTTACATGTCGACTGTCCACCACTTGTCCTGTATTTTTCAATTCTCTTTACATATCTATTTCTAGTTTTCGATCATAAATATTCGTTTCTTCGTTCGAAGCAGCACTAACGTCACTAACTCACTATAAGCTATAGGTCAGATGGCACTCTATGCTATCAGGCAGCTAAATTCGGTACCAATGTGAAGTGTTCTTTCATTATGTTTTCTTTAAATTTTTATTTCATAAATAAGCAATTTCAAGTGTCTTAGTTTTTAAAGACGTATTTGTTATGTAATAGGCATTTTGACATTTCACTACCAGTTTGCATTAATACAACGTGGAAATTTTAAATAAACAGGTATTTAAAATTATCTATGAAATAAAAATATAAAGTCGATGAAAAACCACTTTATACCAAAATGCCACCACGAATGTCATTTCAGGTTCAGTCACATGAATATTCTCTTAATATTACTATAGCACAAAATCGTGTCTAAGACCGTAACTACATAAAATAATCGAATCGATAGTTGGCAGGTATAAGTCCACATCTCTGACAGAAATATTGAATGAAAAGTGAAGATGAAAGGAAATGATAGCCCAAGATATGTCAGAGATTAGGATGTATACATGAACAAACTACTAATACAAAGATTCGTTTACATAGGACACAGAAACACTCCATAAATTATGTTTAATTTTAATAATAAATTAAATTAAAGTTTAAGTAGGAGACACAAGTTGCCTTTAATCAAGGTTCTTATGCGAAAAAAATATAAATATACAACAGTAAAGAAACACAGAAAGTAGTATTTCACATAATACTATCATTTTGAATTTTAATAAATTAAATATTCTATAATAACATAGAACATTAATATTAACTCGCCTTATTTTATATTATTAACAAAATCTTCATATTACGTTACGTACCTAACCACTTTCCGTGTCAGCGATTTATACTACGATAGTTAAGTCCAGTTAATATCACGATAATAAAATACTTCGCATGACACATCAAACGAACAACAATAGGAATATTATTGATCTGTAAATTCATGTGACCTGACCCTTTCTTTGGCGACGGGCTCGCTTGGGTCGGAGCTAGCCAGGCAGGGCCATAAATCCCAAAGCAGAAAACTAACAAATCAGTCAGTCAATAGTGGGTGTGAAAGGCCTGTATTAGTAAATCAACTAAGGACTCTAGTGCAATGAGTATTGTTGTCTCAGTTGATGTATCAACACAGAACTTGGCGTGTGGCTTGAATAACAGGGCTACGGCCGACAAGGTGAGTGTTTATAATCGTTGCAATTCATAATGAGGACTAGACTAAATGCAAACGTTTGAGTAACTGCGTATATTGCATAAACACGTTTTAACACGTCTTCAACTCTCATAATGGTAAACATTTAGATTTGATTGAACAAGCTTATAAGGCTACATAAAAGGTACATGAATATAAAACTATAACATGATTCCATGTTAAGTATAGACCAGTAAAACGGTAGATTCATTTATAATTCTAAAGCCGATTGCTGTTCTGGCGATGATACTGAAATATATTTTATATTTAACTAGCCTTTGCCGGCGACTCCGTCCGAAATAAATATAAACATTTATCCTCTATTTAAACCAGATAGGGGTTGATTTAAAAAAAAAATCGAGACGTGAATAGATAACATACAAACACATTTTCCCTGATGGTGGGGTCAAAAGTCTTAGGAATCGGCGTGCATGTATGAAGAGAATGATGAAGGTAGTTTGTCTGAACCGGGATATCTGGCGCTCTACACTCTCTGCCTACCCCGTTAGGGACCTGGCGTGAAGATACATACATTTTCCCAGTTATAATATTAGTAGGGATTATTAATTTAAACATTTTACATGTTGCCATTACATTTTAAGAGACAAAAATCTTAAAATAATATTAGATTAAAGCAGTATTAGCGCCTTTCATGGGATGACACATAATACTTAATGTCAGGTCGATACTTAACTATCAAAATAATGTTGTAAATGAATTTGTTTCGATAGTCTGCAAATATTATACTGACGGCAGTCTAACGTAAATAATATAATCGCACTTATCTTTATTAAACCTTTTTATGTTACGAGGGTTAAAAACAATTAAGATACACGCCTTCCCTATTTTCCAAAAGCGCATTCTGGGTGCACAATATGTCTTCCCTATGCATTCGTTATAGACTAACCCCCTTATTCATAAACGTACATTAGACACGTTTTAGCTATAGAATGCTTTGTCTTTGTCCGTTGCATTGTCAAATGTGCAGGATAGAAAAAGACAAAGGAGAGATTAGCAACACTTTAGCTAAAATACGTTTATGAATAAGGGGGTTATTATTATGGTAGACTAAAGTTTAAAGTGAATTAAAATGTTTCCTGAGACTCCTTACGCGAAAATTTTCGCCGATCGACCGAATAAATTTTGCTCTCAACAATACGCTGTTTATCTTCGGTGTCGTTTAAAACTTTAGTGTATATCAGTACACTTAACGAATGCTGCTGATTGAACCACATTGGCGGTAAATATATTAATGAATGAGCGAGCTAAAGAACACCCAGATCAGATATAATGAATAGTATAGTTCAGTTACATACTTTGAATACTAGTGTTGTTTACTAAAATAACAAATGATATTTGACAAAACACTGCACTCCCTTGAGTTATTCAAGCCATACGCCACGAGGTGTTGCCTACACTCACGACTAGCTCCAACGCCGACAGGACTTACTTCTTCTTAGCCTTCTTTTCGGCTTTCTTGAGCGCCTTCAGGTGTTTCTCATGGGCGGCGCGGAGATCTTTGAGGCGTCGCTTCATGCGCCGACGGTCGTCTCCGCCAAGCCCGAGTAACTTGAGGTCCGCTGACGTCAGCGTCAGTAGTAATGCGCCATCGACACCGCGAGTCGCGAACGCGCCCGCATGCCGCTCCAGACCTTCTCCCAAACCTGATACCCACTGCCACACCTGGGATATATTAACACATGTTAGTTTATGAAAGAAACCTAAAGAGCGTACGAAAAAAAATGTTAAGTTAAATATGCACAATTTTGTGTTACAAATTGAGGTTTAATTAATTAGTCATAGGTAATATCGATCGAATACGTTTTAACTGCACATGCAAACGTAAAGTGTGGCCACCACTTTTATGCAAAATCATACAACAAACGTCATTGTTAACTTTTGCAAGATTAAAATATGATCATGGCAAGATTTGTACCTGTGAGTTAAAAATACTTTAAACACCCGGCAATTTAGGTTCTCTAGATAATATCTCCAAGCTATTTTGCCGTGTCCTTTTTTTTAACAAGTTTGGAACTTGCCATGATTTTAGCGCAAATAAAACGTGCTGTGTGTGGCCGGCACCAGACGAATACTTTACAGTACCTGCTGCTTAGTCCAGTGGTTGACGGGGTGCGGCGCGGGCGGCGGCGACAGGCTGGCCTCGGACACGGCGGCCGACAGCGGCTGCCACGGCACCTCGCCGCCGACTACACAAGCCGGAGCTTTCTTCACTATAACCATATCCGCCCGTCACCGAATGCCCCACTGGCCCGACTCGCTCACGGTGCACTATCCACTACCGCGTAGCGATGGCTTAGGGGGGCGACCTTAACTACGTGAGGTGTTTAGGGGGAGGTGAGGGTCGATGCGAAACTCATATCTTATTCAGGAAGGATAGGGTTCTCGGCAATTATGACGTATTTTTTTTCCGAAAATTTGTGTTATATGATGTTAAATTAAGTAAAACATATTCCATCACCAAAATCAATCTTAAATATACTGGTTTTAAATAAAATTTTTTTTTGGTCAGTTGAGCCAAATATTATTACATCTCACTAGGAGAAGCGGAGGGGGGGTTTCAAAATAAAAAAAAATATCACAAATATCGCTAAAACGCCTCACTTAATTAATGGACGCCCCGTTAAGGATTGCGTGAAAATTTATTATGTTATGTCTCTTTCTAATGAAACGAGTAGTTTTCACACACCCTGACAATGGGAATATCACATTATAATCTGAATAAGGAGAAAGGGCAATATTATGGTATGGGACTCCATCCAAAAGTTTAATTGGTGTGTTCGCAATGTTGAACAATTTTCGAATAAAAGAGCATAGGTTAAGAAGTTATAAAAAAACCGGTCAAGTGCGTGTTGGGCCACGCGCAGTGCAGGGTTCCGTATTTAGTGCATTTACAGAGTAAGAAATGTAATGAAAAACTTCTTATAGGTTTTCCAGTAATCTATAGGCAAAGAACTATTTTCCACATTTTTTTCAAAATTTTAAGTTCAGTAGCTTCGGAGATAGGGAGGGGGAATAATCAATTTTCGTCGTTTTTCTTAAATAACTTCAAATTTGTTTACGCAAAAAATATATCTGAGATGCTGACAACGACCTCTTTCATTTGATATGTCACACGACACAGTTTACGAATTATTTTTTTTAATTTTCTGGTTTACCCCCCGAAAGTGGCCCCCCTGTTTAAAATTTATTATTTTACTTGACGTGTTCATCTTTGGGTCACCAATTTACATATATTCATGAAATTTCAACTCAATCGGTCGAGTAGTTTCGGAGCAAATTGGCTGTGAAGAACGAACGGACAGACAGACAGACAGACAGACGCACGAGTGATCCTATAAGGGTTCCTTTTTTCCTTTTAAGGTACGGAACCCTAAAAATTGCATATCCCATAGAAATCATACATGTTGATTGAATGAATATTTAAAAAAAAACAAGAATATATAGATGGAAGACATTTTTTTTTACTATCATTGTACCTCACGATGACTATTTCTTGACTCGTGTTGAAATACATGATATTATAATTTTTATAGTTCATCATAAAAGCTTTTAATAGCTTCGAATGTGGGAATGTTTAAGTAATTGCAAAGCGCGTAAAGAAAATATAAATATCATAAAATAAAAACCCATTCAGACTTCAGTCTTTCTGTACTTCACTTGTATACATCATAATTACAAAACTACCATAATTTCATGCGGCAGTCACATAGTAGTAGATAGTGCACAGTGTTTTGAAAATAATAGTATTTATTAAACAACTACGATGACTTACTTTTTTGAGCTTATGATGAATAACGTAGGATATGGTGAGATTAATAAAATTACACACAACATAATATTCATAAAAACAAAAAAAAAATACCACCACCGAAACAAAAGCCTGCTATAATCAAATAACAAAAAGTGAGATCATAATATGAATGATAGTGAACAGTTGTACCAAGAACAGCGATTTCCTCTTGATAGCACTGATTCAATTTTAATGAATCTAATGCTATAATGCGTGTACTAAAAAGAACACAAAGCTTATTCAATATTTCATCAATAAAATATTATATTGCCAGCGTTTGCATTGTTGCTCGGTCTGTAAAATACGCGAATGTACCATGTCAACGAAAGGACTTTATTCCTGGAGTTCGCATCGATACATAGAGCAACGCGGGCCACCGGTCGCGGCGGACCGGAGGGGAGTAGCCATACGCAGCCTTTCCCCTCTGTCTAAGTACAAGATTAAATAAATTTAGCTTTAAAAAATCCTGTGCGTATAATAAGACTATTTGCAGCTGGACTGCTCATTAGACTAAATCTAGTTGCGCGACTGAACGGACGTCCAAAAAAATGCTGATTTGCTGTGTTGTTTACTGTAAAAAGAGATCTAACACATCAAGCTTAAGGTATAAAATGCCATAATATCGGTCGTGTTGTTTCGGACTGATATAAACAACACAGTCGGGCGCAATGTTTGGTATGCCTTATACGATACGGGGATCGGTCGAGCGACTGATCCGAGTTCGTTTCCGAGAAGCCGCTGTCGCCGGTGCCGCTTATCGATAGTGTTGTTGTCGGTTTGTGGATAGTTATCGATAAATATTGCAAAAGAGTCTTATATACAGAGACATTTTTGAGATTAAATTTTCTTATTAATATATTATGTTGTAGTTGTATTCGCCAAAAAACGGCTCTGGGCAACCGTTATTAGTTATTACTATTAGCTCATTTATTCTTGTTCTTATTAAGTATTTTTAACATACATAGTAGTTATAAAAAAAAATACATATAAAAAAATAAAATTATTACTTTTATTATATTGTGGGTTTTATTTTAATACTAGCTGTGTCCGCGGCTTCGTACGCGTGGAGAAGTGACTTTGGGCAGCTTTTTTGGATATAAATTTAGGTAAATTTTGGATAATAAACACTTTTGGTTAGTTAAAAAAATCTGGTTTACGTTAATGCTTCTCTCTACATGATATTGTATAGACGCATTGATGGCCATCGGATATAAAGCACATAGGCTGCTAGTATTGCGAACACGTGACAGAGTCACATGTAACTCACCGAGCGAAAATCTAAACTAATATTATAAA
Organism: Macrosoma leucophasiata; assembly: GCA_036365455.1. Lineage (NCBI taxonomy): Eukaryota > Metazoa > Arthropoda > Insecta > Lepidoptera > Hedylidae > Macrosoma > Macrosoma leucophasiata. The sequence goes on from JAWQUS010000024.1 coordinate 13,794,047, forward strand.
GCTGAAGAGTTTGTTTGTTTGTTTGTTTAAACGCGCTAATCTCAGAAACTACTGGTAAATTTGAAAAAATCCACCACCACTACCGTCTTCCTCCAACCTCAGTTACTACTCACCAACATCTTTTTCGAGTATATTACCAAGTTTAAGTGTGGCTTGGTTATCAGCTAGACCCTACAGACTGGGGTTGGAAGTTGGTCAACAATATATTAGAGCCAGTTCAATCTTTACTTCCACCTGCGCCGGAAAAACTGCTGAACACTATTTCTTGCAACTGCAAAAAGGGATGCAGTGCTAAATGTGGTTGCAAAAAAGTCGGACTGTTTTATTTTTTGGCATGCACAAATTGTCAAGGCCGGTCGTGCTCTAATATTGAATCACAAACAATGGAGGATTCGTTTGATTCCGACGAAGTATCGCGCGATACATCGCTATTGACGCAATTGACTTGCATCCAAAATGAAGATGAAGAAGAAGCAGGGGAAGAAGAACAAGAATTTGAAACTGACGAATCAGACGAATGAACTTCAACACTTTTTTTAAATTTACATCGCTTTGATTTTTTCCAATCTTTGAAAATTTCCGTTATTTTGCAATAGTTTTACATTAAACAGGATCACAACTGACCCGTGGAGTAGGCACTACTGGGGAAACCACATTAAAAAAAACGCGCTAAGTACACTACCTCATAGGTGGCGTGGAAACGTGTGCATATTATGACGATAACAACTTTTATAACTTTTTGAATCGTTATATCTCAGAAACGGTGGCTCATAAGAAAAAAATATTGATACATTTTTTATAGATAATTTTATGATCTACAATTTTTGCTTAGGGTACTTTTATAATAAAACTTACCGTTTTGCTGAAAATCGCGAACAACTCATTTTTTTACCTTTGACCTTGAACATTTTTTTTTTCCATACACGGGAATGATGGGGAACTTATAGACATTGTTTATAATTATGATTTGAACAATTTCACTAAAAATTCAGCTTGTTGGGACTTTATGTAACTTCACTCTATTTTTTTGGTCTAAATTGACCGGACTATACGTGCGCATAACGCGACAAGATTATTTGTTAAATTGGTAGTACATAATAAATAAAGTCCATCTTTATAATAATACAAAGTGTATTTCATTTAAACCTTATTTCCCAGAGTTAAGTAATTTATCGATCAAATTTATCGACACTTGTCGCAACTATGGTTTTTAGGACTTGTCGATGTAGTTGCATCATTCTTTACACTATTATGACACGGAATGATAACATGTGTGTGTGAAATAGTTGATGTGTTTTGTTAAAGTCAAGGTGTGAGTTTCGTAGTAATAGACGATTTTTCTTGTGTGTGAATTTAAGACAGTGTGTGTTCCCCCCGCAAAAAATGGCAGACTATTTTGCTTCGGTAAAACACGCTATGGCTACTCCCCTCCGGTCCGTCGCGACCGGTGGCCCGCGTTGCTCTATGCATCGATAAAACAACGGAATAGTTTTAATATGTTAGGTTCGGTTGCACCAAAATATTTGTTAAAGTTATTGTTAATGTAAAATTTTACATCCTTCTTTAACTTTAACAAATTTGTTGAAGATGGAGAATGCACATTTTACAATCACAATAACTTTAACAAATATTAAGGTGCAATCGAACCTAAGTGTCTCTGTATCACGAACATTATGAAAGGATTTTCGCTTGATGGCATTGATGTAGATGTAGATTTATTTATGTCGATTCAGAAACAGAAACGCGTGACAGAAATACTTAGGTGTGAAGAAAAACTTAAGGCGAAATTCGGTGCATGTGTGGCACAAGAACAGGTTTAGACTAGTGCTGGGAGAGCAGATAACTTCCAAAAATGAAGTCACATTTTTTTTTTATGTTATGGAAGTGGCAAACAAGCATGCAGTTCACATTGATGTTAAGTGATGACTGCAGCCTATAGACACACAAAGACCAAGGTCAAAATGCAGATGCGTTGCCACTCCTGAGGTCTAAGGTGTTATGTCACTGTGCCGGAAATTACAGGGCCGGAGGCGTCCTATTTATTTGCTTCCTCGTAACTTGTACGGGATTATTGGAATCCATTTCAACATAGACCGGATTCGGATGCAGCTTATTTCCTTCATAGTATGGCGAGCTGCAATAGAGCCATCCTTCTCATAGTTTGTGCGAGGGGAATTATTGAAGTCGATTTCAACAGAGACACGGACTAGTAGTTTGTGTAGACAGAATTGTTGAAGTCAACTTCGACAAACTCAGATATATCCTATTCGTTTTCAAGTTTGTTTAGATCGTCGGAGTTAGCTTCAACAGAGATATCCGCTGCCTTATCGTTTGTGTAAAGTGATGATCGGAGTAAATTTCAACGGGGACGCGCTACTCGCTCGGCGTTTGGTGTGGGCACCGACCTCTGGCGTTGGCCTCGTTGACGGCCTGGCGGATCTCGTCGACCAGGTCATTGGTGAGTTGCACGGGGTCGGGGTGCGGCGAGTGCGGCGAGCGCGGCGAGTGGGGCGCGAGCGCGGTCCCGGGGTGTCCGGGGTGTCCGGGGTGGCCCGGGTGGGCCGGCGGGGCGGGGCGCGCGGGGGGCTCGGGCCCGCCCGCCAGCCGCCGCTCGCGCTCCGCCAGCACCTGCTTCAGCTGCTCGGCCAGCGACGCCGGCGGACCTACCACCACCCGATACGCTATACTATGCGGCGGGCGCCCGGTACACTTTTTTATTTATTTTTAGTATCCTTAGCACGATGTAATTTGATATTGAAAGGAGGCTTTGAACTACATGCTGAACTGTCGCGGATCGTAAACGATTTTGTAAAGAAATAAATACCTCGTAGGCACGCTCCGAGGACGGCTAACTACGAGTACTAAGAGCTAGAAACGTCGCTCGATAACATACTGCATTCGTACTTATAAGCGGCACGACGTGTCCCCCGCGAACGGCTAAACCTGACCCTGAATATGTAAGAACAGTCACTGGGGCTGCCCCTCTCTCTAGAAAACCTAAATTTCCCTTGCTATATTGATGAATTTTCAAATGTACAAATCGTACTAAGGATATTGTTATAGACAATTAACTGAAATTAATTCGTTTCATGGTAACAATCATTTATAATTCGTGTGTACGGGGCGCCGTTGGCTACTACGTTCTGTGTAGTGCGCTGTTAGTTTGCAGTCCTAAATGTTAAGCTTTGCAGTAACATGAATCTATGTCAAGAACAATGATAACAATAATACACATATCCCAATAGCTTTCTGCCTTTCGCACGAAATGTGATAATACTAACCACCGACAATTCAATATTTTACTATGAAATTGACTATTCCATTGAAGTAAGTCTTCATAGACTATTGCATTTATTATAACTTTATTTACCCATTACATAAACATTGTCCTCGACTTCTAGATTGGAAATAAAAGTTAATATTATTGTAAGTTAATAAAATTTAAAACATACAAAAATGTTTTATGACAATCAGATAATGTTCCTTTTCATGTTCGGATTAAGTAATAGTATATTTGCCATATCAGAATAGACATTTTGAATATATTATTTTATTAATTTGACCCGATTCCTACTTGAATCTAATATCTTCTTTAAATAAAGAAATTGCAAAATAATTTCGATTAAGTAAATTGAAAGCAGAAGAAAATAGGTGTTAAGTACTCTTTACCTAGGATTGATCATAAAAATAACGTAAGGACGCTTTGAATCCATGTTTAACCATTTTAAAAATACAATTATTATAATTATTTTAAAAAACAAAGACGTTAAAAGTGTACAATATTAAAAATGTTACAGTGAAAGGTTGTGGTTTTGCTACTCGTGTCACATATTTTTTACCAAAAGTACTCTCATAAATAGAAATATATACCCTATGATATTATACAGCTATAAGTTTCTTACTAGCTCATTCAGGGTGAGATTCACAGACCGCACTCTTTACTTTGAGCAAAGTATGCTTAGAACTGTCAAAACTCAAACTGTACTGACAGTTCTAAGCATACTTTGCTCAAAGTATGCTTAGAACTGTTAGAAATGTATGGGTTTTGACAGCTCGAAGCGTACTTTGGTCGAAAGTAAAGTCGTAGTTCGGTCTGTGAATCTCGCCCTAAGTGCATAGGTTTGAGTTACAAAAATATGCAAGCTAGTTCGGACTTTAAATCTCATAACAAGAGCAGATATTTATTTAGGTTCCATAGTACTCTGGTGTATTCTATGATGTTATGAATGAACAGACACCACAAACCACATCATATTATAAAGCTGAGCAAACAGTCAGTGACAACAGGAACATGTAAAGATGAGTACACGGTGTGATATGTGTGATTTAGAATGTCTTAATGTGAATACCTGATAGTGGATGGTGGCGGTGGTCTCTGGAATATATGCCGTCATCAGTGCCGCTGCCGATGGAACTGCCGCAACTTTGTCGCAAGTCCCGCTACAAAAATTTCATTCGCAGTGTCAAAGGGCAATCTTTAAGTAATGTATGGAGCCTGGACCCACTCTTTGTAGTGTCAAGGAACTCTCCGATTATGCCAAATCAATCAAATAGAGTTTTTATTTACAGGACGAGACGTTTTGCATTTGTCTTTATTCATATAAATATTTAGTATAACAAAATCGCTTTATAAAAAGATCCACGCGATCAGGAAATTCGTTTTCCAAAACACACTGATAAAGGTTATCGAGTGATGTACAAGTCCTAACGCCGTCCTACTTAAAATTTCGAAAATGGATCTTTCATATTCAACATCAAATTATTATTTTTATAATAGTTTTATAACTTACTGAAGGATGATTCGAGTGCGTGGGTGCTCCCGACGTTGATTCACTGAGTGACTCGTCTGCTGAATCGTTGTATGAGTCGTCTAATCCGTCATACTGCAAAAAACAAAATTCACAAAATGATTTTTTTTATGTAACCTTTATAAAACTAAATAAGTTTTTAAAGTAACAAGAATTAAGATGTGAGAGAAAAGGTCTACAAACGAGTAGCACAGATACAAGTATTTTTGATAATACACATAGGCAGAGAATTTGTAATAATACTACGTATAAAATGGATACTTCGATGTCCCGCCCGATTTCCCCGCCTCACCCATCACCCCTCTTCGAGAGGCAGTTAATCGGAAAGGAAGAAAAATGGAAAGAAAAATTTGACTTCAGGCGAGACTCGAACTTGCGGCCTACTGGGAATCTAGTCCAGCAAATCGGGCAGGACTTCAGTAGCTCAATTGGAAGAGCAGCTGGACTAGATTCCCAGTAGGCCGCAAGTTCGAGTCTCGCCTGAAGTCAAATTTTTCTTTCCATTTTTCTTTAAAATAAAAATATATTTCACAAGCATGTGTTAATGCGAAATAATATAAAACAATTATTAAGGGTAAAAGCGACTTCTTTACGATATTCAATAAACTGCAAAGTTTATTATATCGGTTGCCTAACTAGCATAGTTGGTAATAGATGGCGCTGCTGCTACCATAAAAGCAATGCAATAAATGTGAAGGAAAGATTTGACAAATCGGGCAGGACTTCAGTAGCTCAATTGGAAGAGCGGCTGGACTAGATTCCCAGTAGGCCGCAAGTTCGAGTCTCGCCTGAAGTCAAATTTTTCTTTCCATTTTTCTTTAAAACAAAATACTGTCAATAATGTCACTATGGTGCCGTGGGTAGAGGGACATTTCACAACCGTGGCTCGCGGCCCGAACGTAAAAATAGCCTGGGACGCTCTTACGCTCCAAAAGGTCATAAGAGAAGTCAAAAGCGACAACAATGACTCGAAACCGTTTCGAGCCGGTCAGCTCGCATATTACCAGTCTCGATGAGAAAATTTTACTGAAATTAATTCAGGGGTACAGGATACTGTTCCGCAATCATCTTGTTGTCCCCGATGTAATCAGAAATTTTAAGGTCCAAGCGCCGGTTTTAAAAGAAATGTCGGCGATTATAAACAAAATGAAATCACAGGGAATTCCGGAAGTTGCCCGTGCCAAGTTTCATTTCTCCTTTTTTGGTACCAAAATCAAATCGGTAAACAGTTATAAATATGTTGCATTCCGGACTTCCTGCAACATCTAAAGCATATTTTAATCTGAAAATAACTGATTCGCATAGGCGCTTCCTTCGTCTGATATACAATCAAGAGTTATTAGAAATGACTTGTTCAGACTAAGCACAGCACAAAAAACTTTTTTGCTGCTGACATCGTACAAATATTACGAGTAAGATAATTTAAGGAATTAAATAATAATTGTCTATCTGAACGATTTCCTGATAGTACATCAGAATGCAGTTGTACCTACTGTGGGAACATGTCAGTCTCACAGTAAACACCTTTAAAAGATAGGGTGGCGAATAAATTTCAACAAGTCTGTTTTCAGCCCCCAAAAGGACATAAATGATTTAGGAATACTGTGAAGGCCTTGGGACAATCAAAACTCTCTCCCAAAAGACAAGTTATCTGTAATTATCAAATATTTAAGTCGAGACTTAAAGAAAGCAGAGAAAAGTAACCCAAATACAATAACAAAAAAATATAGGCCTAAACTGGCAAAGTTTCAACAAACTTTACCATTTTTGTCGTCGCTCGAGGTCGACTCAATCATCGGCAATTGATTTATTTGCTACGTCGCCAAAAGTATACCCATTACCAGAAAACTTTTGCAACGAACTGGAATGGTAGATTCAGAATTGTCAGGCATATACTCTGCGTCATTTCCCACCGCCGATACACTTTCTAACAACAGACACATCGGACCAGGTCTGGGGAGCACCGTGAACAATCTAGCACTCTTAGGAACCGGGTTCCAAAGAGAGCGTGCACTACATTGCAATCAAAAAGAGATGTTAGCAATATTACATGTCCTTCAGAGCCATATTCATCTATTTCAAAACAGCTCTGTACCGGACAACTGTCGCTTACTTGCGAAAGCAGGAAGGAGTTGCGAAATCTCTTCGTTTCCTAGTAATAACTTATCAAATCCTGAGCCTTCTAGATCAGCATCAAATACATTCAGCATTCCAGGCAAGTACAAAAATCACGTCGATCTTTTGTCACGTTATCGCCAACCTCCCGAATGGCACTTAAAACTATCATGTATCCAAGTGGTGTTTACAAAATAGGGAACCCCTGTAATAGACTTGTTCGCCTCGGCAACAGCTCATGTGGTAATCAATTATGTGTGTCACAACTTGACCAATCATCAAGCCTTAGTTCACGATGCCTTCAGTGTCTCATGGAATTACTACCTCGCGTGGGTGTTGCCGCCACCTTTCCTAGTTCCCGAAAGTCCCGAAAGTGGGAGAAGGTGTTCTGGTGCGCAGATCTGAGCCGCAGAGAGAGTCAATGCCGCTCACTGTGCCATTGACTCTGAAAAAGCTGCAGAGACATCTAGTCGACACCTCAACGGGTCTCCTTCCACCACAGGTCGACAACCTGACCCTCGAATTGTGGAAATGTGGGACTGGACCAAAGCGGTGAAGACATGGAACACTGAACAATTATTATTGCGTAAAAACTCTTGGCGAAAGTCTACTTTAAAGACTTACGAAGGAAAGTCTACTTTAACGATTTACGCTTGGAAGCGTTGGGCTTCATGGTCTATGTCGAAAAAAGTTGACGGCAGAAGTCCTAAAGGTTCTCAAGCAGCACAGTTTTATCTGATATATAACTGATAGATAAATTATCGTACAACACGATACTTCTTCACAAATCGGTTGTTTCGACATTGTGTAATGCTGACACCTCAAGTTTTTTAAGTTGGCACGTTCTTTATAAACACATACCAAAATCACTTGTTTTAAAAAACCCAAAGTCGTCTAAGCCACTGATTTAGGATGTTGGCAAATTGGCTGCATTTTAAACAAATTACACTGTCGACATTAACAGTGTTTTTCAGACATCACGCCATACTGCTATGTTCAGGGAGACATATACATGATTTGACTTTACTCCAAATTGACCCTAATCATTGTAAAGAAATGAAAGGCGGAATATTGCAAACTCATTTAACTAGATTAAAACCATATTACAGTTACTCCAGTAAGTACACGATCAGCTGTAGCCTCTAAGTTGGCTGGATAATCATCCTCTGGAGAAAATTCTGGCAATCAATTAATACGATTACCTGAACGTTAAGAAATTCTATTGTGTTGAGTTTTTTTACAAAGATACATAATTAAGGTCCTTTCACATTGGCGATGAATAAATCTATATGATTATCATATTATTGCAAATCTTAAGATACAGTGGCGACACCAGACGATAACAAACAGGCTCTCAATATAAAGCTTCCAGTGACGGTCAAGTACTTTAATAGACGCGTTTTACCTGAAAATAAAACGCATATTAAAATACTTACCTCACTGGAAGCTTTCACTTTATTTCTATCTGGTGAAATCGAGCCAATGAACTAAGATTCACTCGGCACTTTTACGTAAACTAAAATGGCTCGCGAACGCCAGGTGGCGCCACTGAACGCAGGAAATGGAGTTAACATAGGTACTAAAATCTGGTAAAAATGACTGAAACGGATATGCTCTCTCAATATAAAGCTTCCAGTGAGGTAAGTATTTTAGTATGCGTTTTATTTTCAGGTAAAATGCGTCTATATAAGCGTTAGTATGGAGTTTTAGCAGTGTCTCCGCGGACTACTATCCGGAGTGTGTTATAGGCCAATGAAGCGGTCTAAGAATTTCGGTCAAAGAAATTTCGCAATACTCACGGAGCTGGCGTTGCTGAGTGAATGCGGCGAGTGCGGGGAGGAGTGCGGCGCGTGATGGCGGTGGCGCGCCAGGTCGGTGCGCGCGCGGTGCGCCGACGTGTCCAGCAGCGCGCCGCGCGGCACCGCCGCGTCCAGCTCGCGCGACGCACCCGCGCACTCCCCACTCGCCCCACTCGCCCCGCTAGCCGCGCTCGCCCCGCTCGCACTCGCCACACTCACCGCCGTGCCCGCGATCGACGAGTGCGTCTGACTTACGCCGGATCCGCATCTGCGAACGTTTTACTTTGTTTAGAAACAATACGTATAATAATGTGAATTGACAATTACCACGGCTGACACTGAGTCATTTATTTTTATTGGAATTTTCACAATAACACATGCGAGTGCAATGCCTGCAGTCCGGCACAGAGGCATAACACCTTAGGCCTCAGGAGTGGTATCGCATATCCATTTTGACTTTGGTCTTAGTGTAAGTGTAAGCTGCAGTCATCACTTAACATCAATGTGAACTGCATGCTTGTTTGCCACTTTCATTACATGAAAAAAAAGCAATAGAAAACCACTTACAAATTATCATTGACCGTAGTCGGCGCGATCGTCGTGACGGCGACGTGCGACGTGACGGGCGCCGCGACGGCCGGAACCGGCATCGGCACGTTGACGTACGGCGGCGCGGCTGACGTGACGTTAACGGGCTTGATGTCGGCGGTGGTGGCCGTCACGTCACCAATGTCAGGCGCTTCCCGCGGCCGCCGATCTGACTTGTCCACTTTCGCGTACTCATCCTCGACTGGCGATAGGTCCGATAGATCACTGTCTGAACTCCACGGATCTGTAGATTGATAATAATCATTTGTTTAGACTCTTAACTTCCCACTTTGTGCCTATCAAAGCTATCGAATATTGAATATTACATTTTATGTAACAAAATTGAGGGACATGTCTTGTCTTGTGTTCGATAAATACCTATTTTTATATTTGATTTATATTCCATATTTACCGTTGGTAAGAAGCGGATCGGGATCCGGCCGTCGCGGCAGCGGAGGCGTCTCGCGGCGGGCAGACGGCTCATGGGGCAACATCACCGGCAAACCCGCCTTCTTTTGCGTCTCCTGAGTGATATAAAACAAAAGGAATTTTTACTAATATTATTTCTAAAATAATAACAGCGCATTTACAGATACAATCCAATACTTTCGATGAATAGACCCAATGATCCGTCCATTGGGTTAAGTTTTTGTAATCCGTAGATTAGCAGTCATGCATGCATTCACGTCCGATTGTAACCACACACGTTACATTTTAATTGCACAAATTTGAGCTTTCCACAAGTAACCACACCAGCAGCAGCACCTCGAGGCGCGCGACGCGGTCGTGCAGCGCGGAGAGCGCGGCAGCGTACTCGCGGTGCGCATCCCGCAGCGCGCCGCTCCCCACTCCCCCCCGCCCCTCCCGCCACACACACACACACACACAGTCAGGTACACACCAGCAGCAGCACCTCGAGGCGCGCGACGCGGTCGTGCAGCGCGGAGAGCGCGGCAGCGTACTCGCGGTGCGCATCCCGCAGCGCGCCGCTCCCCACTCCCCCCCGCCCCTCCCGCCACACACACACACACACACAGTCAGGTACACACCAGCAGCAGCACCTCGAGGCGCGCGACGCGGTCGTGCAGCGCGGAGAGCGCGGCAGCGTACTCGCGGTGCGCCTCCCGCAGCGCGCCGCTCCCCACTCCCCCCCGCCCCTCCCGCCACACACACACACACACACAGTCAGGTACACACCAGCAGCAGCACCTCGAGGCGCGCGACGCGGTCGTGCAGCGCGGAGAGCGCGGCAGCGTACTCGCGGTGCGCGTCCCGCAGCGCGCCGCTCCCCACTCCCCCACGCCCCTCCCGCCACACACACACACAGTCAGGTACACACCAGCAGCAGCACCTCGAGGCGCGCGACGCGGTCGTGCAGCGCGGAGAGCGCGGCAGCGTACTCGCAGCGCGCCGCTCCCCACTCCCCCACGCCCCTCCCGCCACACACACACACAGTCAGGTACACACCAGCAGCAGCACCTCGAGGCGCGCGACGCGGTCGTGCAGCGCGGAGAGCGCGGCAGCGTACTCGCAGCGCGCCGCTCCCCACTCCCCCCCGCCCCTCCCGCCACACACACACACACACAGTCAGGTACACACCACCAGCAGCAGCACCTCGAGGCGCGCGACGCGGTCGTGCAGCGCGGAGAGCGCGGCAGCGTACTCGCAGCGCGCCGCTCCCCACTCCCCCCCGCCCCTCCCGCCACACACACACACACACAGTCAGGTACACACCACCAGCAGCAGCACCTCGAGGCGCGCGACGCGGTCGTGCAGCGCGGAGAGCGCGGCAGCGTACTCGCGGTGCGCGTCCCGCAGCGCGCCGCTCCCCACTCCCCCCCGCCCCTCCCGCCACACACACACACACACACACAGTCAGGTACACACCACCAGCAGCAGCACCTCGAGGCGCGCGACGCGGTCGTGCAGCGCGGAGAGCGCGGCAGCGTACTCGCGGTGCGCGTCCCGCAGCGCGCCGCTCCCCACTCCCCCCCGCCCCTCCCGCCACACACACACACACACACACACAGTCAGGTACACACCACCAGCAGCAGCACCTCGAGGCGCGCGACGCGGTCGTGCAGCGCGGAGAGCGCGGCAGCGTACTCGCGGTGCGCGTCCCGCAGCGCGCCGCTCCCCACTCCCCCCCGCCCCTCCCGCCACACACACACACAGTCAGGTACACACCAGCAGCAGCACCTCGAGGCGCGCGACGCGATCGTGCAGCGCGGAGAGCGCGGCGGCGTACTCGCGGTGCGCGTCCCGCAGCGCGCCGCTCCACCACTCCTCGCGCGCGCGCACCATCGCCCGCGTGCGCCGCCAAGAACGTAGCGCGCGACGCGCCTGCAAACAACACAACATAATATCACCCGAATCCGCTTTGATATGAACAATAAGTTTAGCGCATAACAACGCGGTTTTCGCTACCGTAGGCTGTATACGGATGACGCTCAGATCTAAATAGAACGTTCTTTTTTTGTATGGACTCATGTAGGCGGCAAGTCTCGAGACGGCACTAGTCTACTTCGGTGAACGCAGAGGGCGCTCTCAATCTCAATAAAAGTTAGCGCAGCGCCTAAGGGAGGCCTCTGTGGGGCCTCGGCTTAGGGCATTGCGGAAGGACACATGATGCATATGCGATTAGGGACACTGAATAGGACTTTCGGTTTGAAAACGTACCTTGTCGTATTTGGCGTGCGCGGTGTGCGCAGTGTCGGCGGCCTGCGCGAGCGCGCGGCGCAGGTGCTCGTCGGGCGCGCGCTGCGAGCACCACTCGCGCACGCGCGCGCTGATCTCTTCGCCGCCGCCCCCGCCCCCCTCCATGCCCACCAACTGCGGACGAAACGTACGCGTACATTGCTCACGTTCTCTCGTTGCCTCGAAGGTGAAGATCAAGTACAACCAAAGGCCACGATAACAAAACGGTCTCAGTGACATTTTTTAAATTATATTTTCTTTACATTCAAAATAGCCGTAATTCTATTTACTAAAAGAGCGTGGAAGTATGCTTTTGTTGCATTCATAGTTTTGAGGGTATGACGTATCGTATACGTATACGCTGTTACTACTAAGTTACTTACGGCCATATATTTAAACGTCACCTAAATCTAAGTGGGACTTAAGTCTTCTGTCTTTATAAAACACGTTCAAGCGATAGAGATAGCGCACATTTGAGCGTTGCTTAAAATTGAGTGACGTTTGAGTATTAGGTCATTAGGCTATTCTTGCTCTCGTGGCCTCATTTAAACAATTAAATGTTGCATAGACGAGGTAAACGGCTTTTGCCACCGTACCACTATTGCAGTTAGCATACTGTATCAAACGAACTCTTAACTTCATCATCGTTTTCGAAATATATTGCTATAAACTCAAAATGCATCGAATCTGCAGCTACAACAATTCTCTCGTAATGCATACTAATCAATAATATTGCTACGCACAAGCTATGAATACATACCTCGTTGAGGAATGCGCGCAGGTCAGCGATGTCGGGATGGCGAGGCGGAGCCGGCGCGTGCGCATCACCCGCAGGCTCTTCCTCCGCACCTGCGCGACGTTGCCGCTCACGTACCGACCTGAAAGTAGGTTGATATTTATTAGATCTGCTTGTGGCCTATACTAATTAGGTTATCTTGTTACAACTACCATCATTTCTGGTGATAGGGGCAGAGACATTTTCGAAACAGATTGCTTGCACAGGTATGGAAAGTTATACAATAAATAAAAGGTGAGATGAGAGGGTAGATGGGCTCGATGTCTAGCTCTGCCGATCTATACGCGGCGTTAAGTCAGCGCGGTAAAATGTCTCTCTAGTATTGTGATGAATCGAAAGCTTTTACCTGAAAGTGGACTATTGCAATATAGTCTTCAATCATCATAAAAAAGGCAAATTTACCTCTCTTCCCTTTCCTTATCAGCGGCAAGCGATTGTCGGATGAGGTGCGCCACCTCACTGTTCTCAGGATCCTTTTCACGCCCGATCAGAAACTTCACCAGCCCCGATGTGTTACGAAGGACTGACGCCGCGTATGCTTGTGTCACACCCACCTGAAAATAAATCAATGTTTTTAAATAATTCAAGTAAAAAAAAAAACAATGTTTTCATCAACAAACACCAAACTCACCAAGCTCTTGCCGTCCACCTCGATGATCTGGTCGTTGACCTGTATCCTGCCGTCGCGCGCCGCCGCGCCGCTCTCCGTGATGGTCTTCACGAAGATGCCCAGCTTCTCCAGCCCCGCGTCCGCACCCACGCCCATTCCTGTGCCAACGGATAAGACTCTAATTCATTCAACGCAGTTATGAACACTCCACGTATCCAACATCATATCTAATAACAGACAAGCCGAGCTCTTCATCGCCTTTGGCGTGATAAGCGGGAAAGACGTCGGACATCGGAGTATCCTCTAGGACAATGTTTCTCAAAACATTATTCTGTCTTGGCCCATTTCAATTTTATTTTACCTAATAACAACATCAGGTAAAAGAAGTCGGTTAATTATACACATTTATTATGTAATATTGACGATGCATCGATGGATAGTCGATAATATTTTTAAAACATGTTGCGACCCTGTATGAAAATGGAAAACGCTGCTCTAGGATCATTCAAAATATTCTCCCACCACCACATAAAAACTACGAAATGAAATTACCAATGATGGAAACGCCAAGGCCGTCGGCGCCCTTCACGAGGTCGACAGGGAACACGTGCATTTTCTCCACTCGCTTCTCTAGCTCGTACTCGGCGGACGCGGCCACCGGGTCCACGTCCTCGTTGCGACGGTCGTACTCGCGCACCGAATGCGTTGAAAAAACACGCATCGGATTCGTACTGCGGAATGAGCATTATATCCAACATGAGTATGATTTCAATGAAGAATTTGAACATAGTCATCTCAGTGTTACTCATACTCAGGGGGCCGACCGCTTTGCTTGACCGAATGCTTTCGTTGAGCTTTCGATTATGACATCATCTTGTCAGTTTCGTACCGCCAAACTTTTTCGTGGAAGTTTTCGTCCGCAGCTATATATTTAAGAGCAAAATGTTTTAATAGGCGGTACGAAACTGACAAGGTAATGTCCTAAACGATAGCATTAGAGTTAGTCGGTCGGCGCCCTGGACTCGTAACTGTTATTTATTGCTGGTTTTCAGAAACCATTACATTCTAAGCATTTAACCGCTCATGGGGCTAACCATTTTGTTTATGCTGATTCAACTTAAGTCATAAACCCTCCCACGGGTTATATTGGTAACTGGTTTAAGATTGAACTCTAACTAAATCAATCTTTAACTCGATAAGTATTCGGTTTATTTTTTATGGAAGACGATAAATCGTTCGTACAAATGAATACAAGTTAACTCAAAACTCTTCCCGGGTTTTAAATTTTAGGTGATCCGTATTGAATAAACAAGTTTGTAAAGTGAAATTTGTCTTATCCCATCACAGGAGAGGTTGTAAAGTGAAATTTGTCTTATCCCATCACAGGAGAGGTGAAAAGCTTATCTAGCCCAATCAAAAACGCTTAAATTAACCTAAAACATACCTGAATTTAACTTTGGTATTTTTCTTAACAAATACTGGTGGGTAATAATCGTCGTCTTCGTCTTCTTCAATAGGCGGCAACCCTGCTACCTGCAATGAAAATAAGACAACTGTATGAATACAATGACGTTTGCGCAAAAAATGTAGCCACAGGCTTTACCGTTTTGATTGTGCACACTTAAATTTGAGTAGTTGAAACTCAACCTGTATGGCTACCCGAAAAGAGGATCCTGGGCCGTACAGCTTGTGGACCGTATAAGTTTTGCACGTATTAAATGCCACTGAGTGAAATAGTCTGCGCAATCTTTACTAGAGTTTTTAAGCTAGCAACGACGACACGGACAAGACGGAGAACGACTTTCAATGTTGCACAGATGGAAGCAAACTACTGTCACATTAAAGTTCGCCCCATTGCATAACCCTCCTAAACCACAAAATCGCCGTCTTAACAACGACTACTGGCGTCATTTGGGGAGAATATGCCATAAAGGTCACTCTTGGTAGGCGGATTGGCGACTTCAGTGGCGGTAGTTTTATCGCGGGACGCTACTGCCCATCCCGTGTAGATATATTTACTACTGACCTATTTCAATGGTTTGACCGCCATTGTTCCGTTGACTGACTGCACTAAAAATTCCCCTCCACTAGAGGGCAATAGAGTCGTCACGTAATAACTATTGCAAAGACACAACAACTTAGGATTCATGGGTGGCAGCGACGCATCTGCATTTTGACCTCTGGTTTTTTGTGTAGATGTCTATAGATTGAAGTTATCACTTAACATCAATGTGACCTGCATGCTTATTTTCCCTTACATAAAAAAACGTCTCGACGCCTTCTACCAATACATACCAATACATACCTCGGTATAAAAGTGTCCGTCCTCGAAGTAATGTATGCCGTTCTCCTCGGCCAGCTCGCGTAGCGGCATGGGCGGGTAGTGGTCAAACACGCCAGCCTCGGGCTCTGGGCCAGGCTCGGCAGCGTGCTCGGGAGCTTGCTCGGGCTCGTGCGGCTGCCGACGGTCGCCGCCGGCCATGCCCGCGTCCGCCTCCAGCGACACAAACTCGTAGCTCTCGTCCACTGACTGCATGCTGGAAGCAAATATTTGTCTGATTAGTACTATACTTATTTAGCGACTCTTTCGATATAGATAAACGCCGACGACGGGACGCGACGCTGATACTCATCCCGCGATTAACTACAGTACTACAGTTACTGATGCGTATTGGATTGGTTTGACTACCATTGTTTGTAATTTGTTGAGTCACTGCGCTATCGGAAGAATTATCCTCCACTAGTGGTGGAGTCACCACGTTCCGACGAAAGATGTTCTATCTACTTTACAATGTCTCGCATTTATCCTCGGATGAGGTGATGAGGAGGTTAAACTACTGAGGATCTTCATTCAATTCTTCCTGCTACTGAAGTAGCCTCTTGACAGAAAAAAGCCGCCAACACCTCTCACGGACATCAATCGATTCCTTCCACGCACGAATTAAGGTAGTTTCATATACACAGACATAGAATAGAACAGGTCAGACATGTTATTGCTTACCGTTCGTTGGTAAGCAATAACATATGAAAGATGTTTTTATCTTCATATTGAAAAGTAAAGAAAATAAGGATACCTCTCATATGAGAGCACGGACTGGTAGCTGTCGTTGAGCGAGACGCCGTTGTCGTGCGGCAGCGCGTGGGGCGACAACATGGCCACGATCTCCTGCGCTTGCTCATCCGACAACAAAGCTTCTTGTCTGAAATTCGACACGAATACCGTTTCAAGTCAACATTACAATTACGTATCAGAAGAATACTACTTGACATCAGTTAGAAGCATATGCAACCTAGTGCAGTACTGAGGAACAATCCTTAAACCACTCAGATGAGAAATCATTTATAAGGTTGGGGAAAAACTTTCTTCGCATTTTTTAAGATAATTCAAAACATTTTTTAATATAGTTTATTTAAATTTAACTAAAGTATGTATGTACCATTTTGTTCGATAACCTTTTGCCATCTTGTAGGTAGGGACATGATCCCATTGCTATAAAAATTTTGGGACTTCTCATCAAAATACCGCGACAAGTGAATTTGGCAGTCCTCTCGTGATGTTAACCTAACATTGCATAAAGAATTCTGAAGAGACCGAAACAGGTGGAAATCTGAAGGTGCAAGGTTAGGACTATACGGCGGATGCATTAACACCTCCCAGCCAAACTCTATTAATTTTTGCTGAGTGGCTATATATGTGTTATCATGCTGCTAGCGTTATCATGATGAAACATCACACCCCTTCTGTTGATCAATTCCGGTCGCTTTCTCTCAACTTCTTGCTTTAATCTCATCAGTTGTTCGCAGTAGAGTTCAGAATCGATAGTCCTGCCTGGTGGTAATAGCTCATAATGAATAATGCCCTTCCAATCCCACCACACACACAACATCACATTATTGCGAGTTAACCCGGGTTTCGCCACAGCCTGTGAAGCCTGACCGGCCTTTGACCACGACCTTTTTCGCACGTTCTTGTCGTACCTGATCCACTTTTCATCACCAGTTATCAGCTTCTTCAAAAATGATTCGGTTTCATTACGTCGTAATAAAGAATCACAAATGAGTACACGGTTCATTAGGTTTCTTTCAGTGAGCTCGTGAGGTACCCAAATATCGAGCTTTTATTTGTACCCAACTTTTTACAAATGCGCCAAAACTGTTTTGTGATCAATTCTCAGTTCTTCAGGTACGTCGTAACTACTGATATGTCGATCTTGCTCCACTTTTTCAAAAATGGCATCCATTTTATCCGTAATAGGGCGACCAGAGCGAGGTGCATCTTTGACATCAAAATTTCCGGATTGAAAACGCTTAAACCAAATTTGTGCTACTCTCACAGACACTGCACTAGGTCCGTCCATAAACATCGCAAATTATTTTTGCGGCTTGCGTTGCATTTTTACCTTTTTTGTAGTAAAATTTTAAAATGTATCGAATTTCTTCATTAGATTCACTCATCTTGACAGTACGAAAAACAAATGAAAATCACACATTTGCCTAATTTGAATTTGGAATTACGTTCTTTAAAATTTTAACTTTCAATGATACCAAAACCAGCCAGATACAAATACTACAGCCAAAGAGATTTTATTACAAGTTCATACATACTATAATGCGAAAAGACTTTTTCCCCAACCTATTATAATCCCAAAGGTCACTGTGTTCCTGCAGTAATTATTTTGGCATCTTTTATACAGTACTCCATGTCATACCTTTGCTGATGTAAACCTGGCATATTTCTGTACAATAAAAGAAAACTTCGAGAAATATACAAGCAAATTTCACAAATGTATCTAAAGTGTAGAAAAAATTAAAAGAAGGAAAATATCACCTTACAGAAGCGAGCTTACCTAAGTTTTTTCTCCAAAATACTGCAAATGTGATCGGGCAAGAATGAAGCGTTGTGCTCACAGGCAGCATGCAAATGATAAAAATACAACATTTAAAATAATAACAAGCTCGAAAATAACACTATTTACTTAAGGCAAAGATAAAACGCGAAAAGGAAAGTTATTTTAAACATACATGAAGTGCAAGGAAACAAATGTATAAGAAGATACGCGAAACGTGCATTGCTAACAGATTTCACAGATCAACGACATTACAGAATACATTAAATGAAATGTTTCAAAGAAAAAACATAACAAGATTGCTAAATTATCTAACCTTACTAATAATAGAATTACTATTACAATATACCTATACAACGCTTACATATGTAAGTATCACTGTTCATAAAAGTAATGAATAACCATTCGATTGAATTGATTTATGATGTCGTGTAGAAAGTAGTGAAATTGTAAACGGAATAGCTGAATAAAATTGAATCAGTTGATTATCCATTAACAAGCACTATTAGAGCTCTACCATACAAGTGCAATACAATAACAGATGAAAATCTTAAAGTTTGCTGTGATTATGCACCCTTAAATAAAATCAGCAACGATCAAAGCTCTCTAGACCGGGGTACTCTAGGCCGTCATGAAGATTGATTTCCAAAGCTTTTGTTCCATAACATTTTTATTCTGCATAATAATCATCGATAACAGTGTGTAAGACTGGAGGCATCCTTAATTACACTACTATTTCCATAATATATTTATTCAAAATTTTTAGTTTCGCAACTCTTACAGTTACACACAGGAGATTTTGATATCAATAGGTTGCTACATTATAAAGCTACATGCTTTACATTTTAAGTTGATTAGATAGGATGTTTATAGATTTATAGAAAAAACAAGGTTAAAATTCACTAGGAATTCTATTTAGAGCCGTCATCTCATACTAAGAGTACAAACATCACAATAACGCAACGACTTCGACCGCTATGAATGCCTATACCGCTATACCGTCTTTAACCTCAAATTCTTCAGTCTGGTGGCATACCTGGAGCTAAGCAATATTTCAGCTTCGTCGGGCGTCATGCTGTCTGGCTGCTTGTTGCCGTCGTCGTCGGCGGTCTCGCTGCGGCCGATGTCGCCCGACGGGTTCTCCGTCTCGGACACGCTCCATTGGCTGGTGGTCGACTTGTCGAGCACCTCTATGGAGCCCTGACTCGCCTCGCTTACTACTACGCCCGAGTCCTGGTCAAACTTTTATTTAAGCACACTATCACATTGTACACATAATCATATCCATTCATACAATTTGCAAACAAAAATATTGTTACTGTCGAGACATACAGCACAAAAAAGGAAAAATCATTACCCAGAAGTAATTGTCTTTTTAAATAAAACAATCAGGGATAATCTTTCATGGGATTGTTTCATGTTCCCTTGCAATATTTCTTTTCTTTAGTTTATTTTATGTGAGCATAGAAACATGAAATGTTCATGTTCACGTATAGTAAAAAAAATATATTGAATTTTTATCTCCATAGAGACAAAAACAACAGAGCCATAATAGGAATGCTCATCAAAAAATATTGCACATCGAGCCGAAACTAGCCGATTGTCACTTTCCTAAGCCGGATGTGCAATATTTCTTCATGTACGTTGCTACTGCTAATTTTCAGATCAGTTGTCCATTAGTGATATGAAAAAATACAAATAAGGGATTAGCGATTAATTTACAAATATCAATAGAATAATTTTGGGAGAAAGTGTATAAAGTCTCTGCAGTAGGATCACTTGCTGTAAAACGGAAAGCACTTACATAAAATCTGTGAAATGGCATTATCTGTATACTCACTTGCTGCAAAACAGAAAGTGTATCGGGATCGGATCGCGCGCGTTCGGCGTCGCGAATGTCACGCGTTAGCGGCGCGGTTGGCTCGCGATAGTCAGCGGGCCGCAGACGCGCTACCACCTCCGGCGAGGGCTCGTTGAACCCGCCCTCATCTGACACACTGGACGCGCGGGACCGTCTCGTACCCTCCTCCGCCTCTGAAGACTTGCGACCTCCACCCACTACGCAATTCATACATATGTATAATCGGTAAAGGCCTATTACTCTATAAGATTTCTCGGGCTCTGTCTATCAGGACAGGATGAAGTAATAAGTGACAAGGAGTTAGGGTCTCTAAATCGGGTGGTCATTGGTGAGATTTCTCGAGCTCTAGCTATAACGCGACATTTACTGACGTTCGCATTCAGACTGACAATGTGTTAATCAGCTTTGTAATAAACGACACTATCTGGGGGGTAAGGGGATAGTGCGCCGGGAGGCAGAGCACGATAAATCGTGCTGTGTAATAGATGCCTTTAAATGTCGTTAACAATCATAATCTTTATTATCCACAAAGATAAAATCAATGATCACGTAATTATAAGTACAAATACAACCGGTAGTCCATCGTTCAACACCCATTTCTTTCAGACAACTATTTTTGAGATGAGAGTAGTGAGCCTGTGTTCACTGATTGACAAAAGCCCTATTACAGCCTAAAATTGATATGGAGGATATACCTATCATAATCCACGCTTGGCGTGCTGGTTGGCGATCGCAGTGGCGGTAGTTTTATCTGACGCTGCTGCCCATCCCTATATACTGTACTAGCGGCCCGCCCCGGCTTCGCGCGGTGCAATGTTGCCTACCCTCTCCTATTCGTCTTAGCGTGATTATTATACATAGATATAGCCTAAAGTCTTCCTCGATATCTTTAATAGTTTAGGCAGCGTACGCAAAATAAGTAACTTTTCTGGTTGCTTTTTTACACCTTGTGTCTGAAAAACCCAAATATCTCACGGAACCCTATTTTTTTCAAAATAAAATATAGCCTATGTTACCCGTGGATAATGTAGCTTTCGAATAGTGAAAGAATTTTTAAAATCGGTCCAGTAGTTATTGAGCCTATTCAAAACAAACAAAAAAATATTACCTCTTTATAATATTAGTTTAGAAGTTTAGATTTACTACCGTCATGTTGCAATGGTTTTACGCCATTGTTCGGTTGACTGACTACATTAGCGGAAGAATTCGCCGCCACGAGTCGGCGGTTGGATTATCAGGTCCCGACCCATACTCAAGGTAACCAAAAGAAATTAAAAATAATTAAGAAAACACGACAGCCAATAATTTTATACAGTAGGTAGGCACCGTGGTGACTTTAAAACAATCTAATTAACGAAAGGGCATAACAAGAATTCATATTTTACATCACTGTTATTTTATGGGTTCTGTTTCCCATACGATTACTCACGATGCCAATTCATTCAAAGCAACATGAATGAGGTTAGTGAAATTAGGTTAATACGTCTAAATTTAATACGGGATCTCCGCAGGTGTTGGGCGATTAATGTGTAACGCGTATCCGTATTTAACAAAAAACATTTCTTACTCACATCCGATGTTACAATTCCGATACACAAAAAAAAAATCAAACATTCGAGAATTTATATTCAAGCATAAATTTTCATTTCAGTAGACTAACCCAGTTTCAATCCTCCTATTATGTCTTGTATAAACACAGTAGATACTGGTATTAAGTGTACATAGCAGTAAATATTAGTCTCAATTCGAATTAATCCAGTGGAGCGGCAATCTAACTCATTGAGGCAGCGAGCGCTTCGTTTCCACTTTACTAATTAACACTCGTCCACATTCAGCTCTAGAAATGTGTACCAATAAATGACTTGACAAACTGAAGATTAAAGACAAATTGTATTGCGGATATCTAGTAGCTGCAACATCATCAAAGTTAATTATATCATACACGCTATATAACCTTTCTGACGCATTTTAATTACTTAAACCTTAAAGAATAAAATAATAAAGTACCTAGTTAAAACAAACAACGAAAACATTCGGCGTGGAATATCTAATAAATTAAGCATGCTTATTTACATATACTATAGCAACATAAGTATTGAGTAAAGCAACATAAGTGCATATGTTTTATTTATTGCACTCAAATTATTGTTTTCTTCATCATTTACTAGATTCAAAAATGTTAGTATTTCGTGTGAGTCAGAAAGTGAATCAGATAAAAGTACTGCAATCGGAATTTTATTTTCTGCAATCAATAGTAGTAGTCGATTCACATTCACCCACGTTGAGAGTACTTCAGTAGATACGGTACGGGTAGGCGCATCCCTAGACCAAAAGAACTAATTTTCAGACGCTACGTTCCCGTTACTACTCCCAGAACAACTAGGTCAAGAAGTCTCTCAGTAACAATCCATCAAGAAAAAGTCCTTCAAATATATTTGAACAAAAATTATACATATGTAGGTATATTGATGTGTAAAAAAAGTGTAGAGTGAAAGTGTCATAGAGGTATTAATTCTATGGAAAGTGTAATGACTCGCAGAAATCAGAAACATGGACGCGACGTTCATTTTGCAAATTATCGAATAAAATGAATGTTCGTTGAGTGTGTCTTATTAAATTTAGTTACTTTCGTTTTTTTTCTATTTTTAGGTACAAAAAAAATATGAGTCATAATGTAAATGTTAAACAATGACTCAATCAACAAAATAAAATATTAATTAACGTTACCCATCTCCAAACAAAGCAATAAAAGGTTAAATTAACATACTTTATATCATATCCCATACCGACCGTAAAATTGACGAATTCTATTCATGATCTTTGTTGTGACCATATAAGTCTATCAACTCAGCGCTAATATAAAGATGTGTCTACCTACATGGCGTCACTGAATCAAATATAAAAATTGTGTATTTATAATGTAAATTTTTCCATATTAGGAGATCAATGTTCTGACAAGATCTTGTAAGCGGTTTTAAACCACCCCACGCAATTTTGGCTGCTGGAAACGTGATTTTTTAAATGAGAGTGTGTTATTGCGTTTTTAAACATTTTATTCTAGAATTAAACAAAACAAATTTAAGTACAAACACTTAGAGAAGAAAAAAATAACATTCCCGAACCAGGAGTAAGTGTTATTGAGATTTTTCTATTTTCATGTGTGGACTGAGGGAGATTATGAGCTTAGAAAGATCATAATGATAACGGAAATGCTGTTTTAGTTGCATTCATCATCATTCATACAAAGTGACATACCTATATGACAATAACAAAACTTGTGACAGCCAGTCACAAATTTTGTTATTCGCCTGATAATTGTCACATTTAACAGCCATTTTTAAGGCTCCGTAGTAAACAAGGAACCCTTATAGCCGCCATGTCCGTCTGTCTCTCTGTCTGTTCGTCCGCGGTTAAGCGCAAAAACTATTGGAACTAGACTTGAAATTTGGCACAAGTATACATCTTAATCACGCCGGCAAAGTGGTAGAATAAAACATGAAAAACTAAACTACGAGACTGATCCTAAGTTAAACCTACACAAGCAAGTTCACTCAGTGCTATTTAAGTTTGCGTTTTGCGTGTACTATACATAGAACTTACAAGTAGAACAGGCGAATCGAGAATGCAGGAATGCGGAGAAATGCAGGTAGCATTATTATTATATTAATACAATTTGTTTTTAATTTCACACAGGTAATTAGTCCATTCAAAGTATTGTCTAAATGCCCGTTTTACTGGGAAAATTAGCAGATGATTCAAGTTATTTTCATGCTCAGAGTACGACTGTCATGACTGTCGACGTACTGACTGTCATGTTAGTGAGTAAAACTAAACGTTTACAATTTTATTGTCCTTTGTACATTCCAATGCATTATGAGCACAAAGACTTCATCTACAATCATGTGTGGAGTGTGGACAACAAGGTTCACTCAATGAATAGATACGATGTGCCAAGATCGCGGAGATAAACGTAGCTCGCCAGTAATTTATACCGAACCGCATTCATTCATACGGCACATACGGTATATACCAGCCTCTCTGTTGCTCGACCGCCTCATCGATTCTCTTTTCTCCGAGTTTACTGGGTCTGTCTGTACTTTGATTCTTTGTGTTCTTTCGTACTACCTATGAAAGCAATAACGAATATGGTTATCACTTTTATCCCGCGTAGTAAAGTGATAATGAAAGTCAGAAAATCGCAATCATTCTCTTTGGCGATACGAAAGGAGAAAACATTAATGGTGGGCATTATCGTATTACCTGATCCACTTGCCGCTAAATGGTAGAGTGCAGCGCTGTCGTGGTCAGGTGGAAATGTACCTACGGCACTGTTATTTCCAACACAGACGCATTAAAGTCTTTGTTTTTTTTTGTAGTTGTCTATAGTCTATAGTATTCACTTACCATCAATGTGAACTATATGCTTGACGACCCAGTTGGTCCAGCGGTGTGAGACGACCGCTTGATTCGAAGGGTCGCGGGTTCGATCCCCGCACCGGGACAAATATTTGTATGGCCTACAGATATTTGTTTCGGGTCTGGGTGTTTGCGTATG
Organism: Macrosoma leucophasiata; assembly: GCA_036365455.1. Classification (NCBI taxonomy): domain Eukaryota; kingdom Metazoa; phylum Arthropoda; class Insecta; order Lepidoptera; family Hedylidae; genus Macrosoma; species Macrosoma leucophasiata. The sequence goes on from JAWQUS010000024.1 coordinate 13,818,723, forward strand.
TGTTGTATATGTACAACGGCACCCACGACACAGGTTCATACCTAATGTGGGGCTGTGAGTGTAAGCGTATTTTATTTATTTATTTATTATCTTTTATGCTAGTTTACCATTTCAAGGACATAAGCGATTAAGGCTGTTAAGCCGCTGTTAACTGTGTATTTACACGAAAGATTTCTCATCGTTTCTTTTAAGTTCTACATCAACAATCAACTGAATAAATTGTGCGGCGCAAAATGACAAACTGGATAATTGACCAATGACGTTCACAATGACATAAAACAACAAATCATTCGCGCTAAGTATTTGTTGTCCCATTAAAAATAGCGCCATATTAATATAGACTATTTTTTTTCACGTAATTTGCATTCGTTATAGGACAGCTACTTTATATGCTTAATCAAGTTATTAGTTTGAGGCTTATAAGGCATCTATACAATAAAATCTGTTAATTTTTTTTTTCACAGTGTTATATTTATAATAAGATATACAATCTTCACGGACATTTGGAAGAAAAATCTAATTTTGTTCTATATAGTTGTCTTTAAAAAATGTGGTCATGTTATATTGGTAGGTATGTTTTACTAAATTTATTAAATATTATTGAATTTGTTTAATTAGAATTAGCGTTGCAGCAGAACGTGCATTTTTTTATGAAACCAGAACTGCGTTTTTATGGCTTTATCTTCTAAATTACTATCAGTGTCGGCCCTAGAATAGAACAAGAGGACTACAGTGGTCGCTTTAAGTATTAGAAGCAAGGGAGCTTTCTTTTGATTAGACATAGGTACGCAGACGGCTTTAGTCTACCACATTGCAGATATAGCATTAAACTTTCAAGATTCGAGAAAAAAAAGGAGATTGACCAATTTTGTATGAGAGTTCGCCCTTCTTGTGTCTCGACAGGATTACTTTCAAAATCTAGGAAATATCGTAAGGGTAGCATGCGCAAAAAAATCAACTTTATGAACTTTTGGTTATTTTGAGGTTAACATTTTAGCTGTTTTACTTTCATTCGGTTTTAAAGTTTAGCCGCGAGGCACATTTTTCAAATATACCTACTTGCACTAAACTCGTTATTAGACAACGGAGGAGACAGAATGCTCAAGTCAACGTTAAACTAAATAAGAGAGCACAACCGAAAGCAAAAGAAAGATGCTTCTTTACCACAAATAAATCGAAAAAATCATTGTGTGTGATTATATAGGACAGATAGTATACATGTATGAATAATATATTCCGTTGAATATCGATAATAAATCAATCGATGATTGGAATCTATTTTATTACGACAAAGTTATAAAGGTCCTAAAATGACCAGTGGCCATCGCAAAAAAGTTAATAATACAATGGTGTTGACATTGGCAGTTCACTGCAAAATAATTCAATAACTTATAAATATCTTGTAAATCCCCAATCGTTTTAACGTGAAATAAATGTGAGTGAAATCTAAATTCAAAAAACAATTTTCTACATACAAGTTGTTCAGACGCAATCAGGGCGAATTTTGCCCAATGTCCTTTGAGATTTATCCATTTTTATTTAGGTATTTTATTTTTTCTTCAATATTATTATATTACCTATGTTTCTCATAATTACTTACATAATTTCTGTGATGTAAATCCGTCGGTTCAATTGTTGTCAATACAGTCTCGCTCTAACCTAAATGACACTATATCAGGAATAGAGTCGGCACCTATTCTTATCTTAGGAATATATTGATATTAACAACTAACTAATAGAAAATATTAATATGTTAACATACATCAGCCATTTTAATATAAGTACTTTAGTCCAATCCAAACGAAAACATACTAACCAATACAGCAGCCACAAAGGCGCATGTTATGGGGGCGCGCGAGGGCACGCGCGTCTTTCCTCGCCTCATCACCGCACCGACATACGTCCGAGGTCGCGCCTTGCACACTCACGCGCACCTTCAACTCGAATCGACGTATTTTGTCTGATTTTTAACAACACCCCTATTAACACACATTCACTCACTATTTACCACAGTCAACATTTTAACGTTTGGAAAATATATATTATAATTACACGAATCATTTGTTGATACTTTGAATAGACCTTTAGACCTTAGATTAGACGTTGTGTCCATAAAAACGATCCCGCTTTTCATAATAGCCTCTGCTTATGTTTGAAATGATCCAAAATCATCGCGTACATCAAACGCGTAGAACAATGCGTACATAAAGGACCACGTAAGTATTATGTTTATAAACATAGTCTCGATAAGCACATTGGCCATTTAACAGATAAACTGTATATTATGCATCTATTATATAAGTTGCCGACAAATATAATTAATTTCCAAATATGTGGCATAAATACTTTGGCACAAAAGCCAGGGAAAAAATTGGTATACCCAATTTATATGTAGGTATTGACATCATTAACAGATGCATGAGCAAATTTACATTCATAATGTGAAAATATTTTCAGAAGTTGGAGAATGTATGTCTGCACGTAAAATACAGAGAAGACAAAAAAAGATAGAAGACATTGCTGACAAATGAACGCGAGCTTACAATAACTTTCAAGAAGCTTTTGTTAATAGTGAAAAGGAAATAATGTGGATGAAATTAGCACTGTCTGCCGATCGAGCACCGAACACAGATCTACAGCCGGTCCTAATGTTTTATGATAACAAACAATATTTTAGCACGTGAAAAAGTTCAAAGGTGCAGTGGAACGAACGTAAACACAGTCACATCACGGGTCACGAATTGGCTCCACTAGTGGTGGATAATCGGTTGTAAAAATCGTTGTCCCAGTAATAGAAACGGTGAGATAAAGGAGGGGCGCGCAGGACGACGTCGCTCGGGTTACTGCGTCGTCGCGGCGGAGGCGGAGGCGGCGGCGGCGCCCGAGCATCTAAATCGGGATCGACTCGCGAGTCTCGCAACGACTCAAATACCTTGACTTCCTCAATATTACATTGAACCCGCAGAGCACGAGACCGCCAAACGAACGTCAATCGACGCCCACTTATTTCGTATTGCTTCTCAAGATAATTTACTTCCCACATTGCAGAAACTTTGTTTCTAATACACGTCAAAAACTTTCAATACTATAAAGTTGAAATAGAGAAGATAGCTTTCTAGTTAAGATTAACTTTTGTGGGTGTGAACTTTAACACTTCTTTGAGAAATATGTGTATTACAATTTATATTTACAGGTTAAAGTAATATTTTATAACATTTAGCATTAGTATACCTATTAGCGAATTTAATTTTTAAAGAAAAATGGAAAGAAAAATTTGACTTCAGGCGAGGCTCGAACTCGCGACCTACTGGGAATCTAGTCCAGCCGCTCTTCCAATTGAGCTACTGAAGCCCTGCCCGATTTGTCAAATCTTTCCTTCACATCTATTGCATTGCTTTATGGTAGCAGTAGCGCCATCTATTACCAACTATGCTAGTTAGGCAGATAAGATTTGACAAATCAGTAGCTCAATTGGAAGAGCGGCTGGACTAGATTCCCAGTAGGTCGCGAGTTCGAGCCTCGCCTGAAGTCAAATTTTTCTTTCCAATTTTCTTTAAAAATTAAATATATTTCACAAGCATGTGTTAATGCGAAATAATATCAAACTTTTTTATTAAAATACAAGATGAAGATTCCTAGTTGGACTCCTTTACTAAACACACATTTAATTCACTGTAATTAATCATTGAAAAGAACATCATGCGTGTCGGAAGACAGGTAAATATATGCATATATAAAGTGTCAATAGTTCCTGAAAGGAATGGCTGAAACATTCGAATGGACAGAGTTGACCGACGTGCTAAACGAAATTATTATAAGGGTTCCATAGTGCAAACTACAAAAGAAGGCATCCTTATGGCAAGCTATCCAAAAAGTCACATAACTTAATATGAAATAAGGTAGTTTCATATCTACAGAGCGTCATGTCAATGCGTGACTATTAAAAGTTATATTTTTCAATATACAATTGTATTGAAGTTTTTATATCTACTGCGTCAGCTAGGACAGACACGACAGTGCGCAATGAAAAGATATTACATTTTCAATGTCCGCATAATATGAAACACCCATTTATACTGTGTTTGATAAATGATAAGATGGTTTACAAGTCTAGTCCCTCTAAAATTATTGTTAAAATATATAACATTCCATGTCAAATATAAACATATTCGTATTACGTTTACATACACACATAATACAGCTTTTCTTTGGCAGATAATACGAAGATAAAACTAACAAAACAGATAAGGATCGTTGTACGTCTACGAAATTATAGCCACAAGTTTTAATATGAAATATAATATATAGATTTACACTTCTACACTAATTTTATAAAGAGGACAACTTTGTATGATTGTTTGGTTGTATTGAATAGACTCAAAAACGAAAGCAACGTTTATAAAATTCTTTCACCATTCGAAAGCTATATTATCCCCGAGTATCATAGGCTATATTTTATATATTAGGCTATATTAGAAAAAATAGGGTCCCGTAAGTTATTTGTGTTTTTCGGACACAAAGTGTAAAAAATCAACCAGAAAAGTTACTTACAACTTACTTGCGTACGTTGCCTAAACTATAAAAGATAGAACCATAAAATGTTCTAATTCTCTCTAAAAATCTTATTGTTGATCTTATAAACATCTACAAAAAAGTCCGCGACATCTATCTATGTCGAGTGAGACACAACAACCATTTTTTTATTAAAAAATCTTGAATTTTTTTTTGGACTACTCCACTACTCTACGTTTATTTTACTCATGCTGTTAATCCTTATCAAAATAAATTATTTCATCACTAAGTACAGTTTATGTAGATAACATCCTTGGGTCCTTGAATGATTAAAATTGGATGTTTAGTTTTAAAGTTATGGTGAAATTAAAATATTACGATTTCTGCTGCACGGCCCGTCTATAATATTATAAAGAGGAAAAGTTTGTAGTTTAATTTGTTTGTTTGTAGCGGCTAATCTTCGTAAATACTGAACCGATTACGAAAATTCTTTCACAATCAGAAATGTAAACTATTCAGGAGTGCTAAACTCTATATTTTATTATGATAGTAGTAATGTAGGTAACATTGCACCCGTGCGAAGCCGGGGCGGGCCGCTTGTATGAAATATTATTGTACTTACATTGCGATGGTGATGCTAGTACAGGCGATGAAGAATAAGGAAGACTATGCACAGGCGACGCCAATGGGGACGCCAGAGGCGAGCGGGGCACCTCATCAGTTTGCACTGCACTCGCTGGGGACTCCGGTGTTGAAGATCGTCGTTTACTTTTCTCATCCCAGTCCCCACTGTATTGAATAGTTTCATATCCATCGTCATCTTGACTTCTTACGACTGCTTGAGATCTTGAAACATTATCACAAATATCGACATTTTGAGGAATGTATGACTCCCGTTCATCATCATTTCTCTCGTCGTTGTCATCTTGAGGCAAGCATGGAACTGGCGATTTTGTGGGTGATCGAGTTACTGTTGCTATTAAATCTGATGTTGGCCCAACAGTACCATTACCCATACTAGTTGTTGGTGAAGATTTATCAGTCAATAATGTCACCGAATCCTTTTTCTCGGGTATAGACGGAGGCGGTGATTTTGGAGGTAATCGTTTAGGTGGTGACGGTGGAATTTTGTAGTATTTTGGACTCGAATCTATTGAAATCTGCGGTGATGTAGATGAAGGTGTCGGTGATATTCGTCCAATTGACTTAGGAATAATGGGCGACTCAAAATAATTTGAAGACTTGGTTGGCGATTCATAAATTTTTTCCACGAATGACTCCTCTATTTCTGAAGCAACTGAGGATCTTGTTTCAGGAGATATCCTCTCAATCGACGCCACCGTTTGATAGGGATCTTTAACAGGGGAATCAGGGACATAATCTCGTTTCACTGTAGGAGAAGATAGATTTTCTGATCTTGTGGTGGGCGATATTGTACTGCTAGATCTAGGTGAAGGTAATACAGGAGCGATGTTTTTTACAGGACTAGGAGATTTCGCAACGTGTATACCTCTATTCATTAAAGAAGGAAGAGTAGTAGGTCGCTCTTTTTGTGTGTCACCAGCAGCCGGTGAAAGCGGTGGAGAATATACTCTCGAAGGAACAACGTATCTTTCGGCAACTTCAGGAGATTTTCTATCTTGATGGCCAACAGGTACTTTATTTTCTACACTTTGTTCATTTTCATAACGGGATGGCCGCGATTTGTTAAAATGTGCCGTCCAATTTCTCTGTTTTTCAATTAGCTCTTTATTAAATCTTCGATCTGGTTTCTCTGGTTTAGGCAAAACGCTAGGTTTTGCTGGCTTAGGTGGGGGTTGAGAAGCACCATTAGATAAGCGATCACCATTGACAGCAGGCGCTAAGGTCGACGTTGGAGTGACGCTACTTCGTGGAGGACTAACAGAGCCAGCAGAACTGGAACGAGACCGTGAAGGCACGGTAGGTGGTACTCCTCGGGTACCTGCGAAGCTAGCTGCAGCTGACGGCGACTTTTCAATTCGGAATCCGCGATTTTCTTCACCAAGTTTTTCGAACAATGCTCGTGCTGTATTGAACCGAGCCAAGTGGCTCTCAGTTCGAACCACTGTCACATCACTTCCACGCATGTCTTCGTCGTCCCTCGACGGCATCCCTTGGAAAATATTTGCTATTTTAGAAACTTTAGTGCCCTGTACTCTCTTCTTGCACTCCTCCATGCTAGCCGGGTACGGCCGCTTCAATCGAATCTGAAAGGGGGATAAAACACGGTAAATAAACGGACAAAGTCTTCATGACACTTTAGTACAAATATGAAAAATAGGCCGCATTTTCAAATATAAAACTGATAAGATAGAGATAAGCGCGAGGAGCACTCGGTCGTAGTGCTGAGAACGAACACCGGCTGTGCGCCGCGAGCGCCGCGGCGACTCACGACGCGGCGCGATCGTTTCTCGCGTAATTTGACTTGAGACAGCGATAGCGCTGATAACACCTTACTCATATTAAACGACCGAACCCACTTGCCATTACGTTGTTTTATTACTGCATCACAAACCATGATAGCGCGTTGATAATGTACTTAATATTCTTTGCAAATTACTTAGGATACTTAATGTTTCAAAAATATTTTATGGTAATGACCCTATTAGTAGGGGAGCCTAGGGGAGGATTTTTGCAGTTACTGGAGCGCGTAAGATTAATACATATATGGAGGATATCTCGTACCCTGTTCAAGTACAGGGTACAATCTGAGTCTATATAGGGGCCAAAGAACAAGACACACACATAATAATGAACAATTTTCGCACGTTATTCGTCTCTGTTATTTTATAGATGTAATGTGTGGTTAAGAATCATTTACATTACATCACCATTAGTAAAAATACAGCGACAAAAATCTGACGGCATAAAAGATATTTTGTAGCGTTAATTAAGTAGGAACTAACATCCTATACGTATGTTATACAAATGAGCCCATCCAATTTTTAGTACCCAGTAAGAACGTCGTTTAACAATTATATGCCGACTTTATAATAAGTATCTTTATTTCTTATGAATTCAATGATAAGATATCATTGATTATTGAGATATCAAGTCTATCAATAATTAACATTTCAGTGCTTATTGTATTAATGGTTCATTGTGTATTTGAATTTAAACATGATAAGATTTAATATTTTAATTATAGTGGCTTGTATCTCTTGGTTCGTGTGTGTTTGTGATGCATCGCAATGCGAAGTGGCATCGATGTGTGTGACGGATTTAAGTGAGGCGGATTGTGGCTTGGGGATGGTTTTACAACAAAACAGTCATATATTTAACTGCTGTCCCAGTTGCCAATTCCCTGTTCCAGGAGGAGGGGAAGAAGGTAAACAGTTAAATGCATGACAAATAGTCGCTTCAATAACTAACTAAGAAATTAGGGATCAATTCTGGTGAAGTAATTAGTACTAAATGTCATTGGATCGCGGTTGAATCGCTAAGTCAAATCCGTAACGTGAATTGCAACATAATAGTATAATGCACATTTCAATCTTATGAGTAGGTATACATTTATCTACGTAGGTACGTTTTATTTGCTGCATTTGAACTGCAGAAGGGGCGCGACTGAAGGGTGCTTTACCCCTGCACTATTTTTGTTAACGTCACAACACGCGAAGTCAGGAAGTGAAGTGTACTACAATCTTTAGTTTTAAACAGCCCTACATTTATTATTGGTCGTTTTGTCATGAATCTCGTGCTAGGTGAACGGTGATAGTAGGTATGCCGTAGTTTTTGGAATAAGATATTCAATTAAAAGATTAATGTTGTTTAAAGTCGATTTCCGTTAACTTTTGGCTTTGACTCTAAACTAAATTTCGTTTCATCGTCAACGTTTATTGTGCATGTAATAATGAAAACTGTTAGCTTACACCGTGTCAAGCTATAATGAAATAAGAGTTAATTTTGCATTCACTGTTCCGTAGGTGGAGGTGAAGAGCAGGGATGCAAGGCGCCCTCTAATTGTTTGCCGAGCGGACAATACGCGCCTGTGCAGTGCAAAGGTGATTTATTCACTGGAAGGTAACTATCGATTCACTTATAGCCATAAGTAAATTGTGTCAAACACATCGTGAAATTTAAGTGGCACTGGATCCGAAAATTCTGAAATCGGTATCGACCTATGAAACATAATAAACCGTGAAATTTAAAAGTAATAAGAAATAGTAACGTTTTCACCTTTCGCACCACTAATACCTTATGAAATTGAGCATCATTAAAGCATAAAATATGATTTTTTTTTCGAACTAATTGTTCCAATCTCAAAAGTCTTGGCCGTCGCAGAGTGCAGAATTTTCGGACACAAAAAAACAACCATAAATGAAGTACCAATTGACTGTCGACACAAAGAAAGATGATACATACTCCTGCACGGTAGTTTGTGCGAATGAAAATGTACCTTACAATTTCCAAAGTATTGGACTAACAGTTATCACAATCATGTACTTATTAATAACAACGTACACAAACCCCACAGATGTTTTTGCTCCGACAAAGACGGAAACAGAATATTTGGACAAATGTGGAGAGGCGAAGCATCTGAAATGACCTGCAGTAAGTCCACTACACTTTTTATAAAATAATGTTATAAGATTTGATATCTTTTCTTTCAATTTAATATCTACCTGGGTGGCGGCAGACATGGCACTCAATAATTTTCAACAATCACGACAATTTATCCTTTAACTATTTTGTTCTCCTTTTCGGTTTCAAATTGCTAAAACAACAACAGTAATTTAAATAAACCCTGCACCCCTGCACATAAATAAAGTTAAAACGTCAAGTAAACGTATTTCAGACGTAAATGACAAAGACAGTAACTATGTAACTATGAGCAGTTGTCTTGTCTACCATAGTTGATAGATTTTCCTCGGAGTAGGTATTTCAAATTATTTTCAAAGAACACTTATCCGAGCTGAACACGTCGAACGAATCGAAGTCAAGGAGGCCTTGATTTATGGATTGTACCTACAGCTCTTATTGTTAAGTACATTAGTACGGACGTACTTATTCAATTAAATTATAATTACTATTTTTTTTTATATAGGAAGTAGTTATCGGGCATTGCTTTTTTGTTTGCTGCTGATGGTATGCGACTCGGTCGGACCTAATATTTTTTTTTAATTTTGAACAATTTACCTATATTACTTTTTTGCATTATTTCTCAACGAGTCGACTTATTTTTAGGTTGCAGTAGACGCAGGCATGAATTAGAGGTTTCCGAGAACAGAGTGGTGTCTTTACACTGTACGGCAAGCGGAGACTACGAGCCACTACAGTGTGACGACGGCATGTGCTGGTGTGCTCAACCAAAAACTGGCCAGCCTTCTGTCGCACCAGTACCTGAAGAAGACATGAAGAGGCTGCCGTGCTGTAAGTGGAGTATATATTTTCTTTACTTATTGCTAATGGCTCTTCCACTATGCACGAATTACTTGATCTATCTGATACTAGATGGTAATGAATTGTCACAAAATTTACGGCACGTAAGCAAAATATCTCAGGTCTCAGCAACTTGTCTCCTATCTACTCGTACATTGTGATTATGACCGTCATTCGTCAGAGTTAGAGACGAATGTATCTAAACTGATAACGTGCTGTGTGGCAGATAGATACCTATTAATAAACATCTGAGAAATTCAATAGCAATCTGATGAAGTTATTATCAGAACGAGCTTTACAATGGTCATAATTTATTTTTCGAAACAACTCTCGCTAATCTATACCTTTGTAAAGAGCGCAGGTTCAGGAACCATCGAAGAAGTTTCCGGTCATACAAAAACATTGCAAATTAGACTTAATAGATACGAAGATAAGGCACCGACATGACCATTCGGACCTTTCTTCAATGGTACATTTGGACGGAAAACACTGCCACGTTAATAAGCTCATCTCATTTTTCAATCGTGGTACCACAGGATGTATACCAATGTCTGTTTATAATGATTCACGGTCCTAATTGTCGAATGACCGAGGAGATGTTGCTAGACTGCAGCACTTGTTCAAATATAAAGTCCGTTGAATTGTAGAGACGACCCACTCTCAAGACAACACAAAAGTTCGTATCTACAAGTGGTATGTAAATGTACATACTATTCGCTGCAAATAATTGCTAGATAAGTAGGTACGTATTAGAAAGTCGTTCAATAAAAAGCTCTCTTATGACAGATAGCGCATCGGTGATCGGCGAGAATTATTTACGGCAGTGCGAAAGTGGAGTCCAAGCTTTAGCTAACATACATAGAGAGCAGTCGCAACACGGCACCAACTTTTTAGGAAATCCCATTACATTCTGCGACTATGATGGGAGTTATGGACCTTTCCAAATCCTTAATGGAATGTAAGTATCCAACAGATTTTATATCAAAACTTAAAACAACAACGTATCCTAGAAAATATTATTATTGATTCGTTGAATAAAAATTTAACTTTCAGCGTTTATTGCACGGGACGCGATGGCAAAATTCTCGGCTCTTGGCAGACAATATCAAGTGAAATGTCTGGAATGAATTGCAGTGAGTATATCTTGAGTTTATTATTCAGGCATTTACTTTGTACACAGAGATAAGATAGATAACCGTTCGCCGGCGGTTTTATATAAATCTACAATAGTTTTTACAATATGCAAAAAGCGTGATGTGTAGCAATTGTTTATTACGTAATTTGCATATATACTATATACTATATACTATATACGCGGAAACGTAGTACCGCTAAGGCATGCATTGCAGAATGAACTCACTACGACCGGTTAGCGACCGTGACCCTATTCCCAACGTGTATGGCTCCATTCAATCGCTGCCATGCCTCTCTGGTGGAATGCGAGAACCGCACTACTGGATATCTCACCAAAACATAACTGTGCAACCGGTTTTACTAACGACACAATGGAAAATTAATCCACTGAATTCCGTATAAATTGTGTCACTGAAATCGTCGCATTTGTGTCGCAAACTTCACAGTGCACGTAACCAAATACAAGGCGTAGGTAATAGATTTATTGTACGCGTAAAATTACGACATTCACTTGAGCGGGATACCTACTTGGTAAAACCGATAAACAACGTTTTATTAAATAGTCAAATACCACAATACCATACGCTCAATGCAATTAATTAGCTTCAATTAAAAATCTGACAGCCCTAATAGTTACGCTTGTGTTGTGCCGCAACGCCAACACACGATTCGTGTAGTAGGACACTACTGAACTGTACAACCCTATGTTCTGAGCTAGTTGAGCTACCTACCACACGACAGCCAGAGTATGAAAAAAGGGTAGAACATTATCACTACATATTCAGAACAGACACCTTATCCTTCAAATTTTTTAGAAGACGCATATATTCGTTAATGCTGAGAATCCTCATTACTTAATAAGGATATTCGACGTAAATTATTTATAATAATAGCACATTATTATATGTACCAAATTAAAGACATTAATATAGTAGGTATATAATATTGTGGTAATACACATTATCATGTTGATATATACATTTATTTATTCGGAAGATAATTAAATACAATTTATAACATCTCAAAGGTTTAGTCTTAATTTAGAATTACCTAAACAATGAATATAATCATTTTATCGTAACTAGGTTTTTTGGACACAACTTGACATAAGGCAATTTATTACATAAAATTCAATATTTGATATTCCAACCAGAAGTTATTATGTAGGGATCTTTAAAATTCACCTACTTATGGTGATATCGTATTCAGACATTGAATCTGATAAGGCATATCCCGCAAAACATTACAGGTACTTACATTAAATAAAATACAATATTGGAATATTTATTAAATAAACACAAGGTTAAGTTTTGATTTATAGTTATTTTTAGTTTTAACTCGAATTGTGTGTGTGAATACGTTATAATCATTATTTAGTGATAGGAGAACGATATAGGTATGATGACTATTCATGACATTGATGACTCATTTTGCGATATTTGGTAAACATTTTAAGGATTGTAACAATCGTAATACAATGTAGGTTTATTGAAATAAATCGAAAGGAGGAATAAGAATATATAGGCACGTTGAAATAAGTCGAACGGCGGCCAGTTAAACGGCACCAATCCATCAAAATTAAATTACACATTGATTTTAAAAATTTTGTTTATGAAGGAACTTTGTGTTACGAACGAAACTTTGAACGTTACATCGATTTAATATTTACCTACCTATCAAAAAAGGTAAACAAGCAAATCTGTAACATATCGTTATCGTTAAATATTAACCACCTTATTCATAAACGTATTTTAGCTAAAGTGTTGCTAATCTCCCCTTTGTCTTTTTCTATCCTGCACATTTGACAATGCAACTGACAAAGACAAAGCATTCTATAGCTAAAACGTATCTAATGTACGTTTATGAATAAGGGGGTAAATGTTTTAAGAATACATTCCATGTTCCATTTACGTAGAAATACCGATGCGCAACTATCTAAAGAAAGCAGTGCATGCGTTTGATTAATTTATGCATAGCTGAGAGCTACTACAAACATTACCGAAGATATATCAAGAAATTTAATTTTTACAAAATACCACTTTTCCGTTTACGTAATCATACGTATTGCAAATCACCGGAATAGAACGCAACGTTGCATAATTTTGTACGTGCTGCAAATCCTGTTTAACGTGCCCAATTAATTTGCCTTTAATGGGAAAATTGTTCATCAAATATGTTACGATCTATAAATATCTTTATCGAAAAGCGGATATTATATTCTTCGATATGAATATTAATTACAATAACAAAAGTATATTTAAGCAAGTTTGACTTCATCACGCTGAGCCCATTTCCACGTGCAATCAAGAAATGGATATACCTAATTACTTATTATTTAAAAGACTCAGTTTGTGGGTGTTCTTGTTCCTACGACGAAAAGAGACAACCCACCGACCAGGCGAAGTGATAGCGCCTGGCGTCAGGCGCATTAAGGTACGATTCCGAACTCATAGAGAACTTATAGAGAATATTTGGTGACCAGTAGTGCAGCAGCAGCACTGCTGCGTGCAGCGTAGTTCAGAATCGTACCTTTAACCACTACGCGGCGACTACTCAGACTCACTGGACACTTTCGCCTCCAGAAGGATTCCGGATATACGAGGGTGGATCCAAAAGTTCGAATCCCGACCAAGAAAATGAAAGAAAAGTGGGTCTAATTTTATTTTTATTTTTCGACATAGTCTCCATCTAGCTCAACACACTTATTCCACCTGAACTGCAACTTGTTTATCCCCTCGAAAAAAAAAAGATTCCGGAAGGTCGGCGAAATACTCGTTTACTGCGACAATCACCTCATCTTTGGTCGAAAATTTCGAACCACCCAAATGTTTTTTTAAATTTGGAAATAAATGATAATCTGAGGGGGCTAAATCCGGCGAATAAGGTGGGTGGGGCAGCAATTCGTAGCTACAATCATGGATTACAGACATTGTTTCAACCGAAGTGTGAACACGTGCATTGTCTTGATGGAACAAAACTTTCTTACGCAACATTCCCGGCCTTTTTTCTTTTATTTCTTCTCGAAGTCTTCGTAAAAGGTTACAATAATAACTAGAATTAATAGTTTGACCTTTCGGTAAATAATCTACAAAAATAATGCCAGTAAAAATAATGTCGCATCCCAAAAAACATAAGCCATGACTTTGTTAGTCGACAAAACGACTTTAGCCTTTTTCGATGTAGGTGAGTAAGATCTTTTCCACTGTATGGTGGTGAACCCAGCTTTCATCCATGGTAACAAATCTAGACAAAAAGTCCTCGGGATCAGTCTCAATAAGTTCCAAACAGTCTCGCGAAATTGTGAATCGAACTCGTTTTTGTTCAGCTGAAAGCAACCTCGGGACCCAGCGAGCAGAAACCTTATGGAATCCCAATTCTTTCGTTATTATGTGTTGCACCCGGCCATAACTAATGTCTGTTGTCTCAGCTATCTTACCAATGGTCAAACGTCGATCACCCAGTACGAGATCACAAATTTAATCGATGTTTTCTTTCGTGGTAGAGGTTGTAGGGCGTCTACTCCTAGGATCATCTTCAATGCTCTCACGACCGCGCTTAAACTCAGCTACCCACTTCTTGACACTGGAATACGATGGAGCAGACACCCCCAAAGGGCCCACCATATCTTGATGGATGTCTTTTGGTGACAGGCCTTTTTTATTGAGGTACTTAATGACTGCACGATGTTCAATTTTCTCCATTATTGAAAATCGCGTCAGAATGCTTCAAACAAATAATCACAGAAAATGTATATTGTGCAGTATTGGAATGAAACTGCGCCCAATAAATCAATAGAAGACATACTAACAAATGACGGTAAATTTAAAAAGATGTCATGTCTCCTTGTAGTTTGGGCCACGAACTTTTGGATCCACCTCGTATTAACTCTGAATTTCTCTCTTCTCTTTACTCTTTGTTATCAGTTTGTAAAAGGGGAAATGAGACATTCTACTGATATTCTTATTTATAATAATAATAATAATGGCAACCCATTATACGTCCCACTGCTGGGCACGAGTCTCTCCCCTTTTTGGGGGGAGGCCTGGAGCTTACTCATGAGGATGTTTTCAAACCGCCCATAAGGCCTCCGACAAGGTTTAACGACTGCTATCTATCGATAGCAACCGGGACCGACGGCTTAACGTGCCCTCCGAAGCACGGAAACGCGCATTTAATTTGCCACTAGCGGTCACCCATCACACTACCCGACCGCGCCCGTAGTGCTTAACCGAGCAGATCGCTTACGATCTACACCAGCCGCTGGGCCATGCGCGCTTCATATTCTTATTTACATAAGTATATTATATTTAGTTTTATCTTAGTGATATTCTTGACTATACATATTATATTTTCCCTAAATGAATAAATGAGTTTCTGATTCTGATTCCTCGATTCAAAAGGGGTCACCACTATGAAGAAACGGATGTCATTGTTCCACCTGCTAAAAGGGAGGATCCTCCGACCATGCAAGGTGCACTTGGCGAGTCGCGTCCCAACGATTAACGTTGGAAAGTTGTATAAAATACAACTTTGTATGGCAACTCGTGTGAGAACTTCGTATGTGCGATTCAGCGCAGTCATGCCCGTCATACGCCATCTTCCGTACAAGATTAGTACTTGTACTCGGTGTTTCAATAGGTAGCGCCTTATGTAGTGGACGCTTCACAGTGTAGCTATAATGATCTCGCAAGTTAAATCGAGCTCTTTATGAATGCCATTAACATTTATAATGTAAACCGACAGATTGTGCTCGCGACTCTACGATGTACTTCCCGGAGCGCGGGATGACGGTGACGGAGATTTGCACAGCGAACGGCAACTACAGACCGAATCAGAACGTGGGCGACGTGTTCTACTGCGTCGACACCGACGGCTACCACATCGAGCTGCTGGACGAGTGGCCGGCCGACAACTGCGCCAGCTATGCTCGTTTTTAATGCAAAAGTAAAGGTGTCGTCAAAGGGTGGCGACTGTCCCTGCCTAGAGATGAATACCCCGATTTATATCAAAGTGGTCTGACATCCGCCAAATATAGGTATATGTATATGTATATATGTATATAAGGTCCTCTCTTAAACTCCATTGTCGACTGGGAATACCTTTGTGCAAAAGTATAAAATTCATCATCTTTTAATTTTTAAGTAGGTATGTATGTAAGCAAAATAAAATATAAATCAAATATAAGGCGAGTTATTTCACTAAAAATATTCTTAATTACTAGTTAGAGACTTTATCTTTCGAGTTAATTTAGTTAAGCACTTTTTTTTTAATTCTCGCTAAATATTTAAATAAATATTTGCCTCTCCGAAGATCGGACAGATTAGCAGCAGTAGATCGGCATTCTTTTTCATAACTGTCACTAACATAAAGAGCCACTCTTACTTAACATTTACTTAAATAAATCGAACTATAAAGATTCTTTTATTAGCATTATTTGCATGACATCATTAATTTTACTCAACAAGGAGTGTAGCATAAGGGGGCTAAAGTTACGAATAAGTAATTGGGAAGAAGTGTAATCAATTATAAAAAGTGGACACACAACTTTGACAGATAACGATACCTAGGTATCAATCTTCAAACGTCAAAATTGTTCAAAATTTGTATGCATTTGTTCTGTGTGTAACTTCAACTGACAGTACATACTTTTTAAGAGAGTTACTGTTTCTTTATATCCATTCGTAGGGGTGATAATAAAATCATACGTACTGGACAAGTGTGTGATGTGCGTATGGCGCAAGCAACGCGCGCGTGTCACCCGACGCCGCGCGGCCGCCCGCTCGCCGCGCGCGTTCGCCCATCTGGAACAACGGCTCGGGTTACTGCTGCGACCGCACCTCACCTCACTGCCACTGCCCACACAAGGTCGCTACCACTTTGTTACACTACACTATACACCGAACGATTTCACTTTTGTTGTAATCTATTGACGACATGTTGTGTGCAGCATCAATCAATGAAGTTTCGACTCCCTCACTCGGTAGGGCAGTTCTACGATAAAATTTTGTTCGATCTGATTTGTTACAACAAATAGTTGATGTTGCTGGTGGAAACTTCACTGTGTGGGCTCGCTGGCCATACTAAGTATACCTCTTCCACCTGCCGTGCCGATGAATGGTAATGTTCGACACTTCTGTGCTTCGGTTAAGTTTTATGTTAATGTCCTGAACTCATTAGCGTATATGTAACAATTAACGAGGTATAACCTTAATTAAACACAATAAATAAATACATTTAACCTTTTTTTTTTAAATAATCCATTGCTCATAGCAGTACCTACTCAAAAAACAGACTGGCAACGTAACCCTTTCCCGGACAGTATACGAGAACGAGACACACTATTTATTCTTATAAGGTCTGTAGACGTATACTATCCGTGAAAGTGTTAACCAATTTATAAATATGTACCCACGACAAAATAATAATCATAAACAATATCCCCTTGAAAATCTGTCTCAAATACAATCTATCTAACTTTATATGAAGATAAAACGTTATAGAGAAAGTACAGTGCTCATCAAGAAATATTGCACATCGAGCCTATGAAAGAGAAGATCGGCTAGTTTCGAGTTCGTAGAGCGTTATTTCTGCTGTACACTGTCTACGTAGGCATTGATAGTCTGGTATTGGTCAATAATTGATCAAAATGGTAGACAAACGTCATATAGGTAAGGTGAAAAAGATAACGCTCCGCTCTACAGACCCGAAATAGGTAAGCCGAAGTCTCCTTCCTGAGGTCGATGTGCAATGTTTCTTGTTGGATACTGTACAAGACTAGGAAATCATGAATCATTCATTGCTTTAATTATGAAGTATTTTGCCTAACACTGTTTTTATGGTAGGTACTGCACTGATTTTATATCGGAAAAATAATATTATCAATATTGCCTATGTAAGTAATTTCATTTGTTAAATAAACCAACCTTTGCAATCTTAACCGAAGGATCACCTTCAAAATAAATCTCGTAACTCCCAAAGGCATTTTAAGATTAATGTTCCAGTTTTTAAACTGTAGCTGGAATGTAGCGATTTATCGTAGCGTTTGTGATAGGCTTTACAGTTAAAAACGCATCGTTTACGCCTCGCTTAAATATCACTAGTAAATTAAGATCGTGATCGTATGACCGAAGCGGGTCCTTGTGGAGAACGGAGAACTATAGAGAACATAAAATGAACACAATCAAATGAGGAAAGTAATGTGAACTTAAGTGAAATCTTAAATACATTGTTATTAAAACTTACATAAGTTTGTTAAAATAGACAAATAGTGATAAAAGTGTATTTTCCCAGATTTTTACATTAAAAGTTCTCAATTATAAACCATAATAATTAGTCCATGACAAGCCACCAGAACTGATCTTGAATAATACTTCATGTAATTAGGTACCTATGTATTGTAGGTACCTATACGAAAAGAAAATGTTTTAATTATCGTGGGCAAAGTGGACGAGTAAGCGGACGGCGGAAAAAAATTAACATGATAATATTATTAGATAATCTAATCAAATCGTATTGGACATTGTTTCAGAAAAACTGCCATATAGCCTGCACATCGCACAGATTCATTTTTAGGCTGAGACCGCCCTCTGAGCTCACCGATTGCCCGGTGAAGTAGACTAGTGCCGTGAGTGCCGCCTCGAGACGTGCCGCCTCCATGACTCAAAAAAAAACAGAGTCACTTTTTTTACATCACAGCTAATAACTAATGTTACAGTTATTTTGAGCATTCTTTCAGTATAATATGCATATCTGTATATACCTATGGTCTATTTTTAACTACGATTAAAATTAAAACGGTGGTGCCCTTT
Organism: Macrosoma leucophasiata; assembly: GCA_036365455.1. Classification (NCBI taxonomy): domain Eukaryota; kingdom Metazoa; phylum Arthropoda; class Insecta; order Lepidoptera; family Hedylidae; genus Macrosoma; species Macrosoma leucophasiata. The sequence continues at coordinate 13,837,580 of JAWQUS010000024.1, forward strand.
CTATAAAAACCGTCACCTTACGTCGAACAACAATTTGGGTTGCAACTGTCTCATTTAGCCTCATGAGGGATAAAATAATACAATTGTTCGAAAGCATAGAAAGAGCGTAGTGGTTTAATGTTCTACAGAATACTGGTGAACCATAGTGTTGAACACAACATTTACCGATATCAAAATTTGTGATTCTCTGTCATGTCCATGATACATTACACACTTGCACGCAAACTACTAACGGAAAATGAAATTCGATTCGGTTCGATTCGAACTATCGGTTTCCTTCAATAGAGGAGTGCAAGAATTGAGTGTTATTTTAGAGTTTTAAAGAATGACGTATCAACGGTGACTACTATGAATCAATGATAAATCATAGCTATCATAGATAAGGTCATAGCTCACTATAGCTACCCGGGAATCGACCTGCGAAATCACATCTGTGAAAACTTTCAACTCTGTAGGTATCACGGTTCACGCTGTAGCCTGGTGAGTCTAGTGACACAAGGATAGTGGAGTCTTAGTAATAGGGTCCTGTTTTGGCCGTTTGGGTGCGGAACTCTAAAAGCGGTGTGGTGCGCGCTTGCGGAAATTCTTCTGTCCCCATAAATAATTCAAAATTCAAAATTCAAATCATTTATTTCAAATTGGTCTACAAGGACACTTTTGCATTGTCGGGTTATAAGCTACCTAGAGAGAATGACTTATAATAATAATTCAATAGGTATTAATAAATACCAATTTAATAATAATATTTAACCGATACGTGAATCATAAAATTTTTCAATTCCTTCATAGGAGAAAATGAAAAATTTGTTCGTCATAATCATAGTCATTCACTTAGCAGAGTTCCAAGTGCAGGCACTACTGAGAAGAACTCCGCTACCCAACAAACGTGACCAACAGAATGTTGCTCTTTTGTCAAAACCTTAGATTTAATACAAATATTATTAAATAAAATAAAGATAATGTGAACTTCCATGGCGTATAAATATTTGCATATAAACACATACGCAAATACCCATCAACAGCTTAATATCGTGATAGAGAATAACACCCGCAAATCACAACAGACCAGTCCCCACAATCAGCACCCGTTCACGAGTATGACGCATGTGGCAGCCATTGCTCTCCTCGACCATTTTGAAGGGAAGTGAGCAACCCGTCACACGACGCCGCCGAAGCGCATATGGAAGTTATCTGTGTCCCATATCGATGAAGACAAGTTCAGGTCAGTAGGAGGCCGGTCAGAATTTATCAGAGGTGGCCATACTAAGACCGCTACAGTCAAAGAGAGAGAAGCTATAAAGAATCCTTAAGACTTTTCTCCAGAAGGCTATCTCTATCTCTAAGGGATGAAAAATACCTATTTGTGGCTATCATATCTAAAACAAACTGTGGTCACAATCACCGCAGTCGTGGAATCGTAGATCTTTCATATAAGAAGGATCCTGCGCTGGAGCCCATCTGAATCCTTTGACCTTAATCCAAATCTTGATCATTGGGAAGAACGAGTGAAGAGGTGTTATTAAAAAAAAGTAGTAAAATAAAATATTAAAAAAAAAAATAGGGTAAGCACCTACCTCATTCATTGGATAGATTTAAAAAACTGTCTGTCTGTCTAGACAGACAGACATGGCGAAACTATAAGGGTTCCTTGTTTAATACGGAACCCTAAAACGGAACCCTACGTTGCGCGAAGCCTGACACGCACTTAAGTAGGTACCTTTTTTTTTGTTTTGAAATTTATTACAAAATTTAGGTTCAAAGAACAAAATAGATACCTACCAACCGTTTGGAAATTGAAAAGTGCGATGTTAACTGATCAAGAGGTACGCACTCTATCTGTGCGGTGCTTACAAAAGAGTTCAGAAATGGAGCGAAGGGTGCTCAACAGAGGGTGGACTTAGACATTGTGACTCCTCGCCACTTGGACACGTCATACCCACCACTTGATTGCACAATAGCTCGCTTTTCGCACTGAACTATGTTTTTTTACCTTACTCTTTCCGTGCGGAATCTGCCTCTTTGTAATATAAGTAACTATTTTTGAAAGTCTAAAATAAAATAGCATCATAAAATATACCTACAACAACCTATGGGATTCGCGAGAAAATAAGTACCGACCAAATGAATTTTGCAAATATATCAGAAACTAAAGAGTTCAAAAGTTTAAACAAAATGCATTTAGAGGATGCAATACCTAATAGCATACATAGGTACCTACAAAAGTGTTTTTTTTTGCTAGGATATTTTAGAAAAATCAGTATTACTTTTAAAACTACATATCTACCTACTTAAAACTCGGTAGGTACATGTTCTGTGAATAGCTTTATGGTTTTTGGACAAAAATAAAATACCTACATATTATAAAAAAAATATAAGTAGGTAAGTACTCTAGAACCATTTTTTCTGTAAGTCAATTGTTTGAAAGATAGACACTTATCAAGTTTTTTTAAAAGGACTAATGTAGGCGGCGTCACGAGACGAGAAAGCACTAGTCTACTTCACCGGGCAATTGGCGAGCACAAAGGGCTCACAGCCTAAATAAACGAGACGTGTCAAAATGTATGGGCCCAACGACGACCCGGTTAGTCCAGCGGTGTGAGATGACCGTTTGATTCGAAGGGTCGCGGGTTCGATCTCCGCACCGGGACAAATATTTGTATGGCCTACAGATATTTGTTTCGGGTCTGGGTGTTTGTGTACAACGGCACCCACGACACAAGTTAATACCCACTGTACGGATGTAATTAAAAAAAAAAGTGGAACTTATCCTTTACACATCTGGAGACTCCTGCTGCCTGCCCCTAGCTCGTTGTGGGGCCACATTAGAGAATGCATTTGGGCCGACCGCCTAACTGAAATGCTTTCGTTTAGGACGTTATCTTGTCCGTTTCGTACCTACCGCCTATTAAAACATTTTGCTCTTAAATACATGCGGACGAAAACACTTCCAGGAAAAAGTTACGTGGTACGAAACTGATAAGAAGTTGTCAATAAATAATCGAAAGCTAAACGAAAGCATTTGAGTTAGGCAGTCAGCCCCCTGGTTAAGGGGTAGTGCAGCTTTTGCTCTAGACATTGGTTGGTTGGTGGTAACCGGAATAACAACCACGCGGGACGACCCGTCCGCTAGGGTCGGGGCTAGGGGCGGACCCGGCACGGAACGCGGCGGCACGTTCTTCGGATGTTACTAGAGTTGTAGGTATATGCAGTACCTATATATGATCATTCACCGGCGCGCGCGGTCCACTTGGGAACAGCGAGTTGGCAATGCAAAGTCAACGTAAGACAAGCTAGTGGTCACTGAGTGGTCCACTCGCAGTCCGCGCGTGGACTGCGCGCCGCCCAGGCGTTAACGGCTTGCTGTCGAGGCGATACAGAGCGGAGTTGATGTAAAGAGCGCAGACCGCTCGAGGCGGTCGGGCGCTGGCCTGGGTGGCTCTAGTGAGCTATGACCCTAAGGCTCATATTTCATTCCAAATTAGATATTTCTTGTGACGTTTTGAAATCTTTGTAGAATTAGTAGGAGTTGCTAGCAGAACCCTAGCGTTTGATTACGTAGCTCTAGAATGGTTTCAAAATAGTAGACAAAGCAATTCATTGCTGAGAGATAATTTCGATTGGTTGCCCAGTAACCAAGATATTCTTTCCTTTATGCTTTAACATGGTTCAACCATGTGAATCTTCTGTCAAGGTGAAGACCAAGGTATTTGATATTATTGCTACTTGGTATTGAATCCGGCTCCATACATATAGGTGGACAATTCACTTTTCGGTGGATGAAAGTTACTTGTATCGATTTAGTAACACTAGACTTGATACTCCATTATTCTAACCGAATGGTTAGATTAGACGAATATCTATTCTGTCAATATGTGTTTGTAACAGTATTTTTTAGTTTGACAACCCGGTTAGTCCAACAGTGTGAGATGACTGTTTGATTCGAAGGGTTTGATCCCTGCACGGGGACAAATATTTGTATGGCCTACAGATATTTGTTTCGGGTCTGGGTGTTTGTGTATGTGTTGTATGTGTACAACGGCACCCATGACACAGGATTATACCTACTGTGGGGCTGTGAGTGTATGTATGTATGTATGTATCTTCACGCCAGGTCCCTAACGGGGTAGGCAGATGTATCATATACAAGATAGGTCCAAATACTGACTTATTCCTGGGGTAATACTACTACCTTCAGTAAAGGGATAAAGATCCAATAATTTGTCATCATGTTTGACTTGAAATGTTCCATTTTCTATATAATATTTTAGGATGGCAGAACACATTCTTTATTCTCTAGTGAATCTCTATTTATATGTGAAACAAGTAGGTACATTGTGTTAGTGTACCTTGTTCCACAGCAGAATGTCCATCTCTGAACCCAAACTGATGTGGTCAAGGATCAGATTGTTTTCTTTGTATATAATTTAAAGTCTTTGCAGGAGTATTTTTTTAAGACTTCGGATGTTATAAGCTGGAAGCTAGTGGGTCGATATTAACCAGGTTCTGTAGGTAGTTTCCAGGATTTTGCAATCCATACATATTTGAGATACTTTCCATAGCTTTGGGTAGTAGAGAAAATAATATAGAAATAAAGCAGATTAAAAATTAAGAGCATTGTGAAAAAACTTTTGCCTTTCTGGGCAGATGTTTGAGAACATCATTAGTTATATGGTTCTACCCAGGTTCTTTTTTAGTCTCTAGGCAGCGAATTGTATGGGTTCTAAGGACTGAGGTATTATGCCTCTGTGCCGGAAATTACAGAGCCTTCCATTATCACCTGACCAGTACACAATAGAGCTGAACACCATTTAGCGGCAAGTAGATTAGATAATACGGTGGTGCCTAGTCATGCAGGCTCCGGTCCATCACTGAAACTCTACCACCAGTGATACTAACTTCTATGATACATGTTTTCATAAATTAATAAGGCTGGGCTAGTATTTAATTCAAAATTTAAGCACGTAATCTATATACCAAGGTATAAATGAAAAACCAAATGAAAATTAGAAAAAATTAAAGGGGTCAACCTAATATATATATTTTTTATTGCGAAGTTTTCAAAACCCCTTTGATAAATGATGGGCCAATATTGCTTTTATAAAAAGCATTCCTTTTTAACACATCTTATATAGCTGTTATACACATAAATGAAATATTAATAGCATTTGAACATTAATTTTCCTATCTCACTTGTTTAAATATTATATTTAAAATTTGGTTTTCCTTTTATTCCACTTTAAAAACCATGTATTATAGTTTAGTTAGTTACGAGGAATTAATGTTAATATATTAAATATTTGTACATAGATAACAATAAAAACATATTATAATATCTACTTAGTTACACACCACAAGTTGATAAAGGTAATTTATCACAGCTTCTAACTTGAATGCAGTGGTGCCTCCGTCCACAAGCTACATCACTGGAACTCTACCACTAGTGTCACGTGCATCTAGTGTTGCCAGGTCCGATTTGCTTTAAATCGGGACAGTAGGTAAAATAAATCAGGACCCTGGGGTAAAAATCAGGACAGCAAAAAGCAAGCCAATTAATTTATTTATTGATTTATCAAAAGCTTGGGACCCAAAGATAATAGATCTTTAGACATGGTTTTCTAGCAGTAAACGTCTTTCGGTTGAGGTAATGATGATGATTGATTTATCGGGACATTGGGACAAGTTCCCAGAGCCCTGTAAATCAGGTCGTCCCGCGCAAATCGGGACACCTGGCAATACTACTTACAACCTACTTTTTATGTTATTTGTTCATATTCTTATTGTTATAAATTGAGTGCAAACGAATATGGGACTGGGCAATTTAATCCACTGATTCTGTATAGGACTGTGAATATGGGACTGGGCAATTTAATCCACTGCTTCTTTATAGTTCCTTTCAATTAATTGCTCTTTCATTATATACATAGCTTTTAATGAATTGTTCAGGACAATAACATGGAGCTTTCACATGAAGCTGGAGAGTTACGAATGAATTGAGAAATGCGTACATGACGGCTATAAAATGTTTTTTGAACATAAAGGATTTGTAACAAAAAGAAACCAATACCGACCTTATAACAGTGTCACGTTTTCTCCGTCTTGATGCGATCCGGTTTGCCACATCAGTGCCAATTTAATCCACATAACGAAATAAACTTTGACACATTAATTCACTTTCACAATAGCCATTAGTCTTACTATTCTACTTTTATTTTAATTAACACTTTTAGGGAATTGCACGCCCACAAAACGGTACCGACACAAACAGTAGGTACCCGAAAGCTTATTTTACACACGAAACGTCAATAATTCAGGCCAATTAAATTAATCTTTCACGTTTATAAACTCGCTGTCCCCTAATTTGTCTAATTTGCTTAAATTCAATTGTTAATGATATTTACAAAAAACACAGGATTGAAAAAAAAATATTGAACTAGTTTTTAGAAATTATCGTATCAGAAACCACTGCGAGTCACGCTGCCATAATTTTGATCCAAGACTGCGCAATAGTGATGTGATAGAATTGAGATCAACCGGACAACCGATAACCGGTTTACAAAAGTTTTTAACAAGTAATGAAATTCTGCAAGGCACGATTTGTATATTGGTCTAGATGATAGTACATCCATTGTTTAATGGCAGTTTTAACACACAAAAAATCTGGTTGCCTGTAAAGTCGGTTTTACGGCCGAAGATTTTACGTGACAACGTCTTTTTCTCGGTAGAAAGGCATTCGCCGGTCCGGCAGGCCTCTCTCTCGTTCGGTGACTCATCGTTACGTTACCGGGCGTTACACTTTTTCATGAGTGACTCAGAGCCGCAACCTAATTTAAGTCGTTGTCACGTCAAAAATATGTTAATTAAAGATAGAGATCCTCCCAATAAGGCCTTTTATTTGATAATTTTGATATGATGCCCGGGCTCAGATGCCTGCAACACCGTTATTTGCAAAATGTTTTTGAAAAAATTCAAAATAGTGGTTCTCACGACAATGATTTAAATTGATGACGACTTGTTAGCGTGTTAAAATTACTGTGTGGTAGTGATCATTAGTAGCGATTTATTATCGCTGCAGAAGAGTTGATTGAATCAGTGGATCTATAGACGTAGTATGCCTCAAGTACGCGATTTGCTTTGACGTTCCTAAGTACGTAAATATTTTTAGTCATAACGGCTTATTAATAAATCGACTCCAAAAGAGACACTAGTAGAATATTGTATACATCTGCGGCAAAATGAATATAGATTAATCTGCATGTAGACCTAGCTGAAGTTTTAATCTGAAAAGTCGCTAGCTACTAATGACTTCGATATTATTATGGTATGCCATAAGTAGATACCTACCATTACATTTGACGTCATTTTCTTTTTTTTAGGTATTTAGGTATACCTACCTAATTACAAATTTTCAGTCACTTCGACTGTATCATAAATTCAGTCCACCGTCCAAAGAGATACCAGCAGATTATAATACATATCTAACAACACAACACAGAAAATGGATGCGATAATGACAAAATAAAACACACTAAAGTAATCCCAATGACACATTCGAATCTTAATCCCTGAAGCAGCAATGGTCCCGATCGGGACGGAGAACAATAAGAAATCAATTGTCATATTTTTCTGGTGGCCTGAGGGATTCGTGCTGAAGAAAATTAATAAAGATATTCTTTTTAGTAACCGGTTACGAAAGTTTGACCGATTTTTCACATCACTGAGACACAGATAATCAATATCTCTATTCCCAGATTCCCACAGACATCCTTATCTATTCATCGTTGAAATCAAAGATTTTATTTTATAGTTAATGGCATCGCTGTTAAGCATATTGCCAGTGTCAAATAAAGATATTTCGTATTCGTATTTATGCAGCGTAAAAGTATGTCAGTCAAGTGAGTCGCAGTTAGTATTTTGTAGATAATAAATCTAAGGTATTTTGAGTAAAGCGATGCGATGACTACTTTACCAGAACTTTTAAAATTAAGTTTAGGCAACCTGTAAGGCCGAGTTTTCGCACTGTTATTCTATTACATTCATAGATTTATTATACTAGGTACTTCGTAAATCGATGATTACATTATACACGGGCACTGTTATAAAAATACAGCAAAAAAAAAGCCATGAACTTTATTCAATATAACTCAAAAATACTCATAAATAATAAAATAATAAGAAGAGCAGTAAGAACACCATACGCCTCTTTCAAGGTTCCCGCCAAAACTAAGTCAGAGTAAGTCACAGATTTTATACTTGCAGGGCGGGGTTAGTTAGTATTTATATACTCTTTGGCCGGGATTTTGGCGGGAACCTTGAAAGAGGCGTATGGTGCTGTTATTTTAATAAAGTTGGTGGTTAAGCTGAAGAAGTAGCAAAAGCTATAATTTCTTAAAAACTGCCGGATTTCTTTAACTGCCTCGGTAGCCTAGTGGTAGCAGGCCACTACTACTACGCTGAGGTCCTGAGTTCGATTCCCGGGTAGGGGGTTATCGAAGATAATGGTGTAAAGTTCTTTATCTCTGGTTCTATTGGGATTTTCCCATTTTCTGGAAATTTCCCAGTACCTCGAAGTTAGGTAATGTGCCCGGAGATGTCAACAGGCTCGCCACCTGTTACATGGGCCAAAAACGTAACCGGCGAATCGTGGGTGTTTGCATGTATGCTTAAATGCATGCATTTACCTCTGCCTACCCCTTCGGGGATTACAGGCGGGAAGTTACGTTTTCTTAAAAAGAGACAAAGCTCAGACAACTCAACAACGAATTCCTCTTAGAAAATAAAAACGCACTTGTACCAATAATTACATCGCTGTTCAACGAAGTGATACAAAGCGAAAACATACCAGATCAGTGGACAACTTCCACAATAATACATACACAAGAAGGGTGAATAACTATAGACCAATCAGCCTAATGTCTAACATCTACCAAGTTTTTGCAAAAGTTATCTTAGATAGAATAACCAAATCGCTGGATGAAAACCAGCCAAGAGAGCAAGCTGGATTCAGAAGCGGACACTCAACCATAGACCATATCCACACAATGCGTCAACTATTCGAGAATTCAACATAACCATCTACTGTTGTTTCGTGGATTAGGTACTCCTGGGCCTTTGATTCACTGGAACACAGCAAGATATGGAAAATACTTCTGAATCAAGGAGTAGAAAAGAAATACATAAAGATTCTCAAAAACATATATGCCAGCAGTAAAGCTAGAATCAAACTAGAAATGGAAGAAGAACAAGTAAGAATAGAAAGAGGGGTCTGCCAAAGAGATCCAGTATCGCCCAAGCTATTCACAGCTGTGCTGTATACGGACTAACAATCAATGGCTAGAACCTGTCTCACCTGAGGTTTGCAGATGACCTAGTTGTAGGTAATCTCAACATCAAACAATGTTAAATGACCTAGAAAAAGGGAGCCGCAAGGTAGGAAGCTAATAATGAACACGGAAAAGACCAAGGTCATTATTAAGCTAGTCAGAGAAAGAGCAACGTGAAGTCAGTTGGAGGAAGCCTTTGCTATAAAAAAAGCACACAGTTAAGACAACTAACAAAATAACTAAACCGACTGCGAAATATCTGATATAAGGCTACTAAATAAATACAAATATTTGTCCCGGTGCGAGGATCGAACTTAAGACCCTTCGAATCAAACGGTCGTCTCACACCGCTGGATTAACCGCGTCGTCAACATTTTTTTGTACTAGTTTTGCCATGATCCTTTGAATGATTTGAGTTCAGATTAATCAAAACGTTCACATTAGGTAGCAAAAGGTAAAAAACAAAGGCAGTTTTAAAAAATATGTGCCTATTTACTTACCTACAAATAGCCTACACAACCTCTACAAACAAACCACAAAAATAAAACTAAAAAAAAAAAAAAAAAAACTTTAAAAATGAAACAAAAAATAGATCATTGAAGTTATTTTAATTAAATATCGCCTTTGAATTTTACTATAAAATATTACAACATTTTTTATTTTTGCGCCACCGTGACTCCATAGAACGTTGTTTGTATGCTTTTTGAATGCGTTTGCGATGGGTTTTATTCGTCCTTTTATTGCTTAATCTAGAATCTTTTGATTGTATCCTTGCACATTCGCAGGGTGAACCGGCACGACTTACAACGTCCATGGCGCTGGGACATTTGCTCTTGCTTTTGACGCATTTTTTATAGCATTTATCTGGCTCAGGACAAGGTGTAGCGCGTGGTCTGTGTCTGTGTGCGCTACATGTTGGCGCTGACACACATGGCTTCAAACTCTTCGTGGAATACACGGCTGTAACATGGAGAAGCTTGTTTATCAGAACAAACAATTAAGTTCTTAGTTTGACTGTAATTTGTAATATTTTATTTTTCGCATTAACACATGCGAGTAAACTGTTAGAAATTAAAGAAAAAAGGGAAATAAAAATTTGACTTCGGGCAGGAATCGAACCTGCGACCACAGGATAACCAGTCCAGCCGCTATACCACTAAGCTACCGAAGTCCCACACGTCTGATACGTCGATTTTTTTTCTTTTATTTTAAAAGTTGACTGTAATTTTTTAATTTATTTATCTTTGAAGTCCAAGATGGATATCCAATTCAATTGAAGTTGGTACCATCCAAGAAATGACCGGTGGATGACGCCGGTGCCTAATTTATTTGTGTGGTGATAAAGATTAATTTGCAATGGTTTTGGATCTACGGAAACTTCTTCGATTCTACAGCGCTCATCAAGGAAAATTGCACATCGAACTTTAAATAAAGAGACAATCGGCTAGTTTCGAGTTCGTAGAGTTGAGTTCGTACCGTTCATAATACAATTGATTACTAGTAACAATTATATTCTATACACATTTGTTATCATGCTTTGTATGAGAGTTGCACTTCTATAAATCTACTTATTCGTAGAAAGTTATATTGTAACTAGTTGCCCCGACAAACGTCGTATCACCTAAGAGATAGGTACAAAAAAAATTTATGTCCTAAGTAAAAAAAAACTAGATCGGTCTATTTTTATATTCCTTACCATCTATATTTTTTTACCATTTAGGGATATAAAAAATAGGCTACAACAGACTCACATACCTACCAAATATACATACACACAAATTTTCATAATGATCGGTCCAGCCGTTTCAGAGGAGTATTGTTACAAACACTGGAACACGAGAATTTTATAGTACTAGCACAGTATAAGTACATACAGTAGTTTATCGCCTTTGAAGTTTTGCAATATGCCGCCTTCACCCATAAAAATGCAAATTCATTAAGGTTGTCACGATTTAAGTTTATATTTACATTGTTTGTAACGCGTCAGTTTACGTTGAACATATACTAAATGCCTAAAAATATCACACCTGTAATCCCCGAAGGGGTATGCAGAAGTAAATACATTCATGCAAATATCCTCGATTCGCCGATCACGTTTTGGGCCATGTAACAGGCGGCGAGCCTGTTGACATCTCCGGGCACATTACCTACCAAACTTCGAGGTAGGTACTAGGAAGCCTCCATAAAATGGAAAAATCTATCAAACTATAAATATCTCAACCTATCAACAGATTTCTGTCTATCATTAATTTACCAGTATTCCAGTTGAGCGGTCTATCAGTACGCCAGAATTCTAATTATAATGTAGTGATCCTAATATTCATCCATACGTTTTTAACTCCATTCAATAGGTATAATCCGAATATCAAATACCTAAATAATAAATATACAAACACAAAAAAATATTTTCTTCAAAGATTTTTTCGTTTTAAGTGAAGTATATATGTATATAAAGTGTGAAATATAACAGACATTATTAATAAATGACAATTAGAATAAATATTAACATTAAATTTTACAATATCTTCTTTCCAAAAACTTAGGAAAATAAATTTTAAATCTCGCACCCCTTATCGCTAGGTACCAAGTAGTTGACAGTTTTTGTATGGGCTACTTGGTACCGCCCCCTCCCTCCCGCGTGTCGCACACCCCGCACGATTGCTCTAACACACTTAGAGGCGATGACAGGTAAAACAGCAGGAGCAGTGTCACGAATGAAAAATAAAGCGCCTAATTGTAGTTCCAGTCATTGTATTCTGCATAGACAAGCACTTGCGATGAAGCAAACGCCGTCAAATCTAAAATAAGTTATGGATGAAGCGGTAAAAATAATTAATTTTATCAAATCACGACCACTACAATCCCGATTGTTCTCATTATTGTGTGAGGATTATGGCAGCAAACATAGAACACTGCTGCTCCATACAGAAGTGCGATGGCTGTCTCGGGGTAAAACTTTAACAAGGCTATTTGAACTTAGAGCCGAGTTACAAATGTTTCTTTCAGCAGATACTTCTTTTAATTTGAAGGACCGTTTGTATGATAAAACTTGGTTGTTCCGATTGTCTTTTATGGCGGATATCTTTCAAAAACTTAACGAATTGAATTTATCGTTGCAAGGTGTTTCAGGCGTATAATAAATTAAAAGCAGTTTAAAAGAAAATTAGATTTTTGGATCATTTGCATTGGTAAGAAAGAAATAGAAAGCTTTACGTTACTCAGTGAGTTTGTTAGCGAAAACGACTCAGAAATGTTTGAACATGATGTGTTTGAAGAATTGGTCCAATATCTCAGTTCGATGCGCGCATCTTTTGAAAAGTATTTTCCCGAAGAACACAATACAAAAATTAAAGTGAATTCATGGATTCATAATCCTTTTTTACCCAACTTGGAAAAGCCTGAAAACATGTCAAACGAGATATATGAATCTCTTTTAGAAATGTCATCAGACACAAGTATGGAGTCACTGTTCAAAACGACGCCTCTCAATGATTTTTGATGCATAATCCAAGATGAATATTCAATGCTTGGCCAAATGGCTCTGGATATTCTTCTCCCGTTCCCAACTACATATTTGTGCGAAACAGGATTCTCTGCCTACGCAGCCACGAAAACAAAATATCGCAATAGACTGGACGCCGAAGCTGATATGAGACTCCAACTTTCTTCCATCAAACCTGATATCAACCAATTGATGAAAAATAAACAGTTTCATACCTCCCACTAGTTAGATTTTTTCTTTTTAAATGTTTTCTATTATTGTCCTTGCCAAGTGGTGAAGTAAATAATAATTAGTAACTGTTACATTGTACTTTATTATGCTGATTAATAAAAAATACACATATAAAAACAATTGTTTTATTGTAGGGTTCCATCAAGTATTTTGATTCCCAAAAGGGTTCCATCATTTAAAAAGTTTGAGAACCACTGCTCTAACATTACACGTTCGTTGGATGACTGTAGGTAATTAACTCGTTCGTTTTCTTTAGACTGTGGTACTAGGTATATTTAGCAGTAAAACATTTCACTAAAACATTATCTATTTGAAATATCAATTCAATAATGTTTTAGTGAAATGTTTTTCATCTACTGCGTATTATAGACAGGCCTTCTTGCAAATAAACCACAGATTTGTGGTCTATTGGTTCCGAAGACACTTTTACCTGTTTATACCTGTCTCGATAGACCGCGTCCGCGTCTATTTCCGCGGCTTTTGAAAGCTTTATGTCCTATGCGAGCGGGATGCAACAAACCAATTTATGATCATTTTACGTACTGGTTGAATACCTACTAATGACAAACGAAAGGTTAATGTACGAAATTGTTTCTGATTCACGACCGCACTAAAGATTAGTTGTATTATCTTGCTAAATAACAGAAAGCCAACAAAGCTAGTATGTACGTCGGTATATTAATATAAATTATTAAACACAACAGGGCGGCCCTGTAACAGAGCCCAATAGAATCACTGGCATACCTATATAATCTATACAGGCGTATGACACTGAATAAATAGGAGAAAAAATATAAATCATGTTAATTCTATAGAATCACAATATAACGCATTTTTTCTTTTTCCTTAATCTTCCTCTATGGCCTTTTCCAGTGCAGCATTCAGTATCAGATCGGGATGAGCCTTTCTTCCTAGTGTAATTCAAAAAGCTGTGACTGCCTGTCAATCTATCTTTTTTTCTCATCTGCGCTTCCTTAGATTTTTGTTTCAAAAATTTTTCAACGCCAGCTACATTTCTCGGATCAGGACTGCCTTTAAATTTGCCACAGCTTGAACATTTCGATTTTGATTTGGTAGCCAAAATAGAGACAGCACTTCGACAGGGCTTGATTCCTTTCGATGTGGTTTTTTTGAGGCATTTTTCAGGATTTTGGCAAGGAGGTGGAGTGGGGTGACATCGTACAGGAGTGCAAGATGCAGACGGAGTACATGGAGGATGTATTGACGGAGCCATGGACGTGGCAAACGCTTACTCTGTAAACAAGCGCATATATAATTGGAAATATAACGTGACGTTATATTACGACTTCGATCAAGGGCGACTGCACATCGTGTTTTTCTAGTAAGTACCTATTGAAGAAGAATATTTACTGGTTCGTCATAGTTGGGCTGATCTTAGATGATTGTAGCATAAGAGTTTAGAATCTTAAGCCTCCCTTGGTCCGCCACTGATTACCACGAATTAATAGATTGTATACAAAGTTATAAACGATGTTCATCAATTGATTAATTATTAAGTTTCAATACTGCATCTTTCTCTCATTTAATTTTTACGAGATTTAGATTCAGTACTTGATAGGTACTTACTAAACGAAGCACTCAATTAAATTTCGGTGTTAAATGGTCATGTGTAAATTAGTTCTAAGGCTACTGTAGGTACACAAATGAAATTTTTGTGGTTATTTTCCCGCAGCAGAATGATTTGCCATCGGTAGTAGGTATTATCGAAATCTACGGGTAAAACTTAATAAAAAATATATTAATTTTGTAATATGTCATTACAGAAAATTAAAAAATTATTTAACATCTCGAAAGCGTGAGGAATGATAATAATTCACGTAACGAAACGCATCTACTACTACTACTTGAACAAGTGCACGCACACCAGCGTGTGCAGCCGACAAAATGAAAAAAAGGCTAAATTCATAAATTTTCCGAGCAAAATCAGCTCACGTACCTTGTGATAGGAATGTAATATAGTAAATATAGATTATTACCGACAGAATATTACCCCTAAATTTCTACTAGTCCTACTACCAAGAAAAAAACATTTTGCTGCGGTAAAACGATTACTAAAATTTCACCGTGTCTCCAAAAATATATCCATATAGTAGGTAGATAGGTACATAATATAGCACAAGGAATAAATGATTGGTTGCCACTCATACTGCTAATAAAATGTATATACACTCACCTATAATTTATAACAGGAAAAAAAAACTCATTTTCACTTAAAGCACTTTAAAGATCCCGAGAACAATAAATAAATTGTGTTTAGGTATCATTGTATGAATAATAACAATAACAATAATGTATAAAATAATAAAATAATACTTACAATATTTGCTCATGTTATTACTTTATTCCTAGAACGTTGTCCTCCAGTTCCAATTTATTTATACTAAAGTTAAAAGAAAAGTGTATTTTAACAAATTATTGGTATCTCAACCCCATCTGCATCCTGCAGGTGGATAATAACTATAAAAACGACTTTTTTGCAAAAGTTCACCAACAAACAGCAATGGCTACGTGTAAGTAGGTACCTACCTATTTATTGAGTAATAGGTATTTAACGGCATTTAATTGAACTTTTGATATTATACTTAGATACTTGCAGTATGAGTGGCACTCGTCTAAAAAGGTGGCTAACACCGGTTCAAAGAATACATCAAATAGGTATGTACCTACTACTTAGTATACTACTTTCCATACAAAGCTGTCAACTAAAGTAACTAAAAATGTAAACATTACAAATTTTAATATTTCTTACCCATAATATTCAATGTTTGGTGGAAATTTGCAAATCCTATTCCATTTCTAATCGTTTTTCTGATTTTTGTAGTGTTATTCTTCACTGATGTAATTTTTCATTTTTGACAGACGTTTTGATCTTCTATTTTCAATGACGATGAGTGAATAACAATCTTCTTTTACCAACATGGACAGTTTTTTATAACACTTAGAAACTTTTTATTACCTAAAAAGGTAGGACACAAAATTCAGATTTAGAAAAATAATAATAAACTCAAATTTCTTTCTTCAACTTTTCAATACATTTTAATCTGATATTTAAATATTATAGTGACTATCATTAGTACAATTATAATTTATACAGCTTAGCTGCAGGGATAAACGTTTACCATGCATGGTAAAATCGTATTAATTAAACCTTTAACTACATAAGCGATTGCTGGCCCAGAATAGAATGTACAAACAGGGTATGTTATCGTCTCCCAAAATCAATCAAATATAGCTTTTATTACTAGAGCAGTAAGAGAGATCAAGGAAGAAATGTACGTTCGATAATGTTGGTGGCGTTGGTGCTTTATTTATGAAGTCATAATGTCGAATTTAAACGAAAAGGATCAACGGAAAGTTCTTTTAAAAATATAAACTGATCTATGTACTGCATACAATGTTATTTTAACATTTACAGGTATTAAAGTTAAAAACCAATATGAAGCCAAAGCATTTATTCATAAATTCAATGGCGATAAATGATAACATTTGTGAACATTTGTTGTTGACGTCACTATTAATTTTATATTATATATTACAATTTATATTATTAAATCTATGCAAACTACATTTATTTAAAATCTTTCAATAGACAACTCTTACATATAAAATACAATTTATATTCGTATCGGGTTCGAATAAGCTTTATAGGTAGGTATCGCCAGAATAAATTCGCGCATGCCAATGGTATACATAACATATTGTGTAATAATATATTATTACGGTATAGATAAATTATTTTTAATTATTCTTTCTCTAAGCAATAATATAGAAGGGTTTCAATTAATGAATGCCTAGGATATTAGGTAGTGTTATTGTTTCAATCATTAAAAAAATATAAATAATATTTTAATTGAACCACAGCCATGCTGAAATACAATGGTGATACTGCATTTTGAAATATGATTACATAAATAGGTACCTATGTAAAATCAAATCCTATCACATATATTGCAAAATAAATAAAAGCTGTAAAGTATAACAAATACATGTTACGCCACGTGTGAGCTAGTTTTGCGTAGTAAGTATAAACAGGATAAAGGAATGTGAAATATAATAATACTGCTAACACGCATTACGCTTTTATAGATGTTTTAACATTATCTAGGATTTCAACCTACAGTTTTTTCGGTATTTGTACACTATACCCCAATCTGAAATATTTACATTCAATAAAGATACATTCATAAATATTTAATATAACCTTAGAGAAAAATCTTAAGAATTTGCTTTTAAACATGTATTTCTGTGTGAAAAATAACAATTATGGACGATAATATATCTTCACCGTCATTTATCTTTATATTATATAACCATTATGAGTCACTACGGATGATACGATTATAGGACAAACATACATTCTATAGTACAGTCAGAGAATATGTAATTGTACAGTGTGCATGGTGCATCTAAAAAAAAAATATGATATTATTATTATCATAGCATTACTTAGTTCTTTATCGAGCGGAGAAACGGATCCAATTATTATTGTAGTTTGTTATAGGTATCAGCTAATACTTGGTTATAGATTATAAACTGACAAAATCAGCGAGAAATCATTTTGATGCTAATTAATATGATTGTTAAAAAGAAATATGCATCACATTTAAACAATGAAACTAAATATTTGCATTTAGTCCTGAATTCTTAAGAGTTTTCTCGATTATTGATATAGTGTACATTAGACATGTAGGATCCAAATTGAAAATAATGGGATCATAGATAGCAGTAACATTTTATGTTTACTTATGTGCATGTTTCTTTTTTTGTTTGTCAAGAACGACGGAGTGTGGTGCTGCACTCATGTGGTAATGTGGACAATGCATTAATTTTGCTTCTTTGACGTAGATTCGTGATAAGTCGGCGGCTGATCCTGAAATATAACAGAATAAAAATTACTTATAGCTAAACAGAGCGTAACGTAGCGTTATAATTTATAACTTTTCTGTTTGATAGTCCTTCTAAACGGTATCTTAGGAGATTTTTTTTCTGGAGAATAAAGATATCACATTTTAAAATCTTAAAATTAAATTTGTGAGATTTAACTTAGACTAACGTTTATCATAACCACTGAAATTTTCACAGTTCATGATCCACGAAGAGATCCGATAACACAATTTTTTTTTTCTAAAATTTAATAGATTGCACGGCCAGTTCTACGGTCTCTTATTAAAAAAAAAATAGGTCTATTCATGCAATGTCCAAACTTTATTTTAAAAAATGTTTCTTAAAATATTACTGTCTGATTAAACTGGTTTTATAAATTTAGTTGTTACTACCAAAGATGTTAGAAGAGTTAGATTGACAATAATATTGAATGGTCGGTGCGACCGCTGAGCTTTATTTCTCACGCGAGAAGAATCACCCATTCATCGTGGATTCGTCCGCCGAGCGCAAACTTAGTGAACAAATTGTTTAGTGTTGTAGTGTTAAAGGCGAACAGTAAAGCAAACTTAGTCACTCAGTAGTATTACTCATCACCGGTAAGTCATTATTTTGTTCGTAAGTTGAACATCATATCACATCGTCTTTTATCAAATATTATCCATCTCGATTTTGTAGTACAATCACGTCTTTATGCACGTGTACACATTGATAAAACGCCATTTTCGTGACTTTTGTGACGCGACAACTAAGACCAATGAAAGCGTTTGCCTCGCGCCTAATTGGTGTATATTTTCGCGCCACGATAGGCTCCACCCACGTACAATGGTTGAAGCAGATATCATAGAAAAGCGTGTGTATTGTCAATCTAACACTTCTAACATCTTTAGTTACTATATTCATCATACGTATATAGGTAATACTTAGAAAGAACTCAAGTCCTACAACATTTCGTGGTTTATATAGATTCGGTTATATCTTCAACTATAAGAGACATAATAATTTCCGAAATAAAAAACTAGTGCTTGAAATAGTACTTACGTATGGCGGAGGTACGTAGGCTGTCTGAGGTCTATTTGGGTCGTAATAAGCACTCTGTGCTGCCTCTGCTGCTTTGGCATCTGAAAATATTACTTTAACTACTGCAATGTTCAACAAGCTAATAAAAATATCTGTTTAAAGTATGTCTTACTGCAGCAATATATAAACCTAATTCATAATATTGTTAAAATATAAATATTTTTGCTTACTTAATATCATAATAATAAGACTGCTGAATACTATGCAGTAAAGTGAATAATATAAAAGATAGCTAAAAGAAGGAAAGAAAATATTTTTATTACGAATAGATCTTTACAGATACTTTCAAAACGTCTAGAAATCACAAAATTCACAAACTATGCTGTACACTAGCTGTGCTATGACATCTACATATATTTATTTATATTACAGTAGTACAAATTACGAATGTTGCTTAGTGACCTAATTAACATACTAAAAAACGGATACCTTTCTTAAGTTTCTTTAAATTCAGCAATATTAAAAATATGTGTTATATGTATAAAAATATTTACCACTTGACGACATGCCTCCAGCTTGCGGTGCGAAGCCACCGGGGTAGCCTGGCGGAGGCATGTTGGCGTTGCCGGGGTATCCCGGTGGGGCGCCTCCCGGAGGGCTAGAGGCGCCGCTCATGCCGGAGAAGCCCGGACCCGTTGGGTACGACACTCCGCCTACGCCCGGGTATGGAGGAGGATTGTTCGATACGAACACCGAATTTGGCGCTGGTTGATCCGGGAATGCCTTTGAATGCAAACAGTAATATTATGTTATAAATTATTCATTTATTCATTCAAATGTTATGAATACTATGCAATACAGAGGTAGGAAAATAATAATGACATGACATAGAATTTTGGTTCATATCGAGATTATATTTTTTAAGTTAAGAATAATTTTACACTGACAGAAAATGAAGATTAAGCGAGTCTCCAATTTTTTAAAAAGAGGTGCATGACCTTATGTACTTAATAAATACTTACAGAATAAGGTGGCACCCAGCCATAGTATCCTTGTGGTGGCGGGACATAGGCAGGCGGTGGGGCGGCATACCACGGACCGGTAGGAGGTATGTATGGCGGTGGTGGAGCATCTGCAGCCATGTGGCGAGATGCTGTAAATGAGAGCAACTCATATTGTACATTCAGTTGTAGTTTTTAAGGTAAAAGCTCTGGCACTGCCCGCGAATTTCAAAATATTTACTGGATATTTGTGTGAAAATATTTACTGGACATTTTTGTGAAATAAGCGTCTTAATAGGAAAAGTTGAGTACCATTTAAATTTGTAATTGATTAAAAATTCTAGATATTTGTTTACATCTCACGAAACTTCTTTATGCCGATCTCCTAGCCTTAGATTATAAGCCTGCCGGCGAGCTTTTGCCACTTCTTTAAGCTTTAAACAATATATTTCAAGTGTATACATGTAATTTTTTTAGAATTCTAACTATAGAGATTATCTTTGTTTTTGTTGTAGGTACCATCAGAGGATATAAATTTATTTATCAGCAGACAATCTTCTAGTCCACCATCAATTTCATTTATTGTTTTTACTTGTATTTAACTGTGTGTCTCCAATCACTGGATTCTGACAGTATAACCCTTAGTTGTGGGCCATTAATTATAAAGAAAGAATATATTTCAAAGTCACAAATAGAAAACATCCAGCCAAGAGTGAGTCGGAATTGGCTTTGCAGGTAAACTCTGCTTACATTCTCATGTTACTTTCATTACCAATGACTTTCAAGACGTTTTCATATAATCTTTAAAAGATTTTGTCTGTTTTTTTTTCGCATTTGATACCCAGTTGTTTACGAATACAAAAACAGGGACGATGAATGGTTGCTAATACGAAAATTACTGAGCACTTATTGAGAAAAACTTATTATATAATCTTGAAAACATAATATTATTATGATGAATGTATACAACGTGTATGAGTGTCAGTACAGTCATACATTTTTTTCCTAGTACTACACAAGGAATATATATTTTTTTTTAATAAATATAGGTATTCATCTTAGCTTCAATATTTAAGGTTCTTTTCCTCCAGGGTACATTTGTGACACTTGCACTCATCACATAGTAAAATTCATAACAGGAGCACAAGTAAAGGAATGAGAAATAAAATATTTCTTCTTGTAACACTGGTATGAATAACAATGTTGAAATGTTAATATACATTATAATAAATTTTATTATTCTTACCCAGATGTGCTGCCTTTAGCATAGCTTGGCCAAATTCAATGGCACCACCAGATTTGAATGTCAGTTTGAATTTAACTTCACCAATAAAATTTCCATTTGGTTGAGCTCGGACTTTACCCTTAATGAAATTTGCTGAAAACATTGGTTGTTCAACTGCAACCTAGAATAATATATTTTAGGGTATACTGCAATGGCATATATTATGAAATAAATAAAATCATATGGAAGAATAATATTTACTTACATCTTGCAGAGCTATAAATGGAAAGCTAAAAGATCTCAAAGGATCAGAATTGTTTTTAGAATTATATATCATCCGATGGGTGGTGAGGTACATGCGGCCATTTTTACTGCCTTTAAATTCAGGGGTGTCATTTCCATAGAATTCAAGTACCACATTATCCGAAAACAAAATAATGCTGAAAGAGATGTTACATAATTATTGATCAATCAATATAAAATCACTTGGTATTCAGTATCAAGAATATTAGAGCTGTGCTAAAAGGTAGTAAAAAATAGCCTAACAAGCTAAAACATTTTCATTCACACAGATGGTCCACTCTCCATTGTATAGTCAGAGAACTCTTCTCTTACACAAAATCATTCAAATATAGATTTGATGCATACTGTACACTGAAGTGGTACTAATGCACATAGTATTAGTACAATTTCAGTGCATGGTAAGGTAGACTACCTATCTGAATATTAATTTGTTGTTCAAAACATTATATTCACGCTTTTTCTTGTGACTAATAAATAAAAGATATCTAAATCCTATTATCCTACTGATAAAAAAATTTATATTAACAACAGATTATAATGTTAAATAACTGAGACAATAAGTATGATCTGAGTCATGTTCTTTTACCATAAAATCACTGTGTATTTGTGATCTAAGTTGATTTTGATTGTGTTGTAGAGAACAATATTACTAAACAACAACAATATTCTTTATTGTACACAATGATTATAATCGATAGTGGCATGGTTCAAATGGTGTTGTAGAAACTTATCTTATATCTATCTTAGCGAGTGTATTATAATATATTATTATTTAATATGATGCAATCAAAATAATCATCAAAGAAACAGATACTTTTAAAGCAAATTTGAGGGATTTAACTAGTTTTTTACTGGTAATAAACATTTTTTTTTAACAATTAGGAGGCAAATAAGATAAACATTGTAGTTTTGTTATTCACGAACTAAATGTACTTATGTAATGGGTATAATATGATTTTGAATAAAATTTACTGTTTACTGTTTACATTGATTGTATAATAGTTAGATATTCTAGTTTTTTCCATAGGGCTTGTTTTTTTTTAACGAATAATGATTTCGCTATGGGCATAGCAAGTCGGTATCCATTTTATTTTGTATTGAATATTAACTTTAGGAATCCATTTTATTATTTAACCGACGCAGGACGTAGGAACTTGAAACTTTAGATAACTTGGTTGAAATTAAACAATTCTACTCACCATTCTCCAGCATGTATTAACACTCCATGGTCTGCATGAGCAGTATTGAGAGACATAATGTCAAAGAAGTGGGAGCGTTTTGGAAAGCTTACTTTTATATCGCCTTGTAAATCCGATGAAAATAGAGGATTCTCTAGAATCTAGAACTTTATTGATAAGTTTGATGATTCATCATACAAATGAAAACAGACCAACCAAAGATAAATTATTCTGACATAAACTTGGTTGACACTTCTTTTTTTTTTTTTTATTATGGCATCGCTATTACGCATATTGCCAGTGTCAGGTAAAACGATATTTCGTATTTATCTAAGCAGCGTAAAAGTAAGTATAATATAGTCATCAAGTATAATGTAAGTATCAAGTATAAAAGTTAACAAGTATAATATGTCAGTCAAGTGAGTTACAATCAAGTTATTCGAGTAAAGCGATGGCTACTTTACCAGAACATTTACAATGAAGTTTTGGAGGCAACCTGAAAGGTCGTGTTTTCGCACTGTTATTCTATTTCACTATACACGGGCACTGTAATAAACCTATATCAAACAAACTGCCACCAATTTTATTCAATATAACTTAAAAATACACCAATAAAATGAAATAAAATAAGAGCACCATACGCCTCTTTCAAGGTTCCCGCCGAAACTCTGGTTGACACTTGAATTGACAAATTTTGACAAATTTAGATATATTTTTAATTTTAAATGGCATTGCTTTTACGTATATTGCCAGTGTCGAGTAAAACGATATTTCGTAGTCGTATAAAAGCAGCATTAAAGTTAGAATCAGTCAGTCAGTTAATTATTTATTATGTCAGTCAAGTGAGTCAGAGTCAGTAATTCAAGTAAAGCGATGGCTACTTTACTACTTTACTTTAAGTTACTTTACTTAGTTTAAGTTACTTTACTTTAAGCTACTTTACTTTAAGTTTTGGATTTTGGAGGCAAAAGGTCGATCTTTGAATTGATTCCAATAGAACTGTAAAAAATCGATCCACAATTATATAGACGTTTACAAAATCGATTTCAAATTAATCGATCTTTTTTTGATTTGGTTCATGTAATACTCCTTTAATCAAAAGTAAGTGATGAGCAAAGAAAAGGAACTCGACGTTTAATGCTTCCGTTCTCCCCACGTTAAATGTTATGATTTATGTGTCAAAATCAAGCAAAAAGGTCGATCTGCGATTTTCCAGGGTAAAGTATCGATTCGCTAGATCGATCCAGTGCTGTGAATCGATCAAGGTCAAAGTCAAAACGAGTTTTGGCGGGAACGCGACAAAGGGCTGTGTCGCTGCATGATATTATTTTCATTTGTGTATACAGGGCCGTCTTAAACTATGCTGGGGCCCTTGGGCACACAAGAATTCGGAGGCCCTTTTGTATATGTAAAGAAAGCGAACTATAATTTTTTTTTACTGGATCTCCTTTATTACACACACACACTACACACAATCACTCATGCATACATACACACACACACACACACACACACACACACATACACACACACGCACACACACGCGCGCGCGCTCGCACGCACGCACACGCACACGAACGCACCCAACGACGTAACAAGGGTTGGACGTAACATGGCAACGACCCTTGTTACGTTTCACTGCTGACTACAAGTCTCTTCCCTACCATGCTATGTGGTAATCTCGATCTATCTCATTCCAATGTATAGGTTACGTACAACTATACATTGAATATTTTTTTAAAGAATTTTTGGGGTGTGATCTACAATTGTAATAATACTACGTATAGAGTGGACAGTGTGGACACTTCGACGTCCCACCTAATTTCCCCGCCTCACCAACCCTCTTCCCCTCATAAGGGCGACGGTTGGTATAATACCAACCGTCGCCCATAAGGAGGAGGAGCACCCTAAAAAATCTCAAAATTGATACCCATATCATATTTTGAAAAAAAAAACTGTTTGACATCTTGGATCTGAAAACGAATGCCATTTTCGAAATCAGCACTCCAAGAAATAAGTAAGAAAAATAATTATGTCCGCCATCTTGGATCCCACAAAAGATGTCATTTTCGTAATCAGCACCCCAAGAAATCTCAAAATTGATACACATATCATATTTTGGAAGAAAAAACCTGTTCGTCTTCTTGGATCTTAAAATGGATGCCATTTTCGTAATCAGCACCTCAAGAAACCTCGAAATTGATACACATATTTTTAAAAAATCATTAAATAATCATTAAAAAAACAATCACATTTTAAAAAACTGTCCGCCATCTTTGAATTGAAAAATCTGCACATTCAGAAACAGAAAATTGAAATCCTTAAAACATATTTCTGGAAAATGATTATGTCTGCCATCTTTGTTTAGAAAAGAGGTACCATTTTTGTAACAATAATCATCACCTCATCGTTGAGGTGATAACTATTTTTACCCTGACATTGACACCCACATTGCTTACATAGTTTGTACATATTGTAATGTTCATTGGGAAATGCGGTGGTGCCTTGGGGCTCCATCACTGAAACTCTACCGCAGTATATAACCTACCCAGAACATGATACATTGGAGAAAACCGATAACCACTCTGGCCGGTCAAATATGTCACATGTAGGTATTTATGCTTTCGAGCTCGTTCATTGGAGCTCTATCACCGTATATTAGCATCGAACACAATAGCGTTACAACCACCATTTTTATGTAAATAAATAAAATATTGAATTTAAAATGTATCAAAACTAGGCCGCTCGCACCCTCGCTGTAGAATACCAACCGTCGCCCCTAAGAGGGGAGGTGGTTGGGTGAGGCGGGGAAAATGGGCGGGACGTCGAAGTGTCCATTCTATACGTAGTATTATTACATATTCACTGACTGGGCTGTCAGTGCTTACGTAGCTAGGCAGTGTGCAGCAGAGATAACGCCTAGGAAATACGAAACTAGCTGATTGTCTCTTTCGTAGGCCTCGATGTGCAATGTCTTGCTGGGTGCCTTTTATGTGGAAGCCATTATTATTAAAATTGTATGTATGTATCTTCACGCCAGGTCCCTAACGGGGTAGGCAGAGAGTGTAGAGCGCCAGATATCCCGGTTCTGACAAACCTCTCGTGCCTCGTCTACTTTCATCATTCTCTTCATACATGCACGCCGATTCCTAAGACTTTTGATCCCACCATCAGACAGAACTCGACCTATTTGGTCATGGTAGGTCAGTCTTGGTCTTCCTGGGCCACTGCAATTAGTCATTCGCTCATTCGACATTCTTTCTATATGCCCGAACCATCGGAGCATGCCTTTTTTCATTTTTACACCGATACTATCATTCACACAAAGCCTCTTTCTTACATCTTCATTACGAACGCGATCGGTGAGTGATACACCGCAGATCTTGCGCAATGATCTCATCTCGACCGCGTTCAACTTACTTTCATGCTCTTTCCTGCATACCCAGCTCTCGCTTCCATATGAAAGCGTTGAAGTAAGTACAGCATTATGTACGGCTAGTCGCGCCCGCTGGCTGAGATGTTTAGATTCTAGCAGCTTACCCAACGCTCCATTCACGCTATTCCCAGAAAGCACTCTTCTTTCTATGTCAATGGTGTACCTACCATCCTTGCTAAAAGCACATCCAAGATATACAATTTCATACACCTGTTCTAACACTGCATCATATACTACTACCCTTGCATTTGTTCTCTGCTCATCTCTTTCAAATACTAATACTTTAGTTTTATCCACATTCAATTGTAAGCCTTTCTCCATACAATCCTCTTTCATGACTGTGACTAGTGCTTGTAGCCCAGATGGTGTAGAGCTAACAATTACCGCATCATCTGCGTAAAGCGGACAGTTCACCGATGTTAACATCAAACCAGGGTGACATGTTACCATCTACCCGCACACATGCTTGACAGCCCACATACGTGGACTGTATTGCACGGAGCAGACTGCCATCAATACTATACTCTGGCAAAATGTCCCACAGCTCCTTTCGTAATACCCTATCAAACGCTTTCTCCAAATCCACAAAACCGCAGAAAACCTTCTGGCTCACAGCCAGATGCTTCTCTACGATGTTGCGGAGGGAGAAAACTTGATCCATACATCCTCTTCCAGTTCTGAAACCACCCTGTGCATCCCACAACAACCCGTCGGACTTTCTTTCATTCTTCTTTGTAAGACTTTCCCATACACTTTAGCTGCCAAACTGATCAAACTGATCGCTCGATACCTGGTGCAGTCCATACGTGAACCCTTGCCTTTATACAAAGGCACGATGACCGCACACCGCCAATCCTTTGGGATTCTTCCGGATCTCCAGCAAAGGTTGCACAACACCCAGAAAGAATCCCAAAGGGCAGCACCACCATATTTGATCATTTCGGCAGAAACCTGATCAATACCCGCAGCCTTACAACATTTCAAACTTCGTATTCGTACATCAAAATTGTGAACATAATTGATTGAGATACTATTTTACAATGCACATTTTAGTATATTTATCAAACTCTAATCAAAATCAATACCTACATTTGTCGCTTTAAGTATTTCATTTAGATAAACTTTGTCTTTCACAACAAGTGAATTGACAGAACACTTAGTTTAAAAATTATTACGGTACATGATGTACGAGTAGCTAAATAAATAGGTATATATTTAAAATAATCCGTCACGAAAAATAATGTGGCAGACTAAATTCCACGCGAGCAAAGCCGTGAGCAAAGAAAAGCAGGTAGGTACAATGCACCCGTGCGTAATGTTTATGTGAGAGAAATTGTCGGTCCTTCGGGGCCCTCTGAGGATGGGGGCCCTGGGCACTGGCCCCGAGTGCCCTTATGGTAGAGACGGCATTGTGTGTATAGTCGCGTTTTTGTGTAAAATTGGTGGGCTTCTATATCATAAAACATCCGATAACGTTCACGGGTGTAGGAAAGTGATATTATGAAGTGAAAAGTGATTTTTCATGTTGCCTCCAAAACTTCTTAAAATCTCCAAGTAAAGTCCCCTTCACTTTACTGGAGCCTTCTCATCATACTCCACATGGAAGCATGCAATCATCGTCATCTTCCATATTGGTATTCGTTATCATAAGAAATGAAGATAAAAATTACCGAAGATTGGCTGTTAAGAACTTGAATCCGTGGCCGTAAAATAATTAAAAAAAACTAGTCAAACCTGTCAAAACAGTCAAAACCAAAACCATCCCAAAATTCTAAGATCAATTGTATATTTTGTACATAAAAATAGGATTAAGTTGTAAATGTGGTCGTTCTCAGTGATAAATGTAAATCTTGTACATTTTATATAAATTCACTCAAACTAACTGTGTGTTAAAATAGTTTAACATTTGTGTTATTTTCAGATACAGTTAATTTTGTAACGCTGTTCATTTTTTTCGCATCGCTGTATATTTTCTTGAATTCAGACGTGATGCTGGCAGTTATGCCTCCTGGCGGTTGCCATTAAGGAAAAAAAAAAAACCAAAACCACAGACTAATAAGCCAAAAACCACAGACCAACGTGAACTAAAACGTCAACCGTCAAACTCAATTCTTGGTGGAATTCAAGTGGAATTTGTGAGCGCGAAACCTGTATTTTTTTTATTTACAAACTTTATTTATTTTTCCTAAGTGTTTCTTGAGTGTTTCAATTATAATCATGAATGAAGGAACCGGCGATGTAAAAAAAATTCAACCAATTCATAAGGATTCTGTTCATAAGATATGTTCTGGTCAGGTAAAACAACAAAAATAATTTCAATAATTATTTATCATTCAATAATAATTATAATCATTAAGACTTAACATAAACTTCTTATCATTTCCTGCCTTTTACGTCATTTGGAATATGTAACAATATCAATTAAACTTAAAACAATCAAATGATGAGTGGCAAGACCGATTACGTTCCAAATTTTAATAACAGTGTCTGATCCCACAAAGTTCTCTGTTGGACTATTAGGAATTTGTGAAATTATTGATATTTTGACAAGAAATATGATGTAAATATGTCGATATTTTCTTGATAAGTACCGTCAAGACACTCTCTGCTTATCCAAAATCAATCAAATAGCTTTTATTGCGACCTAATAAGGTGATGGTGTGGTCAAGCGACCCGTTGCCTGATAGGCATTGGTTAACAAATAAAGATTTTGTTTGTTCTAGGTGGTACTCAGTTTAGCTGTTGCTGTAAAAGAGTTGATTGAGAATTCATTAGATGCTGAAGCAACAAATATAGATATAAGATTTAAAAATTATGGTATTGATTTAATCGAAGTGACTGATAATGGATCTGGCGTTACAGAAGACAATTTTGCAGCATTAAGTAAAAAATAAACTAGTGTCTTCATATATTACATTTATTAGAAGGAGTTTAGTATTGATTGGCACAAATTTGAGGGTAAAGGGGAATCTCCCCTGTCCCCAATACCATTCCCATTACACGGTAATGCATGGTCCATGAGATATTTAACTTTCATTTCTGTAAATTATAATTTTTAATACCCTCATTGCATGATTTAAGGGCATTGGATTGTATTTTTTAAAGGGGACTTCTATTATTTTGTCATTGTTTTCGTATTTTACATTTGTGGGTTACGACGTCCAGGATACTTTTTTCTCTTTAATCTGTGGAATAACTTCTTTACATGACTTTATGTATGAGCCCCCCTGCGGTCGAACAGACCTCTATCTATACCCACCACAATGTGCCAAATGATACAAAACTCCACCCAACTTACTAAATATAATTGTTTTATATTATTTCGCATTAACACATGCTTGTGAAATATATTTATTTTAAAGAAAAACGGAAAGA
Source organism: Macrosoma leucophasiata (assembly GCA_036365455.1). Lineage (NCBI taxonomy): Eukaryota > Metazoa > Arthropoda > Insecta > Lepidoptera > Hedylidae > Macrosoma > Macrosoma leucophasiata. The sequence goes on from JAWQUS010000024.1 coordinate 13,867,073, forward strand.
AAAATTTGACTTCAGGCAAGACTCGAACTCGCGGCCACTGGGAATCTAGTCCAGCCGCTCTTCCAACTGAGCTACCAAAGTCCTTTTGCTTTAGGACAGTAGCTCAGTTGGAAAAGCGGCTGGACTAGATTCCCAGTGGCCGCGAGTTCGAGTCTCGCCTGAAGTCAAATTTTTCTTTCTGTTTTTCTTTACTACATATAAATTATTTATTTGATAATTTTTTTTTTTTCAGCACTAAAATATCACACTTCCAAATTAAATGATTACTCAGATTTACTTGGTGTAGCAAGTTTTGGATTCAGAGGTGAAGCATTAAGTTCCTTATGTGCTCTTGCTGACTTGACAATAACATCTAGGCACAGGAATAGTGAATATGGTAAACAATATCTATATACTAATATGTATGAAAATATATGTAAGTTGTACACATAATTATGTAATTACACCAATTCTTAAACTCATCAAATGCAGGGTCCATTCATGATTTTCAAGTTGTTAGATTTGTCTACTCGTGTGAACTATTGAAACATTTTAAAAAAGGCCACGCACATAAGAAACGGGACCAGTGGCAGACTAAGGTCATCAAAGGCCCTGGGCAGCATTTGGATGCCCCATATCAGACTGGGCATATAGTCATAGTAGCATAGTTTTGGAGGCCCCCAGAACTTGAGGCCCATGGCGGACCGCCCTTGCCATCCCTCTTAGTCCGCCACTGAGAATAACTACATTTACGTACTAAGCCTGGGTTGCACCACAATATTTGTTAAAGTTATTGTAACATTTCACATCCTTCTCTAGCTTAAAGAAATCTGTTAAAGTTAGAGAAGGATGTGAAATGTTACAATAACTTGAACTTAACAAATATCATGGTGCAACCCAGGCTGAGACAGCACAAAGCTTGCTGGCACAGCAGGTATTTAATAAAATATTAATTTAACACTGTAAACTGATGATTTCAAACATTTTGTGTAAAAGGAATATTATTTTCAGCTACTAAAATTCAATATGACCACAAAGGCAATATAGTAAGTAGAACACCCTGTTCGAGACAAATAGGTACAACTGTGAGTCTCACTAACCTATTCTCTTCCCTTCCGGTCAGGCAAAAGGAACTGCATAAAAATATTAAGAGAGAATTTAACAAAATGACTCAGTTGCTGTATGCATATTGTTTGATATCATTAAATGTGAAGTAAGTATTTAATTTTTACTGCACATTCTCATAACATATAGTATGGAAACACTGGAACATGTTATATCTTTTATTACTAACAAGCTGATTTCACTGTACAATCATGTTAACTCTTGCAATGATAAACCATTAAATATTCAAGATTATTTAAAGTAATATGGAAAGAAGAATTTGACTTCAGGAACCCCGCCTGAAGTCAAATTTTTCTTTAAATATTATATTTCACTAGCATGTGTTATCGCGAAAAAAAAAACTAATATTCAAGATTGCTGCTAAAATATCACATACAAACTCATTTGATATAAATTATTTTTAAATTTGATGTTAGTAGAGAAATATTTCAATTATCCCCTGAAATAATAATAGGCGTATAAAATTTTTGTTTTATGCTTTTTTTTCCTTTGTACATACAGTGGCCAATCATATGCACTAGTTTATATCTTCTGATCTTGCATAATCTAAATTAAATACACATATCCATTTCTTTCTTTCAGGATAAAATGCAGTAATCAAACAAGCTCAAACTCTAAATCTTTAGTTGTTTCAACACAAGGTTCCTCCTCATACAAGGATAACATAGCTTGTGTGTTTGGATTGAAACAATTGCAAAGTATTCTTGATATAAAAACTGAATTTGTACCTAATATAAAAGATAACATTTTCAAAGGATTATCAGGATTAAGTGAAAACAGTGAAGAAAGTGCCATTGTTGAAGATATTGATATTGATTTATCGGAAGATTCTAATGAAGCAGACACAAAATGTTCACAATCAAGCTCACAGAAATCCCAAGGTCATAAAAATGCTGTTTGTCCTGTGGAGCTGACAGGATTTATATCTTCGTGTGCACATGGGAGTGGTCGTTCCTCCACTGATCGACAATTTTATTTTGTTAATTCAAGGCCCTGTGAACCGACAAAAGTGATTAAACTAGTTAACGAGATTTATAAACAGTTCAACCCGAATCAGTATCCATTCGTATTTTTAAATGTTACATTAGAAAGAAATCTTGTTGATGTAAATGTTACTCCAGACAAACGCAAAGTATTTCTTACAAAAGAGAAAATTATATTAGATGTTCTAAAGTCATCACTACTAAAGCTATACGAAAATATACCAAGGACAATAAAAATGGAACCTGCATCTAACTTTATAAATATTCCAACTGAGAAAGTTAAACCAGAATTGGATCAACCAAGAATATTTAACTCATTTCTTAAACAATTCAGCAACAATAAAGCTCCTGACTTAAAAGGTGAACAAAGAGACCTAAAAAGTATGGAATTAAAACGCAAATCAACCACAATATTGAATTATGTTTCATCAAAATCAAAAAAAGTAAATGAAGCCAGAGATAATAAAGAAGATGAGCCATGTAATATAAATAATCATGAAGAAATTCTATATGAAAATAATGAAGAACTTGATCATAAAACTTCTGAGAATTCAACAGATAAAAAGTGTTTAAAAGATAGTGAATGTATTGAAGATGTTAGAATACCAGAAAAAGAGATATCTCATGAAGACAATAAAGGTGAAATTATGTTTTTAGAATATACAGATGAGCTGCCAAAAACACAAATAAGGAGTGTTGCTGACATGGTTTGTGTGGAGTCCCACAAAACTAATTGTACCCCCAAAAAAGTGCCAACTAAGGTAAAACTTGCCAATAAGGACAAGTTCAAAGAACAAAAACCTGCAACTGACCAAAAAGAGCTCGGTAAATATAAAAGGGCATCGGTTTCTTTAAAAACTTCTCTAGACCATGTGAAAATGTTATATAACATTTACAATAAAAACAATAATAAGTCTGCACCAGAAAGGGTTAGATTCAGAAGCACTATCAATCCAGTTTTTAATAAAAAATGTGAAGAAGAACTTAGTAGAGAAATATCTAAAGATTCTTTTAAAGAAATGAAAATTATTGGACAGTTTAATCTTGGATTTATAATAACTCAATTAAATGATGATTTATTCATTATTGATCAACATGCTACAGATGAAATTTATAATTTTGAGACATTACAAAAAACCACTGAGTTAACAAGTCAGAAATTAGTAATGTAGGTAATTGTAATTTTATATTATTGTTTTTAAATATTTCAAAGTAAATAACACTTTAATTAATGTATGTATGTATCTTCACGCCAGGTCCCTAACGGGGTAGGCAGAGAGTGTAGAGCGCCAGATATCCCGGTCCTGACATACCTCTCGTGCCTCCTCTACCATCTTCATTCTCTTCATACATGCACATATATACGTATTTTAATTAATAACCATTCTAAAACATACATTTTATGACACAATAGGTGTGTGATACTATTATTTTTGCGAATTGTCATATTTCATTTTCGAGAAGGGGTCATCACTCCTTAGATCCCATCCCAATAGGACCAATAAGTAGGTCACTTTTGCTATTATTTGCTCCTATTGCCCAGTATTGCCTTACGCTGTCCGCCGTCTGTGCCGTACTTTGCCTTCGGACAAACATCTCCATGAAAAAGATTGTCGGTTTTTCGGTCAAAAAGACTGGCAGCATTAGCGTGAGTGTTTGCGTTAAGCCTTCCGCTAAGCCGCGAGCGTTCGAGTACAAACGAATGCCTGTTACGTTTTGCGTGAATTGTTTTAAATGATTTTGATTAATTAAAACATGTACCAATCGCAGAAAGGTATATACTCTCACACAGTTCCATACATCATGTACCTGGCCAATGTGAATACGTAGAAGCTGCACGCATCAGGTCAGCAAGTTATTTTTTCATGTAATTCCTTACAAACAAGCATGCAACTCACATTGATGATAGTGATGACTGCAGCCTATAGACATCTACACAAAAACCAGAAATCAAAATGCAGATGCGTTGAGTGCAGCCCCTGAGACCCAAGTTGTTCTCTCTGTGATAGTTATTACAGGGCCATACATGTTTAGTGCTTGATGTAAGTACAAACGCAAACTACCAATTGTGTCGTTGCCCAGACTCCTCTCGTTACTATTGTTAGTACTTTTATCATATTATATCTGGCGCTCCACCATCTCTGCCTACCCTGTTAGGGAACTGACGTGAAGATACATATATATTATACCTTCAGTCGCGACGCCGTCGTTCTACTAAAAGATTAGGTACGTAAGGAAAGTAATTCGTGACTTTTTCCAGCCCCCAACCATTGGAGTTAACTGGTGTGAATGAACAAATTTTAATGGACAACCTAGATGTTTTTAAAAAGAATGGATTCACTTTCGAAATAAATGAAGATGCATTGCCAACAAAGCGAGTAAAGCTATTAACCCTGCCTATGTCAAAAAACTGGATATTTGGGAAGGAGGATATTGAAGAACTACTGTTTATGTTAAGGGTTTGTTTTGAATTTTTTTTTGGAATAAAATATTACTAATCTTTTTCCTATTTAGATACCGATCCACTCCTACTACGCTGGGGTCCCGGGTTCGATTCCCAGGTCGAGGTCTATTAGAGATAAGTGTGTAAAATCCTTTATCTCTGGATCTATTAGGATTTTTCCATTTTTTGGAAGTTTCCCAGTGCGTCGGAGTTTGTTAATGTGTCCGAAGATGTCAATAGGCTCGCCACCTGTAAGTCAGCCTAGTTTATTGATTATAATCAATTAAAATGTGGATGTGTGCGATCTACTCGGTTAGGCATTATTTTAAAATGTAGATTGTTATAAATAAAATAGATGATTTGCGGGGTAACATGAATGGCATAAGTATAATCAAGGAACTCGCCGCTTATCATATCGTAAAAAATTGTCTATTAATATTATTAACTTATCTATCTACCTCAGCCTTGATGCAGGCATGCTCTAAAAAGCTATATTTGATTGTTATAGTGTAAGCTGCGAGTTCCCAGACTAATATATTATTTGTTTGGGCGATGTGATGAAACTTTAATCGTTAAAGTCGGATTTGATTCTGATCTCATTTCTGTTATTTTAAATAAATACATTATTTTTCGTAAAATTGTGTATGTTTATTTCACAGTGGTCACCCTAGGTAACCACCCCATATTAGACCCCCCTGGTAAGAAATTAAAAAAAAATTACAGATATGACTTAATTTAGGCCTAGAGACTACATTTTTCTGAAAATTGTTTTACTTTTATCGGTAACAAAAATCTGTGCCGCAAAGAGTTAAAGTCGGATCGTGTAAATACGGAAGTAAAATGCAACATAATGTTACAGGAATCACAGTCTGAACACTGTCGTCCGAGCAGAGTGAGAGCTATGTTCGCATCGAGAGCATGTCGGAAATCTGTCATGATTGGGACAGCACTGGGCAAAGCGGACATGAGGAAGCTTGTTGATCATATGGCAGAGATCGACAAACCATGGGTAATATTTGTTTTCTTAGTTAAATTAAGTCGCTTCGCACATGCATAAAAACGGGACGGTCTGTTCGTCTATCCGTCTGTGTCTGTCACAAGCTGTATCTGATGAACCGTGATAGCTAGACAATTAAAATTTTCAAAGATGATGTATTTCTATTGCCGCTATAACAACGAATACTAAAAAACAGAGTAAAATAAATACTCAAGAGGGCTCCCATACAACAAACGTCTTTTTTTCCGTTTTTATAGATAAAAGTACGGAACCATTCGCGCGCGAGATCAACTCGTATTTGGCCGGTTTATAGAAACTCTTAAGTTTTTTCTGCTAATCTTGATTTTTACATAAATGAATACTATTTCCGTTCCCAGAACTGCCCACATGGAAGGCCTACAATACGCCATCTGGTGAACTTGGCTATGGTTCAAACAAGCAATTAGTCAATGTGTATGTTAAATCTATGAATCATGTGATTTTTTCAAAATAAAAAAATAATCAACATTTTTTAAATACATACTTTTATTTCATACACTAATAGTTTTGAATATATTAAATCCAGTATGAGCTGTTGTTACCATGACACCTGGGATTTGCTTATGCCAATGCAGTTCTTTTATATCTGTCTGTCCTTGATGGATGAATAATAACTGTGGTGGTAGGTTCTGGAAATAAGATATTGGAAAATGTTTAATAAAATCCTCTAATTTTCAAATAAAGGCTCATCTATAACAGGGAGGTTGAAAAAATATATCTGAGCAGGATCTAAAGTTTGTGATTGCCAACCGGTATGCCAAGCGTGGCATTTTATTTTAATTACCTACCTTAATTTCCTCGTCAATAACATCATCATTGTCTCTTTCCACTGCCAAGTCCCAAAGAGCAACTTGATTGTCCTCTCCTGCAGATGCCAACACACTTGGCTCAGTGTAATGCCACTCCACTGACGTGATTGGAGCTGTATGGTGTTTAAATGTCCCCACTGGAGTACTGCTTGTGAATTGTCTTAAATCCCAAATATGTAGGAATCCATCATCACCACCTGTAAATGTGTTAAATCGAGAATTCAGGTTTACTTCTAAAAAAATAAATACGCTTACACTCACAGCTCCACATTAGGTATTATATAAACCTGTCATAGATGCCGTTGTACACATACAACACATACACAAACACCCAGAGTCCCAGACTCGAAACAAATATCTGTAGGCCATACAAATATTTTTTCCGGTGCGGAGATCGAACCCGCGACCCTTCGAATCAAACAGTGGTTTCGCACCGATGGTCTAACAAAGTCGTCAAATGCCATAAAGGATTTATTGCCAGACAAACTCAGAATTATTTACCTAAGGTATGATACTTGGTCAAATAGCATAGTACTCTGTAGAAAAGTTATTAACAGATAAAAAAATGTTTAAACAAATATCCTTACCACTGGCAATAAAAGGTTCTTTACTGTTCCATGATATAACATTTATATCACTTTGATGAGCATTCTCTGCAGTTAACATACAAGCTTTGTGTGGCGCCGCGCGCGTATCCCAAATTCGTATTGTTTTATCAACTGAACATGATGACAACACATTTCTGTAAATATACATTAATGCTTGTATATTTCTTATTCTTAAAAATAATACCAAACTTATAATAGAAACAAATACTACAAAAGTGCAATTAACCGTTCATTTGGTGACCACTGAATGTCCTCAACTGAGCCTGTGTGACCAACCAGAGGTCTTTGATCTACAGTCCATGTACCTGCTTCATTGGGTTTCCATATATGGATGTCTCGTCTGCAGTCACCAGTTGCTAATACCTGAAAATAATGATATTTAAATAATTGGCAATATTAAAAAATGTGTAGCATGTTATTTGCATTAGGCGATATTGAAGTTAGATAAATTGAAATTGAAGACAGCTGAAGCTTGGCTGATTATAAAAATATTGGCTAGGGTCATTGTGCCAGTAACGCGACCGGCTCCAGTACGCGACCACTTGACGGGACGGTCTCCTTTTATTTTAGATATTAACATTTTTTTAGGAGATAGCAATAAAAAGTAAGCATTTAATATTTCTTGAATACTTTTGTGACAAGAATGTCACAAGTTTGAACCTAATCGCTTAACCCAAAACAAGAAAATAGTCTGAATGCGCGTGACAATACAGTGGTAAGTTCACGTACCGTATAGTGCAATTAAAATATCACGCCGGGCAGCAAACAAAGGTAAATTTTATTGATTTGTAGTAATATTACATACGATAAAAAGGCATTATTATTTCAATATATAGTTGGACTTGTGGTTAGGTTGTAGTTTGACCATCTATCATCTAACATTTTATTTTAATCCAGTGGTCGCTTTATTGAAGTACGTATTTATCCAATACGTTTGAAAGCAGCCGGGTGGTCGCATTCTAACATTTGAAGCCTTATATTATTTTGCTCATTAACAAGTCAATGATGTTTTTATGGTTATACAATTAAGAATCTAATGTTATAGAAGCATAAAGATGTATGCTTTCAGTTAGCGACCACAGGTTAACTTGTTAGAACTTCGTCTAATTTACTCACTAAAATAGGTGGTCGCAAACCCAATATGGTCGCAAATTACTATGTTAGTTTGAGACCGCCACAATTTAGTATGAAGGAAATGGTGGCCGTAAACGTAAGCCGACCACGTGTGATTTTTTATGAGAACAGAACTTAACGATATTAAATTTAAAAGACATATATAATCAATACAAAATGTGTATGCATTGTGCAGTCAATTAAAGGAATTAAAAGGTCTTTAACTTCGGGGAATCGACTTGTTTTTGGTTCATTTTGGTTCATTTTGGTACGTTCAAGTGGCAAACTAGCATGCAGTTCACATTGATGTTAAGTGATGACTGGAACCTATATACACCCACACAAAGACAAAGATCAAAATGCAGATGCGTTACCACTCCTGAGGCCTAATTATATATAAGGTATTATGCCTCTGTGCCGGAAATTACAGGGCCGTACCGGCCATCTGACCGGAAACACAATAGTGCTGAATCCTACCATTTAGCGGGAAGTATATTAGGTAATGAAGCGCGCATGGCCCCGTGGCTGGGGTAGATCATAAGCGAGCTACTCGGTTAAGCACTACATGCGCTTCCATGCTTCGGAGGGCACGTTAAGCCGTCGGTCCCGGTTGCTATCGATATATCTTTCTTTCTTTCTTTAAACCTTGTCGGAGGCCTTAGTGGCGGTTTTAAAACATCCAACAGCGGTTTGGTCACTATCCTCGTATCTCCACCAATCCGCATTGGAGCAGCGTGGTGGGGTAAGCACCAGGCCTCCCCCCAAAAAGGGGAGAGACTCGTGCCCAGCAGTGGGACGTATCAAGGGTTGCCATTATTATTATTATATTAGGTAATACAGTGGTGCCTACGCCCGCTACGATCTCCGTCACTGGGGCTCTACCACAGCGAGTGTAAGACCAAGTTGGCATCCAAAAAGCTAGGGGTGCTTAACAAAGGGAGGCAGTATTTCACCTCGGGCAGAGAATATGTAATAATACTACGTATAGAATGGACACTGCCTGCCCAATTTCCCCGCCTCACCCAACCTCATCCCCTATTATGGGCGACGTTTGGTATTCTCTACGTGCGTGCTGGCAGAACGTTTGCAACTCCCTTGGTGTTGCAAATGTTCATAGGCGATGGTGACCACTTTCCATCAGGTGGCCCGTTGTTGTCTGTCGACCGTATAACTTAAAAATATATTTTCTAATTTTAAGAAGTTCCTCTCACAAGTTGTTACTCTTGAAGACAGGTTGAATGTCATTTTAGTCTGTCCTGCAGAAAAACAACAATGACTGTTGATACCAGTCAAAATCCACCACTTTATCGAGTATATAACTACTATTTATACTGATTATTATAATTTTTAATTATGTTTAATTTGAGTTGGAAAGTACAAAATTAATTAAAAAAATAAATAATAAATACTAATAATTGAAAACGTAATAGGTTGGGGAAAAAGTCTTTTCGCATTATAGTATGTATGAACTTGTAATAAAATCTCTTTGGCTGTAGTATTTGTATCTGGCTGGTTTTGGTATCATTGAAATTTAAAATTTTAAAGAACATAATTCCAAATTAAAATTAGGCAAATGTGTGATTTTCATTTGTTTTTCGTATTGTCAAGATGAGTGAATCTAATGAAGAAATTCGATACATTTTAAAATTTTACTACAAAAAAGGTAAAAATGCAACGCAAGCCGCGAAAAAAATTTGCGATGTTTATGGACCTAGTGCAGTGTCTGTGAGAGTAGCACAAATTTGGTTTAAGCGTTTTCAATCCGGAAATTTTGATGTCAAAGATGCACCTCGCTCTGGTCGCCCTATTACGGATAAAATGGATGCCATTTTTGAAAAAGTGGAGCAAGATCGGCATATCAGTAGTTACGACGTAGCTGAAGAACTGAGAATTGACCACAAAACAGTTTTGGCGCATTTGAAAAAAGCTGGGTACAAAAAAAAGCTCGATATTTGGGTACCTCACGAGCTCACTGAAAGAAACCTAATGAACCGTGTACTCATTTGTGATTCTTTATTACGACGTAATGAAACCGAATCATTTGTGAAGAAGCTGATAACTGGTGATAAAAAGTGGATCACGTACGACAAGAACGTGCGAAAAAGGTCGTGGTCAAAGGCCGGTCAGGCTTCACAGACTGTGGCGAAACCTGTACCTCGTAGTTTGGTCATGTGCCCAGAGATGTCAACAGGCTGGCGAACTGTAATGCATACCCATGCTTGAATGCATGCATTTACCTCTATCTAACCCTTTCGGGATTACAGGCGTGAAGTTACGTTATTTTTTGTAAGGAAATTTTTCATATGCAATGTGTAACAGGATTAAATGTACAACCCGAAACTAGTTAGTTCAGAATCGATAACCGAATCGATCTCAGGCATTTTTGAAATAGGTAATATTTCGTCCCAAAATTAATTACAATTACGGAAATTATGGTCACCCATTTGGTGAACAATCAATACAAACGAAAAAGAGAATACTATCCAAAATAAAATGCTAGTCTCAAAAAGTTTATTAGAACTCGTTGAGACGCTTTTTATTATAAATAACTAGCTGTCCTGGCAAACTTCGTATTGCCTCACAATTAAATAATGTGTCAAAGGTTTGATATATAAGGTTGGGGAAAAAGTTTCTTCGCATTTTTTAAGATAATTCAAAACATTTTTTAATATAGTTTATTTAAATTTAACTAAAGTATGTATGTACCATTTTGTTCGATAACCTTTTGCCATCTTGTAGGTAGGGACATGATCCCATTGCTATAAAAAATTTGGGACTTCTCATCAAAATACCGCGACAAGTGGATTTGGCAGTCCTCTCGTGATGTTAACCTAACATTGCATAAAACATTCTGAAGAGACCGAAACAGGTGGAAATCTGAATGTGCATTGTCAGGACTATACGGCGGATGCATTAACACCTCCCAGCCAAACTCTTAATTTTTGCTGAGTGGCTATAGATGTGTGAGGTCTAGCGTTATCATGACGAAACACCACACCCCTTCTGTTGATCAATTCCGGCCGCTTTCTCTCAACTTCTTGCTTTAATCTCATCAGTTGTTCGAAGTAGAGTTCGGAATCGATAGTCCTGCCTGGTGGTAATAGCTCATAATGAATAATGCCCTTCCAATCCCACCACACACACAACATCACCTAATTGCGAGTAAACCCGGGTTTCGCCACAGTCTGTGAAGCCTGACCGGCCTTTGACCACGACCTTTTTCGCACGTTCTTGTCGTACGTGATCCACTTTAAATCACCAGTTATCAGCTTGTTCAAAAATGATTCGGTTACATTACGTCGTAATAAAGAATCACAAATGAGTACACGGTTCATTAGGTTTCTTACAGTGAGCTCGTGAGGTACCCAAATATCGAGCTTTTTTTGGTACCCAGTATTTTTTAAATGCGCCAAAACTGTTTTGTGGTCAATTCTCAGTTCTTCAGCTATGTCGTAACGACTGATATGTCGATCTTGCTCCACTTTTTCAAAAATGGCATCCTTTTTATCCGTAATAGGGCGACCAGAGCGAGGTGCATCTTTGACATCAAAATTTCCGGATTGAAAACGCTTAACCAAATTTGTGCTATTCTCACAGACACTGCACTAGGTCCATAAAAATCGCAAATTTTTTTCGCGGCTTGCGTTGCATTTTTACCTTTTTTGTAGTAAAATTTTAAAATGTATCGAATTTTTTTTTTAATAATTGTTTTACGGCAACGGATTCAAGTCCAATCAAGCCAATCTTCAGTATTTTTTATCTTTATTTCATATGATAATGAATATCCACATGGAAGATGACGATGATTGGATGCTTCCATGTGGAATATGATGAGATGGCTCCAGTAAAGTGATGGGGACTTTACTAGGAGATTTTACGAAGTTTTGGAGGCAACACGAAAAATCACTTTTCACTTCATGATATCACTTTCCTACACTCGTGAACGTTATCGAATGTTTTATGATAAAAATCCCACCATTTTTACACATGAAAACGCGACTATACACAAATTTCGAAAATAATATCACGCAACGACATAGCTCTTTGCCGCGTTCCCGCCAAAACTTCATGTATCGAATTTCTTCATTAGATTCACTCATTTTGACAGTACGAAAAACAAATGAAAATCAAACATTTGCCTAATTTGAATTCGGAATTATGTTCTTTAAAATTTTAACTTTCAATGATACCTAAACCAACCAGATACAAATACTACAGCCAAAGAGATTTTATTACAAGTTCATACATACTATAATGCGAAAAGACTTTTTCCGCAACCTATTATACGGACAATTTGTATGGAAAAATGAAATTGTGGTTTTTACTATTTCCCTTCAATTTCTTCATATTTTCTTACATACAATTTTGCACTACAATGCTTAGTCACGTGACTGAAGTGCTGTGACGTCACAACCAGCCGTCATATTAATTTATATCGACAAAAAAAATTGTATCATAGTACACAGTTCAGCAACTTCGTCTGTATATGAAAATGTGACGTCACGCCATGCGCCATAATCTATCATGGCAGCCTGCCTTTCGTTTTCTTCTGTACAAGATAAACTGCATATTAACCCCCTTATTCATAAAAGTACAATACACTGTTTTAGCTATAGAATGCTTTGTCTTTGTCAGTTGCACTGTCAAATGTGCAGGATAGAACAAGACAAAGGAGAGATTAGCAACGCTTTAGCTAAAATACATGTATGAATAAGGGGGTTAGTGTCTATTCATAAACTACCATTTCCAATACCTTTCATACCTATAATCATTTAATATAGGTCAAATAGCCAAATGTGTAAGTTCAGTAAAAAAAAAGGATAACTTTGGATGGAATGGGAGTTAAATCTTTCCCTCCATTTTTCTTTCAAGCTTTATAATCATGTAAACTTGAAACTTACACCTAATTCTGAAGGACACCAGTCCATACCAAATCCTTCTTGTTGGTGACCATTGAATGAGTACACTGGCTTCACAGGGTTTGTAACAGTGTCAAGATTGTAGCGCTCAAGAAGTGTGGGTTCATCAACTGCTTGCAATTGCTGTGTTATATTCCATATATCAACCATGCCAAGTTCAGACCAACTGGCTGCCAAGACAGAGTTTTTAAAATTTGTTGCCTGTGGAATAAAATGACTGAATAAGATAAAGACAAAAAGTCTTCTAAATCAGTTTTAGATATCATTATAATTATGATCTTATATTATATACTTTTGACTTGAATGAAGAGAATAGAGGCAACAAATGTGCAAACATGGCATGTAATTGTACGGCCCTGTAATTCCCCGCACAGAGGCATTACACAAAAAAAAGACATGCTTCAGTTGTCTCGGGGTAGCAGGTCAATACTGTTATGCTGAGGTCCTGGGATCCATCTCTGGGTCAGAGGGTATGATAGCTACAAATGGTTGATTACCCTTATCCTATTGACACATCCTTGATGTTTTATAAAAGCAAATGTCATTTGAGGTTTCTTCTCTTCATCCTCCTCTTCATCGTCATCATCATCCTCAGATTCCTCCTCATCCTCAGGTTTTGAAGTAGAATGCAAATTTGACATTTTCACAACTAAAAGACTGCAAAAACAAAATTAAGTAATCATTGCCACAGTACAATACCAGTTCAACAACTTTTCGTTGTAATATCTCATCGCTCAAACTAATTATATTGTTAACTAGCTGACCCAGCAAACTTCGTATTGCCTCAGAATGAAATAATGTGTCAAAGGTTTGATAGATACGGACTATTTGTATGGGAAAATTAAATTGTGGTTTGTACTATTTCCCTTCAATTTCTTCATATTGTCTTACCTTTTGAACCTTCCCTGGTCTTCCAAAAATCATTCAAAACTAAAATTAGCCAAATCGATAAAGCCGTTCTCGAGTTTTAGCGAGACTAACAAACAGCAATTGATTTTTAGATTACATTATTTGCGTTATTGAGTAATTGGTAGGCTCTTGAAATGTCTTTTTTATGTAACAAAGGTGGCAAGCAAGCATGCAACTCACATGGATGGACATCTACACAAAAACCAGAGGTCAAAATGCATATGAGTTGCCACCTCCGAAACCTAAGTGGTTATGTCTCTGTGAGAGCTGTTACAGGGCCATACATTACTTTTAGCTTCTAAGGTATGTACTACAATTCTCCAAATAGTAGGTACCTACTTACCTATTCAAATGGGCACTGGATGCTTGCGTACCGGCAACCAAATACGCTGTCATTGGAAACTGTTGCCTGTCGTTTCCCAGATTGTCACTGATAATATCGAAACTCAGACATGGTGCGCCAGTTTGCGCTTGATGCAGCATTACATACGCAGATTGGTCACACACTAGCTGTTCATCTTCTTTCATGGGTTGTCCAGGCAGATATGTCTTGGGTCGCTCGTCGTCACTAGCCTCACCGGTTTCATCCATTTCGTCCTCATCATTTTCAGATGAACTAGCTTCCATTTGCTCTTCGATATCGTTAGACATAATAATAATAAGTACTGATGCAGCTGTGGAAAGTGTAAAAAACTGGTAAAAAGTAGTAAAAACCGTAAACGCACGTGGTGTTTACTCCTTTTTTTTAATTATACATGTCATCTGTCAACTGTCAATTGTCAATGCCAAACTCAAATAAGTTCATTCGATTCCACCAAACGTCCGCAGCGTTTAAACATTCGACCCTTTCAAGAGGATTTTTCTTGTGCAATACTTTTAACAATCACACGTCAAGCGATAGTACAACGTACGTAAAGTGGAACGTATCTCTTGTCAATTACAAGATTGCCAAACTATAAAGAATTCCTCGAATTGCGGGGATTTCTTACATAACTCTATAAGAATTTGTTTTCTATGGGAAATGTAGGGAATTCAAAATTAAATGATTAAAGCAATTAAGTTAACAGTAAATATTTGTAGGTAGTTCGGAGATTTCAGACTAGGGTTTGTGTTTTTTTTCCTCATAAAAACTGTCTATTACAATAATATCTGAAGAATGATGAAGGTAGATGAGGCACCGGAGGTGTGTCAGGACCGGGATATGTGGCGCTCCATACTCTCTGCCTACCCCGTTAGAGACCTGGCGTGAAGATACATACATCCAATAATATCTATTGTGGATCCAATGATCCATCAGAAGTGCAGTAAATATATATTATTATGCAGTATTATACTTTCCCCCTTATTCATAAACGTACATTAGATACGTTTTAGCTATAGAATTTTTTGGCAGCCCCACAGTAGGTACAAACCTGTGTCGTGGGTGCCGTTGTACACATACACAGACCAATCAGCCTTCCTATAGACTGAGAATGTTCAATTTATTGCATACAATTCGTTCTGTCAACTGCTTGAAGGCAGACGAAGTGGAATGTTGCGTTCTAATTCTAAAAATCATAATATTTCAAAATCATAGGGATGACTAACAAACTTCGTTTATATCGAAATATGGCAAAGTTTTATGAACTGCTGAGGAAATGGGACTATATTGTTAACAGATTTTCTTAATAATGTAATACGAGAAAGAAATAAAGAAAATGTTTTTATTTTGGATAAGTATCTAAATTTTTTTAGATACCTACATAAGTGAAGTCATTAAAAATTTAAAAATACATACAGCGAATAATATAAAATAAAAACAGATAGGTCACAGTAAATTAAAATCATATTAATTTTCACATTTTCTTCGCGATTTAGGTATACCTATACTTGTGCCAAATTTCAAATCTCTAGTCCCAATAGTTTTTGCGCTCAACCACGGACGGACAGACAGACAGACGGAAATGGCGAAACTGTAAGGGTGTGGTAAACTGTTTACTACGGAACCCTAAGAACCCTTATTGAAACTGGAAAAAAAGCCTAATAAATTCTAGCTGCCCCGACGACCTTCTATCACCTTATAGATATGAAAAAAATAAGTATGTCCAAGAAATCGAATACAATTATTTGCCTAGAATCACCCTTATTACTAAGGGATATTGTTGGGGTTTCTACCGTAGACAGTACCCTCGGTTGTAGGTTAAAGTTGTTAGGAGTTCACACCAAGTAAACCAACGTTAAAAGGTTATAGTAGAATATTTATTGAGTCGCACTTTTTGTTGTGAATTACAATGACTCGCGTCCGTATGTTATGTTTTCAAGCTACGACTGGCTTAATTAGGTAATTTACATTAAAAATGCTGTATGAGCAATATTGGCTCGTACTGGTATGAAAAATTGATGTTGGCCCATTCTCAGACCTACCCAATAGGCACACAAAATTTTATGAGAATCGGTAAAGCCGTTTCAGAGAAGTATGTTAACTAACAATGTGACACGAGAATTTTATACATGGAAATTATCCCATAATCCTTGCTCCATCAATTTACCCCACTTTCCCTAATTATATCGACTATATCGATAAGACTTTAAGAGCCTTCCTAGAGTTCCATCCGTCTGTAATGTCAATTATTGACAATGCTCATGGCGTCTATGAAAAAACGAAATAGCAAATTTCGTGCATACGAAGAAAAGAGATATCAAATTTTTTAATACGTCAAAGAACAAATCATGACCAGCGTAATTTGAGCTACCATGAATATTATTCTGTATTATTTATTGATTAATTATGTGTATTATAATACTGACCGGTGAAAACAAATACCATCCTTTTTCAAATTAGAAGTGTTAGTGATTTTACTGCACCATCTCACACTACAACTCGGCATCTTATATTTTTTTTATTCGTTTTATTTTTGAAAATGTTATGTGCTCTCAGATCACGGAAGTGGTTGGTATTAAATGAACATTTTAAGATGGCGTATAATATAAGCTTGATTTAGCGTATGCGTTGACAGAATCCGTTCGCCCTACATAAGGTGTCTATTGGTTCCATAGTCGATGTACACATACAACACATACACAAACACCCAGACCCGAAACAAATATCTGTAGGCCATACAAATATTTGTCCCGGTGCGGGGATCGAACCCGCGACCCTTCGAATCAAACGGTCATTAACACCGCTGGACTAACCGGGTCGTCTAGAATATGTTGTAGAATATGTATAGAATGCTTTGTCTTTGTCAGTTGCATTGTCAAATGTGCAGGATAGAAAAAGACAAAGGAGAGATTAGCAATTTAAGCAAGGGGGTTTATCTACGTACATATCTATGCTATTTATTTTTTCTTTCTTACATTTTGGGAAATTCGAAAAACAGGAATAAGCAACTGGAGTTCTGAAGTATTCTGAACTTTTGACAGGTATTCATCTTACTGTCCCACTATATTTAGGTTATAATTTGGTAAAACTAAAATGAATAAACCGATTACTCAGTTCATCGCATATTTCGCATAATTATTGTAATTTTCTTGTCATACTACTTTCGGTTATTGGTCTGTGTTTAATAGTCCACCATCAATCAAGTCTGTGCAAACTATGGCTCGTTATTTGAAATATATTCGCAGTATCAGAAATTTCAGCAGCAACAAATCTTTAGTTCACCCGAATTTGGCATCTTCAAATACACGGCTACAAGAGAAAATTGTTAAGGAATACAAAACGGAAAATAACATAACTTACTTGGAAGATCCTGATACCTTCGGCACTCTCGCAGGAATTAAATGTCACAATCAAATTCTAGAAGATGAAGGTGATATAAAGGAAGAAAAATATTTGCAGGAATTACCATTGCCTTCTCAGAAACTAACAATTAAACAATATGCTGATGTGATAAAGCAATATGTGTCTCAAAAGAGGTTAAAAGAAGCAATAGATGTGCTTGAAGTTAGAATGTTACAAGTGGATCGGGTAAAACCAGAAAATTATATTTATAATATATTGATAGGTGCTTGTGCAGAAATGGGGTACACAAAGAAGGCTTTTACATTGTACAATGATATGAAAAGAAGGGCGTTAAAACCAACAGGTGATACATACACTTGTTTATTTGAAGCTTGCATTAATAGTCCTTGGAAGGCAGATGGACTGAAAAATGCTAAGCATTTAAGGGAGCTAATGATTGAGAAGGGAATAGAACCAAATATAACAAATTTTAATGTTATGATCAAAGCATTTGGTCGATGTGGAGATTTAGTAACAGCATTTAAAATTGTGGATGAAATGATATTAAAGAAAATCAAAATTAGAGTACATACTTTTAACCATCTTATACATGCGTGTATCACTGACAGAGAAAATGGTTTGAGACATGCACTTGTGGTGTGGAGAAAAATGTTAACTATGAGGGAAAAACCAAATATTTATTCATTTAATCTTATGCTAAAATGTGTTAAGGACTGCAATTTAGGTACAAAAGATGACATACAAGAGTTAATAGGTATAATTCAACAACACATTATAAACTCAGCTAAAATGAAAACACTATTAAAACTTGAATCTGGGCAAAAGCTTTTAGCGGATACTCAACAGAATGCAATTGAAGAAGTAAATCATGATTTGAATGTCCATACAAAAACATTAGACTCCGTAAACATTGCAGACAATAATTCAGTAGCTGAAATTAAAAATAATACTGAGCTAGTTCCTACAAGTAATCAAGAAATTACTATGCAAATATTAGATGTTCGTAATAGACATATTACCGAGGAGAAGGGAGTTCCAAATTTACTTTCAAGATCTTTACAGTTGGATAATGTATATGGACTACAAGGTGTGCATACAGCGCAGGAAAAATTTGCAGTCATTGGAGGCCAAGACGACTTCCTAAAGGAAATGGAACAATACTCCGTCAAACCAGATATAAAAATATTCACTCAAATGTTACCACTGATAGATGCTAATAATGAATCAGAAAATAAACTCATGCAAACAATGACATCCTTAGGAATCACTGCTGATATTGACTTCTTCAACATGCTCATAAAAAATAGATGTTTGAGATCAGATTATGATGGAGCTTTTGTAAGTATAGTTTATCTACTATATTTTGTGGCTTAGTACTTATATTTAGAGCTTTTGTAAGTAAAGTTTATCTTTTCTGGTGGTAGAGCTCCAGTGACGGAGCTCGCGGGCGTAGGCACCACCGCATTACCTAATGTACTTGCCGCTAAATGGTAGTGTTCAGCACTATTGTGTTCTGGTCAGGTAGCAATGTACAGCCCTGTCATTTCTGGCACAGCCATAACGCCTTAGGCCTCAGGAGTGGTAATGCATCTGCATTTTGACCTTGGTCTATCTAGGCTGCAGTCATCACTTAACATTAATGTGAACTGCATGCTTGTTTGCCACTTACATTACATAAAAAAATATATTTTAATTTTGTATTTTTTAAGTATAATATGTAAAAATTTTGAGAACTATGTTACCTATTTCATTTAAATTTCTTGTAATTGGCTAGATATAGATTTTTCTTCTTGCTCTGAATTTTGCAATCAGTCAAATTTGACTATGAGCAGATGGGTGCAGCAATGAAGATGTTTGGCAAGATAGGACTAAAGTTTATTAAATTGAACATTTTAATTTCCAGGAAGTAAAATCAATAATTGAAAAGGAAATAAAAAAAAGACAAAAAAAAATTCACCCCTTGAATAAAAAGCAAAAATTGTGCTTTAATGTTATGACTTATGGAGTATTGGCTATGGCCTGTAATACAAAAGAAAAGGCAGAACAGTTACTAAATGAAATGACTGAGAAACAATTGAAGTGAGTAAAGCTAATAACTATCGGTTTTGTTTAATAGCATTAATTTATTTATTATTGATAAGACAATGTATCTAATGTTTCAGAGTGAATATAGAAATCTTAGGCTCAATGTTCCGACAAGGTGCTGTTAATATGGACTTTGAATATATTTTGTACATAATGCAACGAGTGAAAGAGGAAAATTTGAAAATTAACAATATATTTATAAAACACCTAAAATTGTTTAGTAATATTTGCGAAAATAAAATCAAGAAGGTAACTTTTTGTGAATTACTTTGATAAACATAAATGATTTGTCTTTGATTTCATTAGGTAGGGTAAAACACCTAATAGTCAGCCCTACACCCAGTGGGGGATTTACAAATTTGCCCCCAGTAGGGTGTTCCATTTTTTCCGCCCCAGCTGACGTCTGCTCCCTTGTTCACAATCATATTAATTAAGAACATTTTTTCTATCACTTATGACGACCCCACCGCCCCTACTAGTGTAGTCAGTCAACCGAAAAATGTCGGTCAAACCATTTCGGTAAATGCAATAAAGCGGAGAGGGCGGAAGCGTCCCGATTCAAGCGAATTAGCAAGCGTGGCGATTACGGCATATCCTCCCATATAATGCAGTTTTTTTAATTGGTTGTTTGTTTGTAATGAATAGGCTCAATAACTACTGTACCGATTTTAAAAATTATTTCACTATTCGAAAGCTACATTATCCACGGGTAACGTAGGCTATATTTTATTTTGGAAAAAAATAGGGTTCCGTAAGATATTTGGGGTTTTCAGACACAAGGTGTAAAAAATCAACCCGAAAAGTTACTTATTTTGCGTACGCTCCCTAAACTATAAAAGATATCGAGGAATATCTTTTACAGTTTATTTCACTATTCGAAAGCTACATTATCCACGGGTAACATAGGCTATATTTTATTTTGGAAAAAATAGGGTTCAGTAAGATATTTGGGTTTTTCGGACACAAGGTGTAAAAAATCAACCAGAAAAGTTACTTATTTTGCGTACGCTGCCTAAACTATAAAAGATATCGAGGAATATCTTTTACAGTTTATTTCACTATTCGAAAGCTACATTATCCACGGGTAACATAGGCTATATTTTATTTTGGAAAAAATAGGGTTCCGTAAGATATTTGGGTTTTTCAGACACAAGGTGTAAAAAATCAACCAGAAAAGTTACTTATTTTGCGTACGCTGCCTAAACTATAAAAGATATCGAGGAATATCTTTTACAGTTTATTTCACTATTCGAAAGCTACATTATCCACGGGTAACATAGGCTATATTTTATTTTGGAAAAAATAGGGTTCCGTAAGATATTTGAATTTTTCAGACACAAGGTGTAAAAAATCAACCAGAAAAGTTACTTATTTTGCGTACGCTGCCTAAACTATAAAAGATATCGAGGAATATCTTTTACAGTTTATTTCACTATTCGAAAGCTACATTATCCACGGGTAACATAGGCTATATTTTATTTTGGAAAAAATAGGGTTCCGTAAGATATTTGAATTTTTCAGACACAAGGTGTAAAAAATCAACCAGAAAAGTTACTTATTTTGCGTACGCTGCCTAAACTATAAAAGATATCGAGGAATATCTTTTACAGTTTATTTCACTATTCGAAAGCTACATTATCCACGGGTAACAAAGGCTATATTTTATTTTGGAAAAAATAGGGTTCCGTAAGATATTTGGGTTTTTCAGACACAAGGTGTAAAAAAATCAACCAGAAAAGTTACTTATTTAGCGTACGCTGCCTGAACTATAAAAGATATAGAGGAAGACTTTAGGCTATATCTATGTATAATCATCACGCGCTCGAAGCCGGGGCGGGCCGCTAGTATTATATACAAACATCCTGATATTTTATTTGACTACTGGGTATTTTACCCTACCTAAAAATTATCTGTTTCCTCATTTCCAGGATACATCAATAAATGATCCTGTATTTACATCAGCGTACAATAAATTCAAGCAAAAGTATAGGAAATGGTTGAAAGATGTTAATCCTGAAGGAACATCAGATATGGAACATCCATGGCAGCAGTTCAAAGAAAACTATCCAGATACTTTACAGAGGTCAAGCCTGAAAATAGACGAACCACGAAAATTCTATAAAAGAAGTCGGAAATACACAAAATATATTGCTAAGTTGTAAAATAAAAGTTGTCTAAGATAAATGTTTTATTTATTGTTTCGTTATAAAAATCGGTGGATCTGCCTCATTTAAATTTTTAAATGATGCAACTTCCTGTTAAGTTCTTCAACCTTGAGTAGTTTCCTTATGAAGAAGTCACCATAACGATGGGCTACCTTTGTATCGGCGATGTGTATCATATCATTGTCGATGTAGAAATCCAGCTGAAAAAAATAGATACAGTCAATTATTTAAAGTATGTAAGGTATTTATAGGTAAAGTAGGACGATTTACTAGTGGTAGTGATATAGTATGGCAATTTTAAATCGACACTGTTCTAGTAAGATTGTAGCATAATCATATAAACGAAAGATAGGACCAAAGCAGGACAAAAGCTACCCCCAAGGATACCCACAACCACTTTTTTCGGGCCGCCTTCATCTACCGATTGCCCGCTACCGCTACATTTACTGCGTTTTCTCCTTTCAGACCTAGGAATATTGGAAAGGGCTATCAGCAGTCCTCTGCAAGGGCGAATGAGAAATGTGGAGATAAAGTGATTAATTGAAATAAAACTAGTTTTCGGCTTTATCTCGCGTATATTAAACTAAAATGATTATTTAAAATCGAACCCGACGTTTCGAAATTGAATCGAACGACCCGGCTTTTCAGCTTCCGTGGTCTCGGCAGACTGAGGTGGTATTTGTCTGACAGCAGTTTAAAGTGATTCCTCAGGATATTTGCCGTGAAGATACATACATCTACGTAGCCGAAAGACTGACTGAATTTGTCTATTTTGTGGATATCCTACAAAGCAGTGGACGCACGAAGGTCGTTGGGCCATAAAGCTGCTGATATTATTGGATACGTTCGTCAGCCGCGGCTGATGGATGCGTCCGACAAGTATGCACAGTCGACGACCGGTAATATAATGACGGCAAAATAACATTACCTCAGAACCACTCTGGAATTTTCCATCCAGGCCACTGGGTCTTTTGGTCCACACGATGTTCTTCATCTTTTGCTTGGGGAGGGTATTGACCCCCCCTCACTCACATGTAACATGCCGTAACGTTGTTATGTATCTCTACCCCCTTCAAAACGTTACGAAAGACCCAAATGAGAATTGTTAACTATAAAAGTTATTGTTTCCCTATTTTTTTATTTAAATAACAGAAAACTATGTTACGTAACACGTTGTTCAAACCCCCCTCATGTCCCTGTAACGCATCTTAACGTTTTACAAGAGCACCCCTTCCCCCCTAATTGCGTTACGTGAGTACTTAAACGTTCAGCACTTGTGCATGCTTCCGACAAGCATGCACAGTCATCAACCGATAATGACTGCAAAAATACATTACCTCAGAACCACTCTGGAATTTTCCATCCAGGCCACTGGGTCCTTTGGTCCACACGACGTTCTTCATCTTGTGCTTGAAGCACAGCAGGTGTATGGCGAGGGCCGCGTGTTCGCGCGCCGCGTCCCGGTCGCCGCCGCGGGCCGCCGACATGAACGCCGCGAGCTTCGCCAACGGCAAGGTCGTGTACAACTTCAGGTACGAACGAATTGTGGGCAACATCTTTTGCTGGCGGACCTTGTGAATGGGAGTGACATTGTTTTTGAACTTGTGTTCAAGAATATTTAACTGATCTTAATCTTTATATTCTAATTTTAATTTACTATTAATGCCTCAGGCAGCACGAAAAATATCTTATCGTTCTTGGACCATATAGGCAGAGGCAGATTTACAAATTTGCCTCCGGTATTCTATTCAATTTTTGCCGCCCGTATATTTTGATATCGTAGTAGTCCACAATCATATCAATTATATTCTCTATCAATAAAATTCCAACTTAATGTTTTAGGCTTCATCATCCTCGTTACATCAACTTTTTTCTATGTTTAGAATCATTGAGAACTATGGTCTGAATCTTGATAATTTTAACAGTTATTTTGTGTAAATAGAAATAAAAAAATTATGAACTAAATCTACCGCCCCTCAAAACTTGCCGCCCTAGGCTCCAGCCTACTCAGCCTGCTGGTAAATCCGCCACTGCTTATAGGGTCCATCTGGTGCTTCAGAGATATATATATATATTTATTTAATTGAAGTGGCAAACAAGCATGCAGTTCACATTGATGTTAAGTGATTACTGCAGCCTATAGACACTAACACAAAGACCAAGGTCAAAATGCAGATGCGCTACCACCCCTGAGGCCTAAGATGTTACGCCTCTGTGCCGGAAATTACAGGGCCGTACATACAAATTAATACATGTTTTTACTTTTACTGTATGTAAGTAATTCACTCTAGGTAATTTATGATTTCTAGATGTTTTGAAAGCATCTGCAAAGATCTATTCGAAATAAAAATATATACTTTCTAACTTTAATCAAGCATGCTAATAATGCTGGATCCAGCAAAAAAATAATAATTTCTATAAGGCCTTTAGTATCGTGTGTTAAAATTTTATTTATTATTTATTTAATTTTGCATAATACAACATTCTCGTTTCACAATATTTGTAGCTAAATTCCTCCGAAATGACTTACTTTTTTTTGGTGTATACGTATATTTTGGTAGGTCTGAGAATCAGTTGTAAACTATACATATATTATACCGCTAAGGCGATACGAAATCCCAGGTACAGACAGCCATTAAGTACATATAAGCTCGCGGTCACAGAGTTTGTTATCGAACTTCTCTAAAACGACTTAACCTTTTTTATGATTTTTTTGTGTTTGTTTGGTAGGTCTCAGAATATACCTATTTTGAGTGTTATAATATAAGAATGTTAGAGGCCTAGTGCAATCTAATAAATAAACGCGGCGTTTCAGTTATTGAACATAGGGGAAAACCATGAATGAAAGAGACAGCTGAATGAGAAACAGCTTTCAGAGTTATTTAGCTATTTATAGAAAAAAGTCTATTCATTTTGCGAACGCATCCTTAAGAAAATTAATACACTTTATGATAAACCTTAGCTTCCATACATGGTGAAATGTAGTAGCCTCTTCTTTCTAATTGCCTTTCTGTGCTCAGTAATATTTGATATTGTCTCAATTTACCTCATCCATGAAGACTTGAGTTTGATGCTTCACAGCATCACGTCCGTAGTTGGAGCCGGGCTCGATGGGCGGCGGGCACGGCGACAAGAACTTGGGGCACGCGAAAGTGAAGCAACTCTCGAATTCGCCCAAATCACCATATTGCATCTTGAACATTTTCTCGTGGTAGTTCTTCTCACGGAGCACCTAGAAAAGGTAGTTTATAGTACCTAATATTATCACTCGAATATTGATTCTAGACCTAACATCTAATCTGTTTAAATAATCGCGGCTACGCCCTTTTTGATAACACGATTTCGGCTGAATCGGCATTTTTCCGAACAAACAATCTGTAGCAATTAACTTCATATTGTTCATGGACGATATCGTCCACGCGCTGAGAAGCGCCTATTAATAATGTGGCATTTAAACGATCTTTGTAAAAGAGAATTGTGCACGTTAACTTGCCTGTAGCACACAGTAAAACGCGACGGCCGACTTTGTGTTATCACATACATGCATGCACGGATAATGGATGAATAAAAAATAAAAATAATTATTCCCACGAACCTGTTGGATAGACTCATCCACGCACTGCGGGTGGAGAACCAAGCAGATAGCCAGAAGATGGTACATCTGCTCAGTCTGCTTATTGATCTGATCGTTCTGATACGAACGGGTGGAGAACAGCTGCTTAGTACGCTGCATGTACAGCAACGCGGACGACAGGGTGCGTATTGCGTCCGAGTACCGACGCATCATCATGTACGCGAAGCCCACGTAGTAGGAAGTGGAAATTTGGCACGCCGGCACGTGGGAGTACTGAGACTTCTTGTGAAGCTCGATGTTCTCTAATACCTGTAATACAAATAATATTAATAAAATGATTAATTACTACTGAACTATATAAATATTACCCATTGGGGGTACACACATTCGGTACTTTTAAAAAATATATATTTCACTCAATTATTATGGTACATATTAAATAATTTACCTTGATAGCTTGGTAGTAATCGCCAAGCAGAGAATGCAAGCGCAGCAGACCCACTAAGGAGAAGTATCCCAGCATCTTGTACAGGGAATGGCGACCAAACTCCCCAGCTACGGAGTCGGGGTCGCCACCAGTAGCGTACACCTGAAATAAATTAAAAAAAAAAATACTTTGGCATAATTATAAGTTACTGTTGAGATAATACCTCTACAGCGCAAACGGGGTTGAGAGGCTCATAGCTCCTATAGTGCGAGCGCCAAACTGCTGCACTGGAGCGCCCCTTACGCACAGAAAATGACGACAAAGCCTAAGGGCACCTCCTATGAGGTACGGTCCTAGGCTTGGGATATTTTAAAGATTGATCAACTCAATATTCAAAATGTGTAGCCATGAATTTCATCAATCATAGTCAGTTGATCAAAGCTCAGAAACCCCTTTATATTTCATGAAAATATAAGGATTACATCACTAAATTTATTGTGATGTTGTGTGTGATATGTAATAAGTATTCGCATCACTACATAGTATAAAACAATATCGCTTCCTGCTGTCTGTCCCTATGTATGCTTAGATTTTTAATATTACGCAACGGATTTTGATAACGTAACTTCACGCCTGTAATCCCCGAAGGGGTAGGCAGAGGTAAATGCATGCATTCAATCATACATGCAAACACCCACGACTCGCCGGTTACGTTTTGGCCCATGTAACAGGTGGCGAACCTGTTGCCATCTCCGGGCACATTACCAAAAAAAGATAAAGGATTTAAAACCGTTATCTCTGATAGTCCCCGACCCCGGAATCGAACCCAGGACCTCCAGCGTAATAGTAGTGGCCTGCTACCACTACGCTACTGAGGCAGTTATTTTTTTTGCAAAAACGGATTTTGATGCAGTTTTTAAATAGAAAGTGATTCAAGAGGAAGGTTTATTTACATTATATATGCACAATTTAGTAGAGAGTATTTCTCTACTATATTGTGCACACACATTTAATTTTAGAGGTTTCTAAGTACATCTATCAATGTATAAAATTCTTGTGATCGTACTATTTCATTAGTATTATAAATGGTATTTGCTCTTACCTCCAGCTGACGTTTAATATTGGACTTATCAACAAGAGAATGCAGTACATTGACAATACATAGAACATTCCAGGCCTTGTTCTCAGTATTCAGTTCATCAATTTCCGCTTGGCTCAATTTCGAAGTGCGTGACCTAAGGAACAAACAAATGTAAGACATTTATCAGCCGATAGTTTGGACGGGCATACAATAATAATTACGAAGAACTATGCAACTTTACTCAATAATTTATTGCACCATAATGTACAACGGCATTTACATAGTGTATATAATGTAACTTCGCATATTACACTAACAAAACAATGCATACCTAGTTTACAGGACAGGCAATCCCAAATCAATTTTTACGTAGAGCCATAGGCGCGCTTTTGGTACGTACGTAACAAAAATCTCCGAATCGATTCTAACTTGCCTACCACCAGGCAGTTCATTAAAAGAGTATCCATAAGATATTTTGAGACTGCGAGTCATCACCCAAACCCGCTCGTCAGAGCATCGAGCAGCCGCGATTTACACTCCTTTTGATCGTGCCAAAAGGAGATGTCTAAGGCACGTTCTAAACCAGTGGTTCTTAACCTTTAAGTCCTGGGGGACCATTTGACAAAATTTCAATTATGCCATGAACCACCCAGTTAGTTTATTGATAAAGAATTTGATTATTATTCTATTGAATAGCAGGTTGAGATAGAGTTCACTCTGTCACACGCATCGCAGGTGTTCTCTCTCGCACACAATACATGATACATGTGTTTCGCGCTCGGGTAATGTTGGGTCCACTCTTTACTTTCATTGAAGGAATTGAAAAATTTTGTGATTATTATGTTTTAACTAAGTAGTTTAAATTCTAATTTTTAATTTACTATTAATATATGATTTTGCTTTTACTTTATGTAATGGTTATTTACTCTAGGTATTTTATATATTTCTTGACGTTTTGAAAGTATCTGTAAAGATCTATTCGAAATAAAAATATTTTCTATTCTATTCTATTCTACTTATTTATTGGCATGGCTAGCGGACCACTTGAGATACTTTCAGGGAGGACCACTAGTGGACCGCGGACCACCGGTTAAAAATCCTAAACGATCCCGACGATGAGGCCACGTTGGCTATCACCGCGATTAATGATTACATACAACACTCCAATAACACCCGATTTTGCGCTCGCCAATTGCTCTTGAGCCTCTTGCGTAAGTCTACGTAAAAAAAAAGTTTCACTTTGAAGAGATATAGAGCCCCAGGAAATACTTAAATCTTAGACTTTTTTTAAAGTCTGTCATTTGTGAAGGAAATATTGATTTAAGTAAAGTTGTTGGTAATTTATTTCATCACATTTAGATGACATTTTTAGTTAAAAGTAAAAAAGTATATGTAAATAAAATATGATTTAACAACAATAAAAATTAATTATAGAGCACCTGTATTGAGCAAAAGACTGGAATTGATAAACAAATTCATCAATAAGTTCCCACAACCACTGGTCAGGCAGTTCCAGTGGGACTGGTGTCTCCGCAGAAAGGATGTAGTTGAAGAGGTCACAGTAGTTGTAAAAAGAAAGGAATCTCTGCTCCGGTTTGGGACCACCGGGAACGCGCGCGTAAATGTCGCGGTAGTACAGCTCTTTGTACAGGATCATGAAGATCTGAAATTGTACAAAAAATATATGTATACAAACAAACAAAGAAGAGAATATTTTGCTCATAAAAATTAATAAATTGGGATTCACGATTTAAAAAAATTACCTTCCAACTCATGCAATTAGCAATAAAGTAGTGTATGAGAGTTCGAACTTATTTCAACATTGCCAGATTCAAAACTTTCTTAAAAAGTTGAAGTAAAATTGAAATACTTACATGGTCACTGTCCACAATTGGTGCAACTTCCTTCTCATCAGGCCAGGGGGTGTTTTCAAAATACTGTTCAGTCAACTTCGGGAATGTATTCTCATACAAATTAAGAATTTCAAATGTCATACCTTCATTGATCATGTTGCGGAAATAGACAAGGAATTTTTTGACCTGAAATATGTGTGGAAATGGTTGGCATTTTAAATTATTATATTTTTATTTTATTTATTTTAAACTAAGTAATATTTAACTACAAACTTTATGTAAGAAAGGACAAAATTGTAAATAATATAAATATCAAATAAAATAATAATTGATTTGTATTTTATTTCATTCATTAGAAAGATCAAATAAAACAATTTGAAGTTTATTAAAGTTAGAACCAAATAAAACTTACCATTTCAGGCATTTTATAGTAAGACCTATCAAATTCCAAATCATATTGTGGGTCTCCAGTATGTGGCTCATAATCACCATACGATTCATATCCACCCTAAAAAGTTTATGTTTGTTGAAATAATGCTTAACTTACGGAGATGTTTGAAAGTATGCATGCATTAAATACAAATTCATGTATGATAAAAACATATTAGGCCAATGGCACACAGTTATAATATGTAGTGAAAAATACCTTTGGGCGCTCCACATGAAAAACAATATTTTATTTTAAATCAAAAAAATATATAATTGTAATTACATCGAATTTTTAAGTCATCATACATAACAAACATAAAGCATGGCTCTGTAATTAATTTCATAGAGATAAAACTATATTAGCTTTTAATAACAAAGCCTACCAGTCTCATTGCTATTTCCCTATCCCTAATATTACCATAATAACCATAAGATTCTTGCAAAAATGTAGATTTGTTTGTTAAGTACATAGTATTTTAGTGTTTGTAAAGTTGTTTTAATCTTTGTAGTGCCTTTAAAGTTCAACATTCTGTTTTAACAAGTTTCTTTTTAGGAGCCAGCGATTATAGAAGTACAGTTGATTGTCGGGAATGTAGGGATAATTTGAAGATATAACAAAGATATCGACATGTAAAGGGTTAATAACAATATAAATGCATTCTGTAAACCATGGCACAGTGTATAAAACCTGGAACGGAGCACATAGGTTAGGTTCAGAAATGCGAAATATTTCTGTTGACACGACTTTAAAAACAAATTAAATTACCTCGTTGTAATCGTCGCTCGAGTACATGTTGATCTTACTTGCAAATCACTGATTTATTCCAGTTTTGTTGGCAAAATTCTCATCGATTTACAACTCGGAGTGGCCAGAGAACGAACATGTACAAAAATTGACAGAAAATGACAGATGACAGATTTACTAAAGTCAAATTGAGTAAATTGACATCATGTTGACGTTTTATTGTGTATGTTCAAAAAAAAAAGGTGCGGCCTCATGGAGCGATAAAGTCGCTAGTCGCTCTGACGTCACGCGTTCTGACGCTGTCAGTCGCTGTCACGTCCTATGTAGCGATAAAGCTGAAAATGTTGAGCTTTATCGCTAGTCGCTCGTCTTCTAATGGCGATCTAGTCGATTTATATGGAAATGAAAAACATTTTTGAGTTCTGGTTATTAACTAGTTATTGCGATATTTTATGTTTTGCGTTGTGTTGACTAGTTATGCTCTCGTATTGTACTGTTTAAGTTTCATAATATGACTTTTAGTGCTATTCATTCATTTTCTAGAAATAGCATGGTTACATAGTGATGTACGAATACTAACCTAACATATCAAAGTATCGATAATATTTATTTTTTATATAATTTTAAATAATGTAATATTGTATTGTATTATGTACCATGATAATCGATAGATTTCTTGTATCTTAAAAAAATATTATAATGGCAATAAAATTTTTGTTCTCTCTCTTATTTTTACTATATACAGCATGGAAAATGATGATTAAAATTTGGAATAATTAGCAACAATATTTATAGAAATCCTTTCACACGCTGCTGGTCGTCATGTCAAAGTCAAAAAGTTTTATTTTTTATTTAGATTTTTTAGTTCAGTATTAACCCAGATCCTTTCACAAGGAGCGTCAGCACGAGACTCACATTTGAATTGACCCCAAAAATCAGTAAGGATATCGAAAGAATTATCAATAGTATCGTTACAACCAATACTTTTGATTGTATCGATAGTACAAATCATGGTAATAATATTAATGATCTGCAATATTATCAATACCATCGACAGAATTTAACTTCGATAGTCGATACTATCGATAGTATTTACCTTTGATAGTCGATACTATCGATAGTTCTATCGATATTCTCACTATTGATAGACTATCGATAGTCTATCGACAGTAGTATATCGAGTGGCATCACTATTCTGCGGTGATGCTTCTTTTAGACGCGGCGACTAGTGTTGCTGAACTATCAATAGTTTTAATCTATAAACGCTTATACCATCAAGAATCTTTGAATAAAGCAGTTCAAGTTCTAAACGATGGTAGAGGTAAGTTGATCCTATTATTACAAGTAGATAGTGTTTGCTGATTATAGGGAAATAAGTTACGTTGCTTTGATGTACTATTCAGAATAGCTGACTAACCGTGAGAACGTTACTCAATTTATATAAATCAATTGTTGGACAAATGTATATGTTTGGAGAAAACAATCCTAAGAACTGCTCTTTATGCTCGTTCAACTGCGTCAAGGTTGTGATTTTATTCAATTATCGATAACACTAACAACACTATAATATCGACATTGAAATACTGTCAAGTGATCAAATTTATCGCTGGAGACGAGCGACTAGCGACTTTTGATTATTGAGCCGCGAGAAATTTAAAATGAGTCGCGGGAAATTTAAAATGGAGTCACGTGACCAAATTTATTGCTGGAAACCAGCGTCTAGCGACTCCATGAGGCCGCACCGGGGTATTTTTGTCGCTAGCGACTAGCGACGTTTAAGACGCGGGAAATTTAAATTATGACGCGGGAAATTTAAGAATGGGGTCACGTGACAGGATTTATTGCTGGAATTGAGCGACTAGCGACTGCATGCGACACCTTTACAAAACTTTGTATTGCAATCTTTGTACAATACACACGCTTGCTTGCATAGACTTATTATCTACTTCGTGAGTAGACTGGAGCGGTGGTACATCAAGATCTCGTCAAGATCTGGTGTACGACATCGAGACGCACCAGCGAGAGCCACAGTCCTGCAGTATACTTGCTACACCACCGCGTGGTGACCTTGCGACGTGTGATCGATCGGAACTCCTTCTCATAGCGATCAGTCATGATACAGATTACTCATAGAGCAACACGAGCCACCGGCCGCCGCGGCGGACCGGAGGGGAGTAGGCAGGCCAAGGGCCTAGTATAGTGATCTGTGGGAGTAGGCATTAGACATAGCGTTTATTGCCGATGCAAAACAGTCTGTAATTTTTTGCGGGAACTACGTGTGATGGATACACACTACAAGAATCGACTATTACTACGAAACTCACAACTTGACTTTAACAAAATACATACAATTTCAAGTATACATTTAAACATCTGGGCAACAGACATAGGACCATTTGGTCTTGTACTTTGACAGAGGGGAATGCCTGCATATGGCTACTCCCATCCGGTCCGCCGCGGCTGGTGGCCCGTGTTGCTCTATGAGCATAGTGAATCAGAATGACCAATCAGCCTTTCTATCGTCGATGGGTCAAACCTTAGACTAAGGTACTAAATCTAAGGGTCAAACAACCCCATATTCAGTACGGTCCATTTTTCCTCTCCCCCCCGGACCGCGGATCAGCGCAGACGTGCCCACAAACTACGCAACTTATTTTGAATTTTTAAATTAAATTAAATAAATTAAACTAAAAAGTGATAATATTGTACTTCGTGTGGCGGGATTCGAACTCGGTGAGTCTCGCTGTTCGACATAGTCGCGTACCACTGGACCACGGAACGAGTGCGCGTTATTCTCGAAATTAGTGACCTGTTGCTACGCATACAAACATCATCGAGTCTACGGGCTACGGTCATCGACTACGACCGACGCGACGCAACAACTGATGTGCTACGAATCTACGCAAACACTCTAACATAAAACAGTATACTGCACTGTCGTTTGAAGAGATACAAATTGATTATTTATTAACTGCTAGTGCCTTATATCTGTAATTAACGTTTTACGTTCCGAATACCCGAGAAAACACAAATAATGTCGTCTGTTAAGCACTCTCCCCCCGCAACCCCCGCTTCTAAGCCCGCATCAACTCTGCAGGTTAAGTGTATTGGAGGCGCGGGCGACTCCGACACGGCGTCGGAACGTGGAAGCGACACAGGACGTACCGTTACCGCACGCACCACAAAACGTAAACGTGAGTACGAGGATCTTGCTGACATAAGGTCGGAAATGAGATCATTGTTCAACTCATTGTCTGCTACGATGGAACAACGTTTCAACGAAATGAAACTACAACAAACAGAGACCCAAAATAGCCTACAATTTATATCCGAACAGTATGATCTTTTACTACAAAAAAATAAAAAAATGGAGGAAGACAAGAATAATGATAGAAAATATATGGAATTACTAGAAGACAAGATAGAAACATTAGAGAGAAAACATAAGGCTTGTAGTTTAGACATCCGCAACGTGCCAAGAATCCAGAACAATAGTGACTTACCGGAGACTAAAGCCGATTTGTGTAAAATGGTGACTACACTTTCTAAGTCTCTGGAACTTGATCTCCAAGATAGTGACATCAAAGACGTATATAGGATCGGCAGTAATAAAGATAGCTCAAGACCTATTATTTTGGAGCTCGGCTGTGCATGGAAGAAGGAAGACCTGTTAATAGCAACCAAAAAGTTTAACAAAAATCATGAAAAAGAGGACAAACTAAACACGAAACACTTAGGTTTAGCAGGTACTAAAAGACCAGTATTTATTTCAGAGAGTTTAACGTTCAAAGCTCAAAAACTTTTTTATCAAGCTCGGATATTTGCTAAAGATAATGGATATCTGTATTGCTGGACATCTAAAGGACACATTTACCTGAGGAAATGTGAAAACCAACCTTTTGTGCGCATTACAAATGAAGAAGAGCTGTTGAAACTAAATAAAAATGCATGACTGCTGGAGACTGTTACTGGAATAGCGATAATACATCACACAGTATTTATACTACTTAATTTTAATCTAGATACTACTTATACTATGGTAATGACTACAAATTTACACATCAGAACAAATTCTATGTATAGGCTAACACAATTAACTTCAACACAATGTTTATGCCAATTTCTGCTCGTAAGTGATTTCACGCCCACATTCTCTGTACATTATAATATTTATTTCATTGTCAAATCAGTAGGCACATACTTGCTAATTCTTTTCAAATACACATATAAGCATACCGTAACAATAACCCAAAATATTTGCTTTCACTTTTACACATGCAATAATACTATACATACATCGCTGCCACACTTTGAATCCCTTAAACCAAGCTACTGTGACATACACCGCAATTTATGTAAAATTCGCAGATATTAACTGTGTACTTAACAACATCGACAACTTTTCAGTAACTGAGACCCTTAGGTGCCCACCAAATATGTGTCAAAGTAATATAAAAAGACCGGCAACATTTATAAAAATACTTCAATATAATATAAGAAGTATAGGTAAAAACTTTGATGCGCTATGTGTTCTATTAGCTCAATTAAAATTCGACTGCGATATCATAGCACTTTCAGAATGCTGGTTATCTTGTACAAAAAAAAATATCCCAAGTTTACAAGGATATGCAGTTAACTATACATCTAAAAATTATAATCAAAACGATGGTGTCGTGTTATATGTAAAAAAAACCCAAAATTTTATAGTAGAAGAGCCAGTTCTGGCAGAAGCTAACTGTCTAATGGTAAAGTTCGGACAACATTTGGTAGTATTAGCTATTTATAGACCCCCTAGCTTCAAAAATATTGTAGTTTTTCTAAATTCCTTACAAAAATTAATATCTGGAATAACAAGTTTTAAAAATCTTATTATAATTGGCGATATAAACATAAATATAAATGAAATCTCTAATGACGCCGTAACTTATCTAGATATGTTAGGATACTACGGACTCATTCCTGCGTACTACACACCTACCAGAGAAAATAGCTGTTTAGATCACACAATAATTAAGACTAAATTAAAATCAATAGCATGTATTCTTGATACATATACTACAGATCATAACCCAGTTATTTTTTGTGTTCAAAGTCAATATAATGAATCACGCAAAATACTTCGTAACCATTCCATAAAAATTGACTATGTTAAGTTAAAAGAAGACAGTAGTAAAATTGACTTCAATGATATCCTGGCAAGTAGTGACGTTAATTGGGCAACTAGTTCGTTTATCCAGCGTATCCAGCAATTAATATTAAATAATTCAATTAAAATTAAAATCCCAAGAAATAAAGTAACTTTTAAGCCATGGATTACAACTGGTCTGCTCAGATGTATTCGAAATCGTGATAACATGCACAAGAAATCCAAAAAAGATCCAAATAATGACACGTTGAAAATAACATACAAACTGTACCGAAATTTTTGTAATAATATACTTAAAAAATGTAAGCGGCAATATGAAAGCAACAAAATAAAAAAAGCGAAAGGTAATAACAAGGAGCTATGGGACTGTATAAGAGAGGTCGCCAATATAAATAATGACAAAAAACCACCAGATGAACTGTTACATATCTGTGATACAACCTCGGAATCTTTAAATTCTATAAATAATTTTTTTGTCGAGATAGGTGAGCAGCTAGCTAACAAAATACACAAGCAAATAATACCACCTAAGTCGCAAATAACGAATACAATAAATATATGTGTCAACTCTTTTGTCCTACTTGATGTCAACAACACTGAAATAGAACATACAATTTTAAATCTTAAAAACAAGAAATCAGTTGGGTGGGATGGTATTTCTATTGATGCAATAAAAACAATCAAAGACATTATAATACCACCACTCACACATATTATAAACAAATGCTTTGAGGTAGGCGTTTTTCCGGATGCCCTTAAAAAATCTATTAATGTACCAATCTACAAAGGAGGACCTAGAGAAAGTACGAATAACTACCGCCCAATTTCTCTACTCTCAAATGTTTCCAAAATTTTTTGAAAAAGCAATTAACTCCCGTTTAGTTAATTACTTAGAGAACAAACATCTTCTATCTGATGCGCAGTACGGTTTTCGCAAAAACAGGTCAGCGGAAGATGCTATCCACTCATACACAAACTTTTTAGTCCAAAAATTAGATCAAAAATTTAAATGTATCACTATATTCATGGATTTAGCAAAAGCATTCGATACCGTCTCCACAAAAAAGCTTGTAGAACATGTAGAGAGTTTTGGGGTTCGAGGAATACAACTAGATTTATTTCGTAGCTATCTCGCTAATCGCACGCAGAGCGTTAAAATTTATGATCATGTCAGTTCCGAGCATGCAATTAAGCGTGGCGTGCCTCAGGGAAGCATTTTAGGGCCTAGTTTATTTTTATGCAATATAAATGAATTGTGTGAATTACTGTTACGAAATTGTAAAATTATTGCCTATGCAGATGACACAACTTTAACATTTTATGGAAGTACATGGGACAATGTTCTAATAACTGCACAAGAAGGATTTGATAAGGGTTGTCATTGGCTTGCATGTAATTCTCTAACACTTAATACTGACAAAACTAAATTCATTGCCTTTACTATGAGAAACTCAGTTATTAATGCCAGCCAAAACTTCAAACTTTTTGCGCATAGTTGCTTCCAAAATACATCACCAAATTGCGCATGTCCAAGCATAAAACAAACTGATCAGATCAAATATCTTGGTGTAACGATAGACCAGAACTTAACTTTCAATGAGCATATAAATCATTTAACTAAAAGGATGAGGAAGCTTATGTATTTATTCAAGGAACTCAGACACGTAGCCGATGATGATTTAATTAAAACTGTGTATAAATCTTTATGTCAATCAATATTATCATACGGTATAACTGCATGGGGCGGAAGCTCAAAAACATTAATGTTGAAACTAGAACGGGCTCAAAGGCTGGTATTAAAGGTTAGTTTTCTAAAGCCTAGATTATTTCGTACAACAGAACTGTATAAAGAAATAAAAGTACTGACAGTTAGACAGTTGTTTAACATGGCAGTGATTTTACGAAAACATTCTGAACTGTATTTCGACGAAAATTATAAAAGCAATACCTTGACTACCAGACGATATTATTCCATATGTGATACAGAACAGACTAATACTGCATTTGCGCGCAGGTTTTATTTATATCAAAGTGGTAGACTATACAATCTTGCGAATAGACTCTTATCAATTTATGAAAACACAAAAAGAGAATGTAAACATAAAATAAGTGAATGGCAATTATCCCTTTCATACGAGGAGACCGAAAGGCTCCTAGAAGTTATTAAGTAGTTAGTTGTAATGTATTAGTTTTATATTCTGTTTTTATAGTACAGTTAACATCATATACAAATATACACACTCCATACACATAACACACACACAACCACACACACACACACACACACACACACACACACACACACCACACACACACACCCACACACCACACACACACCCACACACACACACTGAATGTGATACTTCAGATAAATATACTACTAATAATAAACTACACCACTAGTAGATATTATAGTACCATAAGTTATGTTATATATTAATCTAAGATTTTGTGTTAAATACAAAGGAAAACTTCCGGGGAGGAGACCAGGAGACCCATAGCACAGGGCTTACCTAGTTTGGGCACTCCTGTCTCCACAATAACATTGTAATAAAGTTTTGTAAAGAAATTTTGTGGAGAACAATAAAACATTATTATTATTATTATTATTTATCCACCGCGGCGCCCACGACCACGACTTCTGAAATTCCCGTTCCACTTACGAAAAAAGGCCGCGGGCGCGGGCGTTGTGAGCGCATCTTATATAAGTCACCATCGTTTTCTTTTTTTAATTCCCTTGAAGTTTTGGTGAAAACCCATTCCAACCCACCTATATGTATTTTGTGGGCGATGCGGTCGAGAGCAGTGACGTCGCGACGACCACGGGCTTTATGTGGAACGATAAAATAGGCATCGCGGTCGTTGAATGAAATCATTAACTGGAACGCGGCCATTCTGAGAACTCGCATGTCAAATATGTCAATTGTCATTTGTCTGTCAAAAACAGTAAAAAAGTTATCCAAATACGCACAAAATCGTAATTTTCGCCGATATTCAGTATTCACATTTAGAAAAATGTTTGCTAGAAACGCTGTAAATTCAATTATCAGGAATTCTTATTTCTGTAAGAATCCTATTCTTCTGCGAAACTTTTCGGCTACATCTATGAAGCACGATATTATCAAAATTCAAAGCACCGATGACTTCAAAGACAAAGTCATCAACAGCAAGGTTCCTGTCGTTGTCGACTTCTTTGCGACGTAAGTTTATTGAAACACAAACATTTATAAGACATGCGACTCATCCCGGTTTCGCATAAGTTCAATGAATTGCGGTGGTATAATGCCTGTCACTCGGTGAAGATGCAGCTTTATGATGGAGAAAGAATTTTCGAAATCGGTCCAATAGTTTTTGTGAAAATGTTACAAAATATTAGTACAGATAAGGGAGGCCCATGACCAGCAGTGGAGTATAAAAGCTTGATCTTTTATATCTACTGTTTGCTGTGTGCTATCTTCATATCAGTACATAATAATAAGATAATCTCCCTTTTGAATATATTTTAATGAGTGACATGCATGATATTCTCTATTTCTTTCTTCAATCTAATATCAGATATTGAATATAAGATATTTGTTTTGAACAAATAAGATTTAATTAGGTCTGTAATTGCATGATAATAATAATTTCAGTCCCTAGAGATCCTTTAAGATCTAAATAAAATCAAATTTCTTGCAATGCCATGTATGCTATGTGATTTTCAAGGGATACTATAAAATCATTTCAGTATACATGGTAAAAATAAAAAAAGGCTGCAGCATCTGCCAGTAGTCTTAGGGCGGAATTTACAGACCGCACTACGACTTTACTTTCAGCAAAGTATGCTTAGAACTGTCAGTACAGTATGGGATTTGACAGTTCGAAGCATACTTTGCTTGAAAGTAAAGTCGTAGTGCAGTCTGTGAATCTCACCATAAGTGTAAGATACTAGGACTTTGAGCAAAGTATGCTTAGAACTGTCAGAAATGTATTGGTTTTGACAGTTCGAAGCATACTTTACTCGAAAGTAAAGTCGTAGTGTGGTCTGTGAATCTCGCCCTTAGTGTCTACTTCAAAACCTAGAATCCTCATTATAAATTGATGAGTCTGTGAAAGCCAATTGATAGCAATTGGCTTGAAACAATAATTGATTATTGTCTTTGAAATTCGATTACGAGAATTCTTTTACAATGCATTTAAGGTTTTTCATATTTTTTTGCAGATGGTGTAACCCATGCAGATTGCTGACTCCTCGTCTTGAGTCTATCATATCTGAGAATAAAGGAAAAGTAATTTTGGCCAAAGTGGACATTGATGAACAAACAGACCTTGCCCTTGACTATGAAGTGAGCTCAGTGCCAGTTCTAGTTGCTATAAAGAATGGAAAAGTGCATCAACGTCTAGTTGGCTTGCAAGACAGTGATAAACTCAAGAAATGGATAGAGCAGTTCACATCAGAGGAATCTAAGGCTGAAGTAAAGGCATAAAAATTGTATTGTGATGTTATTGCAGTGATCCATAAATTATTAATTGTTAATGATATGTAGTTGAATATAAATAATTGTAAAAAAAATGTATTTTATTCTTGTAAACATTGTATTAGATTTCTTGCTCTAGTATACACAGAATCATTAGGTTTTACAATTTCAGCATCCGAGTCTCCCTTTTCTGCAGTATCTTCATTATTTTTATCATGTGATTCAGTCCAGTCATCCATTTGTTTTATAATTTTCTGAGCATCGTCTAGTAGCATGTTGCGTATGTTACCTTTGGCTGCTTCAAAGTACTCCAAAAGTACAGGCCATGACTCATTGGGAACCAGGTAAGATGAGAATTTGTTTTTATACAGCCACACCTGTTTAGCCTTCATGAACTTCCAGTTCTGTCTGTCATGTTTCCATTGCGACAGATAGTTGAGACATTGAGATTTGAGTTGGTCTTTAGCGGCCGCATCTGCATCAGCCTGACGCTGCGCATGTTTCTCCCTTTTCATTTGACGAATTGATTTTTTCCCCTTCTTGCCAGAACTTTCAGTTTGTGATTCTTGTTTTTTCTTTTTCATTTTCTTCGGCTTTTTCACTTGTGCCTCAGAACCTGAATCGTCATCGTCAATTTTCCTTTTTGTTGGTGTTTTTTCATCATTATTCTCAGTGTTATCATGGTTTAAATCTTCATTGTTATCATCGGTCTGTTGAAATTCGGTATGCTGTTCAGATTTATTCTTATTTCGCTTTTTCTTATTGCTACCCATGATTATAGTAATAACAAAGGCGAAGTAGGTAAGGTAACTCTAAAAATTAAAATAAAATTCAATATAACCTCACTCAAAGAGAATATAATATAACCTCACTTCTCATTTGACATTTCACTGCACTGACATGGTTAAGGATTTGGCTTGGATTTGGTTATTGGTCTGTGGGTCGGGTCTGTGGTTGTGGTTATGGATATCAAAGATTCTTTTTCATTACAGAATCGCTGCTAGGCATATTGCCAGTGTCAAGTAAAACGATATTTCATTTCATTCTTATGCCTCATAAAGTCGGAATCAGTCAGAGTAACTCAGTCAGTAATTCGAGTAAAGCGATGGCTACTTACTACCAGATCATTTACAATGAAGTTTTGGAGGAAACCTGAAAAACCGTGTTTTAGCACTGTTATTCTATTTCACTATATATAGCTGTTTAATAAACCTCTAACAAACAAAATGCCACCAACTTTATGAACTTTACTTTGAACTCAAAAATGCACCAAGAAATGAAATAAAATAAGAGCGAGCACCACACCACAACCACACATACATACGCCTCTTTTAAGTTCCCGCCAAAACTCCATATATGTTAACGTTACATTCATAACTTGAAAATTTGCCATAACCATAACGCAGCTGTAAAAACCATATTCACTGCCTCTCTGTCTGATTAAGGGCGATGCCATCCGTAGAAGTGAGACAAAGTGAATATCATATCAAATCAGACAAGAGCGGAAACTCTTTCAGTTTTCAAATTAAGATGTTGTTATTTGTTTTGAAAGTTATACATTTTTATTTACAGTTTTTTATAATTTGATCCATCTTACGGCCGTTAACTGGAACGCGCCCTGTGCCCAACACAGGCCCACAGCCCGGCACAGCTCACGAGTGTTGCCAACTGCACCGTAATTAGCAAAGTTCTACTACCTACCGTACGTTTCCAACTACCGTAGCAATAAAACACCGTAATCCGTAATAGGTGTGAGATCAATTAAGCATTTGCAACATTTTCAATTAAGATACCTATACGATATTAACAAAACCGAAATAGTATAGTAGTTGGGTACCTATCTACATACATGTTTTAGGAGTATTAGTAGTATTACAAAAAGGTATTCTCAATAATCTAGCGGAAGACTGTATTCCCCACCAATAAGTATCCTAGGGAGATTTTGATGGGAAATGAGAGATATTATGCTAACAAGTTTGGTAGAAGTAGTTTGTATTTTAATTTCGATGACTACTCGGAACTTTATAATTAGCTGTGTTAATTTCAATTTTATTTCACTTGACAGTACATACTTTATTTTGTCATCTCTTGTGTTATCTGAAGTTTTTAGTCTAAAAAATGGACAGTGATAATCTTGGACGTCCGTCACCGGGGTGTGGCAGAGGGGGGCAGCTGCCCCTAGAAAACAAAAAGCAGCACAATTTGTAGCAAAGACTGACAATAATATGTAAGAATAGGTACCAACCTGGCTCCTCTACAGTCAATCTGCCCTCCCCTATTGATCAAACTGCCTTAAATACTAAATCGTTGGCGACACATAATGAAACGAAAAAAAAAGAAATAAAAAGAAAGAAATAAACACGGTAATTTTACCGTATTTCAAATTATAAGTACCACATAATTTTGGAAAATCTACCGTAATTTTAGAAGATGTCTACCACCCAATCGATTTCGGAGTTGGTAACACTGCAGCTCACAGACCACAGACCACAGCCATTGTCAAACCATAGACTAAAATATATGTCAAACGCTGACTTAAAAATAAGTGGTTTTTAAAGTTTTTATGTACATTCATAATTACATAATAAAAAAAGAATTAGGTACATAAAAAAAAAAATTGACTATTTTGTGATGTATTAAGTCTTCCTGTACGTTTTATTGTTTTATTTATTATGAATTTGTCGATAAAAATGGTATTGTTTGTTGTCTATGTAATGGCAACAGACAAATCTCGAAACTGACCGCGAGTTTTGGCGGGAACGCGGAAAAGGGCTTTGTCGCTGCGTGATATTATTTTCGAAATTTGTGTATAGTCGCATTTTTATGTGTAAAAATGGTGTGATTTTTATCATAAAGCATTCGATAATGTTCACGAGTGTAAGAAAGTGATATTATGAAGTGAAAAGTGATTTTTCGTATTGCCTCCAAAATTTCGTAAAAACTTCAGTAAAGTCCCCATCGCTTTACTGGAGCCACCCCATCATCTCATCATATTCCTCATGGAAGCATTTAATCATCGTCATCTTCCATATGGATATTCATTAATTTAAAGAAATGTCAAATTCAATATGTATACGACTGAAAGACTCTGTATCAATGGTCATGACAAATTATAAAAAAAAAAAAGAAACTGATCGCAATTTTTGGCACGTCACAGCCGCGTCATCATGTCTCCGTGTCTGCTTTTATCGCTAGAGAATTAATTTAATCGACGT
This sequence comes from Macrosoma leucophasiata, assembly GCA_036365455.1. Taxonomy (NCBI): domain Eukaryota; kingdom Metazoa; phylum Arthropoda; class Insecta; order Lepidoptera; family Hedylidae; genus Macrosoma; species Macrosoma leucophasiata. Next base: position 13,909,898 of record JAWQUS010000024.1, read on the forward strand.
TACCATACGTTATCGGGACCTTTTTATGTGAACTGTTATTTTTGGATTTTTTCGATATAATTTAAAAAATGGAGCTGCTAAGGCAAGCTTCCAATACACAGTTTCTGTTCCCCGCGGCTGCAGTGGCAGTCGTTTTAGTATGCGCGGCACTGGTATTTATGTTCGGGTTCCGCTCGGCGGAGCAGCCGCAGTTCGATAAGCTTCCTCTGGTCCTAGATGACAGAAAGTCTTCGAGCAAGAAGAAGAAAACTAAGGAAAAGGTGAGTGATAATTCCGACTTTAATCCCGGCCGAATCCGTCTCGATGTGCTCATTTTATTTTTAACCTGTAAATACACGATTTGTATTTGAATTTGATGAGTGACAGTGTTTCTATTAGGCGTCATGTATGTTTTAGAAGTCGTCTCCCAACCGCACTGCGGTCGACGATGCTAAAGGGAAGACGGAATCATCGAAAAAATCTCCCGCCAAGGAGAAAAAGGAGGAGAAAGTAAAGGAGCCCGAGAAACCGAAACCTAAGGAGCCTAAAGTGGTCAAGAAGGAGGCGCCTGTTGAATCGAAGAAAGGGAAGAAGAACAAGGCGGCGGAAACCGAAAAGCCAGCAGATTTTGATGATGGTTCATGGCAGGAGGTGCCCAAGAAGAGCGATAAGAAGAAACCTAAGACGCCCGAGGAAAAGGAGAAGAAGGAAACCCCCAAGAAGAAGAAGAATAAGGCTAAAGATGCTGATGTAGAAGCTGCCCATGTAGCCGAGGAGTCCACTAGTGAGGAGACTATCAAGATTGTGAGTGCTACGGGACCTGAGGTGGACGAGGATTCTGCCCGTGCCTTGCAGGCTCAGATTGAGGAAGTGCAGCGGGTATTGAAAGAGGTGGGATATTTTTTAAGTACTTGTTTCTATATTATCTTCACCAAACCTCTTCCTTTTGTTTTATAATCATGAAAATCTTTTTTTTTTTTTCATCTACTTTGTAATCTCTGGTTTTTATGCAGTTGTTTATAGGATGCAGTTGTCTAGCTCACCCTTGATGTGAAAAAAGGCTTTACTAAGATGTGTGTTTTAGAAAATGTTAACATCCATCTGCTATTTTAGGCCTGTACTCACACATGAGAAGAAATTATCATACACAGCTGTTACAGTATAGCTTAATCTGTGCATTGTGTGTTTATAGGCAGAGCGACGTGATCAAGGTGGTTTTACTAGCACTGAAGATGAAGAGGTTCCTGAGGTGGAGTTGACTGAAGTAAAGGATCTCAGAAGTAACAAGAAGAAGGAGAATAAGGAAAAACAAAAGAAGAAGGCTAGTGAGGTTTGTATCACACAGGGATATTTTTTTTCCTATAATGAAAGTGTCAATTCACATTGATGGCAAATGAATATCGTAATTTGCAAACATCTGCATTTAAAGTAAAGAATACAAAAATAAAAATTCAATTAATAATTATTTTATTACCTAAGTATAATAATTGTACTGGTGATAGAGCTCCAGTGAACGAGCTCGGAGGTGTAGGCACCACCACATTACCTAATGTACTTGCCGCTAAATGGTAGTGTTTAACACTATCGTGTTCCAGTCAGGTGGTATGTACAGTCCTGTAATTTCCGGCATAACACCTAAGGCCTCAGAAGTGGTAACGCATCTGCATTTTGACCTCTGGTCTTTGTGTGAGTGTCTATAGGCTACAGTAATCACTTAACATCAATGTGAACTTCATGCTTGTTTGGCATAATACATAAAAAAAAAATAGAGTTGCTAAGCCAAAAAATGGTTCTACATTAATAGACACACCATAGGTGGGGACACAAAAAGGACAAATCGCATTGCGTGGGGCTATTGCAAAATTTGCTTCTCTGCAAAATTACCTTGTTACAACTATTTGAATACTGCAATCTATAGATATTTACCCAAAAACTATGAAAATTCAAAATGTAAAATAAATACAAAATACACATGATATTGTTTCTATGGAGCCAGACATTACCATCTAACAGGAACAAGATAGTGTTGTGCTGTGGTGCCGATGCCCTCAAGCTCTGACACTGGATCTACTTGTACTATTTACACATTGTATAATATCTAAACTGTTATTCTGGACTGTAAATAAAAAAAGCTTGTCAAAATTTGTATATTTTTATAAATACATTACATATTGTTTTATATTATTTCACATTAACACAAGCTTGTGAAATATATTTCTTAAAGAAAAAAATGGAAAGAAAAATTTGACTTCAGACTTCTTTTGATAGTATGGCAATAGATGGCGCTGCTGTCACCATAAGGCAATGCAATATATGTGAAGGAAAGATTTGACAAATCGGGCAGGACTTCGGTAGCTCAGTTGGAAGAGTGGCTGGACTAGATTCCCAGTGTTATTTTATTTTTATTTTTTATTTTAGGCCGCACCTGCAGTCAAGAATGTTGCGAAGTCGGAAGAGAAAGATTCTGATTTTGGTGATAATCAAGAGGAGAAACAAGCTGCCCCAGTGTTTGATGAGCTTGGAGGTGAGAGTTCACATTTTAAATTAATGCAGGATTAAAATTAAGTTTTAGTACAGTGCCCATCAAGAAATGTTGCACATTGAGCTTAGGAAAGAGACAATCGGCCAGTTTCAGCGTCGTAAAGCATTATATTTGCTGCACATTACCTATGTGACGTTTGTCAGTTGTTAGTCAATTGCCGTGGAATATGGTTGTATATAAGTTCAAATAGGCACCACTGCATTATCTAATCTGCTTGCCAGCTTGCCGGTAAATGATAGTGTTCCAGCCAGGCGATAATGTACGACCCAGCAAGTGCCCGCATAACAAGTTACACCCCAAGAATGGCAACGCATCCACATCGAAATCTCTGGAATAAGTAGATGTCTATTATAGGCTACAGTATCACTTACCATCAATGTATACTGTATGCGTGTTTGCCATGTCATGACATAAAAAAAAACACGCTTGACATGCGGATTGCCGGTAGTTTTATCGCGGGACGCTGCTGCCCATCCTGCGTTAATGCATTTACTACTGCCCTATCCGAATGATTTGAGCGCTATTGTTCTAGCCTTGCCATTACTAATATGTTACGACATAACAATAGCATAGTTGCAGTAAGTACGCTCTACATTACGTGTAGGGTAGACTAGGTACGGTTGAAACAGTTTCACTTATAACGTCCATAGTTTTGCTTTTTATAACCCGAGCGATGAAGGAGACATATTAAATAAAAGAGCATGTTTCTGTCTACTAATAAGCAGTATGGTTTTAGTTCCAGGTGTGTTATTTTTAAAAGAAGATCTAATTTAAAAAAAACCGATTTATTTCAACCGTCCCCATACTAGGGGCGGTTAAGTGATGACTGCAGCCTATAGACACCCACACAAAGACTAAGGTCAAAATGCAGATGGGTTACCACTCCTGAGGCCTAAGCTGTTATGCCTCTGTGCCGGAAATTACAGGGCCGTAAAAAAATAATTCTAAACATTGACATAAAATTTAAATAAGTAAATGATCTAAAAACAAAACAAAAATCAACTGTTTGTTTTTTAAACATAGCAAACTAAACAATACATTTTGAAATAAAAAACGAAAAGAAAACTCTTTTTGGCTTTCATTAGTTAATCAATCATAAGTCTTTGTACTTCGACAAGTCTATTTGTCCTCTCGAAGTCTAGCTTACGAGTACTCTCGGCATCTAAAAAAAATATTACAATGTTTCAACCGTACCCAAAAAAATGATTCAACCGTCCCCAACACCTATTTTAGTTAATATTCAGTTATAGTAATTGTATCAACAATGATACACAAAAACTAGTCACGATGTCATATTCCACGAGGTTCATTTTAAACAAAAACGCACACTCAATACTGTTATTTAAATAGAAACAACATAAAGTAATTGGAAAAATCTCCAAGCAAAAAAACTTACTTTTGGTCATCAAAACACAATAGGGTCTTTTAAAAGTAGCGCGCGGGGTGCAACGCAACATTGAGGTTCGTGTTAAGAACGGTCGTCCGCTTCGTTTTCCCCTTGGACCCTTTACTGGCCCGCCAACGGTTTGCCAGATAGTCCTTTGTTTCAACCGTACCCAGTCTACCCTACTTACTGCATCTTTGCTATTGACGGCAGAAATATTGTCTGACCCGCAATCAATTGTATTTGTTACAAGCATCATTTAATTATTGACCTACCATGACCAAATAGGTCGAGTTCTGTCTGATGGTGGGGTCAAAAGTCTTATTAATCGGCGTGCATGTATGAAGAGAATGATGGAGGTAGATAAGGCACGGGAGTTGTGTCATATCTGGCGCTTGACACTCTCTGTTAGGAACCTGGCGTAAAGATACATACATACATCATTTAATTATTCACCATGATTGTATATCATTACAGATACTTGGACTGACGCCAAGGTGTCTAAGAAGAGCAAAAAGAAAGCTCGCAAAGACCAGTGAGAGGTGAGTCATTCGTACAGGGTCCAGCCGGGCGCTCCGCCCCGTTGCTAGCTCAATGCTGTTCACACCGCTCATAAAACTACAACTGCATCTAACTTAATTTTTACAATATATTAGGTTGGGGAAAAAGTTTCTTCGCATTTTTTAAGATAATTCAAAACATTTTTTAATATAGTTTATTTAAATTTAACTAAAGTATGTATGTACCATTTTGTTCGATAACCTTTTGCCATCTTGTATGTAGGGACATGATCCCATTGCTATAAAAATTTTGGGACTTCTCATCAAAATACCGCGACACACAACATCACCTTATTGCGAGTTAATTCGAGTTTCGCCACAGTCTGTGAAGCCTGACCGGCCTTTGACCACGACCTTTTTCGCACGTTCTTGTCGTACGTGATCCACTTTTCATCACCAGTTATCAGCTTCTTCAAAAATGATTCGGTTTCATTACGTCGTAATAAAGAATCACAAATGAGTACACGGTTCATTAGGTTTCTTTCAGTGAGCTCGTGAGGTACCCAAATATCGAGCTTTTTTTTGTACCCAGCTTTTTTCAAATGCGCCAAAACTGTTTTGTGATCAATTCTCAGTTCTTCAGCTACGTCGTAACTACTGATATGTCGATCTTGCTCCACTTTTTCAAAAATGGCATCCATTTTATCCGTAATAGGGCGGCGACCAGAGCGAGGTGCATCTTTGACATCAAAATTTCCGGATTGAAAACGCTTAAACCAAATTTGTGTTACTCTCACAGACACTGCACTAGGTCTTTAAACATCGCAATTTTTTTTCGCGGCTTTGATTCATTTTTACCTTTTTTGTAGTAAAATTTTAAAATGTATCGAATTTCTTCATTAGATCTTGACAGTACGAAAAACAAATGAAAATCACACATTTGCCTAATTTGAATTTGGAATTATGTTCTTTAAAATTTTAACTTTCAATGATACCTAAACCAGCCAGATACAAATACTACAGCCAAAGAGATTTTATTACAAGTTCATACATACTATAATGCGAAAAGACTTTTTCCCCAACCTATTATTAAATGAAATGTTATAGTGCCAACTATTTATACCGATAAGTCATTGCTATGATTAGAGTTGCAAGGCATAATTTGTGTAAAGTTGTAAAGTCGAATATTGAATATGCGACGATATTGAATATGTTTATTCGACTACCCAAAAATTCATTTATATTTTTTTATCGCTAATCGCTACTGTACGTATGTACAGTACCCAGCAAGAATTATTGCATATCGAGTCTACGACAGAAACAATCGACTAGTTTCGACTTCGTAGAGCGTTATCTTTGTTACACCTGATAGTATTGCTAAAAACTTGATCAAAATGGTCGACAAATGTCACATAGGTAAAGTGTGAAAGAGATTACGCTCTACAGACCCGAAATAAGCCGATCCATTTTTCTCGTTAGAACATTTCTCTTTGTGGTGATTCTCAACATATTTGTTCTCTTATTATATACTTAAGCTTTTGCGCTAAATCATCTTAACACGACAGGAAATAGTAAAAGAATGCCGATATTCATTGCAACTCTAATCGTGATATTGCGGTACGATCCGTGTGTTTCACACGTCTGACACGACTTGAGTGTATGAACATGGAAATATATTTTTTAAACAGATTCATGGCAGATGCAATTTATATTTATTACAAGTCGTCGACGATGAGTGACGCGGCTCGTACTGCTTTGATTAAATTCATCGACATGACATATTGAAATTTTAGTGATCTAATGTTAAAGATTCCCACTTGCCGAAAAGATTACTGTATTGACTTAATTGAATAATGTTTTATTGTTAGTCAATAGTTTGTAGTTTTATAGGGTGTGAAATTGTTTATATTATTAATATTATAACCATTCTTACACATTCAGTTTACTTACGTCCATGTTTTAGTTTCATATTTTATGTTATGACTTGTTTTTTTTTCATAATAATATAATTATTGTTTTCTTTAAAGCATAATAGGTTTTGTTTTGTATATGTTACAAGAGTCATTATATTATTTTTGAGAGGACCTTTTGGAATCTGCAATATTTTTTCATGTTACAATTTTATTTTGTGCTGGTATATTTACTATGTGTTATGAATTATTTATCTTCTGACATGTAATTTTTGAGCAAATTATTAAATGTATATAGGTCTGTAACCTGATATAGTACCTATGTAGTTAAGGAGCATTATTTCATTCTAACATTCAAGAATTTCTGGTGCTTGTAGTATTATATTAAGTCTTTTCTCCATTCATTCCATTTGTGTGCATTTGTCCTTGTGTAATCTGTGTATTATTTATTTTTTGCAGCTGATATTTTCACACAACAAATGTATTCTATCCTTAGCTCATTTGTGAAGTCATTAGATGATCGATTATAATCTATTTATATGAGGGTAACCTTAATTCTAAATTGGACCAACAAATGCATTGAATTGTTTTTAATGCTTTGTAGTTTCTTTTCTGTTTCCGCTAGCGTACCTACATTCATAATGTCTAGAGACAAAATATGGATTCTTTCCGTCCATACTTGTAGGACTACGGCAATCTACCTTCGCAGACGTTTATTTTTAATATTAAAACATATCTATTACTGATGTGATATTAAAAATACATACTAAACAAATAATAAACCGTGCAACCAGCTCTCGTTACGAATAAATGCAGCAAAATACTGTTTTATTATTGCAGATTCCTATTTTGTATACTTAGGTTTTAAGAATAAACGGATTTCCGATGATGTCAGAGCGGAATTAGTGAGGAATCAATTTAAAATTTAAATTAAATGTCTCTGATTGCGAGTAATATTATGTAACTTATTGTTATAGAAACATAATAGGATAAGAGTGAGAGCATCAATAATTTTAAAATTTATCTTACTAGACGAAAACGTATCAATAATTTAAAGTTTTATATATTTACGTTTTTTTTAATCGTCCGGGTTATCGGTTGTGTTGTGTCAGGTCTTAGTTGCACTTCTTTGTTATTCATTACTATGTAGGTACATACTCAAGATATCGTGCATAATAAAACTCATTTTGAAATTGTAATTGCTGCATGACTATTTAGGGTTCGTTATTTAGATTTTTTCCTTTTTCTCTTTTATCATGAACTTGGGACACTTATCTTGTGATATCCGCTCGTGTCAGAGGAATGGTTCGTAGGAACGTTTCGTTGGTAATTGTTCAGTTGTGTAAACGTGTACTACAAAATTCCTCTGTGCGCACCTTGTGGACTTTACCACTTATTTTATTGTTATCGCTATTTCTATAGGTGAGTTTATCATAAGACATTTGAAGAGTTTTTATTTTCAGTTGTTTGTGTTTCTATGATGATTAAAATTTGTGCTCCGTTATTTTATTAACGAAACACTTGTACTTAGGGCCTAAGGGTTTCATTAATATAGTGGATAGAGCCGATTTACGAAATGATTGAGTCAACGCGTACGTTTTATGTGTACGAAATAGAGTACCAATATATTAGACATTAAAGATATTTTTCGGCTTCGTATTCATAATGTAGTGTAATAGAAACGGATGGGATATTGTTGAGTAGAAACAGGAACATCGGAGAATGTTATTGTTTGATAGGCTCTAAAACATAATGAATGTGTAATATAAATATTTTTTTAAAATCAATAAAGAGTGATATTGATATTTGTGTTGTTTTGTATTTAAAATCACCCTGCATCTTTTATTCTGTTAGGTTTTTGTATTCATTTGTATAGGAAATAAAACAAGGTAGAAAGTTGTACATCATGTAATTGTATAAAATTCAAATATCATTAATACAAAATTTGAGATTCATTTTTACATAAAAAAGTTAATATTATCGACTAGATATTATAATAATTGTGTAACTTTATCAATCTTATAAGTATTTTAATTATTGTGAATGTGCGTATATTAAATCTAAATAATAATGTATTGCATTTACACACATTAATAAATATGGAATATGTATAAAATCATAGTTCATAATAGGAGTGTGAAATATGAATAGTATGAAATAAATGCGGAAAATCTACGTCTTACAAACACACATGATTAAATTCGCATTGTGATTTTAATTTTATAGCTAAAGGAATAATATTGGGTAAGGTATCTACGGTGATTATCAATCATTTCGTGACTTCAGACAACATATTTCGTCGTATCCTACGAATAAGGACACTGGTTATAATGTCTTTTTTTAAATTTATTGTTTATTTAAAATCCGCTACTAATTTTAAATTATATTCATTCAATAAACCACAGAAAAAATATTTTTATCAACCTCGAGATAGTTTTAAAATTAGCCACTATTGCTATCTTTCAAATTTCTCGAAGAAAACAGCCACAACAGTCACAATAGCTTTTTTCTTTACTGGAGAATTTCTAACATTATGTGATTTTGAAAATTGAGGTATTGATTACGCGTAGTGTTTAATGCAATAAAAATTATAACATGCATAGACCGAAATTCGTTAAGAGAATAAGTTGTATTATGTAGGTAATAAAAGTTATATATAGTTTATAAAGTAATTCTAGGAACTGCGTAGAAAAAGGCGCTATTGCATCAGTTACTTTATTCGACGGAGTAGTCGTATGGTATTATTTTATTAGTATGAATAGCTGTTAGCCCTAATCGATTCTGTGGTTTTATTCTGCGTACTATTTTTTAGTACTTACAACACATTTTAATCCAAAGAATAAAGATATATGGGACACATTTTACGGAAATATTGAGTTAATAGTCTTATTACAACTTTACAACAATTTACTTATCATTTAAATGTTAACATCGCAAAAGTATCAATTAATTTTTTCACATAAGATTTAAAAATCTTCCTCCTGAAAAGTTGCGTTTTTTGCAGTTGTGCCTTTATTCGTAGGATACCTCGATTTTTGATATTGCATAAAACATCATCGTCCATTTTACCGAAGATTATTGATCAAATATGTAAGTTAATTACAATATAGTATAATATATATCCCCGTGTGGATTGAATTACCAATTCAATTAACACGGGGATGTCATTATTAGTAAAATTAACATACGAGCGCGCACTCTATAAGGATATTTGATTTATACATTGGTGTTGTAATGTAAAATACATTTCTTGCACTAAAGTAGGTATAACAACAACATACTTTCGATGATCAAAATCGTGATAGGTGTAAGTTTGGCAAGTAATATGTCATTTATATCTATGTGATATCGTTAAAAAATGATGTTCATTTTTCACTCATGGGTGGGTATTGATACCTATTATCCTAATTTTATTCAACCTCGATTTATTATTTTTGGTTGGCATGTAGGTAGGTACCTACGTACCTAACCGTATACGAAATATCATTAATCACAACAAAATTAAAACATTAACACAAAAATCAGCAACAATTATAATACCTACTTCAGATGTTTACCCCTTTGATTTAATTTTAATATGAGGTTTAGTTACATAGAGAGATACAGAGAGGTAGAAAAACTGACAATTTATAGGAAATGGTAAGTATTATTTCACAGTTTACCACCACTACAAGCCTAATATGTGGAAAATTGTGTGGAAATATTATTTTGGCGCACACACTGAAAGACTTGAAAGATTAGGCTTAGGTATGTACTTATAAATATATTGATATGTTGAGTCTTTAACTACTTAATTTAGGTATTATCTGGTATCTATTATTAAATACTTATTGGTTTGTCAATTAGTATTAGGTACCTTGAATTATTATATGATTCATAATTGTGAATTTTGAAACTACGAAATAAGGAATTAGTAAACCGTATTTGACCGCCTATGGCTACCTACAAGTTTGAGAGGCTACATGTTATTGGTATGGTATATTGGTATACTTGATTTTTACTTGGATTTAATGATAGAGTTTTGTTGTAGTGTAAAGCTCAAAAATCGCATTTGGTGGCTGGCTCGGCGGTGTAAGGTTTGTGACGGGAGAGCGCGGCGCTCTTGCTGCGTGGCTTACGGGCCGGCGGCGATAGTGATGCAGTTTGTTGATGTGATCACCCGCTATTTTACTTCCTCTATGATTTTGACAGTCGAGTAAGTTACCGAGGAAGACTGGCCACCTGAAAGAAAGTGGTCACAGTGGACATTTGCAACGCTGCCAACTCTTGACGCCGGTTTTGAAGAGCCCCATATTGTAGGGCTGAGGGAACACCTCAGAGGGAAGTTCATTCTACAATTTGCACGTTCTCTGCACTGTCACGAGTCTAGTCGGTACGGGTAGAAATTCTCTTTCGGCGTGTAGTGCGATGTAGGACATATACGGTATAACTTGTTGGTGTGGTGATATCGGCAATGTCTGAGCTCGCGCCGACTCCCTCTTTAACTTTAACAAGCAAGTAAGTTATTGGCACTTGAACGCTATGTTTTAAAGATGCAGAAAATTGTTGTAGCTTAAATTTCAGAGTCGCTTTTGGTGTCTGGTTTCGCGGTGTTGGGCTTATGGTAGGAGACCGGGACGCTCTTGCTCTGCACCGTACGCAGCGGCCGACGGCGGAAACGTTGCACCTTGTTGGTGTGGTGACATTGGTCCCAATCGGATACGCGTGAACTCGCGCTCACTTCACCTGTTAACTATGACAGGCGAGTTAAATAAGTTAAATAACTGATATTTATAGTGAGGCTTTGTGAAGAATGTTATTAAGATTAAAGTTCAGAGTCACTCTTAGTGCCTGGTTTGGCGGTGTTAGGCTTATGGTGGGTGGGCGCAGCGCTCTTGCTGCGCGGCTTGCGGCGCGGCCGGCGGCGGAAGCGGCGCAACTTGCCGGTGTTCGCGGGCTGCGCCTGGGCACGCGACTTTGTCTCCACCTCCAACTTCAGACGGGCGAACATGTCGTAGTTTGTGATCGCGCACATTTTACCTGATGACATATTAATTTATTATCATAAAGCTACTAGAATAGTTGGCAGGATACTGTGGTGGTGTCATGGGTGCTTAAAGAAGACCATTTTGGCCCAAAATCGAAATATCAACATTTGTCAATTAATTTATTGGATATATAGGTACCAACGTTATTATGATACCCATTCTCGACATCAATTTCTGTCTTAAGCGATGGTCGTCATGAAGATTGCAATTACGTTATGCAAAAGGAAATATTAAGAAGCGCCATTAAGTTATGTATGTAACAATACCTACCTACCTCTTGTTTACCGCACCGATGCTTACGTTTACCTACCTAAACGGGTAATTACGATTGCGATAGTAAATTACTAACCATTGCAATATTCTTCCCCGCACTCGGAGCATGAAACAATTCTCGTTTCGGTCACCCCTGACCGATTTTTTGTTTTCCTTATCATATTGTTTTTGGCATACTCCCGCTTGTCCTTAGCTTTGGTTTTTATTTCCGATTTTCCAAGTTCAATCAATCTGGAAAATAAAAATGATAAGTAATTTAACTGTTTACATGTCTTTATGATAGGTAGGTACAGAAAAGCTACACCTAACGTTTTATTCTTCTCTAAGCGTAGAGTGCCCAAAATATAGGTTTATCTAGTCTGTGCTCTTTTATGTTCATCATTCTTTTCACAACAAGTAAGTACCTATAGTAAGTAAGCGTATAATCTTTTTTTGCTTACGATAACCTAAATAAACTGCCAGATATTATTTAATAAGGTATTACCAACAGTAGCGGATCTAATATAGGGCTCTAATTTGGGGCTCAAGTATTCTCAAATCATGCAAACCCAATTCAACAGTGACAAATATTATATTAATAGAAGTTAAAATTTAAAAAAAATCTGCCTAGTCGCCATTTTTTTTAATTACCTATCTGAGTATTGAGTATAAAGTATGAAATGGAAAGGTGTGAATTAATTTTAGACTTGCCTATTAAAATATTCTTCATCCATTTTGTTTTTAGGTCTGATCGACGTCAGCATACGCCACTCTATAGGGACTGCACATAGATCCTCAAATTTCAGTCCTCGCATTTCCACTGGTATTGGGTCCATAAAAGTAAAATGTTTCTCTTCATAACCACGTGTGCCTAACTTTTCATATGCGCGAATCTCCTTACGAGGGGTTTTAGTTTTTTGGTCCACTGCTTTGTCCTTAATTTTTACATCTTCGGCTCTTACCTATTATGATTAGTTATATTATTAAATACCGATACATATCTATTTTATGGACGATCAATAAAATTACCTTTTCGGGCCTTGTCTTAAAATCTGGTACTTTGTCCAAAACAGCTCTGTATTCTTCAGCAGTATTTATCACAGTCTTAGATAGATCAAGCATAGGCGCTTCATCTTTTTTTTTGTCAAACAAATCATCTATTTTAGACATTGTTCTAAATGAAACACTCAAGTTGTTGCGAAGAGTAACCTTACACTAATACTATCGATAAAACCCAGTTTGGGTCATTCCCTAGACAACGTTGGATCAATATGGATACTGAGGTATTATTACTTTATAAAATAACAGCACACAAATTATTTATATACCTAGCTCTAAATCACGGTAAACGTTCACTTTTGGTTCTGAATATTAACTACCTATTTAAATATCATTTTTATCTAAAGTGAGCTCTTTTTTGGTAGTATTTAATTTATCAATATATTTTTTTGGATTATCTATATCACTTATGCTACATTTCGCATTTCTATCGTTAATATCATCCATCCATAATTTTCTACTTCCATATTTATCATTGATAAATTTCTGTGAGAGTGTAATTCTTTTTGTAGGCGATTCTTTAGGCGATTTTTTGTGTTCTATTTTATCGTTTGACGTTATTTGGCTCAATGAAGTGAATTCTGGTAGAGTATTGTTTGCTGATTGTTCAGAAACACTGTTATTATTACGAAAATAATCTTGATTTGAACGTTTATTTCTCCAGTATGATTGGCTTAAGGAATTACGTTGTTTTACATTGTTTTCGGGCTTTTCTGATCGCGTTGGAGGACTTGGTGATCGACTATCTTCACTTGATTGCGATAAATATTGTCTGACTTGCGGGCGGTATTTTTGCCTCAGTTTTCTTTTTTGCGTATAAAACGGATCTTTTTCGCTTTGTTTTTTATATTGAGCTACGGGGCGGTTTGCTCCCCATTTCGGACGATTATCTATGTCTTTTTTGTATCGTTCTTCAGAACGTAAACGCCGATCTTTTTTCAGACTGTTGCGGTGACTATCCTGAGGTGCATTTTCGTCTATATTTGGATAATCTTTGTCGATATCTCTTTCTAGGTCTTCCGTTTCCACAATTCTATCTGTAGTTAATCTACTTGTGTTTAAATCTGTCTGTGTTGACGCGTCTTTAGTGCGTAGTGTACGATACTTTCTGGGTGTTAGAATTTTCCCAGTTTCACTTAGTTCCGAAATATTGTTAAGCGAATTTAATGAAACACTATATAAACTGTTGTTTAGATTTTGGGGAACTAAAACTGCTAGTTGTATATTATTTGATTGGCCGTTAATTATTTCACTCGTCCCCCCGATGCCGATTGGTACAATATTATATTGATTGTTATCAGACAAAGGAAGCGGGGGCACGTTATGTATAAATAAATTTAAGTTGCTAGTAGCTAAGGATCGCGGTGAATTGAAAGCCGTTGTTTGATGAGAATTCGCGTCCTTTTTTATACTTTTCGCAGAATGTACATCATACGTTCTGTTTGTTTTTGTGGGACTAATTGTTTTAGTTGGGCTCGACTGAGAATTTTCTACTAGTACAGCACTTCCTTCATTGCTTCCGTTGCCATCGTTCGATATCTTTGAATTTGACGTTTGTTTGTGGCAAATAAATCTTTTCTCCTTATCTTGCCTTGCCTTTTTTTCAGCATCTTCGAGTGCCTTTCTTAGAGTTTCTAGTTTACGTTGTTCCATTCGTTGCTTTTCTTCATTACGTCTTTTTTCTTCTTCGAGCCTTAATCTGTCTTCTTCTTGCTGCCTCTGTATCCGTGATTCTTCTAAGCGTTCCTCTCTCAGTTTTCGCTCTCGTTCTTCTTGGCGTCTTTTCTCGCGATCTTCCAATTGACTAAGAATGGCTGATTGTAACTCGAGTGCTTTTATTCGTTTATTTTCTCGTTGTGCCTTAACTTCTGGTTCTATAGGAACATTTTGTCCCCTGAGGAATGTTCTAAAAGAAAAAAAGTATTCATAAAATATTCATAAAATTGAAAGATTTTATGTTGATAACGCTACTGATAATAACTAGGTATTTTTCAAAGCTTAAATATATACCTTCCTTCATCGCTTCCGTTTAACGATGATCTATCACAATCCAATCCTGAATTAGTAGAACTTCTTTGGTCTATGACTAGCACGTCTGCTGTATTTTCTATCATGTTCAATCCACGCTCTACCCATGATGGAGTTCCTTTTTTTTGATTTGGCATCTGTGAATAGTAATATATTTTGAAAAAGAAACAATTACTCCATAAATTAGTAGAATAATAAATGAACAACATATGTATGGTATAGCAGACGAATATTTCCTGACCCTCGTATTAGGTGGCATAGAATGAACTAGTTTACTTAAGCAATTTTACTTTGCCTGGTTATGTCAACCTAGTTATGTTAATTTCATGTTGGGCTTAATTATTCTTAGCTGTGTAATTATTTATTATGTGTTGGGGTCACGACCTGCGGTAATCGTGCATTTGGGGCAGTGGGCTCCCAAAGACGGCCAGTAGCTACGCCTCGGTCACCCCACCGGGGGCGGCCTTCCTCGGTAGGCCCAGAGGGACTTCGGGTCGACCACGCGCCATCCGTCACGCCAGACCGCCCACTTGAAGGTAGCTTCCTATTTGAAAGAGGAAATTGACCACTTATTGT
Source organism: Macrosoma leucophasiata (assembly GCA_036365455.1). Taxonomy (NCBI): domain Eukaryota; kingdom Metazoa; phylum Arthropoda; class Insecta; order Lepidoptera; family Hedylidae; genus Macrosoma; species Macrosoma leucophasiata. The sequence goes on from JAWQUS010000024.1 coordinate 13,925,155, forward strand.
TCAATTGTTTTTTGTTTATTATTGAAATCGACGGTCACGGAAATGTAATTGTGTTGTTTCACAATTTAATCTAGGGAAAGATCATTGTTGTCAAATTTGCAAAGTAAAATTAAGATAATTTTGCACCAATCGAGTTGTACTGTACCTACATCATATTCATGATGAGACGTAAAATATACGGTATAATTATTTACGTTTTTCAGTACAACAGAGACGATTCCTAGTTTCTAGGTATGGAATCAGTACTTTTTATCATATCATGTAGAAGTGACTTACAATTGGGATAATAAGATGAAAAAGGTGAATCGTATGAGATAGAAGGGCTTAATATGTGAAGAAAAGAATCATGGCAAGTTTCATACATTGATTTGTACAAAATAAGTTAGAAAAAGTTACAAGTTAAAACGGATTAGAAATATTATCTAAGGAACCTAAAGAATATTTTCTGGTATGTAAATTATTTTTAAATCACCGGAATAAAAATCGTCTTTCCTAACAACAGTAGAAGCACTCCATACTTATCCTAATTCAATTTCAAACCTTTTATTCCGGAGAGTTAAAATATTTAAAGTATCAGGAAATGTTGTTTAGGTTCACTGGACAATATTTCCATGCTGATTTACCGTGCACCTTTTTTCATTTTTTTTGTACAAATCTTGCCATGATCCTTTGTGAACAAATAAAATAAGTAAAGTTTAAAATAAAAATATTTCCTATTTTAGATTCTTTATAGGTACGATTTGCAACAGCTTATATTATTTAAAAAAAAACGCAGTTTTGACGAATATATTTTTTAATGTTTTCTATTCATAAAATTCACAGGTTTTTCCTCGAAGGAGGAATCAATATAAGGACCAGTCATTAGGGTTTTTATATACTTAAGCCGTTTTGAGTCGTTTCGCAACTAGTAACGTTTTGAATATCTTAAATATTAGCTATTGAGTAGACGTTTCAAAAACAAGAGGGATAATTTTGTAATTTCATAATACAAAATTTAAAAAAATAGTAGTCTACATCCCTAATGAAAAAAGAAGAGATAGAAATACAAAAGATGGAAACGAATGTTAAAGAAAAACATTTCAAAAACTCTAGATTATCTACCTACTAAGTACGTACCTACCTATTAGTTTAACTTTCTTTAACTTGAAAAAGTATGTGGTGTTTTACCTGTTTTCCTTTGTATCCTGTTGCCAAGCAACTACGGGAGATTGATTTACGACATCGCGTACCGTCCTGTATTGACTCCTGTTCATGTGGTTTATCGTTTCACTGCCGTATCCCGAAGTGTCACCTTCGCCGTCTTCGTCATAAAATGAGAATCTTTTAGCACTCGGTATGTTCCGATTCAACACTTGACTTGTTCTTCTGTTCTCTTCTTTGGTGTTTCTATTTTCTATGTGATGTATTGGCGGCAAACTCGGACTCCTTTGACGTTGAATAGGCTCGTGATACTCGTAGGATGACTGTTTGTGTAACTCAAGCGTACTGGCAAATTGATTTCGCACTTGTAAGCGATTAGTGTACCTCTCGCCGGTACCCCATGGTAGGTACAGATGTGACATCTCCTCTGTTGAAGAATTAATTATTTATTATTGAAACTGTATTAAATATTTCTAAAAGGAACGTATTAAGCATTGCTCCGCTAAGTACCTTCCATGATGAAAGTCGTTACGGAATGAGCAATTTATTGCATTCGTTAAAGAAAAAAGTCTAAGATTTCCCCTTTACATTGTTTAAGGGTTTTCGAGTTTTGTCGATAACGCATGCAAGGCAAATTGTTAGTCATGCATGTTGGCTATGAGACAACTTGGGGATTCGTTTTTATGTAAATTTATTCATTTTTTGTGTTCAAAGTTTCTGGTGTTCCCTACCGATTTGACGTGTCTTCCTAGTGTCTACAGCTATCATTAGAATCTTTGAGTGATCTTCTTATTCTTGTAGAACATAAGAAAATTAATGTTGTGGCTAAATCCACAATTGAAGATTAATTTTATAATAATGTTTTATTATGTAACAGTATTTATAAAACATTGATTACAGGCAGGTAGAGGTTAAGTTAGGTTACAAATAGGATGAATTTAATAACTCTCTGGCTAGATTGGCAAGTATAAAATAACAGTATAATTCACGGAATAGATAAATAAATATCTATTCTGTGGTATAATTGCTAGAGAAATAATTACATCTGTATTTAATTATTATGTAAGTATAAGTTGTATCTATTGGAACGGGGAAGATAAATATTAAAAAAAAAGTAAAATGAAATAGATATTCGCAAATGGTAGGTTAGTAGCAAAGCAATCATATTACCTAGGCGGTTCCACCCCGCTCTGAATATATGTTAGGTAGTTACTAGTATTATCCTTATTCTACCAATAACTTGCTGTAGGTTGGTCCGAGTGTAGAGCAGTAACCTACCTAAGCCGGGTCCAAGGGATTCTCAATGCCTCTGTCGGGGCTCCACGATAATATCGGTCATGTTGAAATTAAGTTAGGTACCTACTAAAGTTTATAAGTATTCCACAAAAACTTTAATATTTTTTGATTAGACTTAATAAAATATGTAGGTCGATACCTCGATACATGATTAATATAATAGGTTGGGGAAAAAGTCTTTTCGCATTATAGTATGTATGAACTTGTAATAAAATCTCTTTGGCTGTAGTATTTGTATCTGGCTGGTTTAGGTATCATTGAAAGTTAAAATTTTAAAGAACATAATTCCAAATTCAAATTAGGCACATGTGTGATTTTCATTTGTTTTTCGTACTGTCAAGATGAGTGAATCTAATGAAGAAATTCGATACATTTTAAAATTTTACTACAAAAAAGGTAAAAATGCAACGCAAGCCGCAAAAAAAAATTGCGATGTTTATGGACCTAGTGCAGTTTCTGTAAGAGTAGCACAAATTTGGTTTAAGCGTTTTCAATCAAGAAATTATGATGTCAAAGATGCACCTCGCTCTGGTCGTTCTATTACGGTAAAATGGATGCCGTTTTTGAAAAAGTGGAGCAAGATCGACATATCAGTAGTTACGACGTAGCTGAAGAACTGAGAATTGATCACAAAACAGTTTTGGCGCATTTGAAAAAAGCTGGGTACAAAAAAAAGCTCGATATTTGGGTACCTTACGAGCTCACTGAAAGAAACCTAATGAACCGTTTACTCATTTGTGATTCTTTATTACGACGTAATGAAACCGAATCATTTGTGAAGAAGCTGATAACTGGTGATGAAAAGTGGATCACGTACGACAAGAACGTGCGAAAAAGGTCGTGGTCAAAGGCCGGTCAGGCTTCACAGACTGTGGCGAAACCCGGGTTAACTCGCAATAAGGTGATGTTGTGTGTGTGGTGAGATTGGAAGGGCATTATTCATTATGAGCTATTACCACCAGACAGGACTATCGATTCTGAACTCTACTGCGAACAACTGATGAGATTAAAGCAAGAAGTTGAGAGAAAGCGGCGGTGGGGTGTGGTGTTTCATCATGATAACGCTAGACCTCACACATCTATAGCCACTCAGCAAAAATTAAGAAAGTTTGGCTGGGAGGTTTTAATGCATCCGCCGTATAGTCCTGACCTTGCACCTTCAGATTTCCACCAGTTTCAGTCTCTTCAGAATTCTTTATGCAATGTTAGGTTAACATCACGAGAGGACTGCCAAATCCACTTGTCGCGGTATTTTGATGAGAAGTCCCAAAATTTTTATAGCAATGGGATCATGTCCCTACCTACAAGATGGCAAAAGGTTATCGAACAAAATGGTACATACATGCTTTAGTTAAATTTAAATAAACTATATTAAAAAATGTTTTCAATTATCTTAAAAAATGCGAAGAAACTTTTTCCCCAACCTAATACTTGCCGCTAAATGGTAGTGTTCAACACTATCGTGTTCCGGTCAAGTGGTGATGTACGGCCCTGTAAATTCCGGCACAGAGGCATAACACCTTAGGCCTCAGGAGTGGTAACGCATCTGCATTTTGACCTTGGTCTTTGTGTGGGTGATCTGCATGCTTGTTTGCCACTTCCATTACATAAAAAAAATGAATTCATTTTTAATAAACAGTAGGCAACTAGGTATTCGTACAACTGCTTTCCCTTATATACCTATTTGGTTTTCCAAAAGTGTTCCGTTTTCAAAAGAGTTTGATCCATTATGACCATTAACAAACTTTTTTATTAGAGTCTTACCCCCTTATTCATAAACGTATTTTAGCTAAAGTGTTGCTAATCTCTCCATTGTCTTTTTCTATCCTGCACATTTGACAATGCAACTGACAAGGCAAAGCATTCTATAGCTAAAACGTATTGTACGTTTATGAATAAGGGGGTTTATTTGCAGAAAAAATCAGAGAGGTTTTGATTATTACATGCAGAATTTGATTACCTATTGATAAAGAAAAAATCTTTCATAATATCAAAGGTCAAATACCTAGTTCTCATAGTTCTCTTCTTCTTGTTCTTGTCTACTTTGTTTTTTGTTACCTACCTTATTAAGTTTTTCACAAATACCTATAAAAAATGAAGCTTTCTTGCTATGATCAAATGAATTAAAATAAAGGAAACTAACCAGTAAAATTTAATATCGGTCCGGTGATTTTACAAACTTTCTCCTCAGTCCGTGTTGTCGGTTTGTTAGCGTATTTTAGATAGGAAGATTAACAGCGAATGTTAATCGAATCACTGCGAAACTAAATAGCGACGCAAGTGAATGAAGCATCGTTAAAATTACTCATTAACTTTAAAATTAACGCAGTACATAATTGCGTGTACAGTTGTATAATCTGAATGAAGTAATTGTAATGTATGTGATCTTTTGTACGATATCTACACACCTGACACTGTCAATATGTATAGATGCTTAGATATTTAATAGATAGAGCTAGTTATTTTCTTAAGCTTAATAAAATACCTATTAAGTGTATGCACATCATGCAATTAGTGATTTATCTGCCTGACCCTGGTCTATAAACTACTTAGAAAGGCATGAAACCAACTTTCTGGGCCAGGGTAATCTTAAAAATAATAACGCAAAGGTATAAACGTAGGTAAGTAGGTATGTTTTTTACAACCTACCTATAGGTACGTTTCGTGATATTGTCTCTCAGAGATCTGGTGAAATACTTAACAACACTAGGTCCCTACAGAAAAGGAAAACCTATCGTAGAGGAGGACGAACGAGAAACACACGCCAAATAGAAATGGTGAACTTAGTTAATCGAGATAATCAAGAAATACCTACAAAGAATAAGTATAGGCACATGCAAGCCGGATGCTGAATTTTCATGGAATGTTTCTTAAAAAGCAATAAACCTAGTTTAACCATTTACTTTTATTTAATAAAGTTATTATAAAGTGAAAAGAAAAAAGAAGTCGGAGACTTCATCTGTTTTGTTTTCGGGCGTTACGCTCTCATGCACGTGGAATAAACTGCGATGGGCAGTGTTTTTGTTATTATTTTACCACCACTAATATATACCTATACTTACTTAGTTTATTTTATGCAATATTTGTAAACATAAGGTCTGACGTGTCTGTCTGTACCCACTGCTTTTCATTTTACCTGTCATAGGTATATTTTATCTGCTATACTACAATACAACCTTATCAGACCAAATATACATAATCAAGGTACAGAAACTACAAATAAATACAAAAAGAGATTTTTAGGAACCCAGGAAATCCGTATAGGTGTATAAATAACCTGTATTTATCGAAAGCCTCTCTTGTGCGTTGTCCTGAACACGATCCTGTGAATGTTCCCTACATTTGGAAAAGCCGGTATGGATTTTGTAACACACCTATTTAACTACTTAGTTTACTTACATAACTGTATCATTTACATCAATTTACGAAATACATAAACAAAATACATATCAAGCACGTTTTACAGAACAAAAATCTAGAAATATCAGCCATATTAATATGTCACAAATCCATACTGTTACAGAAATCGCCACTAGAAAGTACGTGACTTGCGTAGTGAACTGAAATGAAAGTGATATCTATACATTCTAATCTTTAAAATAACTAGTGCAAGTAGGTATGTCCGAGGGTGAATTATGATAATTCAATTATCTACACATTACACGCACCTAGGTACTTGTTTCTATGACCAAAAAACTGGCGGTATAGTTCTCGTGTCGGAATTCGAGAGCATAGGTAGGTAGGAACCTGTCATTGATAGTATTTGACAATGAGCTTATAAATAATATTATTGGTATTTGATAGGATAAATCGTCTATTATAGGTCGCGCCACGTAAAAAGAACGCTTTTTTTTCCCCCCCGCAAAAAATGTCAGACTGTTTTGCATCGGTAATAAACGTTATGGCTACTCCCCTCCAGTCCGCCGCGGCGGCCGGTGGCCCGCGTTGCCCTATGGGTAATGATTACCCCAAACAACAACATTCAGACACAGTATCCAACAAGAAATAATGCACGTCGACCTCAGGAAGAGACGTCGGCTTATTTCGGATCTGAAGAGCGTTATCTCTTTCGTACCTTACCTATTTGACGTTTGTCGACCATTTTGATCAAGTTTTGACCAATACCGGACTACGGATGCCTCTGTGCAGCAAAGATAACGCTCTATGAAGCCGATACTAGCAGATTGTCACTTTTATAGGCTCGATGTGCATTATTTCCTGATGAGCACTGTACCTATTTACACAAAAACATACAGTAGGTAATGTAGATGTATGCAAGCTTTGACTCCTCCCTTCCCCCCCACCTGCAATCTACCAGCCTTTAATTGCGACCACCGAGCAATAAGTAGATAGGTAGGTATACTCCGTGTACTTGTATTAATTTGCTGTTTTGCAAAAGCCAATTATCCATGTACCTAACCTATTGGTGCAATAATCATTGGCCATCCAGTCCATGTTCATGGCACGCTTATTATTACTGCCATGTATTCTTCTTGCGATTACGTAGTTACGATCGCATCTAACTCTATCGGTCAAAACCCTGACAGTTCGAAGCATACTTTGCTCAAAGTAAATCCGTAGTGAGGTCTATGCATAGATTTATTATACTACTTCGTCTATGGGTCTATGAATCTTACTCATCGACGACACAACCACAGTAAAATCAGTAAATACACAACGCAGCTAAGAAGCTGTACACCTTAGAGTAAGAACTCTAAGTTGTTTCGCTTCAGTCATAGAGCAACGCGGCCTCTATGACTTCAGTGATACAATTACGACGAAGATTAAGCTAAAAATATTTTTTCATAAAGCAAAACTATGAAAAAACTGAAACTCTTGTATCTAATCGATTACAATTTGAAATACATGAGCCATATTGTGCTGTGCGGCCGTACTTCGACTAATCGACTTTCATCAAACTTGATGCTCATTTTATATAACTTCCGCGATCTTATTTACTCAGATACCAAGTTTTGTATCTTGATAGGTATAGAGGGGCATTGTATCTAATTAAACACTGAATACTAATTTTAACGGATATTATGTTTCTAGAGCATCAAATCTCATGTTGAAACTATCTATTTTGTAAACTAGGTACCTAACTATGTTAAGCGTCATACTCATACACTTCTTAATCTTTTATAGAAAAATCAACTGCTGTTCGTTAGTCTTGCTGTTCGTTAATCTCGCTAAAACTCGAGAACGGCTGGACCGATTTGGCAAATTTTGGTTTTGAATGATTTTTGGAAGTCCTGGGAAGGTTTATAAGAAAGAAAACATGAAGAAATTGAAGAGAAATAGGAAAAACCACAATTTTATTTTCCCATACAAATATGATTCTCTCAGGATGATTCCTGAGGCCTAATATTAGGTAATGCAAATGCGTTATGATTAACGCATTTGCATTTTGACCTTGGTCTTGTGGGTGTCTATAGGCTGTAGTCATCACGTAACATCAATGTGAACTGCATGCTTGTTTGCCACTTCCATTACATTAAAATTTTTTACTGGTGGTAGAGCTCCAGTGACGGAGCTCGCGGGCGTAGGCACCACCGCATTACCTGATTTACTTGCCGCTAAATGGTAGTGTTCAGCACTATCGTGTTCCGGTCAGGTGGTAATGTACGGCCCTGTAATTTCCGGCACAGAGGCATAACACCTTAGGCCTCAGGAGTGGTAACGCATCTGCATTTTGACCTTGGTCTTTGTGTGGGTGTCTATAGGCTGCAGTCATCACTTAACATCAATGTGAACTGCATGCTTGTTTACCACTTCCATTACATAAAAAAAAAAACAAAAAAAAATGTAGAGTACTGCGGGTATTGTACAGCAGTTTGTCTCTTTCCTAAACTCGATGTGCAATATTTCTTGATGAGCACTGCATGGACTTATTATACCTAAAGTCCATGGAGCACTGTTCATAATATAGGTAAATCTACATCTTAACAATTACGTAGGTATTTATTTATGGACAAAGGTCATTGCTTTGCCATGCCGTAACCTTGGTGTTCAATCAATGGTAATCGTTTCGTCGACCATCGACCTGACCAGCGAACTCACAACACTCACAGAATATTTTAATGGTGTTGATAGTTATTTTGTCATTACAGAATTCTAGCCCGTAAAATAATTGACGCACTAACTATAATAGCATAGATAATGGTCCATCCAATGTAAAGAGGCGTAATAATACCTACGCTTGGTACTCGTGTACGTATTGATTCGGAAATCGGAAGCTATTGTCCTCCGGAAATTGCCTGTTGAATTGAAAATAAAGAAGTACATAGAAGTTTTGTTAACGTTCATTTCAAATACTTACCTACCTATTGAAAAGGCATAAAAGGTTAGTATTTTGTAGACAGGGCCGTCTTAAACTATGCTGGGGCCCTCGGGCACACAAGAATTCGGGGCCCTTTTAGATATGTAAAGAAAGCGAACTATTCATTTTTTTTTTCACTGTGATCTGCTTTTTTACACACGCACACTACACACAATCACTCATGCATACATACACTGACATTCACTAACCACCCCCCCCCTCCCCCCACACACACACAAACGCGCGCGCGCGCGCGCGTTAATCTTAACTTCAATGTGTATCATTCATGTTTGCTGCAATTAATGTACCACCAACGCATACACACAACATTACCGACACTAAATTGTAAATTGTGCAAGTGAGGTGCGAGAGCCCTGGTACTCATAACACAAGTTTGATCTTACTTTGGGTAGGTACCAGGTGTTCAACAAATTCCAGTGTACAAACATTATTTGTTATTATCAGTTTGTGATCAAATGTGTGTATATTCTTGTGTTTTATTTATTATTTATTTATTGTGTTCGATGGTAATATACGGTGATAGAGGTACAATGAACGAGCTCGAAAGCGTGAACACCTGCATGTTACCTATTTGACCTGCCAGTAAGTGGTTATCGGTTTTCTCCAATGTAAACCGTTATCACGTACGGGTAGGTTGTATACTGTGGTAGAGCTTCAGTGATGGAGCTCCAAGGCGTACGAGCACCACCGCATTGCCCAATTTACATTTCCGTAAATGGTACCTAACCTAACGATAATATGATTACATTATTATTATTCAGATCCAAAATGGTGGTACAACTTTTTCTTTCAAAATATGATATGTGTATCAATTTTGAGGTTTCTTGGGGTGCTGACTACGAAAATGATGACATTTCCGTAATAGCACCCCAAGAAACCTCGAAATTGACAACTATATTACAATTTGGATAATAATCATGTCCGCCATCTTGGATCCGAAAAATGATGACATTTCCGTAATCAACACCCTAAGAAACCTGGGCACTGGCCCCGAGTGCCCTTATGGTAGAGACGGCATTGTTTGTAGAGTAGCTAATTTTAAAGAATCTTTACAGATCCAGTTGTATTTTGTCACAGGTTTTGAATTTACTGCGTCGGTGGATTAGTGGTAGGCGTGGTAGCGGAGGTTGGGGGATCAATCAACGGGAATTTAAAAAAAGTTTAGACCCTATTATTATATGTTTTATTATATATATTACTATGTTTTTTTAGCAGGTTTTTCTCAATAGGTACTTGATTTATTTGCTGGATATTAAAAACGCTTGAAATATTCATAGAATATTGAGTTGAATGCATTGCAGGTATTCATTTATAAAATATTTAATTAAAATAAAATAAATATTTAAGGGCATAATACCTACAAGCGTGATGTTTTGCCAATTTGTATAGATAATTGTACGGAACCCTTCGTACACGAGTCCGACTCGCACTCTTCTCCCTGATGCAGGTAGAAACTCTTTTCAGTGGCACAATCATTTAAATATCGCTTATTAACATCCTTTCATCTCAACCTAATAACTACGCAAGTAGTATAATATAGTTATTCGTTCAGAGTAGGCAAGTTCATTTTCACACAGCTAACTCCACTGTTTGCTGTCACTTCTAGCCGCAGGTGGCTGGGGCGGTCCGCCACGGGCCTCCAGGTTTGGGGGCCTCCGAAGATCGAGTAGTCGTTGGTCAGCCTACTGAGCCGCTGAAGATTTTAGAGCTAACGAAGGGAATTTTTTTTTTGCTCGCATGTCCCATGATATGTATTTTAGAATCTATCTACCGTATCAGTCATACGTAACGTGACCATACGTCCCATTTTGAACGGGACAGTCCCGTTTTTATGCAGCCCGTCCCGGTGTGCTAGGAAAAGTTTTGGGAAGCGAAAATGTCCCGTTATCGGTAATCTCGGAAAAATGTATAGGAAACTAGAACTAAACTGTTGCCCGCGGCTTCGCCCGCGTGGATGTCGTTTTATAAATATTTTTTCCTAAATTTGCTATAAACCTCACGGAGCCCGAGACCTTTCCAACAAATACAAAACCGTGAAAATCGGTTCGTGCGTTCTGCGGTTATAGCGTCAGGGAGGAAAACCCGACATATTTTTATGTATAGGTAACTAGCGGACCCGACTGAAATTGTCCTGTAAACGTCAATCCGATTTTTTTTTGAACAATCCTTACTAATCTTATAAATGCGAAAGTAACTCTGTCTGTCTGTTACCTTTTCAAGTCCAAACGACTGAACAGATTTTAATGAAATTTGGTATAGAGATAGAGGTGACTTTGAGAAAGAACACGTACACTAACACTTTTTAAACGACATCCACGCAGGCGTAGCAGCCGCCAACAGCTAGCTATTATAGCCCCGGTTTTTTTTGCTCGTTGGTCAGCCTACTGGGCCTCCAAATGCCAAATGCCGCCCCGGGCCCCTGGCCTGATGAGTCTGATGACCTTAGTCCGCTACTGTATTTATCGGTGAACAATTGTTAAATAGAAGATAATAATTTTAATTTTCATGATGCGTGCTCGCTCTAATACCTAACTAGCAACAGCCGACGTTTGATAATGACAAGATATCTCGATTTCTTTTCTTTTAGAAATTGACCGACTAAGCTATTTGTTGTCATTCAAATTAGATGTTATGTATGTCTTTACGTCTATTCTAATAATAAAATCGATCACATAACATCATTTATGTTAATTAGCATATTAGGTAATTAAATATATATAATAATAATTTGGTTTGAGTTTAGATTTGGTATACTATTTTATTTATTTATTTATACTTTCAAGCACAATATTGTAACATGAGGCGGACTTAATGCTACGTAGCATTCTCTACTATTCACAGATATAGCTGGCTATAGATTATATACCAGTATCTATCTTAGGTATATTTACCTCAGGTTTAGTAAATAGAAAGAAAAGATACCTATTGGGAGAGTAGGTATCTATTTATGTACCTAACGAAGTTGGCAACCAAACATGCAATTCACATGGATGTGAAGTGCATCCTGGATGTGAGACAAAAACCAGAGGTAAAAATGCAGATGCGTTTCCACTCCTAAGACCTTAGTTGTTATGTCTCTGTGATAGTTATTACAGGGCCATACATTACCATATAACTGGAACATGATAGTGCTGAGCATGGCACTGCGCCCTCGTGTCTCTCCACTGGAGCTCTACCACTAGTAAGATCTTCTCAACCCACGTAGATACGTAAGTAAAACCATATTGATGCATGGATAATTAAACCACCTGTTTACCTGTTATCAGGGTAATTCAATTGGGGTTTTTAGGTGTGTCGACTTCGCATCTGATACTTAGTGAAAAGGGCAGGGAAATGAATGGTTGATTACCATAAACGTTATATTAATATCTTTTATGGACACGCCTACTGAATCTCGGGATTGTTGTATACAGTTAGGGAAAATTTGTATTCTGGTATGTTTGTAATACATAATTCTGATGAATTTAATATTTTATTTAGATGTACCATAGTTAATGTGACCTGAGATTGACAACTGATATTGGACGGCTGTCCATTTACCGTAAATATAATATGTAAAGGGATCTAAAGATATTGTTACGCACACCCAAAGTAGGTATATATTTGATTTGAATAAGTATTTAGTAGGTATACCTAATATCAGTATTTAGAACAAAATAGTAGTACCTAACAGTATCTATTTACTTAGGTACCTACTTACTTACCTACTATGATTTTTGACATAGAGCAGGTAGGTATAAAAAAAGCTCAAAAGTACATACCAATACGATGTACCATAAGTTAAATGTCGAACTAATTTCAGACACACGTGTAGTTTGCGAGACAGATACTGTGTTTCAGGCACGCACGAGGGAAACAAAATTCCTTGACGGAATCACGACCGTGAATGTGATTGCAAAATAGTGATGCGAGCTGCAGAGGCAGTTGCATCGGGCGCGCCGTGCGCTGCGAGAAGACTGCGGTCACCGCGCAGGGCACGCAGCGCTACACGCTACGCACCTCTCTCCCGCGCCCACTGTTGCTTCTTCTGCTGCACCAACGACGTTGGCTTGCTCACTGACAGCATCACACCGCACTATACATTACACTTTCTAATGTCCCGCACTGCACGCGCGCCGCGATTCTTCCTAATACGGCACAGTTACGGTGCACCGATTATGACTGCTTTTTACCCTACTATTAAAAACAGTCGCTCGCGCATCGGCGGACGCGCGTCGCGGTTCGTTTCGCACGTGCACTCATTGTCCGTGATCGCCGGACTGCCGCACCGTAGATATTATATTCCCACCAAGAGTTAGTATTTAAAACGAACGGTGCTCTGCATTTATTATGACCGACCAGTTGCACTAAACGAGACCGCGCCGTCTAGACATTTCAGCCCTTATTGTTTCAGCGCGTGTCACGCAAATGTGAACGTTTCAGACGTAAGGCTCGGAAAAGCCGCGGCCGCCGGTCGATATTGTAGTCATAGTAACGTTTGTTTCACGTGTTCGCTAGGAAATTATGGTATTTTTCTCATTTGCATTTAGGCCACGACGTGACACGAAAATTGTTACGTTAAAGATTTATTCTTGGATATTCCTCCCACGCCCACTTGTATTATACTTAAATACGTACCGAGAAGTTGAAAGTAGACATACTTAATTAGATTCATATATTTACCGCATATGAACGTATGGATGATGAGATAATGAAAGTGTTCACGGTGACATCACACCGGTAAACGCGGCTTTAGTGCACAACTAGAGAACAGAAATTGTTAATTTAAGTATAATAATATGCGAGTTCACTTCTATAACTTCTGTTACACAGCATTATTATTAATCGGAATATAATTACATAAAGAACTCGATCGGATTTGTCGATAATAGGAAAGTAGAACTAGAATTCTAGAATCCAAGAACTGCCAAGAAGTGCAATGTCAGCCAATGTGCGACCAATTTAAGCAATATATCTACATAAATAAGGAGTCGCGCGTTATCATGTGAAAATTGAAATGGACGTGCCTGCATGGCCTCCTGTGGCTCTAATTGTTTAGTTACGTAGAAAAGCAAAGTTAAGAGATCGACCTGCTGTTCTAAGAAATAGCCTATGACATTCTGAGATGAAGACGAATTAACTACCTACACTTGGTGGTAGAGGTCTAGTGACGGAGCCCGCGGGCGTAGGCACTAGCGCACTACCGCCGCTTACTCGACTACCATTTGTAACAGTAGTTCAGGGCTAACGTGTTCCAGTGTGTTCTGGTCAGGTGGTAATTTACGGACCTGTAACCGACACAGAGACACAACTTAGATCTCAGGCATAAATATACAGTTAGAGGGTTAATTTAAATTAGCGCATCACTCTTGCAGGCAGCCTCTCTACATCAGATCCAACAACATTTGTTCGACTAAGGATAACTTTAACAAATATTCTGGTGCAACCGAATCTTAATTTTTTTACAGCCTGTATGTGTTATTATCCCGATCTCGCGAGATCGGGATTGCATTCCCTAGTACACATACAACACATACACAAACACCCAGACCCCAGAGATTTTCTCTTACTAAAAATTATTTACTGGTATCCCAGCCTAAGAGATGTTCTTTATATTTTATCGACTTTTTATCTTATTATCGAAATTTATGTTTTTGTTGAACAATATTTTTAAGGAATTATTTTTATTTTATCTAAGAGTATTGAATGTGACCTCTATTGAGATGTTTAGTGAAAACCGTGCTCAGAAGCTAATATTGTCGCAGGTGGTCGCACATTCCCAGGTGTTTTTAGTTAATGGTGAATAAGACATCTTTTTTCGAATCCAAGATGGCAGACATAATTATTTTTTTAAAATGTATTAGAGGAGTCAATTTCGAGGTTTCTTGGGGTGCTGATTACGAAAATGGCATTCCTTTTCAGATCCAAGACAGCGGACAGACTTGGATCTGAAAACGGATGCAAGAAACCACAAAATTGACACCCATCATTATAGGTTAACTGACATTCCATACCCATATTACTCACATGATGATTGTGTGCCTTCAAGCTCTACCATTGAAGCTCTACCACCGTAGTAATGTACGGTGGTAGAGCTAGTAATGTACACTAAGCAGCAGGTAAATTATAGACATATTAATATAACTACACAAATATTAATATAATGCGGTGCTGCTGATCGATGAAGTATGAAAAGTAATCGGTTATGAGTGTTGTTTTAAAAAATTGTATAAAAGTATAATGAAACATTGTCACATTAACTTATTATCACTTTCATACCATCGGGTACACCACCACCCAGAACTAAGCAGTTGATCTGTATTTCATATCTTTGACGCAATGTTCCAAATGTTCCGAATGTTCCAAATGATGCATAAAATGATTCGGCACAGTTTAGTGTTCCAGATGCTAATGTTCCATCCACCACTGTCATATTACAAAAAATCTACATATGTAACTATACAAATATCGATATGGACCATAAAAAAATATCGATAGTGTATATATGACAACACTAGTGAAGATTTTCGTTTTAGTTCAATTTAATAATTATTAAAGGGTTTTTAGGGTAACGGTGGTATTAAATATCTTTAACTATACCTCCTCGATTTACTGGAGTTCTTACTTTTCATTTTACGTGTTAAAATTACACAAAACGGCATTTTTACCCAGAGATGTGTTGTTCTAAGCTGTCTACACGACACTACGAGCGGCGAACGAATGGTTCGGCCGAACTGTGTGTGTTCAGGCATAGTTGTGGTGCGCTTGCCACGCCCACATTACCATTCCATCGTTATTCATCTATTCCGTGTAAAATACAATAACTTTAACAAATATGATGGTGTAACCCAGCCTATGTGTCCGACCGTGAAGGGCACTCGTACTATGTTTTTTCGCTTCATAACGCGTTTCATTTACAAAAGGAAAAAGTTAAATCAATGTAGAATATATAACAACATACCTATTTACCTAACGTTAGCTAGAACATAAATTCTTTCTATTTTAATTTTAGAGTTTAGATTGCCTATCAGGTTGCAGAAATGTTTTGTGTCCTCCACAGTCTAACTCAACCGAGCCATGTCCGACGTTTCAAGATCAGTTCCTCGGGTAAGTTGCATTTTTTGTCACGCATCGTATAATTTCCATGACCTTGGTTTATTTCGTTTTATAAGCTATGTTAAAGGTAGGTTTTTAACCGACTTCGAAAAAAGGAGAGGGTTCTCAATTCGTCCGGATCTTTTTTTTTTATCTATGTTCACCGATAAACGCCTGCATCGATTTGGTTGATTTTTTTTTATTTTAACACGTTCATTGCTGAAAACACGCCTGGCGTGTAATTGACAGTGAATGTGTTAAGCTCCTAAAGCCCAGCTTTTTTATTCTAGTATAATAAAATGCAGGATTATGATAATTAAATCACTTTTATAAAATAGTATGAAAAATGTATTAGTATATTCGATCCAAATTTACAATATTTGAAAAAATAATGACATCCTACTGTCAATCACATCTTTTTTAAAAACAACTCTCCTCCAAAGAGTACCTACTCTCCAAAGAGTAGGTACATTATTTCTACGCTCGCCTCTCCTTACCGCACCACGCCACGCCTGCCCTCTTAGTAGAATACTCGTGCCAGCTCCTCTATTTCCGTTACACTAGTATGATTCAGACCCAGATTCAGAACTAGTATTCCTATTTAAAAGCGCGCATGGCCCAGCGGCTGGCGTAGATCGTAAGCGATCTACTCGGTTAAGCATTACGGGCGCGGTCGGATATGTGATAGGCAAGTGGCAAATTAAAATGCGCGTTTCCGTGCTTCGGAGAGCACGTTAAGCCGTCGGTTGCTATCGATAGATAGCAGTCGTTAAACCTTGTCGGAGGCCTTATGGGCGGTTTGAAAACATCTGACAGCGGGTTGGCCACGAACCCGTATCTCCACCAATCCGCATTGGAGCAGCGTGGTGGAGTAAGCTCCAGGCTTCCCCCCAAAAAAGGGGAGAGACTCGTGCTCAGCAGTGGGACATAATAGGTTGGGGAAAAAGTCTTTTCGCATTATAGTATGTATGAACTTGTAATAAAATCTCTTTGGCTGTAGTATTTGTATCTGGCTGGTTTTGGTATCATTGAAAGTTAAAATTTTAAAGAACATAATTCCAAATTCAAATTAGGCAAATGTGTGATTTTCATTTGTTTTTCGTACTGTCAAGATGAGTGAATCTAATGAAGAAATTCGATACATTTTAAAATTTTACTACAAAAAAGGTAAAAATGCAACGCAAGCCAAGAAAAAAATTTGCGATGTTTATGGACCTAGTGCAGTGTCTGTGAGAGTAGCACAAATTTGGTTTAAGCGTTTTCAATCCGGAAATTTTGATGTCAAAGATGCACCTCGCTCTTTTCGCCTTATTACGGATAAAATGGATGCCATTTTTGAAAAAGTGGAGCAAGATCGACATATCAGTAGTTACGACGTAGCTGAAGAACTGAGAATTGATCACAAAACAGTTTTGGCGCATTTGAAAAAAGCTGGGTACAAAAAAAAGCTCGATATTTGGGTACCTCACGAGCTCACTGAAAGAAACCTAATGAACCGTGTACTCATTTGTGATTCTTTATTACGACGTAATGAAACCGAATCATATTTGAAGAAGCTGACAACTGGTGATAAAAAGTGGATCACGTACGACAAGAACGTGCGAAAAAGGTCGTGGTCAAAGGCCGGTCAGGCTTCACAGACTGTGGCGAAACCCGGGTTAACTCGCAACAAGGTGATGTTGTGTGTGTGGTGGGATTGGAAGGGCATTATTAATTATGAGCTATTACCACCAGGCAGGACTATCGATTCTGAACTCTACTGCGAACAACTGATAAGATTAAAACAAGAAGTTGAGAGAAAGCGGCCGGAATTGATCAACAGAAGGGGTGTGGTGTTTCATCATGATAACGCTAGACTTCACACATCTAATAGCCACTCAGCAAAAATTAAGAGAGTTTGGCTGGAAGGTGTTAATGCATCCGCCGTATAGTCCTGACCTTGCACCTTCAGATTTCCACCTGTTTCGGTCTCTTTAAAATTCTTTATGCAATGTTAGGTTAACATCACGAGAGGACTGCCAAATCCACTTGTCGCGGTATTTTGATGAGAAGTCCCAAAATTTTTATAGCAATGGGATCATGTCCCTACCTACTAAATGGCAAAAGGTTATCGAACAAAATGGTACATACATACTTTAGTTAAATTTAAATAAACTGCATTAAAAAATGTTTTGAATTATCTTAAAAAATGCGAAGAAACTTTTTCCCCAACCTAATTTATTGGGTTGCCATTATTATTATTAATAAGGACTAAGGAAATAATAAGTAAATACCTATAATTTCTACAATGTATGAAGCTCGCCAAAACGATATTTCGGGTATCGGTTCGATGATAATATTTGGCCCCGAAATTTCTGTCACAGACGCGTAACTAACAGCAAAGATTAGAATAAAATAGACCGACACTACACACGGCAACCGCTGACCGTTTAGCTATGAGAGTTTAAGCCTCAAAACACTTCATTACAAAACCAACGTTTCGCAACGATTTCGTTTCACATCTCAACTTTCCACACCTACATCACTACATAAATAATTAACTTGGCAAACAGATTATTACAAAACTAATAATTTCATCAATTCATTTATGAAATTATTAGTTTTGAATTGAGTTGAAAAAATATTCTCAAATTTTACGACGTAGGTTAGATCGAAAGGTTAACTTAAAAAAGGTTAAGTTAAAAAGGTTCGTTCGGTGTATGGTATTTTTTTTTGCTGACAGTATTAATTATTTTTTTATACATTTACGTAATTAAGTGTTTGCGAAATAATTAGTATACAAATCGTTGAGTTGTGAGATGATACATTTGCGGAATTATGTATTTGTGGTATTAATAGTGTACAAAACGTTGGTTTTGAAATGAAGATTTGCGTAACGTTTCTTGGTAAAACATTAGTGAACCCAGTATTTCATCACCAAGAAAAGAATAATCAAGATATAAATTACGTAGGTACATAAAGTACCAAATGTACCAATATTTATTCTACATTGATTTGTGACATGTACTTTTTCATAGAATTATGTATTTACTTATTAAAAGTTCTATTAGGTAGGTAGTTGAAGTCAGGTTATTATTAGTTAAAGCATGTTTTTATTTAAAATGTACGATGCGTAACATTGCGGTACTATCATGTTTCATAAGCATGGGGTGTTCAATGAACCGGTCCTTGTTATACTTCGGCTTAAATGAAGACACCAATTAATTATTATGGGTTACAATACAAGTAACAATAAATGTGAACAATAGAAGACACGTGGTATTAAATGTGGTGTATATTAATACAACTACATAATAAAAAGGTAGGTTCCTAACCTAACTCTATGGAAATTAGATTTAAATTTTTATTACTTATAAATAAGTTTGTAGGTTTAACCTAAGTAGCAGCATCTGAAATGTTGCTGGTGTAATATTGCAGATTATTTGGACCCATAAATGTAAAAATACCCAGTATATCTAAGGTATACCATACCCATACAGCAACACAGGCCAGCGGCGCCGAGTCTACGTTACTCTATATTAGGGGCCGTTCAAGTATTACGTAAGCAGATTTATTACAATTCTTTACCCCCCATCCCCCTTGTCAGCAAAAGTAAGCAAAGCTCTTACCCCCTCCCCCCATGCTTACGTAAGCATTTTTCAATTAATGTATTGTTTTTTTTAATATTATAATTATAATGTTATAATTATAATTTTAAAAATAAGAAAATAGATTTATGATAGAGATTAGATTTTACTGTTACCGTAATAAGTAAATAACTACCGATGACGTAATCATCATCTAGACTCCCCTTCCCCCCATGTCATCCAAAATAAGCAGAGCAAAGACCTCCCGCCCCCCTATAGTGCTCACGTAATACTTGAACGGCCCCTTACCTATTTAGTCTATTTACTTACTTTGTTGCTTGCAAATTCGAATTTGCCCTATCAAGAATTTGCCGTGAACCGACGAAACCTAATGTGCCCTACATTAGGTTTCGTGACTTTATGATTGTTAGCGTCGCACCGTCGGACCGGCCGTATAGTCACAGTGGCGTTCACCAGCGAGGCCCCCACAGGTCTGGCGTGTGGAACTTTCTGCAAGCATCTGCCTTAGGCCCACTAACCAGTTCAAGGCCTCGGGCGTGAATGGAGCCACTGAGCCACCTGGGCCCTTCCAGCCATTAGGGGTCGCAAACCGGGATCCCGGATACCGAAAATACCGGGATCCCGGCCCAAATTTAGCTTTTTCAAATACCGGTTTTAATTTCACTAAAACCGGGATTTTCGGTATTTTCGTTAATCAGTAAAATAAGCATTAACGAAAACAAAACAAAGTTGAAACATGCCACATGCCTAGATGCCACTGCCCATAGAGTACGTGAGAGTAAATCTCGGTTGCTGAAAGTACCCTGACAATTTTTTTTCTAGAATTCTCTCGTAATAAAACAACTTTAATGGTAAGTAACATCCTGTTACATAGTAATCTAGTGGCCAAAGATTAGACCTTCAATATTGGATAATCTGGTATACCTACTGCTCTCATTTGTGGGCGGGAGCCCCAAAATACCAGCTTGATCCACTTGACTCCGGCGAGTCTTTGTAACTCGCCGTTCGTATTGTTAACGATCCAGGACTTACTGACAGGCTCGAACATATGAGCCTGTTCAGAGATATTGGGAGTCTGTGCATGTTATACCGTCTCTACAATGGTGATATATACTCTGTTGAACTGTTCGACATGGTGCCACCGTCTCTTTTCCTGTTCCCTCGGTACAACAACATGGGGTTCTTCAAAAATGGCGTCAAAAGAGTCCTTCAGGGCTGTTTCAATGCAAGCCAGCGAGAGATATACAATGATTTTATGCATCGGGGTACGTACTATTAGTAGGGGAGCCCAAGAGGGGATTTTTTAATTTACTCCAGCGTGTTAGATTAAGATAAAGGAGATACCTTGCACCCTGTTCAGTACCTCCACCAAATATAAGATTCCCATAAAGGGCCGAAACCTTAGGGCTTCCGCCACGAGCTTGCCTCGCATCCCAATCGTCAGAATTTTGAATGGGAGCTTTGATTGGGTTCACTTTACATCTTCTCTGAGTATCTGACATTCTTGAGTAACTTTTCTTTTTTTTTTTTTGAAAGAATCAAATGTTTTTGGAATGGGCGCGGCATCAACGTCATGGTTCAAGAGCGTGTCAGATATTCTGAGAGGGTGAAAAATGTACCTAAATAATGCTTCTATACAAAATTCAGACGATTCGGAAGATAAGCAAGGTCGTAGTGACATTTTGAATTTTTTTAATGGCTACTCTTTGGAAGCGGGTCTATATACAAACCTTAGATTTAGTGGAGGTAACCAACAGGCTTCAAGGTATCTCCCATATCTTAATCTGACGTGCTCGAGTAGAGTCGAGGCGAGAGAGTATCTACCCACGTAATTCCCGACCTTGTACGGCGATAGCCGCGTTTAGCCGACCTAGCGAGCGAGCGAATAGCGTGCTGCGGGGCGAAGAACGTGCAATCCTCACCGTTGAGCACTGCCAGGTGCCCGTCCAGCCGGTCAGAGTGGAACTTCTCTCTTCAGCGGGTAGTGCGGTGTAGGAAAAGAGACGGTGGCACCATGTAGAGCACTCACCATTGTAGAAACGGTACAACACGTACAGACTCCCAATGTCCCTGCGCAGGCTCAGATGTTCGAGCCAATCAGTAAGTCCTGGATCGTCAAGTAGACCAAGCTGCCATTTGGGGGCTTCCCGCCCAAAAATGAGAGCAGTATTCCAGATGGGGCCACACTTGGGCCTTATAAAGCTGTGGTAGCTGTCCCGATGTGAAATACTGCCTTGCTTTGTTAAGCAACCCTAGCTTTTTGAATGCCGACTTGGTCTTACACTCAATGTGACTCCCGAATTGCACTTCGTTCGATATGTCAATGCCCAGGATAGCAATACTCTTACCAACGGCGAGCAGAGTGCCCTGTAACTGTGGTGCTATAATGAATGTTTTTTTTAGCAGTGAACGCGCAGACTTGTTTCTTCGTGGGGTTGAACTGCACTAAATTGAGTCGACCCCAATCCGAGACCCGCTCCAGAGAAGTTTAATCCTGCTTTACTCGATATCTGTCCGAGAGGCATTTGCACGGTTAGTGTACTGTGCATCTCCCGTGCTGTCATCCGCATAGCAATGAAAATTTGAGTTTTGCTCCAACATTTCATTGATGTGCAGAAGAAAAAGCGTTGTAGATGGCATAGAGCCTGGCGGCACACCAGCGTTGATAGGTAGTCTGTCTGAGCGCTGACCGACAACTAAGACCTGTTAAAAACGCTCAGCAAGAAGAATGGTTATCCAGTTGCAAAGCCTCTCGGGAAGACAGTAAGATGGAAGTTTCGCGAGAAGTGCCCTGTGCCAGACCCGGTCAAAGGCCTTAGCAATATCCAGGCTTACAGCCACCCCACTCTTGTCCAAGGCGTGAGACCAACGGTGCGTCAGATATACTAGAAGATCACTAGCAGATCTGCCACGAAGAAAGCCATGCTGGTGGTCACTGATCAGCTGATGATCCTCTAGATACCGCAGCAGTTGTATAATGATCACACGCTCCATGACTTTGCAGATTAAGGAGGTTATTGTTATGGGCCTGTAATTGGCCGGGCGACTGCGATCCCCTTTTTGAGTATCGGGTGCACGAGGTCTGTCTTCCACGCGGACGGTACCTTTCGAACGAAGAACGGGGGTCACCTCGCGAGCATCTTCAACACCACCGCAGGAACGGAATCCGGTCCACTCGACTTTTTAATGTCAAGGGATAAGAGCGTTCGCCTGACGTTCTCCTGAGTGAATTAATGACGTCAGGCAAAGAGCTTTCACAGCGCTACTAACTATTATGCAATATCACAGCCTGGACGGCGCTCGTCGGAACTTGACGACCTCACCGCCCACTAGTGGAAGAATTCTTATCTAGTGAAAGAGAATTCGAATTTGTTTCCGAAGAAGTGCAGTCAGTCAACCTAACAATGGCTAAACACGTTCCATTGGGGCGGTAGTAAGTGCAATAACTTAAGATGCACGGGCAGTAGCGTCCTGCGATAAAACTACCGCTTTTGTGATCGCCAAACCGCATGCTAAGCGGTACGGGAAAATGGGCATTATACGAAAAGAGTTTTATGCGATAAGAGCATTATACAAAATGCACGTTATGAGAAAAGAGCATTATGGGAAGTGTATTAATAAGAGTGCATTATGCGAAAAGGGCGTTATGGAAAAAGCGCAATAAGGGGGGCGTCACGAGAAAAGGGAGTTATGTGAAAAAGGCGTTGAGTAAAGGGCATTAAAATATTAAGTATTTATCAGTGTGCAAGAAGTACATTCTACTCTGACACTGATACAGGTGGACCACGAGAAAAATATATTTCCCTAGGAACACCTAGATGAACTTAAGGTTTTTATTTAGACCACTCATTTAAAAGCGATACATTCGCTCGTGGGCATTGCGCCAGAGTTCGCTTATATTTATTGGGTGTAGGGAATGAAAAGATGTATTACTATAATTATTGTTTATTACATAACTTAGTTTTAGTGACCACAGCTTAAAAGGCATATCTTGTTCGAATATCTTCTAGCTTTTTGGATACTTCTGCTGGCGTTCTTTCCAGGTCACCGGCGATCGCTTTTTGTTTGGATGGCTCCAGAGAGTTGAACTGTTCACACAAGTCACCATCTATCACATTCTGAAACAACAAAAAACATTGAATAAGGTTGAATGCACTGCTCACACCCAATTCAGTCTATTGGTAACATGCCAAGTCTAGGGATTGCAATCCCGAAAAACGGCATCTCTTATAAATCTGCGGGGCTCAGAGAGCACCTGACTCGAATATGAATATATGCAGACTATTATAATAATTGATAATGACTGATAATTTAATTTATATTTTGTTAGAAAAATACTTTGGTTACATTATGCGATGACAAATTTGATTTTACACTATTTATACACTATTATCTAATACATATTTTTTGTCGGTTTGTTTTATTTCTGGTATATTGGATTGTTACGCTAAAGTGTAACTTACGTGCGTACACAAGTACACACAATGTATAATTTTTTTACTAAGTTTGTTACTTCCTAATACTACGAACGCGCACTAAGACTACGCGTCCGACTCTCAGGAAAGCGGTCGCAGGCCGAGAGCGCGCGGCCGCCATAACGACGAGCAAACACGCGCACCAGCTCGACGACACATGCTCTACCAAAAATGTAACACAGGTGTTCCCGTCGTGGAAACATCTGTTGACTTGTCTTTGGATTTGGACACAGAGAACAACTGCTTGACTGCCTTGGCTCTGGCTTTAATGTATGACGTTTTATTGTCTTTTCGTATTACCTTGTCAAGCCATTAAGGCATATTATACAAAGATCACATTTAAATGATAACCATCTTAATATGGAACATACCTTGACAGGATAATAATAGCTTCTGAAGGACAAATGGTCACGTCCACAGAGCGGTGCGTTTTCACTTCTCATGTGCATTTCCAAGTGCTGGAAGAAGTCATGGTCTTCTCTGGATGTGAAAGGGAGGAGCACCCCAAGTGATCCGCTTACAGTTGCGTAAAGCAGTGCTTCGGAACCGCCTGGTATAAGGGTAGCTCTGTGTAGTGACGTCACAGTCTCTCCCACATGGAAGTTTACAGTTATTTCGCCTTTCTGTGATGCTCCATTCAGTAAACCTGCAGAAAGTGTAACAATTTAATATAGGTCATTAAGATCGAAATAAATTTAAAAATATTGTAATTTAATAGAATCAGAATAAACTGTAGAATCATGTGTTTTCATTAGTCTAGCATGTGTTAATTAGTTGTATCATCACCCAATCAATGTATGCTAACAGTTTTAATATTTCAATATTAGACTAGTTGAACCCCGGTAATCTGGACCCTCTTGCAATCACTAATTTCTACTACCTATTGAATAATTTTGTAAGTAATTTTTTTCTTTTTTTTTTTAATTTTAATCACAAGTAAATTTTATAATAAAACAAGCTCTTTATTTTTGTTTCTGATTTGTACTTGAGTTTGTCGGATCGGATTACCAGGGAAGAAGTGAATTATAAAATTGATATTTACCTCTGTCCCATAGTGCTTTGTTGCCAGTGGGGTCTTCATCTACGTCATCAGTAACAGATTGTGGTAATCTCATCACAGCTATGTTTCCAAACTTGTCAGCCATAGCCACAGTATCATAATCTAATATGCAACTGTTTGTAATCCATCTTGGATTGGTATCATCAGCGAATATGATCAATTGATTTTCTCGTTTCTTATACTTCACACATAGGACAGATTCTTGAACGTCCGACACGTAGATTCGTTGTCTTACAGTTTTAATATCAGCTATGAGGTTTGGAATGTGTCTGTTTTCACATTTGCGCAAAAGTTTCCGTCGACCGATGTCGTACAGTCTTAGCATACGCCCGACGCCTGCTAGAAGTCGGCCGTTGAACGCGGCGAGCGCGCCTGGGTACTCGTCTATTGGAGTTTTGTGAACTAGTTCCAATTTACCAGTATTGTATACCTGAAACAGTAAATACAATAATTTAATTTTCAGTAACTACTTGACCTGCCTCTGAGAGTTTTAAGTAAGATACATTATAAAGCAGATTTTGTTGCGTCAAAATGATGGTGATTGGATACCTTTGAGATCTGCATTTAATTGACAATCTACTTCTAAATATAATGCTATGGGCTGATGGATAGATAGATCGTAATTCTCGCAAGCGACAGCGAAAATATGAGTGCAGGCGGAAGTTCAATACAATATCTTTAACGGTAACACCAAGTTACAAGACATGGCATGTATGGCCCTGTAATAACTATCACAGAGACGTAACATGTAAGGTCTCAGGGCAGGCAATACATCTGTATTTTGACTTCTGGTCTTTGTGTTAGTGTCTATAGGCTGCAGTAATAGCTGAACATCAATGTGAACTGCATGCTTGTTTGTCACCGTCATTAGCATTATATAAAATAGTACTTAACACTTGATCCCATCTCACCTTGTAGACATGCAGGCTGCCATCGGTACACGAGCGCGGCGACAGTATCAAGTCCTTGGCGACGCCGACGACGAGGTACAATTGCTGGTGGTCAGCTTGAGCGGCCCAGCGTATGACGCACGCCGATACCGCCGCTTCGTTCTGCTCCAGCGGCAGACGGAACGCCGTGTTAGCTTGGGACACCATGTCTACTACGCGGATTTGCGATGCCCACATACCTGTCGAAATTGATTTTTTTAACTGTTATTATGTTGCTGTATAACTGTCGCAATAAGATGTAGCAGGGGTATTTCTACGCCTGAGCTATTGGGTACCCCTTGGATGGAAATTAGTGATATTTGGATTTTATCAAAAGAGAAGATTTGCTGTTTGATAATTTCCTATGGAACTTAAGAGCTGTACATCATTAAAATTGTTTCCAGTGCTTGAATCAAATGATTTATAAGAAATCATCTGGGATTAACGCATGGAGTTAATATAGCCACACTCGATTAGAGCAGTTTGTTCATAGACATAATCTACTCTTGCCCAGAGAATGTGGCCATAGAAATTGTTTCTAATAATACATACCTGCACCAGCTTTAGGAGATGCAAAGGCACTTTCTGGTAATACATCAGAAAGAAAAGCATCTGCCATCTCATTGGCTAGTTGCTGTTCTTCTGGTCCACCTCCTGCAGCGGCTTCACGCATTTCTTGTGCCATTTGTACTCTGAAAAACAAAATTGTACGTTTACAAGATGTTTTAATACAAAAACTTGACAGTTAAGTTATTATGAAGATATCAGGACTGCAGGAGTATCAACAAAAAAATCAGGTTATGTGTCATTTTTTCATCATTTAAACTTTAGTTTTTTTTTGTGTTATCAAGAGGGAAATAAGCATACAGTTCATATTGGTGGTAAGTGAATAAATGTAAGGCTATTGATGTTTAATCAAGATAAACACAAGAGAATTCAATGTAGATGCATTGCCACTCCTGAGGTTTAAATAGTTATAACTCTTCAGGAGTATCGGCGCGATTGGTCCCATGGTGAAAATCTAATACGCGGTTGGTTCAATTATCGATTCGTCGATTTCGCGATTGGTCATATAAGAAAAAAAAGACGGGTAATACCTAATATATATATTTTTTTTATATACGACTTAATCGCGAATTGCACCAACTGCGAATTAGATTTTCACCATTGGACCAATCGCGCCGAAACGAGTGCGGTGATGCCTACGCCCGCGAGCTATTCCACTAGAGCTCCATCATCAGTGAAATATGCCAGTTTCATGCCGTTATTTCAGCACAGATCAGAATAGTTTTGTTTACCTTCTTTGTTTTTTCATTTCTTCTGTGAAAGAGTTGTGGTCTGTTTCGAGGATGATAATTTGATTGTTATCTGGATTGATGACAAATTTCCGTGGTGTGTAATCCAAGGGCAGGTATGTTTGATTGAAAACCGCACCCAACTTCTCTAGTGCCAGGATTCTAAGTGTATTTGAAGAGATTGCTACAATGCCCTCAGCACATTGTTCTGTGAATAAAAATATACAAATATGACAATATTATGGGCTTCTAGCAAATGTAATATTGCAAGTAACATTGAATTATGTTTGTCCACAGCATGGTTTTACCACCTTCACAGCCTGAGCGACTCCAGTTTGGCTATGGAATATGCCGAGTTCTCTCTCTACCACAAGTGGGAGCGAGTTATGATCTGCGACGTTGTGGGCTCGTCACTGCATATTGCAGCTACGCACCACTCTCACACAGGGTCGCCCGAAAGCGACCCTACGCAAACACGTCGGGACAATGTTATGTAAAATAAGAATATCCTTAAAACAATTACCTGAACTGAATCCGGCTGCATACTCAAGGCATTCATATGACAGTGGTGTTAAGTGAAATCTGTTCTGGTAGTGGTATCCCAGCCAAGTCCGCGATGACACTGCTAACACTGCTTCAGAAGACTGCACTCTAACTTTGAACAGCTTCACTGGTCTCGACCCCAAATACCTAGAAGAGAAATTGAAAATACTTAAATTCACGAAATAGATAATACTTAAACAATGAATTTACGTAAAGAGTCTCAGATCTGGTTAATTAATCGTCAATGTATTTCAGATGAAACACGGAGCGAAGTTTGTTACATCATTGAAAATAATAATATTAATTAATTTTACTACATACATTGTTTGTTATTCTTACTAATTACCTTGTTCTTGTGTCTGCCAGATCGCCACTAACGGAATCCAGAGTGGTCCTCAATAATACACCATTACTTAAACCTATGTTCAGATGTAATGCAGATTTTGCACCAGATTCAAACGGCTGTTCAACAATACATAGAGATTCTGCACCAGCTGGCAATGCTTGCATAGATCGTGGCGCCAAACAATCCTGAAAAAAAATTACATTATCACATTGCCATTAACCCACAATATGTTTAGCAATTTTCTAAGAAAATTCAGTCTATTTGAGAATAACGCATTTTTAGGTTGTTGTAATCACATGAAATCAGTGGTGTCCTGGTATCATCATTGAAAAATGAAAAACAAAAGACATTTCATGCACAATATTTAAAAAGAAAAGGCTGCTTACTGCTGGATCCAAAGAAATTATCCTGACTGTATTATCATTTAATCCCACTGCTAAAAACCAGGCCCTCTGTTCTCCAGTTGCTACCGACCCTAATGCCATGCATGAAACATCTGATGATAACTTCTTTCTTTCTGTGTATTCATTCAATTGTCCAGTCTGTGAACAAAATAAATAATTAATAAAAAGGTACAATACATCTAACAGGATTAATGGAGTAATTATTCTGTTTACATAAGAATTTAATTTCAATTCAATTATACGAGTTTGTCCACAGCATGGTTTTGCCACCTTCACAGTCTAAGCGACTCCAGTTTGGCTATGGAATATGCCGAGTTATCCCTCTACCGCAAGCGGGAAGGAGATCTGATCTACGACGCTGTGGGCTTGTCACTGCATTTGGCAGCTACGCACCACCCTTACAAGGGGCCACCCGAAAGCAGCCCCACGTAAACACGTCGGGATATAAAACAGATTATTTAAAATGAACTTACTGGATCCATTTCGAAGTAAACCAATTCACCACCTGTCAGTGCAATAACCACCTGTCGCTGATTAACTGCACATTTAACTATAGACTTTTTGCCTGGCGCTTTCCATTCGTTAACTCGCTTGTCGGCCCGAATGTGCCTTATGCCATCTGGATAAACTTGTACCAATGCATCATTTCCAAGTGCATGACAGCTAAGTGTCGGTGTTGTTCCCAAGAACCCAGAATCTGTCACTTCTTCAACAGTTTCACCAATAGATAGCACAAGGGTGGCATTTACGAATGATACTATGATGTAGGAATCATATTCCTCTGCAACCAAAAGAAAAATCCTTGGTAAAATTTAGTACAGGAAGAAAAGGGGTAAAATTATATTATCTTCACGATGTCCGCCTCCAGTGAAGGTAACGATTGCTGATGCCTACCTTTGCATTTGAAGAAACCATCTCAATTTGTTCATCGCCCGATAGGAGATTCTGCAAAGAAAAACCACTGGTGTTTATGTATAACAAACAACCAGGGTTTTATTAGTAACTTGTTGAAAAAGAGGAGCGTTCATTAATGGTTATGGTAGCGTCACAGTTTCGTCAGTAACACGGACCATTGATATAATCATTATGCTCCTTTTCTTGTAAGCTTTTTTTAGCTATTCAGGAAAAAGAATTTGCTTGGCTGAATGATTTGAATGTCATGTTTATTATATTTTATTAAGTAAATAAGATAAGTATGCAATTTATGTAATCTATTGCTCATGGATATCTATAAAAATTGTGATAAAACAAAATCAAAAATTGGCATTGAGACAATTTTTGATTTTGTTTTGCCTCTGAGTGACTTAAAACCGTCATAATGTTTGAAATTCAATAAAATCCTGACGTAATGCATGTTATAAAATCTCTATTGAATCTTGAAAATATAAAAATAATTTATTGTTAATTTACTCACCATCTTTGTGTCGTCGTACAGTCCAAACAGCATTTGGGGAACCAGGCAACTCTGATACAGCCATCTCTGCCACTTCTAATCCATGTCTTAACGCTCTCAAAGAAGACCTGGGTCCACGGCCACATGCTAAGTACACTTGAGGAGTGTCTTCACCAGCCAAGTCTGCTACATGACAAGCTAAAAAGAGATTTATAGGGTTACTAGCTGCCCCGACGAACTTCATATCAGCTTAGAGGTATGAAAAAATTGTGTCCTAAAAAATCGATAAAAAATATTTGGTGAGAATCACCCCTCATCACTAAGGGGTATGAAAAATAGATGTTGGCCAATTCTCAGACCTGAATGGGGCATATGAAATTTCATGAGAATTGGTCCAAACATTTCATGGGAATACGGTGGTAACTAACATTATGACACAAGAAGAGATTTAATGTTGCATTCATAATGAAATAATAATTGATGTATTTATTGAAATTCTTACCTAATACTGGAGACAATGAATCAAGTTCATCAACTAAAACTAAATTTCTGAGTGGACGAGGAGCAAAGAAGAAAGTGTCACCCTCTTCCAAAGGCATAGCAGAACTGAATTCTGGCTCATCATCCTCATCACCTAAATGCGCGATTTGGTATAAATAGCTGAAATTGAAATGACCAGTAAAGCAAATGGTAAATAAAAAGAATTTTCTCTATTTAATGAAAATAATATAAAAATTCACTGTCGTCCTACCTTGCTGTCCTGAAACATTATTGATACTTGTGCATTTCAGTCATGTCAAAATTATTCATTAATCTTCAAATAAAAAAGATCATAACAGCAGTTTTCTATAAAACAAATTATTAATGAATCGTTTTAACACAACTGGGAGGCATAATATGTGAATCAGTACTGTTGCACAGGAGGCAGGACAGTGAATGATGTACTGTAAGGCAGGACAGTGAATGATGTACTTTCAGGGTTTTTAGCAGAGTCGCTCTTACAAAAAAGGGAAAAGGGACTGAATTTTTCCAAAAAAAGGGACAAAAAGGGACCAAAATGGAGCCTAAAACAATCTGTTTTTAGGGTTCCGTAGTTAACAAGGAACCCCTATAGTTTCGCTATGTATCCCCCATGTATCCCCCAATATAAACAAAACTAAATTCATCCAATTTCAGACTCACAGGAAAAAAGAAATAAACCTTAATATAATCGCAAATAATGTAAAAATTGAGGAAGCCGACAATACAATGTTCCTAGGAATAAGACTTGATAAACACTGTAACTGGAAATCACTGTGGAGTATGTCTGTGACAAACTTGATAGATTCGTCTTTGCCATAAAAACACTGCAATTAACTGTATCCAGTGAAGCAGCTCTAAGTGCTTATCATGGCTATGTATCCTCAGTCCTTTCGTATGGCCTATTACTATGGGGAAACTCAGTAGATATTCATAGAGCATTTATTGTACTAAAAGAAATGTATAAGAGCTCCGGTGCTCATTTTATGGATAGCTGCAAACCTCTCTTCAAAAAATATAGAATCATGCCACTTGTTTGTATGTACATTAAAGAACTTTGTGTATTTGTTAAACAGCACCCAGAACATTTTAATAGCCACTCGCAAGTAGCAAACAGAACAACTGTCTCAGTAAGAAGTACTCGTAAATATAAAATATACCTTCCAATATGCCGTTTAGAGCTGTACAAGAGAAATGTATATATATGTACACGCTATAACAATATACAATAAATTACCTGACGCATTTAAAAGTTTGCCGTTAAATGTATTTAAAAGGAAGATTAAAAATTGGTTACTTGAACACTGTTTTTATGACATAAATGAATACAAAAATATGACATTTGACAAACTCATCTGACAAATTAATAATTTATAAATTGTAATTTAATTATTTAATTTAAATGGACTCTAACATTATATTTATATTTTTTTTTTTTATGTAATCGAAGTGCTAAACAAGCATGCAGTTCACATTGATGTTAAGTGATGACTGCAGCCTATAGACACCCACACAAGACCAAGGTCAAAATGCAGATGCGTTACCACTCCTGAGGCCTAAGGTGTTATGCCTCTGTGCCGGAAATTACAGGGCCTTACATTACCACTTGACCGGAACACAATAGTGCTGAACACTACCATTTAGCGGCAAGTATATTAGGTAATGCGGTGGTGCCTACGCCCGCGAGCTCTGTCACTAGAGCTCTACCACCAGTAAAAAATATACATACATATAATTATTGTTTTACCACTAATTCAATGATCTGTATTGTGATGACTGTTTTTAATATTGTAAAATATAATTTGCAGGCTAGGCAACTGACATTGTACACCTTGACGGTAGAATGTAATTGCACTGTACTTATGTCACCATGTTATCATTTCTGTACTACATTCATGCAATAAAGACATTTTATTTTATTTTTTATTATTATTTTATATGTCCGTCTGTCAGTCTGTCTGTCCGACCGTCCGTGATTTAGCGCATTAACTATTGGTACTAGAGAGTTAAAGTTTGACACAAGTATACATCACCTTAATTACGCCGACAAAGTGGTAGATTAGAAACTTGAAAAAAAAAAAAAGAATTTATGTGTAACGCGCGGAAAAACATTTTTTGTTTTCTATGTAGTATGGGATATAGTAAAAAAGTTCAAAAATTTTAGAGATGTGCAAATATCATTTTTCGATTTAGTTCACTGATTCACTGTTCGAGACTTAAGTGCCAATTTTCGTTAGAGTCAAGTGTCCCCGGCCTTTTTTTACCAACTAAACGGTTGTTGTTAGAAATAAAAATATTACGGCAATAGTAGCTACATATAACGAAATTAGTAAAAGGAAAACTATCACACTTAAATTGGCTGTATTTTACTTGAAAATTTTTATTTTTCATTACATTATTCAAACTTAAAAACTAGGGAACCCTACACTGTGCGGGGCCCGACACGCACTTGACCGGTTTTTTTTATTCAAAACAATCATTTCGTGATGGGCTAGAGGGGAGTATTTCAACATGTATACACATTAAATTCACATATTGTCAACACAATTAAAACGATGTAAAATATGGCACAAAAGTATTATTAAGTATGCGATCTTTGATTTGCGTTGATCCCGAAAAATTGACGACGTATCAATAAGTTTCAACACTGTAGGAAGAATCACCAAATTGTGAAGTGTGCAACAAAATTGAAGATGTGCAGCATTTGCTGATGGAGTGTGTACGGAACAGAAATGAGAGAATGTTACTAGTGCAGGAATTGAATTTAAATTTTATGAATGTTGGCCTTCTTCAGGAAATTTTAGCTAATCCAAATGCAGAAATCGCAAAAGAATTATGTAAGTTAATTCCTCGCCAGTAACATTTTCCTTTCTATTTTATTATATTATTATCAGTAATTGTTTAAGTTTGTATTGGGTACGATGGGGTTGACATGTCGTTAGACAAAACCCCTTTAAAAAAATATAATTAAAAAAAAAAAAAACACTGTAGGAAAATAGATGGATATTGCAAGAAGTAAAAAGCACATTACCTACTCAGTTCTTTAACTTCCTTTCATAAAGAGAAAATTTCAAAGACCACTTTTAATATTTTGGCAGTTGACTTGAAGTTTAGTGCCAGAAAAAGGGACTTAGGGACCAATTTCTTAAAAAAGGGGGCTTTAAGGGACTTGCTGAAAAAAAAGGGACAAAAGGGATTAAGGGACTGCCACTAAAAGCCCTGTGTACTTTAGATTCAGTATGTTCATCTCATATCAGTGTGCACTCACCCCATTTAAAAGGGAGGACCTTGGTTCAGAGATATTTCTCTTGCATGTAAAAGTACGTATGACCAGAACATTCCAATCATACCTGTTATACATGCAAAAATCAATACAAAATGTACTCACTGGTTGCCAAACTCGCAAGCCACAAACAAGAATCCAGTTTTTAAGACGCACATTGATGTGGCAACTGGAACTGTATCAAAATACTTCAATTTAATTTCTGTAACCATATCTTCATCAGTCTCTATAGTTATTTTGAATATGTCTCCCTGTTCAGTTTGAGCCAAAAAGAAGAACATAGATTTGGTTTTATGAGTCGCAGAACATACAAAAATCATTCCACGTTCAGGATCATCTAAATCGTTACGTCGCCTTGGGATAGGACAACGAATATCATGCTGGTCACCCAAATTCTTGTACGTCAGGTAATTCTCGGAACAAATTAATACTCCAGATGGTCCATCATTACCACCAGGTACTGTGATCAAAAAATTTGCATGTTCTTCCAATGGTTCAGAGTATTTTCTGACAACATGGTTCAAACCTAAATCTAATTCGTAAAATGTTAATGTTTGTTGTGTCTTCTGGGCAGCTTCACCTATAACAAGGGATTAAAATAAATATTTAGGAATACAAAACAATGTCCATAGAAGATTTGTTAATAAATTCATTCTAGAGGATTTGGCGTCACTGTCAGTCGGAAACACGGACCTCATAATAATCATTAGTTATAATTCAGCTATTGAAAAAGTTACTTAGAATACCAAAATTACTTACCAGTTGGATCAGCATCAGCTTCTTCATAATCAATTTCTAGACAGGCAAACATGGGATTTTCAAAGCCAACATCTACACCAACCATGTGATACACAAGTGTGTTAGACTTGTGAGCTTCCAATGGCGATGAAATTGTCAACCTGGCCTCAGCATCTCTGTTCAATATGTACACCAATTTTTGTTTTTCAATTGCACCTAAAATTTATATAAATATTTATCTTTCATATTATTATCCACAATTTGACACTCAGATACAGCACAGTGTAAAAACCACCATATGTAAATACATAAATAAAGACATCAAACAAAGTAGAGCACATGACACATATACACCTTCAAGCTCTGCAATGTAACTAACACTGTCATCCGTCTGTAGGCTTACTCTCAACTCTCGATTCCAATCAAGATTTACGATTGGGATCGAAAACTGGCCAATTGGTACTCTTGAACGCTACTCTAGCGCACGATCTGACTCGATCGCGGTGGAATTTTATGTTACTAAATGAAATTTGTTAAACACGATCGATCGAGTTAATTGGCACTCTTGAAAAGATTTTGACAGTGAAGTATCGAGCTGGGAATAGAGTGCGATCGAATTTCAACAGTTTGAAAGGCCTTACTTTTTGTGGTTAGAGTGTGTTGTTTTATTGTGTTTGAGTGAATATAATGGCTAGACTAGAGCAGACATTCAATATTTTGGACAATACAAACAATTCGTTTAAGAGGCAAAGGCGGAATTTAAGAATGATGACTATACCGCCAATGCTTTTGCGATGAACGATGATGAGTTTCAGCGTAATTATCGTTTAAGCAAAAATCTTTTCGAAGCTCTCCATTGAATTGGATGAATTGGAACCTTTATTACCGAGGCCTACTCGTTGTAGCGACATAACGACACGATACAAGGTAAAGTGATTGTTTCGAAGTTTTAAACATAACCTATAGAACTGTTTTAATTATGTTACTTTTACATTTGTAGCTTTTAGTGGCACTATCTTTATACGCCACTGGTAGCTATCAGCGTTTAGTTGGGACTACACAAGGTACAGAAAATTACCAATGCTCTGAATGTATGGGTAATTGTCAACGAGTGGATTAAATTCCCCCAAACACGACAACAAAGAGAGAGTATCAAAAGAAGGTACTACCAACATATTATTATGTGCATTTTATTTGTTTTTTACTAAATTTATATCATCTATACATAGTTAATACAAAAATATTTTTGTTTATTACAGATTTTATGGAAAGTTTGGAATGCCATCAGTAATAGGTGCTATTGACTGGTACTCAAGTGGCAATTATAAGACAGACACAAAATGAGGAACATTACAACAGAAAAGGTTTCAGGAATCTTTATTGTGAGTTTGTTCTATAGAATTATATTTTATTATATCAAAGTAAATTATATTTATATCAAAGTTCAATTAAAGGTATTAACTCTAAAATAGTAATAATATGTATATTATTTGTAGATTTGTGACGCTGACTTAAATATTTTAAGTGTGGATTCCTCATTTGGTGGTCACACATGATAGTTTTGTTTTTAACCAGCACCAAGTCAAGAGTCACTTGCAGAATTTGTTACCTACAAACAAGTTTAATTGCTTGGTAATTTTGTCAAAATCAGTATTTATATTATGTTATTATAATCATAACATAAATAACAAAAAAAATTGTTTTAGGTGATTCAGGTTATCTTCAAAGGGAATACCTGATGACTCCTATAGAGGAAGTTCCACCTGCTGAAATTACAAGAGGAAATGAGGCTCGTTCGTGTTTGGTCTCTCAGTTGTGGAGTGCACACCACCTTACATAGCTTTAAAGAGTCTTCCTCATAAGACATACTATGATAATTTAGTTTATCTTTACTTATTACCCATATTGACAAAATTATATGAATTTCTTTAAGACCACATCATAATTATTTAAATTGTATTAACATGTTCCTTAACATGTATAGGTAATTTAAAGTAATAAACTGCTTGTGTTTATTGTATAAATAGCCAAAATATGTAAGTACCTAATGAAGTATTAATCATAGTGTAGAGGTTTAAATTAAAATAAAGATGTTGACACTGAGCAAGAATATAATTTATTTTAATTAAACATTACTTGTAATTTGACAGTAGTTATAAATAATATTCTTATTCAGTCTGCACAATTCTTATTATTAAATATTAGGAACTGAACTACTATTAAACAACTAACATATATTAAATACAATTATTAAATAATAAAATTACTAGGTACTTATTTAATTAAATTTAGAATTAGGGAACTATGGAGGGAGAAAATTGATGTTTAAAGCATGTGGAATATGTATTATACAATTTTTTATGTCATGGTGTGGCAAAAAAGTATACATTAATTGTTATTTAAATATTGATAGTTAAAGCTTAGTAATAGTACCATAACAGAATCAGAATCTTATTTATTCATATAGGATGACAACCACTACTTATGAAACGTCTCAAACAAACAAAATAGATTAGTGAATCACAATTTTATTGATATGCATGTCAATTTAAAAACAAAAAAAATATCATGAATATCACTAAGATAAAACTAAACATAATAAACCAGTGTAGGCAACTATATCAGTAGAATGTCAAATTTCCCCTTTTACCTACAAACATATAGTAATCATAGGTAAATGTTAATAAGTAAACATACGCCAAACCAGACCCCCTAAGCTTTTATGTCTCCCGTGCCAGAAATTGCGGGGTCAAATGCTGTGTGTTTTAAGAAAATTGATAGGATTGATTGCTGCTGCAATTAATAATTTAGCGACATCAATTACAGTAGCTAGAAAAAATATGTGCAATCAATCCTACATTTTCTGTGGCGTTTTTTAATGCCATTGCAGTTACTGCTTCGGCGTCCACATGTTTTTGCTCGATTGAAGCAAGTAACTGCCTGGCTTCGCGCAGATGGTCTTGGCTTGTTCGCGAACGCTGTCTGGGTGGCCTGGGTGTACGCGAAGGTGGAGCAGAGGCGTGTGGACTTCCGATCTCTCCCTGTAACACGTGGTGATTAGACAAAAATAAATATTACATAATAAGACTTTGAATATATTGTAAAGGGTTTGTCTGTAAGCACCAATAGTAGTAATTTGAGATAGCATAAATAAGACAGCTAATCAGTTATAAAATTATTGTTCATTCATTATTATTATCTATGATAACAAAAATATTTTTCACATACCTGTAGGGTTCTCTGTTTGCTGTACTTCAGCACTACTTGCCACTGTCTCTATTGACATTGGAATAATCTCCACTGCCTCAAAATTTATGCCAAAGTTTGGACTTGAAATCTGAAATAAAACAAGTTCATATTATATCACCACTTATTTGTTAAACTTTACAATGAGTATCTAAGTACAGCCAGGGAACTCGCCGCTTATCCAAAATCAATCGGCTATAGCTTTTATTACCACCATATAAGGGTTCCCCCGTGGTCGAGCGGCCAGTTCCCTGATAGTACCTACTTACATCATAAAACCAACTAAATAATATTTGAGTGTTTTTTTTTTAAATCGCAATTGGCAATTAAAGAATCATGGCAAGAATTGTACAAAAAAATCGAAAAAAGGTACACGGTATTTCATGTTTAAAATGTAATTTTGAGAAACTAAAGAACGTTTCCCGACCTTATAAAAATTTTTAGCTCACGGGATTGATAAAATAAAAAAATGTTACAAAAAGAGCTCTAATTTCCGAACGGATTTTTTTCCGAACGGATTGTTACTACTCGAGTACAAATCAGAAGTCAGAATAATTGAGATAGCGATTAAATTAAAAAATCACCGAAAGTTATAAAATATTCTCAAAATTGTGTTTCATAAAAGGGTACCGAAATAAATAGCTATTGTTAAGTTTATGAAATATACTGCGATTCTCGAGTGATTTCACCGAAGGATTGTAGTACAAAGTTAATATTTTTCTATCTCATATCGATTATGTTGTTTAATCGTTATCATTCGATATAGTTGATACTATTTAGTAAGACCACACTCATATTAAAAATATTGTAAATATTTGTAAAATCAATTTAATTTATTTAATCAAATAGTATACAAATACTACAATTTAATTTAATAAAATTGATTTCGAACATTAGTTTTGTTGATAGTGCAAGCTCTGAAGCGATTTGGTGTTTTTTACTTTTCTCTTGGAAGATTACTCGGAGTTTAGGTTCAGACGCTTATCTGGACTGGACTTGGTATTTGTGGAGTTTCGATTTCACCCTACGCCCTACAATTTGGAAAACATGGGGTGTGTCAACTGTGACCTCAATCTGCGCCGTCCCCGGCGACTAGTTCTTTGTGCTAGAATTAGACACAAGATTATCTCATTGATCTCAGTAATTGCTGAATGGAATACAGACTGTAAATGAATCACTACAATCCACTGGTAGTGATAATTATTTACTTGAATTCAGCTCCAGGAACGTAGGAACAAGAGTTTTTTGACACTTAAGAGTATGCCTTACATGTGGCCATTGTTTTAAGAATTTTGCAGTGCTCTTATCGTACATTCAAATCCAACTGCATGGCAGCAACAAAGTTATGAGAAAATAGTGTGCTGTGAGTAATAGAACTTAGTCCTTAATAACGCAATTGCATTTTGAACAGTTTTGAGTGAGTGTAATCTTTAATCTCTCATGGATCTCTCTCAGGAGCCAAAATTTTGGTGGAGACAAGTATTTGAAATCCACAGTCATATTTTTCTCGGGTTAAGCACTAGGCAATAATTATGTATTTTTAATTTTTGGAATAAATATAAATTATATTGTTATTGTTAAAATCATAACTATAATTTGTTTTATCAGCTCAATCCTGCAGATTGTGTGTGCTTAAATTGCTACAAAGCAGCTAGATGCACTGTTGCACAGATTCAGAAGCAGATCCTGGACATAACATAATAATATTCAACAAATAGTTTATGTGACCTGTTGTCTGGTCATATGGGAATTATATCATGATTTCTCGTTTAATACCTTATTCATATAGTGTTCTAGAGTTAGTCTAGGGATGTTCATTAGATTTGCAATCCTATTCATTATTATTATATCCATTATTATATTTGATCAATAAAGCTGCTGAACCTGATTACATATTTTATGGTCTTGACCAAGTCTATAAACCTTAAACCTCATTTAATAAACTCAAAAGCTATCTATGATTAACCCTACCCATTATTGCATTAATTTATAATCAATGCTGAGAATTTCCTCATAATTGCATAAATGTATTATATATATTATTTTGATTTAAAAAATATACTCAATTTGTTCAATGGTAAAAATAGTACTGCTACAGTTACATAACATTCATTATTAGGAAAAATTAAATGTGAACTGCAAATTCTAATACGAGATGAAAGATGTAATTTATGATCTTTAACTATTAAATTCTTAATAATTCAAATATTGTGGTGTATTTGTGTGTGTGCATTTTGGAAATTACCTGAGCAACCAGCTGCCTGGTAGTTATGTAAAGGAATGCTACAATTAGGTAAAACAATAGTGGGATTAGTTTGTCTATTCATATCAGGCTCATTATTTTCGGTAACCATTCTGTACCAAAAGATGCTGAAGAAATATGTTGTGCTACTTCTTGATTTGCATTTGCCTGTATAAGTTCAACATCTAGAAGATGTATTTCTTGAAGATTAATAAATAAGTTATAAAAAATCCTGTGTTTTATTTAATATTAACTCAAGTCTTGTGATATGTATGTTTATTTTGTTTCTTTATGTAATAAAGGTAGCAAACAAGCATGTAGTTCACATTTATGTTAAATGATTGTTGCCTATAGGCACTCACACAAGGGTCAAAATGCAGATGCATTGCCATTCTTGAGACCATTGTTGTCATGTATCTGTGGTAAGTTATTACGGGGTCATACTATGTCACAAGTATTACTTAAAATGCATCGCATCCACATCATAACGCGTTATGAATCTTATTCAGTATGGTAGTAGGCAGGAGCAGTCTAATTTAACATAATTACTTGTATTATTGTACACATACAACACATACACAAACACCCAGACCCGAAACAAATATCAGGCCATACAAATATTTGTCCCAGTGCGGGGATCGAACCCGCGACCCTTCGAATCAAACGGTCATCTCACACCGCTGGACTAACTGGGTCGTCAAATTCTTGAATACAAAATGGCTACTGCTGTTGGAAAATGTTTTCGTTTTTAATGAATTTTAAAATTATTATAAACACCGTCAAATGTTCCCGAGGCTTTCAAGAACGTATTCAAACAAAGTCTGACTTTGTACCTTTTTTCGAAAATTTTGTACAAATCAATGTATGGAGCTTGCCATGATTCTTTGTTTATTTTAATCACTAGAACAAACCCGGATTGTTGTCATCGATCTTTATCTTAGTCTCAGTCGTAATATTCGAATGTATCGCTCCCACTATAACTCATGTGTTTTATAAACATGTTCTGACATATCTATCAAGTGGCAACGTGGCGACAAAAACACATGCAAATTCCTTACGGTATTTAACTCACTTATTTTTATTCAACATTCACACCTTTTTTTTCTTACCACATATGTAACATTTAATCTAATTTATTTATGTGGTCTCGTTGTTAAAAAAGGTGTCTTATATTTTTGCTTAGACATATAAGTACTTACCAATTAATTTAATGTTCTTACGAATTTTATTAGAATTTGAAATGTACTATTAGTATTATTTATCTTTTGTGGGAGGTATGCTATCAATTATTTTTTTTAAAAAGTAATTTCAGCATGTATGTAAACAAATGGATTCTTATTATTAAGATATTTTATATGCATTTATTAAATATTATTATTGCATGTAACCAATTTGTAATAAACATGTATTAAAAACCTATCGAAATAAAAAAGTTCATTATTTACCAATGAGAAATATCTAATTAAAATTATGACTTTGTTCTGTCAGGTTTGTAACATTTTATTAGCTTGAAGGACTCCACTGCATTTTATCAAATGGTAAGTAATAGGTAAATATTTTAATTTAAGTATAAATTACATTGTTTACAAAAATAAATAGGCAAAATATCTGATGCCTCCTCTGCTGCTGCAGACATTTACATGGAATCTTATATCTCATACATATTTATATATGTATGAGTATTTCATTACTTTCATAATCCACTAAGGTCAAAACAGAAAATTACCTGTGGAAGATGGAGTCTGACGAGACAGATAGTTTGTCCTGGAAAGGGGTCGACAGCTAAATCACTGTCCCCGACTGCAAATTGCAATCGTCCCATTACAGCAACCAACCGCTGGTCTGGACGTCAGAGCGGGTAATGCCTCTGCTGGACCTCCACCAGTACATCTCATGGAACACACATGCTGTGCACATATTTTTTTTAAGGCACACTTCTTTTCTGCTTAATACTGCAATATTTAGAAGAATATGTTAAATATAAAATATCTATACTTATTGCTGTATATGTGATATATTTTTTTAGTTTCATAAAAATGTTACCTTCGCCCAGCCTCTTTCATCTTTCTGTGCACCACCTAAGGCATTAAGAAATCTCATTCCATTTCCTTGTTGTGTCTTGTTTGGCTTGTGCGGTACGTAGGAGGCCTTTCGCAATCCCTATGTCTACCAGAAAATCCGTAAGTGCCTCCAATTGTTGGGAAGTGGGCCAGCTCATTGTTCAACTCTATTAGAAGATTATATCATTGCATGTTAAAAAAAAAGTGACAATTGCATTCATATATTTTAAACAATATAAAACATGATATCTTACCTACTTTTCACTGTAGTCTTTACCAGTTTCACAATATTGAGAACCTCCAATTGTAATATCCTCCTATACATTTAATTTTTATTCAAACTCACTACACAAACGCACATCTAAACACAGGGAAACTTGAAAATTCAAAGCGCACAGGGTTTTTCTTCATAACTATTGGATAGGCAATGACTACACACTCAATTTGCCACAACGTTAACTTTTCATTCTTGTTTCACGTAAGACAGAGTATAAGTTGTATTAAATGAAAATTAATGTTGTTTAGTTAATAACTTATGATAAAAAACATATTTAAGGCACCTAACTTATTTATTTAGCAAGTCAGAATCTGTCACATATGTTCACACTGATAGTGATTGATACCCGATCGCAAAGTCAACTTCGATTCCAATCCAATTTCGTACTCAATCCATTCAAGAGTGCCAATATTATACAGATTGGAGTTGAAACTGTATTGGTATCAAATTAGCTTGGGCTTGATTTCAAGAGTAAGCCTCTTGTTATGTAGAAAAATATAATATTGAAACTTACCAATCATAACAGCTCTGCCTTTGGGGTCAATGGCCAGATACTGTCCAGGTACTATTCTACGGCATCCCGATTTGCCAAATGTTTCTTGATGGACCTTTTCCAAAATATTTTTTGCAGGCATGTACTCCAAGATCACAATACGCCCAGAATCCGAGCCAATCACAATATAATCTAAAAAAAAAATTCAAGTATTTTTCGTTATCTGTTTTATTACAAGTAATATGTAAAGTATTCAGATTCTGGATAGTAACAGACAATTTCCTTCTATACATTACTAACCCATATTCCAAACTCTTATTTTTATTGTGCGGCATCTTATTTGCCCACAGTTAATCTTATTTTTTCCTTTATAAGCAGAATTGTCATGTGCTATTTATTAATCTTATGAATATAAAAGTTCATCTGTATCAAACACGAACATCCCCGTAATTATAAAACTATAGAGAGCGACGTCTTGATTTTTTATCTATGCATCTAGTTATACCACACATTTTATAATAAAAGTATGGAAGCAAGTAATGCAATTTGCCCATGAACTGGATGGAATACGCGTACTACCTACCTATACGAAGTGGTTTATAGGTTATGATACAAAATTTCGTATAACAACACGTGCATATCTAAGGTCATTTACCTTTGGTGCCACCGGTGAGACGAAATGACATCATGGATCGGATTACGCCAAATATCTCCACTTTCATCAATGTATGCACTTTGCCGGTGTTGGGATCCGGCCGCAGGAGTTCTAATGTCTTTCCTCGAGATATCACAATCTCTTGCTGTTTAGTGCCAGAAAAGTTGCCATGCACTGCATGGATGATGGCTGTTGAGCCTTGCAATGTCAGATTATACAAATACATCTTGGACCGGCTTTATCCAGTCTGAAATAAACATGTGACCGGGTTAATTGCAGAAATACATTAAGTACACAGGAATAGAAACTTTGGAATCAATAAATGTAAGGCCCGTAACTGACGAAAACAGAGATAATCTTGTGCTTTCGAATGGGTGGGCATATTTTGTCTAGCACTAACAAAACGACCATATAAGACATATTATCTAATATGGAGATACCTCGTGCAAATATACACAAGAATAACTTGAGTAGTGTAAAATGATAACAATAAAATCTTACTTGATAGGAATAAACAGCCGATGGCCGCAATGTGGCTGGATTTGATATTTCGCCTTCACTTACGAAACAACACGACGGCAAAATGGCCGTCAACGACGCTTCGCACATTTTCGATTATTCACGAAAGTAAATTTTGAGTGTAGCGCGAACGAAATTGACCAATCAAAAGAAGGCATTTTTGACATGTCAAGATTTATATAGTAATAGTATTGCCATTTTAAAATTTAAAAGTTTATCCATAGATTACAAAGATTACAAATATGAATATTCTATTCATTAATAGATGGCGCTAAATTAAATGAATAGTTTATGTTTTCATCAACAGATGCCACTACATACTATTATTTACTTAATCTATTCCACAATAGATGGCACTATTGTAGACCCTTTCAAGCGATGTCGCTTGAAAGGGCTGGAGTGTTCAATAACCCTTTACAACCGGACACAAAAAGTTAAGATTTTTTGCGATTCATGATAGACGCCGTATAAAAAATATAGTAATAAAAAGGCACATTTTGTCATTCTACATGTATTATAAACATTTTTTTGTAAATTATTCACAATGTAGTAAATAAATCTTAATATCATTATAAAATTTCAGAAAATGACTTATTATTAATAATGAGATAATAACATTTCAGGAACATTATTTTAAAAAATAATCAAAAACACAATCAAATACCTACTATGAAAATCTTTAAAGCAATGGAATAGTGGTAAAATGTATCTCGTAATACAAACTACTGCCTGCGGGAACGCTTCCTGATAAATACAAAACTATGGATGGTGCAAGGCCAAGATTAAAGTCCCCAAACATTGTTTTAGCTCCTTGATAAATATCAATGTCTAACTTTAGCCCATCACTG
Organism: Macrosoma leucophasiata; assembly: GCA_036365455.1. Lineage (NCBI taxonomy): Eukaryota > Metazoa > Arthropoda > Insecta > Lepidoptera > Hedylidae > Macrosoma > Macrosoma leucophasiata. The sequence goes on from JAWQUS010000024.1 coordinate 13,969,917, forward strand.
GTTGTTAGCACATATTTTATCAGACCAACTGAGACAGGCTGAGATTGATTTTTAACAACTTGTTCAAATGGGCATCGATCAGTGAAATGAATCAACTGTTCATCAATTAATTAGTACCCGGGAATCATTTCCTGCTTATTGTTACAGGAAAGGATTCCCATGCCATTTCGTACTTGGGTTATCATTGGCTGGACTTTCCACAATGGAATCGAGCGACGTTTGTATAAGCGGTGCAGTATCAGTGCTAACCTCAAGCAGAGCATTCCGCAATTGTAAGAACCAATCACGACCCATTTTGCTAGTTATTTTGTCCAGAGAAATGCCACTACGCCTATACAAAGGTAGCCTTGGGAATATAATGCACCCCATTCAAACATGGATACCAAAAAGTTTATGTATCTCCGACATTGAAGTTTAGGGTTCATTAACGGTCTTTCTCAAAAAATTTAAATTTGTATTAGTAGTAACCATTCTTGCACGTATTCAATCGGTTCCCTTACCAGTTTAACTGGTCATCCAGAGTACATATGCTGCTTAGTTATAAAGAAGTAACTTTCCAGTGGAGAGGGCGGGAACCAGAGCGATTGGGATGCTCCACTGTCGGTTCTACGGAAGAAGGCGCTAGTACGGATGTGGTTGGTGCTTGACTACCTTCCACCTGTTAATCTCTTTGATTATCAGCATGATCTTCAGCTAAATTGAGGTCATATAGATTATTGAAGACAGCCGGGTTGAAATATAGTTTCCTCGTTGTCAGAATCCTCAAACACCTCCATATCCGAGTCATTGCCATTACCCATCATTTGTAAGATTTTTTTCGTCAAGCAAGCAGCCTGAAACACAAAAAAACCCTTAATATTCACCATACAACGAAATATAAAAACACTGTATTTTGTATAGAAAAAGTATAAGTAAACCCTAAACAGCACGAACGTGCATGTTTTATTTTGATGCAAAATAAATCACACAATAATGAAAACTACTACAAACATTTGTAAAAATATAATAAATTGGTTTATTATTAACAGAATCTAACAGATACATAGCAATATCCCATCAAAATATACGCGAAAATAATTACTTACGTGAAGCGCCTCGTCCACCAAAATGCGCCGCCATCTTTGACGATGTACTGTGCCGCACTGATAAGACTTTTTTTTACAAAGAGCTGGATCCTGCACAAGCTATCGATGACGGTTGCGTTCGGCATAATAAGTTAGGAGGAGCGCTAGATTTTTTCTAAGTTAGATGCACGCTTGACTACGAGCCGAGTGTAAAGGGTTAAAATATTTTTTTTTAGTATTCATTACACTATAGAGGGCTGTACTAGTATTTGTATACTCTTTGGGCTGTGCTTGCTTGTAAATTGCATAAAACCGTTTACCGTTGCTACAATTTGCTACGTTGATATCTACGTTGCATTCGTTCGTAGAGAGGTTTAGTAAACAGTTTACCAGTTTAGTGCTATAATAGTTCTGTTATTATAGTAACAAATTATTTTATTCACTTCCTCTTGCCAGTTACTGCTGGCAGTAGGAATATTACAAGCACCCATAGTAGAAATACGACGTACTACGAAAAACAGTTTTTGAAAAATGATTTACATAGGTCCTTTTTTTTTTAAATTGCTACTACGTAACTCGTACTTTATATAGGTATATTTATTATATATATTTTTTTAAATTATTGTAGGTAGTTAGTGATGTATATTATATCCTCTAAGACTTGGTAGATAATAATATATTATACCGGTACATATCTACCTCCAGCTTAATTTATTCAACATAAACAGTGCAAGTGTTTTGTTTGAAAGTCTTATTAGGTACCTATCACCGATTTTTTTGTATTAAACTTCTTAAACTTCAATAGAAATATTATTAGGTTTCTAGCCTACGTAACATTCGCTAGGCTTACGTAGGTATTCTATGAATACCTAACTATACCTAATGTTAGATATAAAATTAAAATGCATTTCGAAATTTAGGTTTACAGATAGGTACCTACTTAGCTGCATTTTTATAGGATTCCAAGATCCACTGCGAAGATATTATTACGTAGGTATATTTTGAAAGGGCTTTGCTCCATTGTGGTTCGCCTTTTAATTCTATTTTCTGGTCGCGCCGGGCTCACAATGTATCCGTTGGCGGCGCGCGCACCTGAGTATTCGGGCTCATTTCACTTTGAGAAGCCGCGTTCTTTATAGGATCATCAGTCAACACGAAACTGAGCTTACATTTGAGATAACTAACGGAAACATACTGATATAATCTTATTTTTGTATTTGAAAATATAACTTAGTACCTATTTAAGTTTAAATATTGTATACCTACTGTTAGGTCGTTTTAAAATTAAATTGATACTTACATAATTTTACTTTTTATAGGTTTTTATCGACTGTCTGAGTACAATTTTATAATGCTACGAAAGCTCAAGGTGGAATAAAACCACATTCTTAAGTATTGTGAAAGAAGATACTTACCTCATCATTAGATAGGTAGGTATAATCTGGACTACGAGTGCAAAAAATATGATTTTATTGCCAAATTAAAAACTAAGTTGAGGAAGTGATTGAAGCCTTGACGTTTAGTAGGTACCTACATACCAGCCGCCATGGTCAGCACATTGATTGATAAAATTGGATAAAAACATGCAATGGTAGGTAAGTTTTTCGAGCGCTGTCTGGGTTTAGAAATGCAAGCTATCACGCTATGAACACGGTTATCGATGGGTTGTGATTCACTCTAGACAAATTTAATGAAGTGACTTTAAAAAAATACAGCACGTTTACCACTACTTTGCCTCCGAGCCAATGTGTGTGATCTTTTTGGGGTTCCGTAGTAAACGAGGAACCCTTATGGTATATATGTATTAGCCATGTCCGTCCGTCTGTCTGTCTGTCTGTCTGTCCGTCCGCGGTTTAGCGCAAAATCTATTGGGAGGTACCTACCTACCAGAGACTTGAAATTTGGCACAAGTATACCTTAGTACACCTTTATCACGCCGACTAAGTGATAGAATTAAACATGAAAAAATATATTATTTATGGTAGGTAGGTCCCTCCCCTACATGTAACGCGCGGATATTCTTTTTATTTTTCGTTTTCTATATAGTGTGAGATATTATTGGACAAAAATTGGTCATTAAAAATGTTAGGGGTGTTCAAATATCATTTTTCAATTAAGTTAACTGTTCGTGACTTATTAAGCTTTAAAGTGCCAATTTTCGTTAGAGTCAAAGGCCCCCCTCTACCAACTAAACGGTTGTTGATAGAAATTGAAACGTTACAGCAATAGTAGCTACATACCTATAACGAAATTAAAAGGAAAACTATCACACTTATGTTGGCTTTACAAGTTTGCGAGTAATAGTCGACCAAATTAATTTTACTCGAAAACTTTGAACAACTCCATAGAAAATACCTATATTTTTTTATTATATTAAACACTACGGACCCCTACACTGCGCGTGGCCCGACACGCACTTGTCCGGTTTTTTCCTAATACACTAGGCAATGTTTATAAGTTTTTTGGTATTACATATTTGATATGTTCTTAGGTTTTCGCGAGCTACACTCATTGAAATAAAACTATTTTTACGGATTTATCTCGCGTATATTAAACTAAAATGATTTTTAAAATGAACGCTACGCAAGGCGTTTACGAAATCGATGGAGGTAGCTACATATAATTTTTTCAAACCTCTGTCAGACAAATGTCACCTCAGTCTGCCCGGGACCACGGAAGCAGAAAAGCGACCGAAACGTCGGGTTGATTATAAAAATAATTTTAGTTTAATATACGCGAGATAAATCCGTGAAAATAGTATTACATATTTACATAACTCAGACCTCTTGTCTGAGATATGCAACGGAACACTAATTAGCTTACTTCTGTTATTCTGTTATTATTTATTAAACAACAGATACCTACCTAATAGCAGTTAGGTCAAGTCACATACCAGAAAACGACTATGATTGTATGATTTGAAATAACATGAAGCGTAAGGCCGCGTTAGAACTATGCATGCATATTATATTGCGGTGAATAATGTATTTTCATTGAATACCTGCTCGACGCGACGCGGACGCCCATGAATCATGCGCAGGCGGCGGCGTGCACGTGCAGCCTCGCTAACTTGAAAATTGTTTAAAAATCTACCAATGTTCAAGCAATTAAGCGTAGGTACGTGTTGGGCAAGATATTATCCAGGGATATTTTAGACCTACTTAGATTCTGAATCTCTACATTCCGGATCTTGAGTTCAATTCAATAACGTAGGTAAGTATCTTTAAAATGTCGTAACATTCGATACGTATTTTATGTAAGGAAGGTGGCAAATAAGCATGCAGCTCACATTAATGTTAAGTAATCAATGCAGCCTATAGACATCTTCACAAAAAACAGACTTCAAAATGCAGATGTGTTGACACCTCTGAGATCTAAGTTGTCATGTCTCTGTGATAGTTATTACGGGGCTATACATTGCCATCCAGCCGGAACACGATAGTGCTGAACACTACGATTTAGCGGCAGATAAATTAGGTAATGCGGTGTTGCCTACGCCCTCGAGGTCCTGCACTGGAACTCTACCACCAGTGAAGTGAAGTTTATATTATAAAAATAGCAAATAGGCATAAAGTTCACATTGAAGTCTTATAAACATTGTATCTATTGCAGACCCTGAGACCCCTAATGCGTTGCCTATAATTTGGGGCACATACCTAGTTACCTAATTATTCAGTTTAACGGCAGATGGATCAGCATAAGTGTTAGTGCTTACCTCTTTCAGCGCATACTAAACAAGCGTACTACTAGTAGGTACTACTACTACTGTACAGTAAAAGTCAACTGTTCATGCACGAAATAAATTTGATAAAGATAGTCATTATCTTCCATAAATTTTACTCTTGGCAGACTGGTCGTGGTCATGTATCGGTCACTTTATCTTTCTCCGTCGTGATCGCGATGCGTCGCCATGTAGCTCGATGTCTGGCAGAGTGAGAGCAGTCATTGATGCTGGAGTGCGTCACAGATTTTATGAGGTCTGTCCATCTAGTCGGTGAGCGTCCACGAGATCGTTAATCGTAATTCATGTATCTAGGTCATTAAAATGCCTGTAAAAATGTTTGTATACTGTAATTCATGTATCTAGGTCATTAAAATGCCTGTAAAAAAATATCTTAAGTAGTAATTAGGTGCAGCAATTAGGTATAGCAGCTGCGATCGTTCATGTGATTGCTGCAATTAGTCGCCATCGGGCCCGCGCGGATAACAAATAGATGTTATCACTCCGATGAGATTAGACTGATCGTGAACTCTATTTGTGTGTTTTCTCGCTGATTATCATCTTAATTGGATAGCTTGTGTTACTTGGATCGCGGGCAGCCGATCAATATAACAAAAGTCGGATTTTAAAAGTAGTATAAGCAAGTTACATGCTGTCCACAACTTCGTTGGCATAGACTTCAACGACAAGTACCTACAGAGTGCTTAGTGCGAGATTTCCGATCGCGATTTTCGATCACGATCGCGTAAGAGTAAACGCAGATTTGTATGGAATTGAAGGAGCGTCATCTAGCGGTGAATCGATGACGCTCCTTCAATTCCATACAAATCTGCATTTACTCTTACGCGATCGAATTCGCGTAAAGAGTAAATAAAATCGCGCACTAGGCACTCTGTTCTTAAAAAAATATGACGATACGGTATAGCATGACACCAATCTCTTGTTTTTTTTTGTAATGGACGTGGGAAACAAAGCATGCAGTTCACATTGATGTTAAGTGATGACTGCAGCCTAAAGACACTCACACAAAGACCAAGGTCAAAATGCGGATGCCTTACCACCCCTGAGGCCTAATGTGTTACGCCTCTGTGCCGGAAATTACAGGACTGAACATTACCTGATCAGAACACGCCAGTGCTGAACAATAAAATTTAGCGGCAAGTTTATTATGTAATGCGGTGGTGCCTACGCCCGCGAGCTCCGTCATTGGAGCTCTACCACCAGTGAAAAAATCGTTTTATGTGAAACGAAACAAACGAAAGTTTTATGTAATCCTTATATCAATATTATGTATATATGAGTAGGTGTAAGTGTAATGATATGTTTTTTTCTGATGAAAGTGGCTCAAATATGCTCAAATGTAGTTAATTAACTTCGATGTCACATGGAATACTGCGGCTTTAAGACATCAACCTACTAAAAATAAAAATATCAATGGTTTACATTAGATGTGTTTCCACTTTTTTTGTCTCTGCAGTAACTTTACCATCTAACCGGAACATGTTAGAGCAGAACACCATTATTTAACCTTAGAACCATTAGGTAACGCGAAGTCTCTGCTCTCTTCTGTTCTACTGATGCTATCTATCATTGACAGGTGACTGATTGGTGTCGGACGCAGGGCAGAGAATAAAATATGTAACTAGCTGTCCCGGCTAACTATGTTGGCCGATTCTCAGACCTACCCAATATGCTCACAAAATTTCATGAGAATCTGTCTAGCCGTTTCGGAGCAGTATGGCAACGAAAACTGTGACACGAGAATTTTATATATTAGATATATTAAGTATAGAATGGACACTTCGACGTCCCGCCCGATTTCCCCGCCTCACCCAACCTCCTCCCCTCTAATGGGAGACTTTTGGTATTCTCTACGTGCTACGCACACAGGTGCACGTGTAAATACACGTCACTGATTGATGTCTGTGTCATAGAGACCAAAACAAGCGTTTGTATGGAATTTTGGCGGAGTGTCCGCGGCGTGGCCTTAGGTAGCAGAAAATACACTATGGAATCGCATTTACTAGGTACTTACTGTCTTCTGTAGCCTACTTTTCATAAGGATAGAAATATTGACTATTTCTATCAAAAGGGGATAATTATGGTTACGGACATAAAATGCGCAATGTCGCCAGATATATAATAGCGAAGTCACCCGGCTTTGCTTGGCATGTTGCTGACACATGTGTCTGACATTTGTTTGGCTGGGAAGAATTTTATTTCAACAACCACACTTCTGATTAGACATTTGAAAAATCAGTATCAAGTGTAAAAAACAGGGACAATTGACCTCGATAACCTAAATGGCGTCGCTTACAGATGAACTACTACTATCACATATTATACTGTTAGATTATCGGAGCAATGGTGATGAGAGGCTCACTTTAATACCGGGTGAATTTAGAATGTGACTGCGCCATCTCCGGTGTTCTCGTTATCTTGGCCTTAGGGGTCTTTTCGGGATGTTCGTATCTTTTATTAAAGACAAAAGCGGCAGATTTCTACTAGTGGTAGAGCCCCAGTGCCGAATGGGAGACTTTTGGTATTCTCTACGTGCTACGCACACAGGTGCACGTGTAAATACACGTCACTGATTGATGTCTGTGTCATAGAGACCAAAACAAGCGTTTGTATGGAATTTTGGCGGAGTGTCCGCGGCGTGGCCTTAGGTAGCAGAAAATACACTATGGAATCGCATTTACTAGGTACTTACTGTCTTCTGTAGCCTACTTTTCATAAGGATAGAAATATTGACTATTTCTATCAAAAGGGGATAATTATGGTTACGGACATAAAATGCGCAATGTCGCCAGATATATAATAGCGAAGTCACCCGGCTTTGCTTGGCATGTTGCTGACACATGTGTCTGACATTTGTTTGGCTGGGAAGAATTTTATTTCAACAACCACACTTCTGATTAGACATTTGAAAAATCAGTATCAAGTGTAAAAAACAGGGACAATTGACCTCGATAACCTAAATGGCGTCGCTTACAGATGAACTACTACTATCACATATTATACTGTTAGATTATCGGAGCAATGGTGATGAGAGGCTCACTTTAATACCGGGTGAATTTAGAATGTGACTGCGCCATCTCCGGTGTTCTCGTTATCTTGGCCTTAGGGGTCTTTTCGGGATGTTCGTATCTTTTATTAAAGACAAAAGCGGCAGATTTCTACTAGTGGTAGAGCCCCAGTGCCGGCGCTTGAGAACCACTTACCGATGATAATGTTATGCACTATCGTGTTCCACTTAGATTGCAAGGAACCGCATCGAAATTTCTGACGAGGCAAAAGAAAATCTCAGAAGTGGCAACAAATCCGTATGTACTCGTACGTAGGTATGTACATTATGTTTGTTTGTCATTTTCATGACATAAAGAAACAAGTTGTAACGCAGGAGGTTACGCTCTCTCACGACGACTCTGAAAAAAATGAATGGCGATTTCTAGTGTTAACGTTGCGTGCAGTTCCTGTTCCTAATCTTCTCCAATGTCATGAGAAGGGCTATTGACATGATAGTAATGAGTAAGGAGCTCAAGTTGTGGTCTTACTCATAAATGCCCCCATGAGTATATTGCCCTCGAAAAAAAAAGGTAGTAACAAAATACCGAACATCATGGCATCTGTATTGCAATGCGAGGTAGCCAGCCCACGGGCAAAAGATAATACATCTCGGCCGATGTATGTGTTGCCTCTCATTTTAAATTATCCTCCGAGATATCCACGGTGAGAGTTAGCAACCTCCGATAAGACAGGGATGGCGATCGTAATTTACTTGTTGTTAATTTGTCATAGAGATAGACGGCCACCGATATGCCTTTACTTTTATCGGCCCATTAGGGACTTTTAGTATTTAATAAGCAGAGTGTAACGTGATTTGCACGCGCAAATGCCTTTATCTATAAACACTTCATTCTTGGCAATGTTTTTATTTGTATTCGTCAAATACCTTTAGTATGTATGTATATATCTTCACGCCAGGACCCTAACGGGGTAGGCAGAGAATGTAGAGCGCCAGATATCCCGGTCTTGACATACCTCTCGTGCCTCGTCTACCTTCATCATTCTCTTCATACATGCACGCCGATTCCTAAGACTTTTGACCCCACTGTCAGATAGAACTCGACCTATTTGGTCATGGTAGGTCAGTCTTGGTCTTCCTTCATACCTTTAGTGACATTTTTAATCGACTACATTGATGAAATATGGCATATCTTTGATGAAGCTATTCAAAAAGCAATTAAATTAAGCGTTTTCGGTTATGGCTCTAAAATCAAAGTTATTTCCATTTAAGCAATCATTTAATACCTATCTACTTTTTGACACTTAATGAATATCATATTCTTAAAGTACCAATTCTTGTTTGTTTTGTAGATAACATCCGTCATTAGCGGTTAGTTTTTGGATGAAAAACTGAATTTGTGCGAAGCCGGGGAGAGCCACTAGTAGAGACGTAATAGTATTTCTTCAAACAGGTATTTAGGATGTTCACCGAAGATTAATTAGATACTATCTTGTTGATGTACCTTGTATGTGATATTGTAATTTGCATCATATTTGAATTTACTATAATAACGTTAACCTTCAGCAGTGCATTGGGACTTTTACCAAAAATATTATGTTATTTATTTAATCTTCCAAGCACAATAAAAGTACATGAGGCGGACTTAATGCTAGGTAGCATTCTCTACCAGTCAACCTTAAGGTTGTGTAGAAAACTCAATGTGGTAGTGTAATTGAAAATTTTGCGAAGGAAAAGAATAACCCCCGTATTCATAAATGTATTTTAGCTAATGTGTTGCTAATGTCTCCTTTGTCTCTTTCTATCCTGCACATTTGACAATGCAACTGACAAAGACAAAGGATTCTATAGCTAAAACGTATCTAATGTACGTTTATGAATAAGGGGGTAAGGCTGTAAGTAAAATAAACTTACATTAAACTAAATATCCTAATGATATAATAGGTTGGGGAAAAAGTCTTTTCGCATTATAGTATGTATGAACTTGTAATAAAATCTCTTTGGCTGTAGTATTTGTATCTGGCTGGTTTTGGTAACATTTAAAGTTAAAATTTTAAAGAACATAAATTCAAATTAGGCAAATGTGTGATTTTCATTTGTTTTTCGTACTGTCAAGATGAGTGAATCTAATGAAGAAATTCGATACATTTTAAAATTTTACTACAAAACAGGTAAGATTGCAACGCAAGCCGCGAAAATATTTGCGATGTTTATGGACCTAGTGCAGTGTCTGTGAGAGTAGCACAAATTTGGTTTAAGCGTTTTCAATCCGGAAATTTTTATGTCAAAGATGCACCTCGCTCTGGTCGCCCTATTACGGATAAAATAGATGCCATTTTTGAAAAAGTGGAGCAAGGTCGACATATCAGTAGTTACGACGTAGCTGAACTAAGAATTGATCACAAAACAGTTTTGGCGCATTTGAAAAAAGCTGGGTACAAAAAAAAGCTTGATATTTGGGTACCTTACGAGCTCACTGAAAGAAACCTAATGAACCGTGTACTCATTTGTGATTATTTATTACGACGTAATGAAACCGAATCATTTTTGAAGAAACTGATAACTGGTGATGAAAAGTGGATCACGTACGACAAGAACGTGCGAAAAAGGTCGTGGTCAAAGGCCGGTCAGGCTTCACAGACTGTGGCGAAACCAGGGTTAACTCGCAATAAGGTGATGTTGTGTGTGTGGTGGGATTGAAAGGGCATTATTCATTATGAGCTATTACCACCAGGCAGGACTATCGATTCTGACCTCTACTGCGAACAACTGATGAGATTAAAGCAAGAAGTTGAGAGAAAGCGGTCGGAATTGATCAACAGAAGGGGTGTGGTGTTTCATCATGATAACGCTAGACCTCACACATCTATAGCCACTCAGCAAAAATTAAGTGAGTTTGGCTGGGAGGTGTTAATGCATCCGCCGTATAGTCCTGACCTTGCACCTTCAGATTTCCACCTGTTTCGGTCTCTTCAGAATTCTTTATGCAATGTTAGGTTAACATCACGAGAGGACTGCCAAATCCCCTTGTCGCGGTATTTTGATGAGAAGTCCCAAAATTTATATAGCAATGGGATCATGTCCCTACCTACAAGATGGCAAAAGGTTATCGAACAAAATGGTACATACATACTTTAGTTAAATTTAAATAAACTATATTAAAAAAAGTTTTGAATTATCTTAAAAAATGCGAAGAAACTTTTTCCCCAACCTTATATTATATGTTGCTATGTTACTATATGGTTAGTAAAATAACGACGAGGTTATTGAACGGCCGAAAGCAATAGGTCGTCAGGTAAGTATTAGGGCCCTTACACATAACTGCGAATTCGCATCGCAAATATCCACGAGCTCGCACGAATACATCGCCTGCGATGCGGCGTCGCATCGCATCGCATCGCAGTTTTGTGTGGCCGCCCTTAACGATAAGTATGAAATTTGATTGAGTCACTATTGTTTTCTATCGGCGCGTGGCGCTGTCTTATGTTTTGTTAAACAACGTTTCGTGGAAATGACTGTTATTGAACACTGCCCTTGTTTAATCAACCAAATGTCTTTGACTTGTAGTCGTAACATCGTGTGTCATACGCGATGTTACGACTTTCATTGATAGGTATATTTTCTACCATTGAATATCAGGAGGCGATTGCATTCGTCTTGTTGTATGAGGTGCAATAAAATTTATTGTATAAGTATACTAAGTTAAACTTTTCTAATGTTTAATTGCCTCATCTGCCTCAGTAGTCTAATGGTACCATGCCACTACGGATATGCTGGGGTTATACCGGAATCGATACCCGGCTAGTGCTATTTATCTGCCCAGTTACAGAAGTTTCGCTGTGCCACCTTTGAGTATGGCGGTGTTGTGGTATAATTCAAATCCTGGTTGTATGGGTTCAAAAACCACAAAGCGTTTCAATAAAAGGTAGGTCATCCATGCGCTTTGCTTGGCTCGTCTTGGCGGGGGCACTGCCGTGGCCGTACATTAATTATACAATAATCTTAGGTATACAATTATATTCCAGCGTCAATTATATCACGATACTCAGAAGTATTCGGTCATTATTCACCTTTTAACGCTTGCAGCGACCAATGCCTTATAATAATGGCAACCCATTATACGTCTGGGCACGAGTCTCTCCCCTTTTTGGGGGAAGGCCTGGAGCTAACTCCACCACACTGCTCCAATGCGGATTGGTCGAGATACGGGTTAGTGGCTAACCCGCTGTCGGATGTCCAGACCTCAAGACAGATGTCAAGACCTCCAACAAGGTTTAACGACTGCCATCTATCGATAGCAACCGGGACCGACAGCTTATCGTGTCCTCCGAAGCACGGCAATGCGCATTTTAATTTGCCACTAGCGGTCACCCATCACACATCCGACCGCGCCCGTAATGCTTAACCGAGTAGATCGCTTACGATCTACACCAGCCGTGGGGCCATGCGCGCTTCACGAGACTTAAACGACTAACTATATAAACGATACTTCGCAAAAATGGCAGTTCTATGATCTCTAAAATGATTATTGATAAAGTATTTTCGCGAGACTATAAAATGTGAATTTTATATTTGAAGCTGTCAGTACATCGGGTAGGTAGGTACTATAGGAATGCAATATCTCCAACGATAAATCGCAGTATAAACATTCCACCCCGCATGTTGGCTAACTCAATATAATGGCGTGACGGCAAGGGCTGTGAATTACTCAAAACCTTTTTCTCACGTTATTCGAAGAAGAAAATATTATCTATAAATGTTTTACATAAATATCTACACATACTTTTTATTCGTGACCATTTAATTTCATTGTACGTGTGTCTTCCCATCAGCCGTGATACAGCAACGATTTAGATTAATTTTATGATTATATAAAATCATATCATATCAACCAAATTAAATGCCTTGAAACGATGGCATTAATTAGCATAATCATTGGGATTCTTAGGAGCGTATGTAATAACTTACTGGTGGTAGAGCTCCAGTGACGGAGCTCGCGGGCGTAGGCACCACCGCATTACCTGATTTACTTGCCGCTAAATGGTAGTGTTCAGCACTATCGTGTTCCGGCCAGGTGGTAATGTACGGCCCTGTAATTTCCGGCACAGAGGCATACCACCTTAGGCCTCAGGAGTGGTAACGCATTTGCATTTTACCTTGGTCTTTGTGTGGGTGTCTGTAGGCTGCGGTCATCGCTTGACATCAGTGTGAGCTGCATGCTTGTTTGCCACTTCAATTACATAAAAAAAAAAAAAAAAAAAATAAAAAAAAATAAACTCGTGTTGTTTATTCGAATTGATAACCCTAGCGCTCCCCAGTACCAAGCCCTTCTTTAATAAAACATCTCGATAATGAAAAGTCAGGCAGTCGTAGAGGGTGGCGAATTAACCCTCCATCCCGAGCATGTTCTGATTTGAACGAAACTCACTTCTATGATGTTGACCCGAACCGCTAAAATTAAATGATGCTACGCCATCCGAGCAATAAATATCTTAATGATATGGAATCAAAAAGTATCTTGGTTTTTTGCACAACGTAGAACAGCGTAAGTGATCATCGGAGGCAATGTGAAGTGTGTTTTATAAGGAATGGAAAAGGATGATTTTAATTTAAAGATATAAGATGGGGCGATGATTGCAGAAGAGAGTACCTACGTTTGACATTCATTACGTTTTATTCGAGTCGGCACGTGCGAGGCCACCTGTCGCTGATTCTGCACTTACAAGTTGTGTTCTATTAATAGAATATACAAATTGCGATTACATGCCAAGGTTTTTTAAAATTTTATTTCATAAAAGAGAAATTATTATGTATTTCTTACTTTAACTAAGGGCTGATTTCACCGTTTGCTCTGAGAATTTAGTTTATTAAAACGTGTTTTATCTTAAAATTTGCATACAATTTCCTTATCACAATCAATTTTTATCGGTTACATCCAAATAGAACTCGTTTAAGAACGTAAAACGCCCTATATTACGACGGTGAAATCGACCTTAAGTATTGTAGTCGTGTACCAATTGGCCCCCAAGTTTAATTAAACTTATAGTTGGTAGATAGGTTAGGTTAGGTGGGTACCTTTGTTTTTTCTCTATGTTTGTATTCCTCAAGCTTGACCAAAGGTAGGTTAATTTTAAACAATGTAATCGATTCGTATCGCGTCCGATGCAAATGGATGGCGCCGGATACGGAGCGAGGACCTCCCAGTGACAATACGGTTGCATCGACTGGCGTCAATACCAAATCAAAATGGCGCCTCCATGTTTTATTGCCTGCCAGTTCTGGTAAGCCTTTATTTCAACTACTTCCCGTCAGTTACGTGGAATATATGTTGAATTTGTCGTTGGTAGACTGACAAATGTAAACTATTTCATATGTTAGCTTAAGACGAATGTCAATCTTAATATGTATATGCATTTATAAACTCACTAACTGTTGCTCGCGGCAACGCCCGCGTGTTGGTCGCTTTTCGCGTAACCTGTGGAAACTCATCAAATTATCCCATGGCATCCCACAGGAAAATTTTTAGGGATAACAGTATCCTATAATCTAAGTCAGCTAATATCTGTATCACAAATTTCATCAAAATCCGTTCAGTAGTTTCGCCGTGATTGACGGACAACAAAGAAACCAAACAAAGAAACTTTCACATTTATAATATTAAGTGTGAAATGTGATTGCCTCAATGATCATTTACCTATACATAATAAATCACTGTTTCTATGAGTGAAACCAAATAAAAACAGTTGCTTAATAATATGCCATAATTTACCTTTTTATGTAGGTAATGAAGATGGCAAACAAACGTGTAGTTCACATTGTGATGACTGCAGCCTATAGATATCTACACAAAAAACCATAGGCCAAAATCCAGATGTGCTGCCACCTCTGAGACTTTAGTTGTTATGTCTAAGTGATAGTAAACACGGGGCCAAACATTACCATCTTACTAGAATACGGTAGTGATGAACAACATAACAAAATCTATAGCAGATAGATTAGATAATGCGGTGGGGCCTACGCCCTCGAGTTCCTACACTAGATCTCTAGTTAAAATGAGGGAAAATTTGTGGTAAGGGTAATGTGGACATTTGGTCACTATTTATCCACTTTCTCTAATGATTTTAGAGTACCGGAGCCTCGGGGCAGTATTTTAATTTATAAACTTATAGTAGGTAGGTACCTATTACCAGCTTAAAGAAGAAAGTCAGTGTAGAGAACTCTCACAAAGTAGGCACCTACGCGCTACCTTCACACGCTAACACACACACACACACACACACACACACACACACACACTCTTATTGCTTAATTCTTTATTGATTTTGTAATGTGTACTAAGGTCAGATTATAAATTATTTGATATATAATATTAACTTCTGCCTATCCCTTAGTAACACAAGCGAGAAGTTAGAATAGTTTTTGATCAATTAAATAGTTATTGCGTGGTTAAGACATGAAGACACTTGACATTTCATATTATAAACGGTGTAATAAACTAAAACAATTACCTACCATCCTTCTGAAAGAAGAATAAGAATGTAATATTTTTTTATACAAGTGATTTGTTTGTATTCAAAGGAATATGACGGAAGTATGAACGATGACGCCACAAATATTTGAAATCATATAAAAAGTCGTCAGCATTCATTCTCACCGTTCGTGATTTCCATGTCATTGGACAAGGCGTGAGTTGCTGTGGTTACACTGGTTACAAAAAGCAGGAACCGTTTGATATTGGTAACTTTCCGCATTGTAGTACATACATAAAGTGACCACGTTTCTTGTCATTCAAAACGGGACATTGTGTGGGCGGGGGAGGCTGCCGCGTGGGGATGGGTTACTAACGGCCATCTCTACATAAAGAGTTCTTTCTCTACATAAAGACTTCTTTCTCTACATAAAAGGTTCTTTCTGTCTTCGTCTCCATGGATGAGTTTGGACGGCAAATTAGAAGTAACTCTCTTTGGACAATTTGGTGAATGTTCGATCGATGTTCTATTCTCTCTTTATTTCTTTATTCTGCAGACTGTTGGTGACTTTTTCTGAAAAATAATTCCACGCCGCAAAGCTTTCTTCGAGAACACCAGGACGAGGTGCAGGAAAATGGAACTGTCCTGTTTAAAATGGGACGTTTGGCCACTTTATACATACATGCCATAGCAATATTCTTCGAATAATGGCTTTGAATTTATCATTGTTGCATCGGTTACGGTTTTGTCCCCTTTTTTCGTTCTACTCGTCTATTCAGAATGATTATAAAGGGTTCGATGCATTAGCGTAATACTTTTTAAATTGCATACAATGCAAACAAGCACACAAATTACAAATACTGTAAGCCTATCAACATCTACATACATAAAACCATAGATTTTAATGTAGATGTTTTGGCGCTCCCGCGGCCTAAGGTGGCTCTGTTACTGGAGCTTTACCATCTGTAAAAATGGTTCAGGTGTATCCCAGTTATTGTATGCTTACTACTTTGCTGAAATTTTCACAAATTATGTATTTTTGTTGCCGCTATAACAACAGATAGGTACTAAAAATAAAAAAATTGCACAATAAACGTGTTTTTTCGTATTTTTGCTCAATATTGAAATAACGTTTGCAGGTGGATGCTTAAAATTTTTCGCAGAATATTTTGTTGTATATTACTTTTTAAAAAAATAATAAAATGCATATTACAATTATTATTTATGTAAGTATGTCAAAACAAAGTAACTTTTTCTTTCTAAATTTAATGAACTGTGAATATAAAAAGAACTGCTCTACTTTTTGTTGGTACTAATTAAGAAAGTGCAAACTTGCGTTAATTTTTGTTTGGACCTTTTTTTATGTAATGGATGTGGCAAACAAGCATGCAGTTCACATTGGATGTTAAGTGATGACTGCAGCCTATAGACACCCACATAAAGACTCCTGAGGCCTAAGGTGTTATGCCTCTGTGTCGGAAATTACAGGGCCGTACATTACCACATGACCGGAACACGATAGTGCTGAACACTACCATATAGCGGCAAGTACCTATATTAGGTAATGCGGTGGTGCCTATGCCCGCGAGCTCCGTCACTGGAGCACTACCACCAGTAAACCAGTACCGAGTTCATTGAATTAAAAACATGGATATTCATTAAATTTCTTAGAACGTGCTAAAAATATAGTTGGCATCGTTGTTTGCGGCGGTTGGTATTTCATGTTGCCTCAATCTTAGCAATTCGCGATCTTATCATTTCGCCCAACACCCGATATCGGTTGGTCACGACTCACGAAGACTTAACATTTTAGTCAATTAACTCTTTCACGTTCCCCCTGACGTCACTAATTGCTATCGCCAATGTCCAGATAAGTATGCGGTGGATTGAGTTATAAATCTATAACCTATTTGAAAAACAAGATTATATTGAAATCCTCACAATAAATTCTATAATTCCCGATGACAAATTGTTTCGGCTACAAATTTACAGTTTTATATTAAAATGTATGAGATAACGAAATCACAAAGTGTAAGCTACAGAGGGCTATTAAATCCCGGGTCCCATGGTTTCCGTACCGTATCGGGAATAGTAAATTAGGTGACGAGTACACCTGTGTGGGCTCAGTCAGGAAAAAAATGTGGGCGCAACTCCGACTAAACGAATTATTAACCACTACCTGAGACTTCCTCTACTTTAAATGTTTCTTCGAATGTTTTTTCGTTTCAAATAGGATCCATTGCCTGTTTGTAGGGTAAACTTACGAGCTCGTCGGAGCTCATCCAGCAATGGGTATTAATTTCATATATTTTGACAGGGCGTTGTGATTTATAATAATCGAAATATTAGTCAAGTGGACCCGCCTTCATTCTCAGGTGCATTTTTGTATTGAAGAAACGTGTGTGTTTTTTTATTGTGTTTTAAAAGCCTCCACAATGTCGAGATTCTCAAGATTTGTTAATAAGTCACTTTAGGGTTCCACGATAAAGAAAAGTTGTGTATTTTAATTGTAACTAAAACAACAAATAAATTTTAATCAATTTGTTAATTTCGAGTTTATGAAGAATATACCTACAACATTTATACTATTTCATATTCTTCATACAGGTAGTTACATATATAAATCAAAACCATAGCGCATGTTTACCTTTTGTATTTAAGAATAAGTAAAATTAAATATTTTAGTGAGATGTTGCATGAACTGTGTAACAATTGTCCTGGGATTCTTTAGGTATAATCATCATTCATCATATTAAGCCAATAAAATGTACCTATCTATTACATTGGCATAAAATGTTATGTTATAACTAATGGTTAGTTTTTATTTGATGTGAGACAGTTCTTTAGGATTTAATTGAATCTTAAAATATTCCTAGTAATTATTTATTAAATTACATTTCTTGCTTTTATTCAGTTGTACCTACCATTTATAAGGCAATGCAACTGTGTAACTGCAGCCTATAAAAAAAGAATAGGTACCTACATTAATATGAAGAATGTACGGAACTCGCTATTCAATTTACAGTTTGATATATACCACTTGTTTGAGATTTTGATTAGTCATTTTAAGTCGTTATAATTTCTTGGTTATTTTGGAATTAAAATTAGGCTGTATTTTTTAGTGTGACCATAACTTTTATAGGAAATAATCCTTATTATGGTATTTTGTCAATCATGTCTAATCACGGATGGGAAAAGTATACCCTGTTTTTAGGTATGCAATGACTTGTGGTTTTCGAAAACAAAGAACTTAATTTCAAATGGACTAGTACCGGTGCATGATTTTCCTACTCATAATCAACTATTGTGGTTTATTGTTCGTAACATACCTTCCTTGCATTACCTATGACTCATGAACATACGAGTTAGTAAGTGCTTAATTTATTTATCACATAAATGAAGATAGAAGAAGGTGGAGATGTTATTATAAAGAAATAAGAACGTTGCAGTCCATCATATTTGGACTATGTACTATCGCTTGTAGAAATATTTTATATTGTACATGTTTTGAAGTGTTAGTCTTCCAATTATACCCAAATGTACAGTCAGGGAACTCTCCTCTAATCCAAAATCAATCAAATATAGTTTCTATTTATTGGAACCGTATAAGGCCTCTGTGTGGTGAAGTGGCCAGTTTCCTGATAGTACCTACTTATTGTATGCGTGTGAATTCTGTTGTTCAATGGCATTTGGGTACCTACTAATACCTTGGGTATTGTGGATTTTGGGAAATGTAGGATTTTATTGAATTGAATTTTAATGCAGTTTGTGAAGTATTACACACATGTTTTACCATTCTGGTGGTAGAGCTCCAGTGACGGAGCTCGCGGGCGTAGGCCCCACCGCATTACCTAATATACTTGCCGCTAAATGGTAGTGTTCAGAACTATCGTGTTCGGGTTAGGTGGTCATGTACGGCCCTGTAATTTCCGGCACAGGAGCATAACATCTTAGGCCTCGGGAGTGGTAACGCATCTGCATTTTGACCTTGGTCTTTGTGTGGGTGCCTATAGGCTGCATTCATCACTTAACATCAATGTGAACTGCATGCTTGTTTGCTACTTCCATTACATAAAAAAACTGTATATTGTAGGTACATCAAACGAGCGTAAATTTAATTATTACTGTAGTCAACAATGTTTTTGCTTCCGCTTACAAGAGTGGATGTCGGGTCGCCTAGATATAAATTTTGCGTGTTATCTCCTGCCAATAGTGATGTCAGCATGGACAAATAGTGATCGTGCATTGTTGTCGTTTGAGTAATGGGTGTCATCGTCTGGCAGGTTGATAAGCCGGCGCCGAGCTGACGGCCGGCAGCGGCAGCCTGATAACCTGTGAGCTGTGACTGCCCGACCCACGCATTCCTCCGTGTCTTGTCAAATGTTATTACATAAAGGTGCTTCTACACACAAATTTTATAACGTTAGCATTATGTAACACGATGACAGTAAGATTTGCTTGTTTTTTTTTTAATATTTCATTTTCATACAATATAACTTAGGTAGGTACTTTAGGTAACATGAGAGAACACCCAAAAAACCGATGGGGTTTGTCCTGGGTGTTAGTTCCTTAGTTGTAAAGCCTGAGTGATAGATGTTATAGGTATGCGTTTGCACATTGAATACTTATAGTTTAAACATTTTCATCATCTCACCTTTAACGTTCGTTTAGCCGAGCTTGTTGTCGTTCGGATAAGTTTTAATACAAAATACAAATATGTACGACTTCTTGCTTTATGTTCTTATAAATATTGTTAAGCACGTTAAAATTTGAGTCACTTAAAAATTCTAGATTTTGTATTGCGGAAAAATTGTTTTTTTTTCATAAAGGAACGTACCTACCTATTGTTTTCACCATAATTATAGGTAAGACAGTTAGATAGAGATAGACAGTTAGACAGAGGTTATTGATAATTTAGGATTACAAAAATATCTTATAATGTGTAAGTAAAACAGATTAACAATAATTTATAACTTTATGCCGGACGGCATCAAACTGCGATGCGATGCAATGCGACGCCGCATCGCAGGCGATGTATTCGTGTGAGCTCGCAGATATTTGCGATGCGATGCGAATTCGCAGTTATGTGTAAGAGCCCTTTTAAAAAGAAATATATATATGTATGAGCCATAATGATTTCACTACTGACTACAGATTGACATGATTGTAAATGGGATGCTAAAGTAGGTTTTTTTTCGTGATGGTAAACAATGTCACGGTTTTGTGTCTAAAATAAATTGCCAAAACGATTGTGAAGTATCAGTAACTCCACACTTACAACTGTTAAAAATTTTAAAAAATAATAGCGTTAAGCTGTTAAATTAAGACACATCACCGTAGAGAACCGATAGGTTTGTGTAATATCTAGGTATAGTTTTATTGTCATAGTACATTTTTAGCTGAATCTTGACAATTGTAGACTATCGGGTATAAATATCGCTAAAGACCAGACTGACCTCCATAAATACCTACTCAAGATCCAAAGACGGAAGGCTTAGGAATTGTAAAGAAGGAAAAAGTTAGGAACACACAGCCACAGATTTTTTAATACTTAGTTCATTTTTATTTTGTCAACGTTCAAATCTGTTTGAGTCCTCAGCCCAATTTTGATCCCACCCACGTATAAAAATAGAGCGTATAGGTACTCAACATTTATATGTAAGATTCTATAAAGTAAAACGACCGCACTGCCTTGATTTGGATAACTTTTTAAATGGGTACCATCTAGTTTTACCATAATATCTGTTTTCTGTCTTTATACATAGCTTCCTGTGTCTTAGCAAGTAGTAAGCAAGTAGGCACCATACAATACCATACATGTTTGTACTCGATTGAAAAACCTTTTCGTAACATAAATATTACCAATCGTATCTACATGTCTGTACACCTGCTCCTGTTGCAATTCCTTATAAAATCGCCCATATAAAACGACATGAACATTTTTAAGCCAAATATGGCGAGTGACATGCGAGGGAAGGCAGTGATTTCTTTTCATAACGAGGCTCCGGGTTCCGAACATATGGTCACGTCAACTTTCCTTGCGGAGTTAGAAACAAAAAGTAAGACAGTAGCTGCCCCTTAGTCATCCTTTTAAGGAGAACCGAAACCCCAGAAAGCTTAAAGTAAAACCTTGCTTATTCCAAATTGGTCATGATTAAAATATTTTCCGTCTTTTTCTATTTCTACATACCATTTATGTATGTTACGAACTTTGATACCGATTTATTATCTCTGACAGTTAGACCATAAGGATTAATGGGGGAAAATAAGAAACCGTAGAAATAAAGCAAATCCTTGTATGACTGTAAATACATCAAGTGTATATAGAAAGAATTTCCGAGAGTTAAATGTACACACTAATAATGATCATAAATATTACACTGCTAGTGTTAATGTCAAAACATTTAACTTTAAAATATGACCGAGGGCTATGGATAGGAAGTTTTCTTGTCAAGTAAAATGATGGTGAGTTAAAGTGGCCACACACAAACACCGGAGCCGGAGCCGGAGCCGGGAGATCATTGACTCTGCAGGTGTCAGGCAGCGTGGTGAGCAGTGACGTCAGCGAGCGTTGCCTCCGAGCCACCGAGCCTTATGCGGCGAGCGCCAGCGCCGGCGCAACATCTTTCATTCCGCCATTAACAATGCGCAAACGTAAGTTATTCATGCGCATATTGCGCATGCCGCGATCACGGCCCGCACTATTCATTTATGTTCAAACATATTTGTATTTTTATAGACATGTTTATTTATTGTTTGCCCATTTTTATTGCCATTTATACTTTAGATATGGAGTGATCTAAGTACACATTTTAGTGTCACATCACATTTTTAATGTAAATATTTTAATAGACCAATTTATGGATATTTTAATACCTTGTGGGCGTTAAGTTGTGACATAAGATACTTTTAGTTTGAAATTCATTAGTACTATATTATCTTTATGCCAACGAACTGATCAATCCAATTTAACTTTAAACATTACCATGGCGACGATATGGTCATTTAAATAATTAAAATTTAGTAGTCAACAGTCGTTTTATAGTAATCAAGAACGAAATAAATTATGTGCATTATAAAATACGAATTAGGAACAAAATTATTTAAGTGACGTATTTTTTGAAATACTTAATTGTCGTTCTTTTTTACAATTTGAATAGATTTAATAAATATTGGATTTATATAAGAACAATATACATATTACAGATTTAGTGAATATAGGGTATGGGTGATGTTTTATTCGACGAAAATGTTATTGTTTATTATTTAGTGTAGCTTTTTCATAAGTGTGGTGTCCATACACCACAATACTGTTTTACATAATTTTTACTGGTGGTAGAGCTCCAGTGACAGAGTTCGTGGGCGTAGGCACCACCGCATTACCTAAATACTTGCCGCTAAATGGTAGTGTTCAGCACTATCGTGTTCCGGTCAGGTGATAATGTACGGCCCTGTAATTGCCGGTACAGTAACACCTTAGGCCTCAGGAGTGGCAATGTATCTGCATTTTGACCTCTGATCTTTGTGTGGATGTCTATAGGCTGCAGTCATCACTTAACATCAATGTGAACTGCACGCTTGTTTGCCTCTTACATTACATAAAAAAAAGAATCCCGTTGTTGCTAGTAATAAAGGTGTTTCGACACAACGAACCGCGATTTGTACTGAATAAACATAATGTTAAGAATGTTTTCAGTGGGTTCAGCCAGCAACTGGTCGGTTTGAATAGAGCATCGGTTGTCAGCTCCGCGTCGTTCTTATGGCTCCATTGTTCGCAAACAAACGCAGGAAACTGTAAAGTCGAAAGTCCGTTGTTAGATTTCGCCGTACCGACAGGTAGGTCGCAGGTGTCTCTATTCATGGCTAGAGAGCTCCGCTGGAGTTGTAAACAGCACCATAAACAATATAGACGCTCATAAAGAGCTTATACAAGCCGATGCGGTTTGAATTTCGTGTTAGAAAGAGGAGGAAGTTGTTCATACTGTTGAAATTTACTTGAGTATGAAAGGTATTAGCGATGCGGTGTTATTGTGTACTTGAATTATGTTGGCTCAACATTGATGAACAACCGGCCGCGTTGAGAAGAAAGCCGATGCTGTTCACGCTTTGCTTCTGTACTCAATTATCTATCTATGATTTGAATAGAACATAATGATTTAAGGTATTGGTATAACTTAACTGTAGTTTCGTTTAGGCATGTTCTTTTTGTTGAGAGATACTGGTCGAATTCAAGTTAGGTAATCAGTGAAGTTGACAAAATAATATTGAATTAGATTACTAAATCATTTATTTTTGGTATTCAGTTATTTAAGTGCCTACTTTATAATTCAACTGTTCTGTTTTCGTTGAATTTGGAATTGCGTAAGGCAATAGTTGTGTAACAAAACAAAACGATGTGTTTTTCTATTCTAATATTGATATTTCACATTTACTATGGAATTTGGCAAGAAAAATAAATTTGAATAGTGTCGATTATTTTCAGACGACGTATAACTATGTACTAGATATAAATAATTTGGTAAGTACCTTTAAGTCAACGTCTACGTGGGTATACCTGTCTTTATATTTATAGTTAGGCAGGGGAAAAGCCTACCCTGTGTCACTTTCCCCTTCAGGCAGAGTGGCGGCAGCGTTGCGTTGCCATAGCAACGGCTTTCCATGGCTACGTGCATTGGTCGGGAAATTCAAAATGGCGTCGAGGGCGCAGACTATCGATCGAACGGGGGAGAGGTTTCCGGTGGTGGACAGGCGTGCTAAAATTGTGCTTACCCTTGCAATTTTTCTCTATACGGCTATAGGGAATTTGTAATGACTTTTAGGGACGCGTGCAAAACATCATTTTTGCATATAATTTAAATGTTAAAAATGTGATTATATTTTTGCTTAAATGAGTAGAAATTACACGTGTTTTGTTGTTTAGAAGTAGGTACTTATCTATCTATACTTATAATAAATCTGTAGAAGTGTAAATTCTATACATTAAAAATATTTAAAAAATAAATATCAGGGGATGTTACTAGATCGATACCGAACACAAATATGTGATTAGAAAATCTTTTGTCTGTCTGTCTGTCTGTTTGTTCAAGCATCACAGAAAAACTACTGGTCTGATTACAATGCAACTTGGTATGATTATACTTTAACCTTTGGCGCTCAACACTGGGTACTTTTTATCCCGGAAAAATGACTGTTTGTCTGTGTGTTTGTGCACGCTAATATCAGAAACGGCTTATTCGATTTGCGGTTCTCACTAATATATTGTAAGTGGTAAGTTTCACTTAACATTTAGTGTTTGTTTCATGTGAATCAGTTCAGAAATAAAAAAGTTATGTCAATTTAAATAATCATATTGAATATTTTTAAGCTATTCTGTATCTTAGTTCTATCTTTAAGGGGGTTTCGTAAAAGATAAAAACCCCACGGATAACTAATCCTCCGCTGTCTGTCTGTCTGTCCGTCACTCCGTCTGTCTATCATCAGCCTGTATCTCATAAATAATGATAGCTAACATTTTCACAAATAATGTATTTCTGATACCGCTATAAAGACAACATTAATTAATAGAAATAAGAAAATGAAAATGTTAAGGGGTCCAAGGGGGCATACAATAACCGTGTTTTTTTTTCGTATATTTTTTGCTCGATAATTATAACGGTAGCAAGTAGACGCTTAAAATTTTCACAGAATTTTTAGGTCTTATGTTGTATATTACCTTCCATATTAAATCTATACAAATAAATAAAATTTGGAGTATCTATTTGTAATATTAAAATAACCGCTTTTTACTAAATGCATATGTATGTATACATGGTACATATACCAAAATAACATTTTTTTCAATTTTGTCTGTCTGTCTGTCTGTCTGTTTGGCGGGGCTAATCTCGGGAACGGCTCTACCGATTTTGACGGGACGATGTGATAAGGAGTAACTTAGGCTACTTTTATCTAAATACATCTATAAATACATACATACCTACACACAAATAAGTAGAATTGGAGTGTATACGACTTTGACGGGACTTCCACGGGTAGGCTGCTACTTTTACGGGTAGCTGATGTAATAAGGAGTAACTTAGGCTACATTTATACTAGCTGCGCCCACGACTTCGTCCGGGTAGATACTGAACAATCCTATTTTTTCTCACGTGGACGAAGTCGCGGGCAGAGCTAGTATATTAATAATTTAAATGACATGTATCAATACATTGTCATGTATTATACCAAACTACACGAGACTCGATCGGATTTTGATATCTATTCTACCTAGTTCTCTACCAAACGAAAAGTAGAGTACTTCGTAGTAAAACTATACCTTTATCTATTTAAATATAAATGATTCCGACCGGCACTTTCAAACGACTGCACCAATTAGGATAGATTTATCTTATGTGTTCGTTATTGTCAGGAGAAAGTTTGTATGAATATTTAAAAAAATGGTTAAGGTGGTTATAATAAAACACGTATTGCGGTCAGCAGAGATTTCAGAAGAAGGAAGGACATTTATTTCATAGTAAAAAACCTAAAAACCCCATTCATTACACAGACTAACAAATAGGTGCATTGCACAAATATCGTAATACACAATTGTTATAGCGGTACGAAGTTCATCGGATTAGCTAGTTATATATATTACTAGCTGTTGCCCGCGGCTTCGCCCGGGTGGATGTCGTTTTATAATCCTGAATTTTCTTTACTATACACCTCACGGAGCCCGAGACCTTTCCAACGAATGCAAAACCGTGGAAATCGGTTTGTGCGTTCTGAGTTATAGCGTCAGCCGACCCGACTTATT
Source organism: Macrosoma leucophasiata (assembly GCA_036365455.1). Taxonomy (NCBI): domain Eukaryota; kingdom Metazoa; phylum Arthropoda; class Insecta; order Lepidoptera; family Hedylidae; genus Macrosoma; species Macrosoma leucophasiata. Next base: position 13,995,991 of record JAWQUS010000024.1, read on the forward strand.
TTTATATTATAGATTATACAAATATTTTTTTAGTTTAATAATCTCATTAAAATTCGACCGGATCGATTTAGATAATTTTAGTTTCAAGAAGTTTCAAGAAATTCAAAGAAGATTTGAAAGGTGAGAAGTATGAAGAATTTGTAAAAAAATCCCGTAGATACCAGTAGATACAAAGAGTTTGTACCCACCTGTCAAATGTTTGACACATTAATTTACAGATGATGAACTGTTTCTACTTCAGAACATTTGAAATTTCACGTTCACGTCCGTAGGCACTACCGCATTACCTAATTTGTCAGCCGCTAAATGGTAGTGTTCAGTACTATCGTGTTCCGGTTAGATGGTAATGTATGTATGTAATCTGTAATAACTATCACAGAGAAATGATAACTTAGATCTCAGAGGTGGTAACACATCTGCATTTTAACCTCTGGTTTTTGTGTAGATGTCTATAGGCTGCAGTCATGACTTAACATCAATGTGAGCTGCAGTCACTTAAAATCCATGTGAACTGCATGCTAGTTTGCCACCTTCATTAAATAAAAAAAAAAACTATCAAGTGGAACCAACGTGATATGGATCAGTGGAAGCGGAGAGGGAAATTTGGTGTCAGTATAAACGCAGTCATCGTTACTGGTCATCAGCAACACGGGCCACCGGCCGTGGCGAACTGGAGGGGAGTAGCCATATGCAGGATTTCTTCTCTGTCAAAGTATAAGCCCAAGTGGGCCTATAACTGTCGCCTAGATGTTTAAATGTGTGTATGAAATTGTTTATGTATTTTGTTAAAGTCAAGCTGTGAATTTCGTTGTAATAGACGATTTTTGTAGTGTGTGTGTGTGTCACACGCATTTCCCCCCGCATAAAATTACAGACTGTTTTGCATCGGCAATAAATGCTATGGCTACTCCCCTCCGGTCCGCCGTGGCCGATGGGTCGAGTTGCTCTATGTTACTGGTAAGCTCGAAAGCGTCGGCCAAGTGATAGATATCACGTCACACTTCTATAAGATATTTGACGTTATAACTCTGCGATCAATACAATCTATCTATCTATTGTTTTGGAATAAAAATGCAAGAATTTTATAACAATAATTATTATGAAGTAGTAAGTAAATGTACCATACATTGTATAATTATTATACTTTTTGTAGCATTCATTAATATTGTTGTTCATATATGGATCATGATACTCGTAGGTATGTTTATTCATATTTTCTATCGTTTATGGTTCATACAGTTTTTATGTCATGCCTGTACGCAATCCAGAGGCCGTAGACATAAATCTTTAGTATTATAAAACTAGACATATTAACAGTCTATAAAAAGTTGGATACAATAAGGGTTCATATAACTTATCGAAACCTGTTATATAGTTTAGAAGAAGTAAGCGAACAGATACATAGGGATCAACTATAATTCGTTGTATAAAATTATACCTATGAATATAAATTAGGACACATTTTTTTATTCTATGAATATCTTTCAATTTATAGCGTAAAAATTAAAAGCAAGTATGTCTAGGGCTACACGCAAATATATAAAAGTTTCTAATTACGAGTACTATACATAATTCGAGTAAGTCTGGGAACCTTTAATGGTTCCTTATCTGTAGGTACCTTAAAAGAAAAAAAAAACCAAACCCTTATAAGATCACTCGTCTGTCTGTCTGTCTGTCCGTCTGCCACAGCCAATTTCCTCCGAAAGTTCTAAGCCAATTGTAACAACAGTAAACCAAACATGAATTTTAAATATAACTTTTGAGGGATATTAGACAAATGGTTATATTTGGTTGTATTAGATAAAAAAAGTTTAAGAACTACATTTTGTGATATTATATACTATAATAATAAGTATTATAAATGCGAAAGTCTGTCTGTCTGTCTGTTACCTTTTCACGTCCAAACGATTGAACCGATTGTAATGAAATTTGGTGCAGAGATAGAGCTGACTTTGAGAAAGAACATAAGCTATTAATAAAACGACATCCACGCCGGCGAATCCGCGGGCAACAACTAGTTGTAATATAAATATAAGGTTGGGGAAAAGGTTTCTTCGCATATTTTAAGATAATTCAAAACATTTTTTAATATAGTTTATTTAAATTTAACTAAAGTATGTATGTACCATTTTGTTCCATAATATTTTGCCATTTGTAGGTAGGGACAAGATCCCATTGCTATAAAAAATTTGGGACTTCTCATCAAAATACACAACACCAACAATCCGCGACAAGTGGATTTGGCAGTCCTCTCGTGATGTTAACCTAACATTGCATAAAGAATTCTGAAGAGACCGAAACAGGTGGAAATCTGAAGGTGCAAGGTCAGGACTATACGGCGGATGCATTAACACCTCCAGCCAAACTCTCTTAATTTTTGCTGAGTGGCTATAGATGTGTGAGGTCTAGCGTTATCATGATGAAACACCACACCCCTTCTGTTGATCAATTCCGGCCGCTTTCTCACAACTTCTTGCTTTAATCTCATCAGTTGTTCGCAGTAGAGTTCAGAATCGATAGTCCTGCCTGGTGGTAATAGCTCATAATGAATAATGCCCTTTCAATCCCACCACACACACAACATCACCTTATTGCGAGTTAACCCGGGTTTCGCCACAGTCTGTAAAGCCTGACCGGCCCTTGACCACGACTTTTTTCGCACGTTCTTGTCGTACGTGATCCACTTTTCATCACCAGTTATCAGCTTCTTCAAAAATGATTCGGTTTCATTACGTCGTAATAAAGAATCACAAATGAGTACACGGTTCATTAGGTTTCTTTCAGTGAGCTCGTGAGGTACCCAATCTTGTCCACTCGTCGATCGGTCGATCTTGCTCCACTTTTTCATAAATGGCATCCATTTTATCCGTTATCGAATTTCTTCATTAGATTCACTCATCTTGACAGTACGAAAAACAAATGAAAATCACACATTTGCCTAATTTGAATTTGGAATTATGTTCTTTAAAATTTTAACTTTCAATGATACCAAAACCAGCCAGATACAAATACTACAGCCAAAGAGATTTTATTACAAGTTCATACATACTATAATGCGAAAAGACTTTTTCCCCAACCTATTATATTGTGTTTTAATTTGCAATTTATTTATAGTTATGTATTTTACTAGCTGCCTCGACAAACTCCGTTTCGCTTCGAACGTGTTAAAAAAAAAAAATTGGTGAGAATCAACCTTACTACCATTGAGGATTATAAAAATAGACTACAACCGATTCTTATACTTACCAAATATAGACAGAGAATTTCATCATGATTGGTCCAGCCGTTTCGGAGGAGTATTGTTAAACGCACTGTGACATGAGAATTTTATATACCTACATATTAGCTATAACTGTAATAAAAATTGCTTACCTATCATATTGGGGAAATCCTGTTATGATTGGATTTAAGTAAGTGTAAATAAATAAATAGGACTTATGATGCGGATCTCAATATTTAAAATTAATTATACGAGTAGCTACACCATTTCTAATACATTTAAGAAAAAATAAAACTATGTACTAGAAACTACTTGGCCTAAAACTTATAGGAAAATTGGGAAAATAGTTATTTACCTACAGATTACAGTAAAACCTATACAAGGTCTATGGTAATTAACCCTGTGAACAACTCGCACTTGGTCAGTTTCTTGGTTAGTTTCTAGGTTAGGTTACGTGGAACTTATTTTGGGAGTGCGTGAATTAGAAGTCTATGAGTAATATAAAAAAATCTATATGCAGATAAATAACATTCTGCATATAGATTTTTTTTCAGTATAGAATTGCATTTTCAAGGGAACGGGAAAGTAATGGTACGTGAAGGCCATTTATCATTAGCGGAAGCATTGCACTCCGGAAGTAAGCTCCATTGTCTTTTTGTTTTTTTTAGCGAGAGGACATCGGCCGTAAGCATCACGGTGTAGTATACTCAAAAATATCACATTCTTCAGTAGGGCGTATACACCACCGCATAATATAATCTCCGCTAATCATCGGTCGCTTAATGGTAGTGTCCAGTACTATCGTGTTCTGTTAGATTGTAATGTTATTGTTTTGAAATTATTTTAGAAAAAAGATTTAAATTGACCATTGCTCCCCTATACCTCCAAAATTACCTACTTGGTCTAAATTTTTTGGGAAAAATCCAGAAAATAGTTCTTGACCTGATAGCGTTATCTATGAGAAGACTATAGTATTTAATCCTGTGAAAGCAGCCTTGTATTGTGTAGCTACGAAATAACCATCACAGAGGGGAAACTACTTAGGCCTCAGGGGTGATAGCGCATCTTTTGACATCCGATTTTTGTAGTTGTTTAGAGGTTCAAGTCACACTTACCATTAATGATATTGCCCACATTTATGTACCCATGAAATGGTATTTCTGTCTAGTTTTAGGACTAGGTGCATCAATATTCAGGAAAACACATCAGGTTCTGACATTAACGGGACAGGTGTTAGTACAACACTGTCGGTAACCGAATAAAAGTGCGATTTACGGCCGCTGTAGTGTTTGATGTGGTGTTTTATCTGTTTAGTGGGCGTGTCTTCGGCGAGTCGCGGATAGGGATGCTACATGATTCTAATGTCGATAGTTAATTTATTGTGATGAGATTACTTATCGATATTTGATAATACACAACACTACTACTACAATACTACAAGAGATAGGGAGAGAGATACCAATTTGAAAAATAATCAATAAAGGTAGGGAAAGATGGAATTGTTTTAGAAATTATTGCCCGATTTTTAGTGGATTTTCGTTTTTAACTTAACTATGGATATGCCATCCCTGTAAATCTTTGCCCACTCTATTGCAGGGGTTCCTAGAAGATAGATATTTCTGCTTTCTATTTTCAGTAGGAACAGAGTCATTTTTTGGCATACGCCTTCTTTTTTATAGATATTAGAAGCTTGATTTCGTCATTAATCTACAGAGCAGGCAGGTGTTTTAAGCGTATAGGTTTGATAGGCGCATGTATATCATAAATGGCAATAAATTAAATAATCCAATCATACAATTAAAAGTCGGTTATCCCAAAATATCGATAATGGAGCTTTATGTGTTATGAAAGTAGCAAACAGATATGTAGATCACATGTCATAAAGGTAAAATAAGTTTCGGTAGATAGTAGGTAATGTTTTTAAAACAAGGCGGGAATGTTGCGACATGGTATTTAATTTTGACGGCCCGGTACCAGGTCACGATCATGCAAACTGGGAAATGCTGGTATAGACATATTGGACATATACAATACATATGTAAATACAGGTTTCAATGCAGATACGTTGTCACTTCTCAGGGTATTCTTTGTTTGGCCTGACTTGGGTACAAACAGTGGGAGTGGGTTATGATGAGGTAGTGCGGTGATAGCGACACACTCTAGTTCCACCATCTAGTGATGATAGTGGAGTTAGAGATAACATATCGATAATATTGAACCCCACTGTATTTTAGTTCAATATTATCGACTACCAGTTTTCCGATTTTCTTTCCAGCCCTAGTTGCAAGACAATGTTCTATTTTTGCTTGGTGCGCGTAAAGAGGCGGCCACGTGGCGGGCAGCTGCGCCTGCGCACGTGCTACGTATTTATACTGCGCCGACATGTCGACGTTCACCGCCCGCCCTAACGTGCTATAAGACACTCTGAAAAAATAATCGTCCCATTAAATTATTTAATATCCTTGTTATTAATCTGGTAGCGATGTTCAGTTGACTCCATTCATCACTTAGAGATTTAAATAATATGTATACCTATACCTATAAATAAAATATCTAGAGCGTAGAGACCAACTACCACCACACATCATTGCATGAAAATTGTATATAAGCCTGTAGCCTAGTGGTAGAAGGCCACTACTACTATGCTGAGGTCCTGGGTTCGATTTCCGGGTAGAGGGTCATCAGAGAAAATGGTGTAAACTCCTTTATCTCTGGTCCTATTGGGATTTTCCATTTTCTGGAAATTTCCCAGTACCTCGAAGTTTAGTAATGTGCCCGAAGATGTCAACAGGCTCGCTACCTATTACATGGGCAAAAACGTAACCGGCGAATCGTGGGTGTTTGCATGTATGCTTGAATGCATGCATTTACCTCTGCCTACACCTTCGGGGATTACATGCGTGAAGTAAATGGTAGTGTTCAGCACTATTGTGTTTCGGTCAGGTGGTAATGTACGGCCCTGTAATTTCCGGCACAGAGGCATAACACCTAATGCCTCAGGAGTGGCAGCGCATCTGCATTTTGACCTCTGGTCATTGTGTGGGTGTCTATAGGCTGCAGTCATCACTTAACATCAATGTGAACTGCATGCTTGTTTGCCACTTCAATTATATAAAAAAAAATCAATATAAATCTAAACCTGCTTACAAACAAAGTTTGTGGTGGGCGGCGCCCGCCTACAGTATATAGTGTAAATGATAATCGAATAACGGTAATTTCCTCTATAATGCTAAATTTTCATAGTGAGTATGTTAATAATTCCACTTTTGATTAATGCATTATTATAAATGTTTGAGCCTATTAATTTATTTCTTTATTTCTTTATTTTTTATATTCGAGTGCTAATATGATTGATTAAAACAACTGGTCGAACTTATATAGGTAAACATTTCATATTCTGTACCACTTCAATTGCTAATTTTGATAGACTAGTTAATAAAAATTAGAAATTACCTAATGAATATAATAATTATCTGCGACCAAAAGATGAGAATCGTTGATGTACATTTTTGGACACGTTATAGAAAAATAAATATTGAGTATCCTACTCACTATTCTGATGAATGGTAATGGAGTTATTTTTAGTGGTGGTCAAAAATGCGCAACGATAATATTCCTTCTATCTTTGCTGGCGCTCCCGGAGTGCAACCCAATGTTTTTTTTTTATGTTGTACTACATGTAACCAACATTGTAAGTTTAATCTGGTCCATACAGTTGTCGCTATAAGTTTTTCACGTGTCGAAAGTATGTGGGCGCGCTATATCACGGGTGACGGAAGAAAGCGAGCGAACGGACGGACGGCGAAATATGAACACCCTGGAGGGTTATTAATCTGGTCAATTATTATGAAACTGACGCACACGCCGACACACGTCTTCTTTGTCATATCCGCTCGGCCAGGGCTGACCATAATTAGGTAAAATATGGTCAAATCAGTAACAACAGTTTTTCAGGTAGTAGAGTTCCAATTATGGATTTCGAGAGCGGTGTGTATATGGTAGTGTTCAGTAGTATAATATTCTGGTTAGGTGGGAAAATATGGATACATTATTACTATCAAAGAGACAAAACAACTCATGATTCAATTGATAATGTATTCCAGTTTTGACCTCCAGTTTTCGTGTTGATGTCTATAGGCTGCAGACATTTGGTACCCATGTTTATCATAAAATTAAACACGTGACAAACGTTAAACTTAGTTTTTTGTATAATCGAGGGTAAAGGTGCCAGCGCAATAGGCACCTAATACACGTTCCGCTAAATCATAGATTAGATAGATAGTGTAGATGTCTCTTAGGCTGCAGTTATCACTTAACATCTATGTAAACTGCAAGCTTGTTTGCCACCTTCATTACATAAAAAAATACAGATATTTTAGTAGATCTTTAATCAATAGTTTTGTCGTATTGTCGTGTCTATATTACCTTTTCTTCTGTTGACTATCACATTCATCACCGCCTGTACAACATGTAGACTTGAGGCTAGACTGTTAATATTGGCCCTTATTCAAAATTCCGCCCTCAATGGGGCAAAGTGAAGTAAGTTAAGTTTTTAATTCGCCTTTTTTTTCTTATTCTTTATGGTGGTTATAATATATCGTGACTGTATTCTCTGTTAGTCTTTAAATCATTACTAATGGCAATATCGGCATTACACTGATATTCGTATCGAAACATTTAGAGCCATGAAAAAGGAGCACCGGTCGATTTCTGCGAGGACCTACGGAGTAAGTACATATTGAGCTAGTGCAAGAACAAACACAAAACATTGATAGGTACAAACTACTAGTGTTATATGTATATAATTCATGACCACTGTAATAAGTAGTAATTAGCGATACTAGAGCGTGTGCAACCCTGTGCGCTTGCGCCGCGCCGTGCTCCGCACTCCACAGCTCAGCGACTCCAATGCGAGTGGACAGGTGCGACCGGCTGCTGCGCATTTTCATACAAAACCAACGTTTCACATATAAAAGGCACTTCCTTTCATCCCACAACCTACCGTCGGGAATGCCCATTAATTTGCCAACACAATATTTTTAGTGCGCGGCTCGCGTGTAATATATCGTGCCCACGTGTCTCCGTATGTCGCCCGCCGAACGGCTGCGTCAAATTATTTTCGTTCATGTCACAAGATACAGCGCTCATCTGGATGTTTTTCCTTTCAAAAATCACACCAGTTGGTAGCTTTATAACGTTCATATAGCGTGCTTCCGCTGGAAAACGTATGGCACCGCTCTCAGAGAAAAGTCGCGGTCTAAATATGTGCGAGTCTGGATTCAGATGTGTAAAATTAAGCAATTTTTGACTAATATTTTTGATGCCAAGGAATTTGACATCAAAAATATGATGAAAGTGAATATCTGTATAAGGTTATAATTTTAAATTGAAGGTAGCTTGCTCTGATACAGAAGTTTATACCATAACATTAAAACGAAAGTTATTTTTTCATTATTCAGACCAATATTAACAATTGCATTTTTTGCCTTTAGCGATAGAACTGGATGGGTTAGAAAGGTTGTTGCTGTTGATCCTATTTATATAGAAAAGATAAATAATTATTTATAACATAATATAAGATAATAGATATACGTAACGAAACCGTTAATGCGTTATTATTTAGTAAAAGATTTTTTATCTCTGGTTTACATTAGCTTCAATCACGATATCCTGATTAAGAACCTAAACTAAATAATCCATAGTTTTCTCTTCGCGTATTCATTGAGACACCTTTATAATTTCAAATTATCCAGTATCTATCATAACAACCGGACAGCTGGATAAAATATATTCGAAAGCAATATCAATCATTCACTTATTTTGAGTAGCGTTGCGATTTTGCCTTTGCTCTCTTTCTGATCGTACGTTGTACAATAAATCTTTTGATATCGTGTCCGTTATATTCGGAGAATACCAGATAATAGGTATCTGTGATCTACGGTTTTAATAACATTTATTTTAATACATCTTCTTTATCGTCTCACTGTTTATCACCATTACTTATGTCGTCAGATTGTCATCAAAATAATAGATGAGGTAAATAATTAAATTAAAAGAACTTTAGCATTTTGTAAGATCACATATTTTTGTGGCTTAGAGCGATCTCGGATAAGTGTCTAATGGTGTTGAAATCTGACAGTCTTCATTTAACATGAGCTTTGTTGTTTCCCTATACAACTTTATACTGGTGGTAGATTTCCAGTGTAAGGAACTCTAGGGCGTAGGCAACAGCAACAGGGTGACAACTCTGGTCTTTGGGTGGGTTTCTATAGGATACAGTCATCACTTAACATCAATGTGAATTGCATGCTTGTTTGCCACCTTCATTAGGTACATTAAAAACAAAAAAATAACATTAGTGAATATTGAGCAAAGAAACAGTTACTTTGATATACCTAAACTGAATTTATTTTAGAACATTGATACGTAGTTTTATTATCAGCAAACAACAAAGAAAGTGAAAGTAGACGCCGCCATGGCGCCATTAATTGTAAACGGAGAATGTACGGCATAACTAACTCGTTAGATGTTTTTAGCTGTTCTTAATTAGGTTCTTAAGAATTTAACTCAGTTATGATTTAAATCTTCAACTTTTATACACTACTAGCTAACCCGGCAAACTTCGTGTTGCCTCAGAATGAAATAATGTGTCATGTCAAGGTTTGATAGATACGGACTATATGTATGGTAAAATGAAATTGTGGTTTTTACTATTTACCTTTAATTTCTTCATATTTTATTATCTTTTAAACCTTCCCTGGACTTCCAAACATCATTAAGCCAATTTGGTCCACCCCTTCTCGAGTTTTAGCGAGACTAACGAATAGCAATTGATTTTTATGTATAAAGATGATACAGTTATTAAAGAGAACTTATGCTATGGATGGTCTTATTAACTAATGACTATCATTTAAAAGAGCTCCTACTGAGTTTCTTTGGTAGAAGAATTATTCTCAGTAGTGAGAAAGTAGTTTTGAAAATATATCATGTCCCAAAAACCTTTACGAACATCTCGTTCATTCAAGCTAAATTTCGGTGAAAGTTTATTAAGACCTTCTTACAGCATCTTTTTAGATTTTTCAATCTGTAATTTTAAATTTCACCATTTGTAAGTGTCTCTTTTTCCAACAATTGACTTTAAAAAAAATGAGTTTAGAATTTCAATGTTATTTTCAGAGATCTGAGACACCACACGTACCTATTATAGTAAAGTTTTATGATTTTTTTTTGTATTTTTGTATAAAAATCATGAAGCGGTTCACATAATACATAATTATACTTATCGAGTTTCATGTTTAGTTTCAACAGTTTCAAAGTAAAGTGGCTGTGATATATGGAAGGACGGACAGAGTGACCGACAGCCATGACCAATCAAAAAGGGTTCCATTTTTTACAATTACGTTACGGAACCCTAAAAACCATAACCGTCGCCAACCGAACACCTGTAGGAAAGAAGGTTTTCAAATAAAGATGTTTCAGTTTAGGTATATCCATCGAAACAAGTCGGTTCTGTGTATTTTTATTCTGTTGCAAAATTTCTCTACATATTTTTATTTAGTAGCTACATCATTAGTAGATTAGATGTACAGTATTTTTATAATAAATCAAAACGTATTAAATGACATAAAAAATGCTACAACAAATGAATGGCACGGGCTGTTGAACGCGAAGTCTAGCCAAGATAAAAAAAAATATCGTTCCACATTTATAAATGACATAAATAAACATTTTACATCAAAATAGCGCCGCTACTAGAGTAATAACAATTCATCATTTTTACCAAAAGACGTTTACTGCTGGATAAAAGCCTCCTGTAAAAATGCCTTATACTATCATATAGGATGCCATTGGTGGTGGTAGAGCTCCAGTGACGGAGCTCGCGGGCGTTGGCACCACCGCATTAACTAGTATACTTGCCGATAAATCGTAGTGTTCACACACAGGTGCCTAATTACACAAAGACCAAGGTCAAAATGCAGATACGTTACCACTCCTGAGGCCAAAGGTGTTACCTATGCCTCTGTGCCGGAAATTACAGGGCCGTACATAACATCTTGACCGGAACACGATAGCGCTGAACACTACCATTTAGCGGCAAGTATACTAGGTAATGCGGTGGTGCCTACGCCCACGTGCTCCGTCACTGGAGCTCTACCACCTGAAAAATAATAATATTGTTCGGTTGAATGACTGCACCATTGACAGAATTATCCCCACTAGTGAACGAGGGGGTCGTCACGACCTAACGCCATCATCATCATAATTTCAGCTGAAAAATGTTCACTGTTGGACAAAAGCTGCCCCATACAAAACGTAACTTCACGTAATCCCCGAAGGGATAGGCAGAGGTAAGTGCATGCATTCAAGCATGCATGCAAACACCCACGATTCGCCGGTTATGTTTTTGGCCCATGTAACAGGTGTCGACCCTGTTGACATCTCCGAGCACATTACCAAACTTCGAGGTACTGGGAAATTTCCAGAAAACAGAAAAATCCCAATAGAACCTGAGATAAAGGACTTTACACCATAATCTCTGATAACCCCCTACCCGGGCATCGAACCCAGGACCTCAGCGTAGTAGAAGTGGCCTGCTACCACTAGGCTACCGAGGCGGCCTCCCCCATAAAGGGGTGATACCATAATTGCCAAGTTTGTTGTAATTTTTTTTAGTTTTATTATCTGTATTTACTCCCGCTCTACTGGAAATATTTGATCGCCATTGTTCGACTGACTCACTGTACTCGCGGAGGAATTATCCTCCACGTGTGGATGATTGGGGCATCACGTCCCGACGCCATTATAACAGTAAATAATAATAATGAAATATTGGGAATATCATAATCGATTTGACTGTTATAAGTGGGATGAATCAAAAGCTGATGAACGCGTTGTTTACAATAAAATCACGATTCACAAGATATGTGTGGAGGAGAAACCGCACGTGTATCTCAGTCATCTCCAGTTGATTTCTTTAAATATAAGTTAGTTACTCTACATCTGATGGAATTATATTTTATTGTAATATCGCAACAACACAAGCGAGTGAATTTTAGAAATTAAAGGAAAAAGGGAAAAAAAGTCCGATGTCTCAAAACTTGTGGGATTTCGGTAGTTTAGTGGTAAAGCGGCCGGACTAGTTATTCTGAAGTCGCAGGTTCAATTCCTGCCCGAAGTCAAATTTTTCTTTCCTTTTTTTATTTCTAAAACGATGTATTAGTTTCCTCAGTGGTATAGTTCCAATGTTATAACGAAAATAGTAATAAATCCACTTATCTGTAAATCATAACACCTGAAAGCGAATTAATACTACACAGATCAACTATCACAACCGGTCGCTCCACTCCACACGTCGCATCATATCTGACATCAACTAGATGCCGAATAAATAAGGTTTAGTCCGGATTAAAGGACTATGAGCGATCGGACAGATGATAAAAAATGGTACACAATAAATCTGTAGTGTGCTAATGCGTCGCGCACTCGCTGCCGTCAAGTCAACTCGCCCGACAAGTGTTGTCTGCTTGTCTCGACAGCTGTGTTCCACTTGCGAATGCCGCGTATAAAGGTGCTGACAGACATGCTTATGAGCGTATATAGAGATATTCCCCTATATTTGTGTAGTGATAACGGTATGAATCTCAACCTAAATTTCTTGTTTACGGCACCGTCCACCAGGCTTCCTACGCCCATGGATATGCTCAAAAGAGAACATGCTAAAACTTAAAATTAGTTTAAATTAGCATGCGTTGTAGATGCCGTAGAAATAGCAGCTGGTACTCATTGCTTGTACCTACTAGTCGTGCTAGTTTTAAGTCTACTAATAAATAACATGCATACGATTGGACAAACATGCTGTTTTCAAGCGTTTTCACCTAAACTGGCAGCTTTGTAGGAAAATTAAAAAAAATATGTTTGAAATCACAAAGACATATAAATAGTATTCGATCTATCCTTATAGAAATCAATCCACCAAAATACTTTTTGCGAAAAACATAAAGGTAACACTTATACAAATGATATAGACATACATAGTCAAAAGAGAGCATGTTTATAAACATTTTGCAGTTTATTGCTGTTTTGATGTAACCTTATTACCATTTTAGAGAAACAGTAGGTAATGTAACCTCCAAGTTGATGGCTACCGAGATTTATAATACAACTTCTGATAGCATGCTCGAAAACCAAATAAATTTATTACAAATTACGGCTGCTTAAATAGCATGTCTGTCACTACCTTAACGTATCAATACACGTAGCCAATTTGAACTCTATCCCAAACGTTTGCTTTGAACAAATTTTATATCTAAATTTACACGTTTTATAATTGAAAACGCTCAAGAAACCGCTGTTTGTTATTAGTCATGGAAAATGCATAGCTCTACAGAATACGCAGTCGTCAAATGTGAGTTAGTTATAAATATTGATCGGTGATGTTTGTAGCGCAAGCTTGTGTAGGTTACTTTATTTGTATATTTTGTACAGTTTTTAATCCTATCCTTTATGTATTCATGTTCTATATGATAATATACTTAGTAAAGGTACTAATAAAACCATTTTTTTTGACTACACAGCATAATGTAAGACACGGGTTTACTAAGCAAACAACTATGCACATAAGTCATCAAAGTCGCCGTAAAAAGCAGCCGTAGCACATACATATCTTCATCTTGCTAAGAAAAATTATACTTCATACTACTAAGTAGGTACCAAGACTATTAAGTAAAGACATCCAGTACCTTCTTCACTCCACATTTTTGATAGAATATTTTCTATTAAGATTATTGTTAACTAACAACAAGGGAAACGGTGGTTTTTAAATGTTTACAGTTTGACGGAGTTTGTGAATGTGAGTTACAAATTTCATGAGGTCTAATAGGTCTCAAAGGCATACAACGGTGAGTGTATTCAAGTTTGCATTAATGTGCATTGTGCATGTATCTGTCACGTCTGCCTCTTCAGGGGAAATTCAGTCGAGGAATTGTGTTTAAACATTAAGATTCTATAAGATGCACGCATTAGTTTATTGGACAACAAATATGAATCATTAGGGCGTCGACGAGTGACGATCGACGTGGCAGGCAGCTTCGCGTCTCCGTCGTCATAGCGACGCGACGGCGGCGTGACCGACGCCTGCGCAAGCGCTGATTTATTCATTCCACTCCAGACGTACTCTAGCCCCACTGACTATGATACATCCCAACACTAATTGTGAGCGTGCAATTAACGTGTGACACATTGACATTTTATTTTGGTCTCCCTACTGTTTTATAAGTATCATATTTTTTTGAATTAAAATTGTCGGCACTGAATTTTAACTCTGCTATGTTGTGATAAATGGAATTTAACAATATATTATGCTATGAGATTAGGATATCAACTTTTCTGCCATTCATACATTCAATTCGCATTTTCGTTTTAGAGATAGGTGCATACTTACGAGTATTTTTATCTTTTGCTGCTGCCTGCAGAGGTATTTAGTCTGCAAAGACTTATTCTTATATATTAACTTCAAAATCCAGTTGTCTGTCTCCTGTTTCCTTCAGAAGTTAAGTCCATTTTTTAGATCAATTTTATTGACTTCTGGATACTTTCTATTCAACGATCTGTCATGCTATTAATATACCTATTTAATATTTTTCTAAGAATGTACCTATTTACAATACAACCACATATTCAACCAGGAATCTTCCTCCTACAGAGGTATGTTTAAGATGATAAAATTTATAAAAACGGTTTCATATTATGAATTTATTTAAGTGCCACTCTGTCTCAATTAGGTGCAGTAATTTTTCAATTATATTACAAAACCTGCAAAATATCTCTCGCAACTCTCTCAGGATTGAAAAAACTCTATCTTCAAGTAACAATGAATCCTAAGTATAGCGTCCGCTTGTATTGTAAATACCTTCAGGCTATAGTAATTTTAACAATCATCAACGTGGACTGCGTGCTCCTAAGTACTAGTTTAGTCATACAAGATAAATGCAATAAAAATTGTATAGTTACCAATCTAAAATGCTAGTAAATAAATAAAATTATTTTTTAGAGTCTCAGTCTTGCACCAGATATTTGTGTCGTTATTTTAATACAAACAACAAATCATACGTTCCTACACAAAGATTTGTTTAATTTATTGATACAGTCCCTTACAACAGTTGCTATATGTATATAAATATCACAGTACTACTCGTCATCGAAGTAGTTATAGTAAACATTGTAGTAAGTATGCTAGAGAACAAAAGTAGATTGCGGAATACCCACATAAAATATAAGCTCAGATGAGATCACGACCCTCATTTAGTGTAAAATACAGCGATGATCCATAAGATATCAGCACGATTCGCTGATCCATGCAATATGTTGGCGGTGCGCACGCGCAAGGCGCTAGTTCATTAATAATCACGTATGATCATAATCTCTTCGGCGCAGGCGTCGGCGCCGCCCTCCGTGTTTGTATAACCGCGTGGTACAAGTTTAATCTGACATTGTAAGAAATCTTGGAAACGCTTAATCTGTCCACCAATAAATACCTACGCGGTATTTTCGTATTAAAAGTTTGTTACGTTTATTTTTTAAAACACTGTTTGTATGTTGAACGATAGTGCCTACAATTTTTTCAGTGTCCACGACCTTCGCGATTTCTTATTTTGAAGAAGCGATGGCTTTCAGGGTTTAAAAATGTTGCCAATACAAGAAAAGAAAAAAGAAAATTAATGTACTGTGCCTTCAGCATCAAAGGCAATTAAAATAATTGATTAATAACGTAGAATTATATGAAGCAAGATAAATAGTTATTTTAAGAACAGAAAATTGTATGTAGGTACTTCTTTTTTACAATATAATTTGTATTTCCTTTTGTCTTCTGAACGAACGAGTAGTGTTTTACCTAGGTGTTAATTGTAACTCTAAGTATATTGTTAAAGAGATTCCCTATAATAAAAGTATTATAAAATTGACTTGAACCACGCCCGCTGCACGCACGTGCGTGTATTTTCTTAACTAGTCGAATTATTCGCCTCGTTTGCCGACTACTCTACAATTGAGAATATAAACTATGCGATGTGTTAAAAAGTTTCCAATGTTATTGTTTATGATAGGAAGCGATCGAGTGGATTAGCGATCTGATGAAAGAAGCTTTTAGTATCTGCCCGAGCAACTACTTGAGTGTGTTTCGTGACGTATACATATAAACATCATAAATATTATAAATAAACTGTTTTGCTGAGTATTAATTTCTAAGAAAATTTAGTTGAATGTTAAAATAAATGATTAGGGCTTATGATTGATTCGAGACTTTATTTTACTGGTTATAAAATATGTGATCTGATACATTTAACTGTAACATTTTGCTTTCAATACAATCTATAGTCAAATCCTATGGGTTAGTTACGGTATCTTAACAGCCTATGGTATGAGTTGTCCGTCGGACAGATATCTTAATATATCAGTGAAATAGAACTTAAATATTGTACAATGTAATCAATGTCGAAGACGAATGTGATTCATACAAACAACAAAAAAATCTCAGACTCATTACTTTTGAGGCTAATGAATATGCCTTTGTATCAGTTGTTGCGGGCTTATTCATTAACACAAAAGCATGACATGGTGTTGTGAGCATTTTATTTTCACAATAAGAAAGAAAATAAATTTGCAACACCAGCAGAGGTGTCAAAGAGAGACTACAATCAGGCTACTGAAAAACTTGTTTTCAGACCTTTGAATTCATAAAAAAAAAACAAAAAACCGTAGAAAAATTATTAAACAGTCATATAAATGTCATGCTGTTACTAAATTTTAATTATTGTAAGTAGGTAGGTATATCTATATATATTTTTTGCCTAATGTTAAAACTTTAATTGTACTAAAAGTAAAACGCTACACTTGCTGACAAGAAACAGTATTTAATTATCTCTGTAATTCAATTTGGTTGACGAAGTATTCTGCGCAGTTTTATGGGGTGGATATACTGAGATACAAATTGGCGAGCGCATGTCAAGTAATTTAATCAGAACCCTTCGATATCCCACATTATGTATACAGAACAAACTGGTACATACTAGGCATTATTTTTATAACCGACTTTAAAAGGGAGAGATAACGTGTTCTTTTCCAACTTTGAAAAAGTGACGCATTGGCTGTAATTGCTGGATATACTTATTATCTATCCTCGATTCCTTTCTTTATTCAGATTCTCCAATGTTTGGTTCTATTGCAACAAAACCAAATGGAATAAAATACTGAGATTTTAAAAATAGTTGTGATCTCACTGAGCTCAGTGTTAAGTTGCTCAGAAAACAACAATCGAACATTGTACGTATCGTCTCTAGATAACGCAATACTAAGTATTTATAATGTTTTAATTCGTAATACGGTCGCGAGTTGGTTCGAATATTTTTAAAAGAAAAGTTACTTAGCGTATTTACAATAACTCTGTAAAGCTTATTGGGAACTAGCTGTTGTCCGCCGCTCCGCCCGCGTGTAGGTCGCTTTTCGCGTAACTTGTGGAAACTTATCAAATCATCCCATGGCATCCCACAGGATAAAAACTATCCTATGTGTTAATACCAGTTACCCCTCTATGTGTGTGCCAAATTTCATAAACATCGGTTCAGCAGTTTTTGCGTGAAGGAGTTACAAACAATTATCAAACAAACAAACTTTCGCATTAATAATATTATTAAGATTGTACAAAATGTGTAAAGCTGAGTCTACACTGCAGGTGGCGACTCGCTGACCATATGAAACTCATTGTGATCATAAATCGCCGCATTATAAATACCTAGCTGCTTATATTCATGTCCACGGGTCCACACAGTGAACAAGAGCTGCCATCGATTAATGTCACTGCCGTGTGGACCCAGATTTAAAGACATATAGGTAATCTCAATTTTCGTTTTGTAAGAATTCTACTGAACCGATAATATGATAATGAAAGTTTTTACGCGGATTTCAATGAATATTTAACCAGCAATGTTTATCGTCAGCAGAATGAATCTCCGGCAATTCCACAACTTTCAAAGGCGGGCGGCTACTAGACAACCAGTGAAATTAAGAAAGTGGTGTTGTACGCCATCGATCTGACTTCATAAAAGATAGTGCACGTGCGCTAGAAGTGGTGGGGTGTCGAGGGGAGTGGGGTGTGAGAGGGGAAGCATGGTTTCATTACGAAGAGCGACAAGTACGATACTATAATCTGAATGGGAAACCTTTTTATTAAATTGCCGATCGGGGACAGCTGGTCGACTTGTACGGGCTCACCCGTATGATTTATAGTGTTGCCTATTTACTTAAATTACATTGATTTGTTTGTGTTTGTGTCGTTAGCGAATGTTCATGGTAACCGTGCTGTATTAGGTTTCAATTCCGAAAATAAACAATCAATGACGTTTATGGGATCACTCAGATCAGAGATATTAATCTCTGTAATATACGTATCTATCGAATAATGCTGAGGCTTCTCCCTATTTATATAAGATATCCTGTTGAGGCACAAGATAATAAAACGAAACATTTCTGTATATTGGAATTCTACCTAAGTATATAAATAGGTCCCTATATATCTTGTTAATGGTTGTGCTTTCTGTATTGACTGTAATGTATCGGTCTAGTTATTTTTATTCATGTCAGAGATCCGAAGCAATCTCATGAATGCTTATTCATAAAAAAAAGGACTTTGTAGCTAAACGCCTTAATACACTTTCTAGCTTAAGCTACAAGATCGATTTGTTCGCTCATTTTTATTGCATTGTCGTTAGTTTTAAGTTACATTTTACTATGTTTATGATCTAATATAGTATAGCATTTACAAGGAGTCAGTCATACGATACACTGCAACGATTAAAAACAAAAGCACTTAAGACTTATTTCTACATTTATCTGTACGTCTTCTCAGTTACTTGATAGTTATATTGGGCTATATTGTTTAGTTTAATATTTCCAACAGCCTTGAAGCGTATTTTGGGGTAAGTCGAACGGATATTTGTGTATTGCGAGCACGTTTCGCGTAATTTTCCTTCAACACAGACTCCGACGCCCAGCATGCTCCGAGTGGAAAACCGTGTATGTCTTGAAACAATAATGTGCGGACATAAAACTGTTACTGAGTTCTTATAAAGTAAGAATCGTTCTCGATCACGTATTGATTGAAGTATGCGTTCTTTTTAATGTTTATTTATGCGCGGAATGTGTGATTGATATTGAATACAAAGTAGGTACTATGCCACCAAAAACTTATTCACGTAAATTTTTGCCAAGACAAGATCTATGGCTCGTAATGTGCACGGTTTTCCATCCTGGGCGTCGGTATATGGCGCACACTGTCAAACTGTTATAAGATCTATCTATCGAGCCAAATTTTTCACTCTACAATCCTGAATACACAAACTATACACCTTGGTCAATATGCGTGACTTCGCCGTTTCGTAAGGACAAAAACATTTTTTTAACAAAATATAATTAATAGTGGATTTATTTTTCACCTTACGCCCATGTGACGAGAGCAAAGCGGCCAAGCCACGCATTTTGACTAAGGTGTAGAGTTTTTTTGATAAAAACTGGGTTCTACATGAGATCTGATAACTTTTTGACAATGCGAGTCATATACCAACGCCCAGCGTGCCCAAACCGTGTTTGTTTTGTAACAGTAATGATCGGACACAATATTGTTACTGAGCTCTTATAAATTAAGACTCCTTCTCGATCTCATATTGATTGAAATATGGGTTCTTTTTATTGTTTATTTATGTGAGGAATGTGTGGTTGTAAAAAGTATAAAATACTATTAATCAATATACAAATAATATTACCCAGTTAACATTCAATGAGGCTTATTAAATCGGGTCTTTTATTTTATTATTTACTTTAATATAGTATGTTCTTAGGTTTTCGCGAACTGCACTCATTGAAATAAAACTAGTTTTCGGATTTATCTCTTTTCTATAAATCCGAAAACTAGTTTTATTTCATTATTTACTTTAAATTATTAACAACTGTCTTTATCAAATAATTGATTCTGATTACTTTTTTAACAAACTGAAGATTTGTTGCTAGATAACATAAAATTTGTAATAAGTAAACTCGATTTTTACTTAGGTATCTATATAGTATACGCGTTTCCCAAATTGCGACTGTAACAATAGTGTAGTGGTATCAGGCCACTATTGATACACTGGGGTCCTGGGTTCGATTCTTGAGTTTGGCGGGCTATCTATTATCGGACAAAATGAACCCGGTGAATTGTGGGTGTATGCATTTATGCTTGAATGCATTCATTTACCTCTGAATATCCGTTCGAGGAATGGCTTCATCACAATAATATTCAAATGTATGGTATTATATTACCTATAACCTAAAGATATATAATTTCTTATGACTTACTTACCTACTTAGTACGATTTGATTGAAACCTTAGAAACGAAAATTTGCAAAAATATACGAGTACCTTTACATATTACCAGTTGTTATTATTTACTTTCTTTATACTTATAGACACGAGATAGGAAACCCTTTCCGTGCAGTTTCCCTGGGGAGCAGCCCTTACTCGCCCCGCCCGACCCATCACAGTTAACATTGACTTCGCCATCCCATCTTTTGGTGTACATTAAAGTTATAACGTTACAATATATATACCTTCAACAAATTACGTTGAGCAAATAATGTTTCGGGCTCTCTCGTTGCTCTCTTACGTTTTGTAGTAAAATAAAATAAGTAGGTAAGTATAAATAATTTCCATTTATGAAAAAAAAAAAAATGTATCTTCACGTCACGTCGCTTGTAATCCTCGAAGGGGTAGGCATAGGTTTTTTTCTATGTAATGCAAGTGGCAAACATGCATGCAGTTCACATTGATGTTAAGTGATGACTGCAGTCTATAGACACCCAAACAAAGACCAAGGTCAAAATGCTGATGCATTACCACTCCTGAGGCCTAAGGTGTTATGCCTCTGTGCCGGCAATTACAGGGCAACACATCTGTATTTTAACCTTTCTTTTTGTGTAAATGTCTATGGGCTGCAGTATTTATGTACCATCAATGTGAATTGCTTGCTTGTTTGCCACTTGATGACATAAAAAATCGATGAACGATACCCTTAAATGTGTTTAGCTTCTCGTTCATAGCTTTCGCAGTAGGATTTATACCACAGACTAGGGTATATCGTCGAAGATTTAGACAGACAGATTTATTTGTTAGGATGACTTCTGATTTTTCACTTCTGTTACTACGAATGTGGATGGTTGCAGAGGCCCAGGAAGACCAAGACTGACCTACCATGACCAAATAGGTCGAGTTCTGTCTGATGGTGCGGTCAAGAGTCTTAGGAATCGGCGTGATTGTATGAAGAGAATGATGAAGGTAGATGAGGCACGGGCGGTATATCAGAACCGGGATTTCTGGCGCTCCACACTCTTTGACTACCCCGTTAGGGACCTGTCGTGAAGATACATACTTCTGTAACATACATTAAATTCACATGCAAATGTTATTTATTTTTGTTCGATGACTCAGTACTATTCAAATGACCGTAACTATATTTACATATTCGTGGCTGCCATGAAGTGTTGATCAAATAAATTGATATTATGTTTAGGAAAAATCGATAAGTTTTTCCCACAGTTAGTAATGCAGGGTATACACGATATATCCGTACACGCGCCGCCATTTCCCGGCCTTTCGGAAATGTGTCCACGTGCCGCATGCCGTTCCGGAAACGAAAGTTTTCGTTGAGTCATATAGGGAACTTGAATAAACTTATATCTATCTATACAGATAAATAAAATTGGAGTGTCTGTTTGTAATATAAAAATAACCGCTTTTAACTAAATGCATATGTATGTATACGGGGTACATATACCAAAACAATATTTTTTACAATTTTTGTCAGTCTGTCTGTCTGTCTGTCTGTTTGGCGGGGCTAATCTTGGGAACGGCTTTACCGATTTTGACGAAACTTTCACTGGCAGATAGCTGATGTAATAAGGAGTAACTTAGGCTACTTTTATACTAACTTCCCCCATGACTTCGTTCGGGTAGATACTGAACAATCATAAATTCTCACGCGGACGTCGTCGCGGGGACAGCTAGTAAATAATAAAATTTGAATTTGCTTATTATACTTACTTAAACTTTGCTAATGTTTATAAAGCAATAAGGACCAATGCCGATGCCGATTTACGTCGCGTTCTAGTGAAACTGATTTATAAATGTTGATACCAAAAGGAAGCCATAAGGAGATATAAGAATAAATACCTCTTTATAAATACTGGGAATATTACACAGTTCTGGACAGTATAATATTTTTTGTATGTGATGGTGGTGGCAAATAAGCATGCATTTCACATGGATGTTAAGTGACGACTACAGCCTATAGACATCTACCTACACAATTAGCAGAGGTCAAAATGCAGATGCGTTGCCACCCCTGAGGACTAAGATCTTTTGCCTGTGTGATAGTTATTACGGGGCCATACATTACCATCTAACCGGAACACGATAGTGTTGAACACTACCATTTGCCGGCAGATGGATTAGGTAATGCGGTGCCTACGCTCTCGAGCTCCATCACTGGAGCTCTACCAACAGTGAAAATATAATAATACCTACAATAGGTTTTTTTTGTCTAAAGTTAATGTTCACAAGAGAAATTTCATACAAAAATTAAATAAGTATAATATTTAATAGCTGATCTAAATCTCTTTCGTTTTTCTTATTTTTATTTTGTTGTTATATGTATAATCTAGCTGTGCTCGCGACTTCTTCCGCGTGAGAATTTATGATCGTTCAGTATCTACCCGGACGAAGTCGTGGGCGCAGCTAGTATAAAAGTAAGTTATTCCTTATTACATAAGCTATCTGCCAGTGAAAGTCCCGTCAAAATCGGTCCAGCATTTCCCGAGATAAGCGGGGACAAACAGACAGACAGACAAAAATTGTAAAAAAATTGTTTTGGTATATGTAACGTGTATATATTACATACGTAAAAAGCGGTAATTTTTGTATTACAAACAGACACTATAATTTTATTTATTTTTGTAGATAGCTTTTAGTCTAGCTTGGAGAACCCAATTAAATCAATGACGGCTGCCAATGTGGATGGTTGCAGAGGCCCAGGAAGACCAAGGCTGACCTACCATGACCAAATAGGTCGAGTTCTGCCTGATGGTGGGGTCAAAAGTCTTAGGAATCGGCGTGCATGTATGAAGAGAATGATGAAGGTAGACGAGGCACGAGAGGTTTGTCAGAACCGGGATGTCTGGCGCTCTACACTCTCTGCCTACCCCGTTAGGGACCTGGCGTGAAGATACATACACATACACATACGGCTGCCAATATCTCCGACCCTAGTTCTAATACGATTGAATGAATGAATGAATGAATACACTTTATTGTACACCAGAAAATTTACAACAGATATTATACAAAAACGATTGTACATTTTGTTAATTGAAAAACAATTATAGGTAGGCAGAGCTGAAAGAAAAATGCATGCATACAAGCTTACGTATAAAACATCCAAGATTCGCCATTTCGCCGTTACGTTTTGTTCATGTAACAGGTGGCGAGCTTATACTACTTATACTCCGAGCACATTACCAAACTTCGATCTAATATCTAACTATTTAGTAAATTACAATATGGAAAGAATTTTCACATTAAAATAATAACTTGTCTAAGCTGAATTAGAGTTTGTGAAACCAGTTTATATTGTCACGTGATTACGATCTGCGGACAAAATCCCTAAAAAGTAGACTTGTATCCAATAAATGAATCCCCCTAATATATCACGGTTATCAGCGTTTTAGTCCATAGACACCCTTGTCTTACACGCCACGCGTCCGATAGCGCGAGCGTGGCCGCCACGCGTGTGTAGGGGGCGGTTGTTTACGTCGCGCGGTACACGTGATCGTGTGTCAATGGCTTTATATCATTATTGCTTAGTCATTTATCAAAGGTTTTTAATGTTTTATCATTATTTTAATTGTATATTTTTGCCATTAGTTGATACATGTGTTTGCACTTAGTTCACAATCGTTCACGGGACGTGGGTTGGACGCAAAACGCGCGTTTTTTGCGGTCAGTCAGTCAGAGCTGTCAAGAAGTTTGAACTGGTTGATATACTGAAAAGGTTGATTACCATTGCAAAAGTTTGGCATTTAATTCTGGCACTTATTTCAATAGAGATTTAAGTAAGGTAAATACAAATATGTTCCTGGTAAGAATACGATCATGATGATACAGTTATTTCTGTCGTCGGTGGAAAACATAGTTATCTAAGTACCTGTGTATATAAGTTATTATTTTCTGGTACATACTACCAGAATGAACTAACGCATGTAAAAGAATAAATAAATGTATTATTGATGCTAACATTACACTTACTTACTTGAACTTATAACGTACCTCACACTTCGTGCGCGGAATATTCATAAAGAGAGATCGGAGTTTTTGCTTCACGTACCTATTAATATATAAAATACATAACTATTATAACAACTGGTGGTAGACGATGCTCGCGGGCGTAGACACACTGCATTATCTAAATGGTACTTGTGCAACACTATCGTGACACCGCGGACACTCCGCCAAAATTCCATACAAACGCTTAATTTCGTCTCTATTACACAGACATCAATCAGTGACGTGTATTTACACGTGCACCTGTGTGCGTAGCTCGTAGAGAATACCAAACGTGGCCCATAAGAGGGGAGGAGGTTGGGTGAGGCGGAGAAATCGGACCGGACGTCGAAGTGTCCATTCTATACGTAGTATTATTACATATTCTCTGCTATCGTGTTCCGGTCCTAATTACCTGCACAGAGGCATAAAAGCTTTTATCACAGAAGTGTCAACGCATCTACATTGAAATAGCTGTTTTTTAATGTAGATGTCTCTAGACTGAAGAATTCACTCACCATCACCGAACTAGAAGTTTGTTTGTCACTTCATGATATAAAAAAACAAAGAATCATACTGCGCATATAACAAATTATTGTAATTGTATTGTATTCAGCACTTTGTGACAGACATAGAGGTATCGGGGTGCGGCTTAACGCTAATCGAATGATTCCCGCTCTGCAGCACTTGAAAGAGGAATTCCACTTGACGCTGTCCTTGTAATGTGTGTTTTCAAGAGAGAACGACTGAACGACTCATTTGTTTCATTTGCTAGCAATATTTATATTTAAAAAATGTGACATGAAGCCTTTAATCTCCAAAGGAGTAGGCGCAGGTGCATTTCAAGCATACATGCAAACACCATGCTGCAGAACCTCATTTTGGGAGAGTATCTTAGCCATTCTAAGCAAAGATTTATTACCCAAAATAATGTAAGTTTTTGGCAAGACCACATTAATATGACAGTTGGACCACTATCTATTTATTTTCTTCACTACTTCCAGAAACTTGTGTCCCGATTCTACTTGCCAGAGTATGATTTAATGTGTAAAACTGCCTGTATGTTTTTTGACAATAAGACTTGAATACAAATTTTTGGATTGGTTCACCAAATATCTGATGAATAGATACACAATCTCAACATATTATACCTACCTACTTCTTAACCTACAATATGGTGAGATTGTGTATTAATGTTGGTGTCAGGGTATCTTAAAAGCGTTAACGCAATTTGTTTCTCTTAAATAAAAGTGCGTGTTTTATCTCTTCTCAAACTGTATTTAAGATAGTGATATCTATTTTGGTTGCAACTTATCCTTTTTTTTTAATCTATATTTTAAGGATCGCATCCTCGTATACAAGTGGCTTTTTTATAAGCCCATGTCTGTCAAAATGTTATCACACGTTACGCAATAAGAAAAGAAAGTTCTTTAAATGTAGTTTACCTTTTGTAGATAGCTGGATGTTTAGCACGTGCTTGCGACGTCCGGACTTTGACTAGATGTCCAATATTTGTCTGTGGACAGGATGTTTGCTGGACGTCTAACGTTAACCGGCTAAAAGCTAACAAAATATTTAAAATCATCCAAATCTTCACAGGCAAACACACAACAAAAAATATTCTCATTTTGACACGTGAAATGCAATGGACAGATCACAAGGTATCTTGGAATATAAATCAATACATATACTTTTCTTTTAGGGTGAACGCAAACTATGGTAAATTTACAATAGAAATGGAAATTTGTGGCAATAATGAGAAGGAATCGGATTGAATTAGTGTTGAGTCAACATCTATTTCATCTAACTATGTATCTTAGTGATCTACAGTGTCATTTATGGTTCGATGGTTATCTGCTTCTGTGAAATCCGTTCTCTCAAGACTATTACATGCTAAGAATTTAAGGAAAACGACATTTATTTTATCTACCGACTGTTTTCTTTAAACCTCGCGTGAACTGCACGCGTATTAATTGCCAAAAAATCGGTACGTGATGAAATGATTACTTGTAATAAGTATTTTTATTTTTCGTATTAATACATGCGAGTAAGTTAGTAGAAATTAAAAAATGGAAAGAAAAATGTAGCTTCTGCACAGTGATCGAACCTCGACCTCAGGATAACCAGTCTCCTCAGGTATACCACTAAGCTTATGATGTTTTGTACCCACGTCTCCGTTATTGGTGGCAAGTTACTAAACAAGAACAATATTTATCAAGATAATAACTAAACCAGCATACATTTGTACCTAATACGAAATTAAAACGCGGACCCTTCGATACAATACAGCTAAACGCCCGTATGCGATGCGCTTAATACGACGTTATCATGTCAGCAAACATCGCAACAAAAACAAGCTGACACGCACTCAAGTTATCGCATAGTTATCTTGTTAGTTTGTTGTCGTTTTGTATTGACATTTAGGACTAAAAATAAACGTTGGCCTAGTTCGGGATGCTGCGTCGGTTTTGGTTATCGCCTCGGCGGACGGAAGGCGCGCTCTTGACCTCCAATTGATAAAACTTTATGTATGACCATTGACTAGTTGGGCGACATGTACTGATAGCGGCAACGGAAATATAATAACTTGACAAACACCATGCGTGCTAATTACGTAGATTTAATTTATGATCAAGCTGTACCGACGTATTTTAACGATAATTTAGTTACATATAACTACGTATAAAGCGTCTTCTCGTTTTAGAATTTTAGGCCTCTTAATAAATAAACCTACTCTGAATAAATACAGATAAGTGCAGGATAAGTTTTAGAGAGGGTGGAACAATGTAAAATAAGGCAACAACAACTTTCGTATGTATATTTTGTTTTAGAACTCAATTTACTTTTTAATTTTTAGTGCCGTTTACGCTCATCACGGTGCTTATAATTTTGTGTGCAAAATGTTCAATTATTAGGAGGACTACAACAACAACAACAACAACAACAATACACTTTATTGTACACCAGTAAAGAATACAAAGAAATACACAATAGAGTTACAAAGTATACAAGAGGCGGCCTTATCGCTAGATGAGCGATCTCTACCAGACAACCTTTGGGTAGAGGAAAAGATGTAAAAGAGTAGGTTAGGGGTGTACAGATCAAAATATAGAACAGTAAATAAATAATAATACTATTAAAGATTTACACATAAATAGACACATAACAATATCAATACCATACATCATAAAATATCTACTATAATTAAATAAATACAGATACTTAATAATATATAGAATAACATAATAATATATACAATAATACATAAAATAATAATAATTCCAAATAAATAAAGCATTATATATGAGTGCATATCTACAAGACTTGACAACAACTTCTAATTTTTTGTGTACTACCTAGTTTACCTAAATTAATTATGAAATTATAAATACCGAGAGATATTTGAAATGACACAAACATCGAGCTGCTATTGAAATTAATAAATTTGTAGAGTCGAAACGTTCTCACAAATGCAGACGATAAGACTTGTCAAGTGGTGCCAAGTGCCAAAGGTTTTGCATTTTATCTATTCATGTTTTAAAAATGTTCATATGAATATTATATTTTGACACCCTGTGACTTAAGTTTGAGATAGGAGTTTTGACCCTTGACAATCAGATAGTATTCGAGAAATATTTAAGCTTTTTTTTGTCTTGAAAACTTTTTTGTTGTTTTTTGGCACGGGAATCTTTATTTTTTATTAATTATAAAAACATTTGCACATTTCTGAAACCCACTGAATGATCAGAAGTGATAAGTTTCTTAAATAATTATATTCAGGTACTTGAGTATAGTAGGTACATCATTCAAGTTTTAATCACTGATGAATAGCACTAATGTATTAGCACAATAGTAGCTAGTAGTAGGTACATTTTAGATGCAAGTTCTGTCGATCAAACTCGTACACCTATGTTACTGAACTACCTATAGGTACACGGTCAAAGTTCAATGGTTGTTTTTCCGTGGCAGTACAATTTGATTTCAGTAGCATTATCGAAACATGAGAATAAACAATAAAATGAAAAAAAAAAAAAGTTTTTTAATAGATATCTATCTATTGAAAAAAATATTCAGTAGGTACCTAACCCAAAGAGGTGTAAAATGATAGTTATTCACTAAATGTTACGCACTACGGATTAGGGCATGCACACCGACAAAAACAAACAAACAGTGAATATTGTAGGTACCTATTTACTATACAATATGTATGAAACTATAAATTTTCAGAGCAAAATAAGCTCACATGCCTTTTAATACAGAATAATAACTCCATAATAAAAAAATAATATTATAGATTGATTGTGGGTACTCGTATTACAACGACAAAATCATTATGTTGCAGGAAAAGAATCACTACAATTTTCACCGTTCAATAACCTAATACCCTCTTCACCATTTTACAACAGGACATCAAGAAGAACGGCAGCATATCATCCGTACACGGTAGATGTTCCTAAAATTCGAACCAAACGTTTCGGCTCTACGTTTATAATGCGAACAGCCAAGGAATGGAACACCCTGCCGGCTTCTTTGTTACCGAAAAATTATAATCTGGGAATTTTCAAGTCTAGAGTGAATAGGTACCTTCTAGAAAAGCGTGTTTCATCTTCGGCCACATCTTCACTTTCCATCAGGTGAGATGGTGGTCAAAAGTCTTGTCTATAAATGTTAAAAAAAAATAATTAATAATATAAATTTTCATTGATATGATAGAAAATTAATGTGAATAATAGACATTTATAAAACATTTATATATTTGTACCTATTTGTATATGTAATAAATAAAATAAAAAAGAAAAATAATCTTTAAATAACAAAAGATAAGTGCGACCCTGCCAGGATTCGAACCTGGAATCTTCTGATCCGTAGTCAGACGCGTTATCCGTTGCGCCACAGGGCCGATAAGAACGAGGTCGAAATTTTGTAATAAGAAGCTAGCGATGTTGAGTAAATCGTTTTTAGGGCAAAATGTAATAAAATATTGAATTAATCGTTCACACGAACTGTTAACCGGCTTCAAATAAGGTAGTTAGCTGCCTGCATGTGAGTATGAGCTATTCTTGTAATTGGATAATGCCTATTTGATGAACTAATTTAGGAAAATACTCAAAAAATAATTTGTATCGTTGTTTTTTGTCGGAAATATTCATATGACTAGGTAAGTATGTAATTTTTGTATGACAACAATATGTTGCCATATTGCTACTATGACATTTTTGTTTTTGAAATATGCTTATGACAATTAATTGAAGGTTTAATAAACGATTTGAATAGAAAAAAATATCAAAATTGTTTTTAAATAATATAATATATAAAATATAAAATAATAATAATACATATATCGATAATAAATGAAATAATAATATATAAAAACAAAAGATCCGGACGAATTGAGAACCGCCTCCTTTTTTGAAGTCGGTTAAAAATGATTTAGTAGAATTTTATGCTTCTTCTCTCACTACAGGTAGGTAGTTGGTGAAATTAGGCTTTTCTCTTAGTTACACCTAAGGACAAGGTGCGGGCCCAAGCTTCGTACATTTTGGAACGTCTGCGTAACATCGACATGACTCTTTATGATTTCATTAGGTCTAAAAGAAAAGCCTAGTTTCACCACACTCGGTTCAGTAGTTTTTGAGATAGGTACCTACTTAATATTATTATGTGTATTACAGTCTCTGTGATGAAGGTAAGTACACCTATTGCTCTAATTTGTTTAGATGTACCAACTGAACTGAACTGGGCGATCTGGGCATCTGGGCATGCACGTTAATACTTTGTATGTCCGTCCATCTGTCTGTCCACGGCTTAGTCAAGTATGAGTTTTGACACTCCGACCGAAGCGTTTTGCTCAAAGTGAAGTCATAATATAGTACGGTCTGTGAATCGAAAGTCCCTAAGAACTAGAAAACTGCAACTTGGCAGAAATACCTATTTCTGCGTACCTAAGTAGGTACATATTTTTTAGTTCCGCTGACAAAGTGGTAAAATTAAAATTTAATTAAGTCGAGTGCACCAGTAATGGTATTTTTATCGAAGCTATTTAGATAACTAATGGCCGAATACTAAAACGTCACTCAATTTTAAGCAACCCTCAAATGTGCGCTATCTCTATCGTTTGAACGTGTTTTATAAAGACGGAAGACTTTTAAGTCCCACTTAGATGTAAGTGACATTTGAGTATTTGGTCGTAAGCAACGCAAGTTACGCAAGACATGAAGTACCTATGTCAAATTAATTTACCTACGTTACATGTGAAATTATTCGTCTATAAAAGATTTAATGTTATGTTGTGTACTGTGTTTGCAAGTAAACTACCCGCTTGGTTACTTAAAAATATGATTTATAACAAACATATTGAATACAAAACAGATTTGAGATTATAAATTAAGGTTAGCCGTGGAATGGTTGCATAATTATTATCGAATAGCGGTCGATTTGTAGTTTTCGTGTTAACAAGTAGTGGCTAGTCAACTTAACATAGATATTTATCTAATTTAGCTCAAAAATATATTGCTAAAACTGGTTTTTCTTTAGGTATCTGCAACATTTCATAGATAGGTACACTTGCCCATGATTTGCAATTAAGCGAGAGTTAAAATTAGATTAATTATTTCGTATAGGTATTACGTAAGCGAAATGGCTGACTGATACATCTATCGTCAATCCGCATGCCAAGCATGGCGATTATGGCATATGCCCCACTAACGACGCGTAACACTGTTGTCGTGCGATATTTGAGGAAGACTTGTTTACGTGTTTACCTTGATGCATGCTATCATATGTAATGTCCGATCAAAGGTCGATTATGACCGAAGCCGGAGCCTATTTATCTATTTTTATATCCTCAAGCTTAAAGTGATGAATGGAATTTGAATAATTTCACCAGTTTTCAATTTGAAAATTAGAATGTTATACGAACTCATGAAACACTATCTTTCATAGCGTTTGGCGTTTTACTGCAAAAGAGCTGAATGATAATAAGTTGTCATCTTCAACTTTTTAAATCAAACCAACAGGCGTATTCTGTATCTCGGTGGCCATCAATTTGAAAACTACTTTGCAGTACATTGGTGTTTTCATGCAATGATTGTAATTATAATTTCATGTCAAAACCGCAATGTACTGCAACGTGGCTATCGACAAGATGTCAACCGAAATACGCCTTCTGGATTTTATTTATCCCGGTCGAAATCAGTTACCTGTGGTATTTTTCGTCAATGATGGCCGAAATAGTCACTTTTGAGAACATAATACCTACCTTTCTGCTCTCTAAGTTGTCTTTCTATAAGAATAGATCCTAACTTTG
This sequence comes from Macrosoma leucophasiata, assembly GCA_036365455.1. Classification (NCBI taxonomy): domain Eukaryota; kingdom Metazoa; phylum Arthropoda; class Insecta; order Lepidoptera; family Hedylidae; genus Macrosoma; species Macrosoma leucophasiata. The sequence goes on from JAWQUS010000024.1 coordinate 14,027,914, forward strand.
ATCTTGACGAATAAGGTTTTCTTTTTTTTCATTTATCATCATTAAAGGAACTGAAAAAATTTGTGATAATTATGTTTTAACTAAGTAGTTTAAATTCTAATTTTAATTTACTGTTAATATATGTTTTTGCTTTTACTATATGTAATGGTAATTCACTCTAGGACCTAGGGTTTTTATGATTTCTTGACGTTATGAAAGTATCTGTACAGATCTATTCGAAATAAAAACATTTTCTATTTCTATTTCTACTGACCGAAAAAGCAACCTTGTCGCCTTATGGTTTCGTTGATTGTAAGTATTAAATGCTGAACCCAGATACGATTATTATGTAACAACACAGTTTGCTAAGAATAAAAACAACTAGTCCTACCACTAAATTCACGTTAACATGATTTTCGTTTAAACTAATTTTAGTTTTACAGTTCCTGCTATTATTCGTCGGTAACATCGTCGGATGACTATTTTTCATACTATAAAACATATCACGGAGACCATTATGTACTGTGAATGAGTGCGACAAGGTTCCTATAGCTATCAACACGTCGTCGCCTGGCTACAGTAACAAGTGCTACACTCTACATTTCCATCGTAAAAATATAGGTTTATGACGGTTTATTATAGAATACACATAAATTATGTTTGTTTTATTTTTCCTGTATCGACTCTCGTATGTCTTGTTACATTTTTAAGCGTCAAATACCAGGTTCGCTGTGTGGTTTTATTATAAAAATATTAGCTATGCGAAAAAAGTCAGGCAATAATATCCTGAAAAATAAATGTCCTTTAGGGGTCGTCCCGTGTAGGGGACTACATCTAAAGTGGGGATGGATTGAATATTAAGGGGTTTGGTTTATAGCAAACGTGCAAAACTATTGAAGTGCAAATGTTTGTTAGATTCAAGTATTATCAAACTGTGGTATTTGAAGCTTTGAAAAAAATCACGGTGTAAGTATCATTATATCGAATTTAAAATTAAACTATCACGGCTATGGACTCAACAGTTGTAACAGTAAAAGCTGATCAGCTTATTAAATTTACTTAGAAAAACGGAACCCTACATTGCGTGTGTCCCCCACACGCGCTTGGCCGGTTTTTAAGAGTAACGATTGTCAGTGGCTTGGCTCCTACATCGTTCCGAAATGTGTCTGCTTAAAACACAGGTCGGACAATCACCGGATCAATGTGAGCAAGTGAGTCTCTTATCACATGTCGTATTTTAACACCTTCTTAGAACTACGGACATTAAGTTATATTTTGGGATACCTAGAACTACGTATTTGGATACTTAGAACTACGTACCTATATTGCATTCTAAAATATTTTCATGATTTCTCCGAAAGCAAGACCGTCGTACTTCTGTCAGCACTTCAATGACTGTTTCTGATTGTAAACGCCACTTGGAGTTATTACATCAACACTTTAATTTCTCTTAAAATAAATTTGATAGAAACCCTCACTCATCGTTTCATTACAACAGGAGATTATTATGAATTGATACATAACATGGAGGAATTTGTATGTATGTATGTATCTTCACGCCAGGTCCCTAACAGGCAGAGAGTGTAGAAAGCCATATATCCCGGTCCTGACGTACCTCTCGCGCCTCGTCTACCTTCATCATTCTATGGAGGAATGTGCATTTCAATATAACTTTAATTATCGTTATATTCCAATCAATTTACACAAAACTTTAACAAATTATATACACGAACCATCCTCATCAATCACTCTATCTATCGATGAAAACCACATGAAAATCATCATGTGTTGTGATCATCAGACAGACAGACACTGCGGGGGACTTCGTTTTATAATATGTATAGATATCCATTTGGTCCTTTACAAAATTAAATTAGTTTCGTATCCCAGTAGTATTTATTTTATGAGCATTTTTGTTTACTTGGACGATGTAATTTTCACGATACTTTGTGTACGGCTTTTATTTAGACGAGATTTTCATTTAGGCTGATTAGATTTATTATTTAGTTTGATAATACTACAATATGTCAATAGAAAATATTCGTTGTGTCAATCCGATTGTCCTTTGGGGATGCTTTTGTCCAGCAGGAAAAGTCTTTCGGCAGAAATAATGATGTCGATAATATATATTTTTACTGGTGGTAGAGATCCAGTGACGGAGCTCGCGGTCGTAGGCACCACCGCATTACCTAATATACTTGCCGCTAAATGGTAGTGTTCAGCACTATCGTGTTACGGTCAGGTGTTAATGTACGGCCCTAGTAATTTCCGGCACAGAGGCATAACACCTTAGGCCTCAGGAGTGGTAACGCATCTGCATTTTGACCTTGGTTTTGGTGTGGGTGTCTATAGGCTTTGCATGCTTGTTTGCCACATCCATTACATAAAAAAATATCCTTTATTTTAATATCAATTAACTATTAGTTATTTTCTAAAGGTGCGACTTTTTACCTTTTATTTGTTTTTCTTTTAAATTTATATCTACCTACTTTTTTAAAATTATATCTACCTACGTATTTAGAATCTGGTACATTATTTTGTGTTCCATAAGGAAATGCTGAGGTGCGAAGTGCGTAGGATGTCCGTGAGAATTGTAAACATGAGTTACGGGGTTTTGCTCTAAAAAGGTTAGCCTCATACAATGTTGTATTGAGCTTTCCGCTCCATTTGTGTGACAGGCTTCTTTACTTAAGCATATGGTTACCTCTTATTTAATACGGCTATATAAGGATACACAATTAGTGTAATTGCTTGTCCAGTAAGACGTACGTACCTACTACTAAAAAAGTTGCTCCAACCTACAATTTATACGAACACGTGTAACTTGAGTTATTTGAATTTAAGAATTAAGTATGATTTATCTGATCGACAAAAAATAATAGCTGTATGTGTAAATATAACTTTTGTTGTATTTATCTTAATTTATTACAAATTGATGTCATGTTCAACGTGTTTGTTTTCCTTTTTTCAAGTTTTTGGATCTAAATTTGCTTTATTAAATCATTCTCAGGAGCTGTCGACAAAATAATAATAATAATAAAACTCTTTATTGTACACCAAAACAATTAGGACATTCACGATACATAAAACATTTTGCAAAATATTGCAACGCTAGCATAGAATAGAGAATAATATTAATCTAATCGCTTGCTAGTTTACTACTAGTACTAGTTTGGTACTAGTACTTTACAAATATGTTTAACACCGTCTTTAAGAGATAATCGACATATCAAATCAATGGAAGACTACCAGATCTACACACATTCAAGGATAAGGATAGGTAACATTACCTAACCTATCTGCCGCCAAATGGTAGATACCTAGTGTTAAGCACTATCGTGTTCCGGTTAGATGGTAATGTATGGCCCCGTAATAACTTATCACAGGGAAAAAGCAACTAGGTAAGGTCTCAGGGGTGGCAACGCATCTGCATTTTGACCTCTGGTATTTATGTGGGTGTCTAAAGGCTGCAGTCACAACAAAACTTCAATGCGAACTGCATGTATGTCTGCCACCTTCAATGCATAAAAAAAACCAGCAAACTCCACCGCCGAAGGCGACATTAGAGCAAAAGTTGCCATAAAACAATGTGCAAAATCAATGTTGCAAGAAACTTTTATTTATATAATGGAAGTGGCAAATAAGCATGCAGTTCAAATTGATGTTAAGCGATGACTGCAGCCTATAGACCCACACAATCACGAAGGTCAAAATGCAGATGCGTTACCACTCCTGAGGCCTAAGGTGTTATGCCTCTGTTTCGGAAATAACAAGGCCGTACATTACCACCTGACCGGAACACGATAGTGCTGAACACAACCACACTACCATTTAGCGACAAGTATATTGTGTTACCTACCAATAAGATTGTTAATTATAGTCCATACAATAAAATCTGATTGCACGATCATGCCGCGGAAATGTTCAGTTAGTGCAGGCATGGTGTCAACTGTCCGGCGCCAGAAAGTCGCCACTGCAGGCACTCAGGCCACTCGCATTAGAAATCTGTGGCATAGGTAGAAGGTTGCAACACTAGCTCCTGTCTATGTTTGTAAAAGATAATAAGCACATCGATTGAATGTAAAACTATAAATTACAGCAGACTTCTCATCACTACCAGCTCTGCAACATTTAAGGAAAGGTAACCTAGTAAACCCCACTGTCGAAGGCGACGTTAAAGCAAAAGTTACTGCATATAAGGCAATGTTTAAAATTGTTTGAACTTGCCTATAACTCATTAAAGATTTTTAATCATAGTCTATACAATAAAATCTGATAGCAAGATCATGCCGCGGAAATGTGCAGGTGGTGTAGACATGGTGTCAACTGTCCGGCGCCAGAAAGTCGTCATTTCAGGAACTCGAGCCGCTCGCGCTAGTAATCTGTGGCATAGGAAGAAGGTTGCAGGTTTTTGTAAAAGATAATCAGCACATCGATTGAATGTAAAACTATAAATTACAACAAACTTCTCATCACCACCAGCTCTGCAACATTTAAGGAAAGGTAACTTAGTAAACCCCACTGTCGAAGGCGACATTAATGCAAAAGTTACTATACGACAATGTTTAATATTGTTTAAACTTTCCTATAACTCCTATAAGATTATTAATCATAATCTATACAATAAAATCTGGTAGCACGATCATACCGCGGAAATGTGCAGGTGGTGTAGATATGGTGTCAACTGTCCGGCGCCAGAAAGTCGCCACTTCAGGAACTCGAGCCGCTCGCGCTAGAAATCTGTGGCATCGGCAGAAGGTTGCATCAGATATCGTGACTGCGAATGTATAATCCTTTTACTCACATGCCACACTTATTAGTCATCAGCATTTGTGCCTTATAGTTTTATCGCTTTTGTGTTTGTTTATTGTATTAGAAAATAAGAATACCCAAATATTTAAGTTGATAACGATTGAGGTACCTACTTAAATAATCAAATCTGTTAAGAGATACTAGTTCTAGGGTTAGCAGATTTTTATTTAGGTTATAAATAAAAAAAAATTAGGTTATAAATAAAAAGTTAAATTCAGTCTACGCTACGCCAATCATATGAAAATTCTCAGAGGCAAAATTTAAACATTCCAATGTTTAAAATAAAAATTGTACATATATCACAAGTTAGAATTCAGTAAGTACTTTTGTTATGTAATCATATATCTTTTTTGTGTCTAATATGTATGGTGTTAATGGAAAAATGTGGTCGCCTTGCGACAAAGTCCTTTAATAAAAAGAAAAAACATTCCTAAAACATCTCAAACGAGCTGCGTTGTCATTCCTGAAGTTAGAAAATAAAATATTTATAATATTAAGTAAAATTGACTTATATACTCGTATTATGAGTAGGTATATTATGGATATGTTAAGTTATTATATACTGATTGACAAAGTAAATAGATGTAATGAATACCAACCACCAAAATTTAATCCATTTTAATCCTGCTACCGCTATTTTCAAAATGTAATGCTCAGTGTTATACCGTAGTGTTATTACTTATTCTAGGTAGTACTATTAGGTACATATTCTCTGGTTTTACCTAAAATAGAAGTGGATAGAACTTTCTATGTACGCAAATGATTACAACTCTATTAATATACATATTAAGTTGTGAAAGAAGCCCTAAGTGAAGCTAGGGCACTTTATTAGTCATAATAATTTGTCCTTGAAAAATAAGACTAATTGTATTATTAATCTGACATTCCTGTCTATTTCTGATTGTTGTCAATGTTTAAACGAAATCTCACATAAACAAATTCGAATCATGATCTTCAGTGTTGACAACAGATGTTTGTAGGGCCGCTATCAACTACATAATGATATTAGCAAATATAAGTAATACACGGCTTCGCATAATAAAGTAATAATGACGTCAATGGTGACCAGTTGTATGAACTAATAGAGTAGTCGAATGTCCGATTGTCTCATCGGTTCTAATGCATGCACATGTCGTTGCATCACTTTCCCCGCCCTCGTGCCACTATGAATATTACACCATTATAACCAGATCTACCCTGCCCCTCACATTGCTTAATATAAAAGGGTCATGTATATTGAAGTGCGGATTTCCACGGATCTACCAACTGTGGTTTTTTTAGCGTTGCACATTGTATGGCGCCATATGGAGTATTAGCGGTACACTTGGGACGTGCTGGATTCGGTATTGGTAATAGGAACAACTGTCAACTTTCGCAAACATTATTTTAGGAGCTACTGAACCTTTGGTACTTATGTTGATATTTACTTTTGTATTTTAAAAAATTCACAATCCATGGTATTTTCTATATCTCCCGTCAGGTTTCAGAGATATAGGCGTACTTTGTAGGTTTATATATAATGTTTCAATAATGAATAGTCGGATTAGAAAATAACAATGAAACAGTTTATTTATTGCTGAAGGCCATACATGTCAGATCAAAACGCTACGTAAACCGCGGCCGGGGCTTTATAATAATTAATATATTATTATACTATCTTTACCTACTAATATTATAAAGCTGAAAGTTTGTTTGTTTGATTGGCCCCGTTACTCTCAGGAGCTACTGATTCGAATTAAAAAAATCTGTGTTGGATAGTCAATGAAAGCATTAGGACATCAATGAAAAATATTGCATAAACGGGAGAAAATCCCCACGCCAAACAAATTTATGTGTACCTAGATACAAATAAAACTTAAGTATACATACCTATTCCATAGCAACTACAATAAAACTATCCGCCACTCGATGCATTCTTAAAAAACAACAGATGTAAGTAACACCTAATAAACACAAAAAAAAACATTTCCCGAATTTCTAATTGACATGTCCTATAAAAACTTCATCCATCTCGATGTCTCATAAAATTTATGCCTCCATACATTCATATCGGGGGCTCAATCAAAACGTGCACTTGTCGGAGGGTCGAATATATTCATTTCGCCCGCAATATTTGTACATTAGAGGTCTCGCCTCGCTACGCTCCCTCCCGTTCTGTTGACTCCGTAGCTTCAATCTTCTGGTGAGGGAACATCAGTTCCTACTAGTTGTGACCGTTTTGAAGTGACCTAGATTTTGGAGGTTTAGGATTGCATCTATGGTGGTATTTGATTAAGTTTTTTTTATTTTTTTTGTTTTGTTTTTTTTTTTAAACCTAGGGCGAAATTTACCGACAGCAATACGACTTAACTTTGACTTAACGTCGAATTTTCAAGTTTCTTTTTTCACAGATGAATGAAGAATAAAGATGTGCTTCCCAAAGCAAAGTAATTCTCTTAAGGATGTGTAGTTTTGTTTTACTGGTGATTGCGGCATAATAATATTATGTTTTCTCGTTTTTACTTTTTGACTTAAAGTTGTTTCGTTGAAATCGCTAAATTTAAAAAGATTTAAAGGAAAATTAGCAATCGATTAAGATTTAAATCTGCATCTACAAGATAATTAATTATTATTCAGCTTTGTAGGTAGATGTGTCTCCGAATATTTTGTGCAGATTAATAAAAACATTGTGCAATTAACACAACACAACAAATGTGTAATTTAATTTAGATTTTCGTCAGATTAATTTAATGTGTGAAAAATGTAACGAATAGTAGGATTAATATTGGGTAATAAAAATATAAGTAGTAACCAATATTTAGAAATTGAAAAAGTACTACAAAGTATATAACTGTACCTTAAAAAAATATAAAGGATAAATATTCGAATTGAAGTCGAGTGAACAGACAATGGTAGGGGTGACAGGAGACAGGGAGGGACTTCGTTCTACCAAAGTAATGAGACCTTAAATCCCTGGTACGGACTCGTAATCCCATGACGAAAAGTTATTTTGTGTAGGGGTGCCATGCCAGTTGGCCGGAGTTAATGTGGTTTAGTGTTTCATTTCGAGCGCAAATTGTGTTTTTATTCACGATAGTGTTGTTTTTCGGCGTAATCTTGTTACGATTGCAAGAACGAGTCGATTGGAACTCGTTTAATGACTCGACGGCCTCCAGTAAGTTAGGTATAGTGAAGTGTCGTGTTGCTAGTAAAGTCGATATAATCTAGGATAAATGGTCGTGGTACTTGTGGCTACGCTTCGCTTTCGACCCTGAAAAGACTGTGACCATGGCAGCGGCAGATCATCTGCAGATAATCTTGGCGATTGTCAAAAGAAGGAGTTCTGTGACAGTCCTTAATATGTATGTATGCATAGCCCAGTTGCTTTACCGCAAAGCGTTCGTCATTTCCCTAAACGAGTGAACATTTTAATTAATATTCATGATCAACAAAAAAAATTATGATTTACTCTATTGTGTTTAAAGCATTTTTCCTGAATTTATTTTTGGTCTGCCCTACCTACTTACTTGATAAGGAAGAAATGTAATACAACTTTATTGATCCCTTCATAAAGTTCTATTGCATTTCTTCCTTATTATGGATGGCAATTTTGTGGTTACACGTAGGTAATAACTCTCTTAGAAATTTATTGTTAATGATATGATAAGACTTTTAACCATAGGTTAGAGTGGTGTCACATTCCTGGTCTGGAGTTCGGAGCGAGAAAAGGCATGAGATGCTGTAGGCGACGCACGTGCACGGTTGCACCACGTTGCACATCCAAGCGGCCATCTGTCGCCGATCAATGAGTGGGACGTGTCTAATGGTGAGATTCACAGACCGCACTACGACTTTACTTTCAAGCAAAGTACGCTTCGAACTGTCAAAACCCATACATTTCTGACAGTTCTAAGCATACTTTGCTCAAAGTAAAGTCGAAGTGCGGTCTGTGAATCTCGCCCTTAGTTTTGTTGGTGCCTTCGCTGTTCAGTCCTGCTTTTACAAATTGTTATTGTCCATTTTTGTTTAAATCGCATAGGGGTGAAGAGAAAATTATTGTCAATATGAGCAAAGATTTACATCGTCACAGCCCTGGCGTAAAATATGGAGCGAGTAAAGGCATGAGATGCCGTAGGCGACGCACGTGCACGGCTTAATGAGAGTCTGCGCGGCCAAGAGCGGCCATCTCTGGCCGATCAATGAGTGGGATGCTTGTTAGTTTTGTTGGTCAAGCGACGGAGCCTTTGTTATTCAGACCGGCATTAACAATTTATTTATTTAAAACTAGCTGTTCCCGCGACTTCGTCCACGTGAGAAAAAATATGATTGTTCGGTATCTACCAGGACGAAGTGTGGGCGCAGCTAGTATTAAAGTAGCCTAAGTAATTCCTTATTACATCAGCTATCTGCCAGTGAAAGTCCCGTCAAAATCGGAGACACTCAAATTTTATTTACTTGTATGTAGGTTTAAATGTATAGTTGTATGGAGATAAAAATAGCCTAAGTTACTCCTTACCACATCAGCTACCTACCCGTGGAAGTACCGTCAAAGTCGGAAACACTCCAATTCTACTTATTTGTATGTAGGTGGAGTAAGCTCCAGGCCTCCCCCCCAAAAAAGGGGAGAGACTCGTGCCCAGCAGTGGGACGTATAATGGGTTGCCATTATTATTATTATTATATATATGTATGGATGTATGGAGATAAAAGTAGCCGAAGTTATTCCTTATCACATCAGCTATCTGTCAGTGAAAGTCCCGTCAAAATCGGTCCAGCCGTTCCCAAGATCAGCCCCGCCAAACAGACAGACAAGAATTGTAAAAAATGTTGTTTTGGTTAGTATATGTACCGTGTATATGCATTAAGTAAAAAGCGTTTTTTTTTTATATTACAAACAGACACTCCAATTTTATTAATCGGTTCGGTATCGATCTAGTAACATCCCCTGGTATTTATTTTTTTAATATTTATAATGTACAGAATTTACAATTCTACAGTTTTATTATAAGTATAGATATACCTACCTACTATTCGTTTAAAAATTACTTTTATTCTTCAATGTGGTCGTGTTTAAATCTAAACATGCTTTCATCTATACTAACATAAATGTGTAAATAACTTTCCGTCTCTTTATAACGCTGAATATAATCTTACCCCCTTATTCATAAACGTACATTAGCTACGTTTTAGCTTTAGAATGCTTTGTCTTTGTCAGTTGCATTGTCAAATGTGCAGGATAGAAAAAGACAAAAGAGAGATTAGCAACACTTTAGCTAAAATACGTTTATGAATAAGGGGGTAAGTAGTTGTCGTAAAGAATTAGCACGTGTAAAAACTGATTTAATTTAATCGCGTTGCTCAAACAAATGATACGACCAGGTGATTTTTTAAAATGTGTTTTACGGCCTTTGGTTTATTTTATGTTAGTATGTTGGTGCAACCCATGCTTAGTATTTTAGGTATATTGCGCATGATTCAAAAACGTTCTAGGTATATTGTTATTACATGACAAAAAAAACAAAAATCTTTCTTTAATGCAAATAATATAGGTACAAATGACATAGGTACATTTAATTTTAATTATTTAACTTACGATTAAATTAAAATTAGAATATTATGTATATTAAAGATAAAAAAATAAAAATAAAAACACAGTTAATAAATTAATAAGTATAAAATTTTAAAAATATATTATATTATATTCTAATTTCAACTGGATCTGTGTTTTAATTTATTGATTTTTAACTTAATAGAAAAAAAATATAATAAAAAATTCAATTGAGTTGATTAATTCAAATAAATAAAACATAAAAAGTTATTCAAAATAGGCAAAAGAGTTCGCAGTCGGTAGGATTCGAACCTACGCTCCCAGAGGGAATCTGATTTCTAGTCAGACGCCTTAACCGCTCGGCCACGACTGCTACGATTCCTACGTTGAAATTATGCAAGAGTTTCTTCATATCTTTTAGTATCAGTATTAAATTTAATCTTACCACAACCAAAACAGGTAGGTATAAGTAATACCTAAATACCTAGTTAACTAAACTAATATTATAAAGAGGTAATATTTATTTGTTTGTTTGTTTGTTTTGAATAGGCTCAATAACTACTGGACCGATTTTAAAAATTCTTTCACCATTATGAATGTACATCTTTCCAAAGTAACATAGGCTATATTTTATTTTGAAAAAAAAATAGGGATCCTTGCGAAAACTTCAATAACATAAACCACCGTCGATAAAAATCACTATTGAAATACCTTAAATCGCGTGCGCTGCAATAACTATTGATGATGGAGCAAAATAATGTACTACGATTTTGTAGACCACATTATTATGTACAGAAAAGTCCGCGGTAGGGTATATCTAAGTATTTTAGTTGCGCCAATATAAAAACTTTTATAGTTGAACAAACTATTTAAATCGGTAACGAAAATAAGATGTCGATATTCTAACCATGGTATTTATATTTATCTAAATAACTACTTTTTATTTATCAGTAGTTCAATACCTTTACATTGCTGTTTAAATTATTTTAATCGGAAACTCCATTCAAAAGATATAGCGAGTTTAAAAATTTGGGTATCTTAAAAATAACTAAGCGCTTCTCCGCGTCGCGTCGCGATGTTGATTGAGCGTAGCTGAAGTGCGCATGTGCGTGCAATGTCCACATTGAATTTTTTACACCTATGTAGCACTGAATATAGTGCTTATATCTATATGTATATATAAAAATCAATTGCTGTTTGTTAGTCTCGCTAAAACTCGAGAACGGCTGAACCAATTTGGCGAATTTTGGTTTTGAATGATTTTTGGCAGTCCAGGGAAGGTTTAAAAGGTAAGACAGTATGAAGAAATTGAATGGAAATAGTAAAATCCACAATTTCATTTTGCCATACAAATCGATGAATCTATCAAACCTTTGACATATTATTTAATTCTGTGGCAAATAATACGGTAGTTATTACCAGATATAACTCGGCTGTGAGTTGGACATTACATTCAGCTCAAAAAGTACCTATAAATTGGAAGTTAAATCACATGTCATAATTATTACAACAAAATACCATTTTATCTTTATTAAACTTCGACCTAGATCCCGTTTTTCCTTTAGGAGCAAAGGCGATGTTGCAAAAATGTATAGACCTCCGGCCATGTATTGTACATTATAATATTATTAAACAGGCAAAATGAATATAAAAACGTTTTTACTGCATATTTTCACTTATTTAGCTTTGTTTGTTGTTTGCAGTTACAAAACATTATTTGCAGTTAGAATTGCAACTCAAAACCAACATGGCAAATATGGCAGGCGATGTCATTTTGACATCGCCTGCCATTTTTTAAATTGTATTTTGACTATAGAGTACTTGGAGAAAAAAGTAATATTTTCTAAATACTATCGAAATCGATTGATCCCAAGTGTCGGCTGTATCGCCGCCACGTTTAACATAGTTGAAAATGATAAAATCGTTTGAATTATATGTGGTTGTAACTCTAAAATATATTCTTGAATAAATTAATTGTAGTTTTTTCGGATTCTTCTTTAATTTACCCATTTTTTGAGGACGTGTACGAACCAGAGCCGAGCTCGCAACATCTCCTTTCAAAAAGCCTGAAAATTGGGCTTGATTAATTTTTAACCGAGTTCAAAAAAACGAGAAGGTTCTCAATTCGGTCGGTATATATATATATATTTTTTATGTATGTACGCCAATTTCGCCGAGATTTCTGGACCGATTTACGTAATTCTTTCGAATTGGTCCCATAAAAAATTTATTCAGGTAGGCCCATGAATTTTTATTTTATGAGCATTTTTTACTTACTTTCACCTCAAGCCAAAGGAATAAGATTAGACAGCGTGTTGTCATAACAATGTGTTGAATCCACTGACGTCCTAGATAGTCCTAATGCGCATGACAACAAGTGACAATGACATATTTACTCATCGACGACACAACACAGCTTATTTACTCCTTCGTGGATAAATGCATAGAGTTAACAGTCCATGAGTACTTTCCCCAAAAATCAATTTTTTTTTTCATTGATTTCGTATAGCCGTGTAATAATTTTGTATCGACACATCTAAACAGTTTAAATTATGTACCTATCTTATTGTCACGAAGTTAAAAGAGTCAAATGTTAATAATTTTACAGATGTGAACATTAATCTTATTGACAATGCACCAATAAACTAAAAAGTATTAAATAAAAATAACTACGTTAAGAAAAACCAACTTCAAATCTAAAAAGTAAAAAATAATACAGATTTAATATTAATTATATACTACCTATTATTTATATGTGTTATTTACTAATAGGATTGAAGTCGGTGCCAAACCAAAATCATTAAAGTAGGCATTTCATTGCATTTAAACGTAACTTCATGCCTGTAATCCTCGAAGGGGTAGGCAGAGGTAAATGCATGCATTCAAGCATACATGCAAACACCCACGATTCGCCGGTTACGTTTTGTACATTGTATTAATTTGCTCTTATTCATATTTAAGTGATTAAAATATAATTATTTGTTTAAGGCTTGGCAGCGACTTCAATCCTATTAGTAAATAACACATATAAATAATAGGTAGTATATATTTAATATTAAATCTGTATTATTTTTTACTTTTTAGATTTGAAGTTGGTTTTTCTTAACGTAGTTATTTTTATCTTCTATTAACCTCATAAGGCATTTCCAAACAAATAAATCGGATCGGAAATATGATTTAATAGAAATGAATAAAATGGAGGTATAGTTGAACTTCCATTTCAATTTGCTCCTAAAGGAAAAACGGGATCTAGGTCGAAGTCAATAAAGATGAAATGGTATTTTGTTGGAATGATTATGACATGTCTTGTGATATAATTTTTAACGGTCCTCAATAATAATTAGTTATCATCTTTTTTTTAGAGCGGACTTATGTAGACTCGTCTTAAGACGGCCCTAGTTTACCTCACCGGGCAATCGACGAGCGCAGAAGGCGCTCTAGCCTAATCGTTATTATGAGTGGGTTCTTTTTTATGTAATGGAAGTGGCAAACAATCATGCAGTTCACATTGATGTTAAGTGATGACTGCAGCCTATTACCTTATACCTTACCTTATACCCACACAAAGACACAAAATGCAGATGCGTTACCACTCCTGAGGCCTAAGGTATTATGTCTCTGTGCCAGAAATTAGGTACAGGGCCGTACATTACCGAACACGATAGTGCTGAACACTACCATTTAGCGGCAAGTACCTACCTATATTAGGTAATGTGTGAATGTGTGTTAGGTTATGTGGCCTACGCTCCGTCACTGGAGCTCTACTAGCAGGCTAACCGCTTTTACAGTTTAATAAGCTACCGCCTGATATTGTACACACTATACATAGCAGGCGAACATTATATTTCGCCACTTTGAAGGCCTGAAAGTGGCCGCTATGTCAGGCATAACGGGCATTGTAATTAAATTATGGCTAATTTAATTACATTGCATACTTAATTCACGCACACAGCATCAACTAAACGAATACATCCATCACTCGATACAAATTAAAAGAAACATATAAATGTCATCGTAAACAAAAGTCATTATTTTCAAGCAGCTGGCACAAGTGGCGAATTAAAAAACTGGCCAAGTTCGAGTAGAACTCGCGCACGAAGGGTTCCATACTTATTATCTATTTTATAGTTAATGCTAAACAGCTCCTTACTTTTTTGAAAATATTCAATTTGCTACCTGTTTATAAAGATCGAATAAAAAATTGCTTAAAAATTACGTTTGTTGTATGGACCCCTTTTAATATTTACTTTATTTTTATTTTATTGTTTATTTTGAAAGGCAATATACAATTAAATATTCTGGGAAAACTTTAAACGTCTACCTGCTACCGTTATTAATAGGTTGGGGAAAAAGTCTTTTCGCATTATAGTATGTATGAATTTGTAATAAAATCTCTCTGGCTGTAGTATTTGTATCTGGCTGGTTTTGGTATCATTGAAAGTTAAAATTTTAAAGAACGTAATTCCAAATTCAAATTAGGCAAATGTGTGATTTTTATTTGTTTTTCATACTGTCAAGATGAGTGAATCTAATGCAGAAATTCGATACATTTTAAAATTTTACTACAAAAAAGGTAAAAATGCAACGCAAGCCGCGGAAAAAATTTGCGATATTTATCGACCTAGTGCAGTGTCTGTGAGAGTAGTACAAATTTGGTTTAAGCGTTTTCAATCCGGAAATTTTGATGTCAAAGATGCACCTCGCTCTGGTCGCCCTATTACGGATAAAATGGATGCCATTTTTGAAAAAGTGGAGCAAGATCGACATATCAGTAGTTACGACGTAGCTGAAGAACTGAGAATTGATCACAAAACAGTTTTGGCGCATTTAAAAAAAGCTGGGTACAAAAAAAAGCTCGATATTTGGGTACCTCACGAGCTCACTGAAAGAAACCTAATGAACCGTGTACTCATTTGTGATTCTTTATTACGACGTAATGAAACCGAATCATTTTTGAAGAAGCTGATAACTGGTGATGAAAAGTGGATCACGTACGACAAGAACGTGCGAAAAAGGTCGTGGTCAAAGGCCGGTCAGGCTTCACAGACTGTGGCGAAACCCGGGTTAACTCGCAATAAGGTGATGTTGTGTGTGTGGTGGGATTGGAAGGGCATTATTCATTATGAGCTATTACCACCAGGCAGGACTATCGATTCTGAACTCTACTGCGAACAACTGATGAGATTAAAGCAAGAAGTTGAGAGAAAGCGGCCGGAATTGATCAACAGAAGGGGTGCGGTGTTTCATCATGATATCGCTAGACCTCACATATCTATAGCCACTCAGCAAAAATTAAGAGTTTGGCTGGGAGGTGTTAATGCATCCGCCGTATAGTACTGACCTTGCACCTTCAGATTTCCACCTGTTTCGGTCACTTCAGAATTCTTTATGCAATGTTAGGTTAACATCACGAGAGGACTGCCAAATCCACTTGTCGCGGTATTTTGATGAGAAGTCCCAAAATTTTTATAGCAATGGGATAATGTCCTTACCTACAAGATGGCAAAAGGTTATCGAACAAAATGGTACATACATACTTTAGTTAAATTTAAATAAACTATATTAAAAAATGTTTGGAATTATCTTAAAAAATGCGAAGAAACTTTTTCCCCAACCTAATATTATTAAGCAAAAATATTTAAAAAAACACGTTAACTGTATGGGGATCCCCCTTAACATTTAAATTTTTAGTGGGTATTTGTTGTTATAGCGGTTACGAAAATACATAATTTGTGAAAATTACAGCTTTCAAGCTATTTTAATTTTAATTTAGCTATCACGGATTATGAGATATAGTCTGGTGACAGACAGACGGACAGACAAACAGCGGACGCTTAGTGATAGGGATTAGGTAGTAGTTTTTATCCTTTAGGTACGGAACCCTAAAAAGACAATGCATTTATTGTATTTTGATAGGACAGTGTTTGGCGCGCGAAATACGCGGCCGCTTGCACTACATTGGCGATTTATATTTAGAAGATGATTGCAGGCACCCGTGTATTTCGTTTTGCTGCCACTCGTCTACACAGTGTTAGTGTCATGTCAAATTGGCCACTCTGCAATTCACTTTGATTTGTGTACACTTCACACCCGACAATGTTAATGAACGACGCCTATTAAAACGCGTTTTGCTCCAACTATGACGCCCAATTAATATCAACAATTATCTCAATTAATTTGTAGGTAAACACATGTGCATTGAGACGTGTTAATTGTTTATATTTATAACTTATAACTACGCCACGGTTATGTCTAATGGAAGGATACAATCAAGATTTGTCAGTTGTTTGTAATTTTAACAAGCATAAATTACACCTTAAAAAGATAGTGCTGGATACATGTCTTCTACCTAGTCTACTGTACGGCTGCCAAACTTGGAGTCTCACCAATAAAGAAAGACATAAACTAAGAACCAATCAAAGAGCGACGGAGAGAAGTATTCTTAGCATAAACAAAATACAGAAAATAAGAAGTGAAGACATCAGAAAAAGAACACACATACAAGATGCGCTCGCCCAAGTCCTAAAACTTAAGTGGCGATGGGCCGGTCATATAGCCCGAATGAAAGATAAGAGATGGACTGTACTGGCGACCAAATGGAAACGTCTTACATGGAAACGAAGGGTTGGTCGTCCATAAAAGAGATTGTCGGACGATATAGCTGGGGTGGCAGGGCAGAAATGGCTCCAACACGCACAGAACCGTGACAGATGGAGCAAGCTGGTGGAGGCCTACACCCAAAGAGGGGTCCAAATTTAATACCAACACTCACACAATTTGTAATTTGTTATGTATTTATTAGATCTGGAACAAATGGCTTCATTATCATTATTTATCCAATTTGGTCGACCCCTGACCTCAATTTGTGGCAAACAAGCATGCAGTTCACATTCATGTTAAGTGATGACTGCAGCCTATAGACACCCACACAATGACCAGAGGTCAAAATGCAGATGCGTTGCCACTCCTGAGGCCTAAGGTGTTATGCCTCTGTGCCGCAAATTACAGAGCAATTTCCACCTGACCGGAACACGATAGTGCTGAACACTACCATTTAGCGGCAAATATATTAGGTAATGCGGTGGTCACTGGAGCTCTCCCACCAGTTAGTGATGTCTCCGTTTTATTTTTGTTACCTTTGTTTGAATGGTGAACTACCAACCGATATTTTAATAAGGATGAATTATTCTCCTTCATCACTCCAGCCAAATGACGTCCACAGCTGGACAAAGGCTTCACCAGGCTATGCCACAATCGCCACGCTTGGCAGGCGGATTAGCGATCGCAGTGACGGTAGTTTTATCGCGAGATGCTGCTGTCCATCCCGGGTTGTTATATTTACCACCGTCCTATTGGAATGGTTTGATTGCCATTGTTCGGTTAATTGACTGCACTTGCGGAAGAATTTTCTTCCAGTGTGTGTTTTAGGGTTCCGTTCCAAGGAAGCTTATAAGATCACTGGTGCGTCTTTCTGTCTGTTTGTCACAGCCATTTGTATTAGGTAGGTACCTACACACCTGGGTTTTAATTTATTTCAAGTATCCAATGATTTTAATCAAATTTAGTCGCCAGTTGCTTGGTGTGTAATACAGAGGTATACTATATTAATAAAATATAAATACGAAGCAATTTTATAGCAAAGTGTCATTTGAAGATCAACAATTTATGCAGCTACACTTGGTCGACACATTAAGGTAAATGTATAACTTACAATGGTCACATAAGGTTTTGCGACGATTAAACTAAAAATAGAATCCATATACGCCATAGATAAACGGTCGTGGTCGTGCAGCAGTATAGGTATTTTGTACACAATGCACGAGGTGACTGGGGCATCACTTCCGCTGCAGCCGAGGCCACTCGGACTATCTGTATCTGTGCCTATGTTTAAGTTGTAGGCCGATTATTAAACTAGACTTTCTGGTTTAGTACGTATATTACAAAATTCTTGAAATTGAAGGAAACGTGTTTTTTACTGGTGGTAGAGCTCTAGTGATTGAGCCCGCGTAGGCACCACCGCATTACCTCTATCTGCCGCCAAATGGTAGTTCAGCACTATCGTGTTCCGGTTAGATGGTAATGTATGGTCCCGTACCTAATAACTATCACAGAGACATAATAGCTTGAGTCTCAGAGGTGGGTCTCGCATCTGCATTTTGACCTCTGGTTTTTGTGTAGACTTCTATAGGCTGCAGTCATCGCTTAACATCAATGTGAGCTGCATGCTTGTTTGCTACCTCCCTTATATAAAAATAAGGTTGGTACAAAATGAAAGTGCGATTTGAACCGTAATATAAAAAAAATGGTTTTACAGCAGCATTATAATGTGCTTCCTACTGCTGGACAAATGTCCAATGTTAAACGCTATTTCCATGCAAACAGTCTTCGTGTATGTTAACACATGCATAGATAACCTCCGCTTGAATTAATGCACGTATGTCTGCCTGCCCCCTACGGAGATAATGACCGTGAAATTATTGATTCACAAGTGTTTATATTATGAAAATCTTTACAATGTCTGGATCTCCAGTGCACCTACAACACGTACGGCACTAGTACTAGTACCGAGCTATGAAACAGTCAACAATACCACATAATAATGTGAAAACACTGAAATTACATTTACGTAATCTCCGGTCACGCTGCGCGATGCTAACACCGATATGTGCATATCAGTGTTTGTTTTATATTGTATCTAATTTCAACATATACTAGCTTTTGCCCGCGACTTCGCGCACCTGGAATTCGTTATATACAGAGTTTTATCCCCTATCTTTACCCTTTCGGATTGAATATTACCAAAACCTGAAACAAATTGTTTTGTTATTTATAACTAAGTACAATTCTGCAAAGTTTCAAAGTCATTGCTTAATTTAATTGTTTTTTTACAATAACATCCCTCGTTTCACCATATTAGGTAATAAATTTTCAAAATAATTCCATTTCCTCGTCTGTAACTATATATAACAAACACCCTCGTGAAAAAACCTTCTTGGTCAAAAGGGCTGAGCGTTGATGTTAGCTAGTGAAGCAAGACTTTTTTTACAGTTACAATAACAAAATAAAAATATTAGACAAGTTAACAATGACTGAATCCACAGTGCACCTACAACGTGTACGGTACTCGTTCCGAGCTATGTAACAGTGAACAATACCACGCGCACAATACGTGAAAACACTGAAATTACGTTTACGTAACCTGCGGTCACGCTGCGCAACGCAAACACCTATATACTCGTACCTACGTGTCTTTTATTTCAAATAACATTTAAGAAGTATTCTAATGATGCAATAATTTTCTATGTAGATATCTATTCGTGCGTTGTCATTTATAAAAAAAAATATTATGTGTACTTATGTACGCATGAAAGAAGTTCTTTAGCGTAACAATCTAATAAGTATAACCGAAATAAAATAAAACGACAAAACAAAGAAGATGTTGCGAGCTCGGCTCTGGTTCGTACATGTCCTCAAAAAATGGGTAAATAAAAGAAGAATCCGAAAATATACAATTAATTTATTCAAGAATATATTTTAGAGTTACGACCATATTTAATTCAAACGATTTTATCATTTTCAACCATGTTCAACATGGCGGCGATACAGCCGACGCTTATTTAAAAAATGAAAATGTCAATGTGGTTTTGAGTTGCAATTCCAACTGCAAATAATTTTTTGTAACTGCAAACAAAGCTAAATAAGTGAAAATAAGCAGTAAAAAAACGTTTTTATATTGATTTTGCCTGTTAATGATATTGTGTACAATACATGGCCGGAGATGCATACATTTTTGCACCATCTCCTTTAGCAACTAAATTCAAACTGTCTATCTGTCGGTGTGCGCGCGCATCGTAAAAATTCACTCCTTTAGCTTTTTCCAATCAAGCTGCAAGAAGTACCTAGGTATAACTTCAAAAATAATAATAATAATAATAATGGCAACCCATTATACGTCCCACTGCTGGGCACGAGTCTCTCCCTTTTTTTGGGGGGAGGCCTGGAGCTTACTCCACCACGCTGCTCCAATGCGGATTGGTGGAGGTGGGTGGGTTAGTGGCCAACCCACTGTCGGATGTATTCAAACCGCCCATAAGGCCTCCGACAAGGTTTAACGACTGCTATCCATCGATAGCAACCGGGACCGACGGCTTAACGTGCCCTCCGAAGCACGGAAACGCGCATTTAATTTGCCACTAGCGGTCACCCATCACACTACCCGACCGCGCCCGTAGTGCTTAACCGAGCAGATCGCTTACGATCTACACCAGCCGCTGGGCCATGCGCGCTTCTTTTTTTCAAAAATATTGCTTGATAATTTCTCGATTTTCAAAATGTTTAGTAAACTCGGCATTAGGCATTAAGAACTTAAATCAAAGTACCATTTTGTGGTTTATGTGTTGCCACTGTTGATCATCAACAAATGTTTATTAATCCACGTCTATTAAAAGTGAAAAGGGGTATGTCTCAAGACGGTGGTAAAGTAGGTACCTACAACCAATAAAAGGTGAGCTCTCAATTACATAATATTCGGTTCTAAATTCAGTTCTTAGACTCGAAAAGAAAAATATTGAACCTTCACACTAAACGAAAATGTATCGTGTCGTAAGATATACATATTAAGATATGAATGTAAATACAGCAGGTACCGTGTTTATGAATACCAAGGGTTAACAGTAAACAGACAACCCTCACGGGAAATAAGCGCGATGTTGCCCTTTACACTCTTTGAATATTTAATACCTTTGCCTCTGTATCATTCACTCCTGACCTGGCCTTACGTGGAATACAATAGTAGCTTTTACGAAATTTCTTATAGTTCATTCTTATTGAATATAAAAGACTTTTGTTTAGGGTGAATAAATAACTAAAATATCTAAGAATCGAATGCTTGTTTATAAACTTTGTCGCAAGTATGAAAAGATTGTAGAGATATCTGTTACTCTTTTTATTCAATTGAACAGATTTGGATAACACTTTTTAGTTATAGAGTTAATACCTCAGATAATAGGCCACATTTAGTCAACAGATACAGATGGGCCGAGACCAAATTGTTCAAAGTGATTTACTGGTGGTAGTGTTATAATCTACGAGCTCGAGGGCGTAGTCACTACCGCATTACATAATTACTTAATTTATCTGGTGCCAAAGGGTAGTATTTAACACTATCATGTTCCGATTTGATGGATAATGTATGTCCAGTAATAACCATCACAAAGGCAAACAATTCAAACAATAAACATAATAGGTAAGGGATACCAATTAATCCAAATTTTGACCTTCGGATTTCGTGTAAAATAATATGTCTGCAAAGATAGGTTGCGGTCTATACTTATAATGCATGTAACCATTACCATCATCCATTACCATTATCATTAGATACATATAAAGAAAGTAGCTAAAAAATCAATATAACTGTGAACCGTAAAAGCAAATAAAAACTTATGATATTAGTAACATAAACGAAATATGATGTTTTTCAGTGGAGTGTAGATCCATTACTTTATGAATAATATAGTGAAGCAATAGCGTGAGAGGTTAACGAGAGTGACGCGCCCTCTCGCTTTCAAGTTTCAGTCGATATAACCAAGTGCTGTTAGGTGTACGGTGGACATAAATTATGGGTTTTGACGAACGTCACTTTCGCAAAACGTCATCTCGAAAAAAATTGTACGGTAGCAGCCGTTTCGAGTTGCAATTCCGAAAGTAAAACTAAAGATACTCGTATATTAAATAGTTACATAAACTTATTTATTAACTATCTTTATATCTTATTTTAGGAAAGAAGTCAGAATGTGGTTTGCAATATTGTACACTATTCGCGGTTTGTTGATTCCAAACGGGATTTTTGGATTTGGATACAATTTTGTAATACATTGGATAAATTCGCTGTCCTATAAATATTCTAGCCCTTTGGTCACGAGAAGTATCGACCAAATGTTTTGATATTTTTTTGAACAAGAACCGGGCACTGGGATCAAATGTTTCGATCCCGACTGGCGCAAACAAGTAGTCCGCTGCAAGGTGTATTTGCACTGCTTCAGGGTCTTCGCAGCTGCAGCAACAAGAACAAGCCATGCTCGGAAGGGGGGATGGCGTTAAAGTGTCAACGCAAGATGCGTCCCACACCAGAGGCAGAGTATCTTCAAAGGCACCAATGATATGGCATCCTTTTACCATCATCACGCGCTAGTCCATTTGGTTCTAATATGGCTGGCACGCCGGTGGCGGGATCGGAATGACGCAGAATGCCATTATTTGTCATAGTCATAGTTAGGCATGTCTGGCGAATGTACCGGCACTTCTAGTGCAGAAGATACCTTGGTGCCCATGCGGTTTACAGGTGCACCACAGACACAGAGACACGAAGTATAGCAGGGTGTGCCAGGGCGGAGGCTCGTAGCGGTTTATTCCAGTTATCCCCGTACGCCATGTGGGACACGGGGCTCGGAGACAACGAGAATAAACCCTCGTAGCGTGCCGAAAAGAGATGAGCTATTAACGATACAATAATTTAAACATAATTATAATGTTAAATGCAAAACAGGATAAAGCATCTCTACTAGTCTCTACATTTGGTCTGAGAGCAACCATCTTTATCGATTTTTTTTTACTTAGTGCGTTCGTGATAACTACTGATAATATTTCAACGCACTTATCAGGACATAAACATGTTTACTGGGAGATTTATTAACGGTTATTTATATATGTTTTACTGTTACTGATTAAAATCTAGATTAATGCTATAAACGCGAAAGTAAGGTGGTCTATTTTGTGGAAGGTTTGGTGGAAGGAAAGTTTCATGTTTGTCGGTCGCTGCGGAAATCGATTTCTTTTTAATGTCATGAAAGTAGCAAATAAGTTAACAGTTTTTATTAAACGTAATTGAATACTACAGCTTATTAACAAGTACATAAAATCTAGGGTTCTAAATGAAGAAGCCACGTTACCTTTTAAGACTATCGATCCTATGCCTCTGATCTAGGAATTACAAGGTAACAATCAGATTGTTGCTGATGCAGGTTCTTTCTATATACTAGCTTGATACTAGCGGATGTTGATATTTATCTACTTACAATACCGCAATGTGTATACCCTACACTGTTTTCAATCTCCGTAACTGGGACTCCTGGCGCTCCATCTTCACCATAGGTAGGTACATACATTTGCTTGGAAAATGAAGTGTTATTTTGACATGAAGTGGCAAACAAAACTGTCCATATTATTGGTAATTATCTAAAAACTCACTACTGCTATAAAACTTTAAAAGAAACACCAGAGATTATTTTTATTTAACTTAAGCAACAGAAGTCCACATCAATACATACCTTATACCCTAACATATACATATATAAAAATAAGTGTTATCACTCCTGACAACTGCACTGTTGTGCCTCTGTGGCGGATATTACGTGGCCCTAGATTACCGGAGCGGAACACCAAAGCGTTGAACACTACCAATTCGGTAATTAGCATAATCTAGTGCCTGTGTCCTAGAGCTCCATTACTGGCGATCTACCACCCGTAAAAAGAGCTGTTGCCAAAACATATAGGTATACTCTTTTATATACCTACGTATTAGCGAGATAGCTAAAACATATAAACTCTTTTAATACCTGTTAGCGAGATAGTTATCGCGGTGAGTCCACGATATTTTTCATGTTCGACCCACTTGCGAGCATGTCGCCAGTACACGTTAGAGGCAGTGCATCCGGTGCGACCCGTACAAACACCTGACTGATAAACTTATCGTACACTTGTCTTTTATGTGTATTTGCGACGCTATTTTCGAATATCTGATTTAGGACTTAAAAATAAATATGTGTGTTTCCACAACGTGATTATTTTAATGAACGTTTTTTTAACGTTTAGTAGCTATTGCTAGCGACTTTAGTTGCGTGGGCCGGAACAAACTGTACATGATTGTGACATGTGATATTTTACCAAGTTTAAATAAACGTATGGAGTCGGGACGTGATGATCCGACAATTCTTCCGCTAATAATTAGTCAATCAACCGAACAATGACAAACCATTTCAAATGGCGGCAGTAAACACTATAACGCAGGATGGGTAGCTTTCCGATAAAACTGCCAAGTGCCACCAATCCTAATCCGAATCTGTTACTGCCAATTTTCTCCAATAGTACTAGGCCGACTGAGTTAAATTTGGTGTAAAAAAAATAATTTTAAATATAAGATTGGGATTAAATTAAAAAATTACATTGAATGATGTAATAAATAAAAAGTCTTATTTTGAAAATCTCAAACATCTTTTATTTCTAAGTTTAAAATAAATCGTTTAAAAGTTATTTGAAAAATATTCTAAAATTGATTTTAATATGATTATTATTCTAATTGATAGAATGTTTTGTTAATTGATTGATAAAACATCTGCAATAGCTAAGCTTCAAAGATAAGAGTAACTGAAACTTGAAACTATGCAGCTTTAAAAACACATACTGAGTGCATGTTTTTCAATTTTTTTGTACATAACCTCTAGATTACAGAAAAACCTATAAGAAGTGGTATGTAAGTTTACGAAAATGCCCAAATGAAAGTGTGCAAAAGCCTGTGAACGTCAGACCAACACGCACTTAGCCGGTTTCTGTTTTTGTTTGCCTTTAAAGGTGCAATAATCACGCAGTGGTTAGAAGAGTTGAGTTTCTAAAATTGCGTTACTGTAAGTGCCTCTGTTAACAACAAATTATTGTTATTGTAGGCATAACCTCATTGCCCAGTTACGCCTTTGTTGCGGCGATTCGTTGTGGTAATTCTTCTAATACTGGAATTCCTCATATAACTGGACCTTAACACAATAATAATAAGGAGCAAAATAATATTCGTTGTGTCATTGGCTAATAATTGTGAACACGCTTACGAGACGTCATGTTGTCTTGTTTACATGGCTCCTTGTAATGTTCACGTTTTGCTTGGTAAGAAAATCAAGCACATAATGCGATGTTGGTAATGGACTAAATAAAAATTAGGTAGGTAATAATAGTACGTAGGTGTATAGAAACGTTTAATACATACGCACTGGATAGATATACACATTATTCACAGCTGGTGGAGCTCTAGTGACGAGTTCCATGTTCGGTAGGTATGCAAGTAGTTCCATATTACCATGTTATCTTTTTTAGATAGTAATATAATTTTTCAGGGATTGTCCTACATATTGGTTAAAATCGTATCCATCCATGAGATGATGGATGCAGATCTAGAGCACCTTGTTGTGTATACCACCTGTGCCTGAACTTCTTTGCGGCTCAGAGAACATATAGGTATAGTAGTATATTACGTCTGAATGTCTGTTTGTTTATAGTATGTATTACTATTTACTATCGAGGAACTGGCCGCTTGACCATATGGACACCTTAAACAGTAGGGTGTATTCGGAGAGTCTGTCGAAGAAATATTCGGTCGGTCAGTTCAGTTCCTTATTTGTGTATTGTGTAACTCTAATCTGCAATGTGTTTGGAAAACCGGACAGTTCGATGGAAGGCTAAAGTCTAACCCCCTTATTCATAAACGTACATTAGATACGTTTTAGCTACAGAATGCTTTGTCTTTGTCAGTTGCATTGTCAAATGTGCAGGATAGAAAAAGACAAAGGAGAGATTAGCAACACTTTAGCTAAAATACGTTTATGAATAAGGGGTAATTGTGTATCTATTAAACCTATGAAACGTATACTAGATGATGATATATGTGAATTAATACTGCTATTTTTCTTTCAAGAATAATCCTAAATGACATAATTCATTTTTGAATTAGGTTAATAATTCAAAATACGAGCCGTTAGCATTTCAAGATAGTTAGAGCTTCTTAGGTATCGTACTTATCATTTCGTTATCAGTGTAGGTGCACTTACACCTCACGAGTGCAAACACCTGCCAGACTCACCTGTCTGTACTCCGCCATATCTCAGAAACTATAACGATTATGATAAGGCGATAACGTTACTACACAATAACAAATTAATGTGTCGCATATTTCCGTGTGATTATTAATGCCTAGTGTAATAATTTGCTGTCATACGGTGTTCAACAGCTTATAAGCTTAATTGATATTCGATAAGATATTGTCAATATTACTAATTTGTAATGATTTGTTTAATCTCGGATCGTTAATTGACATGATGATGGAATTCATTGGGGAAATAGAAATCTGTCATAATCTAACCTGTCTCCAGTTCTTGAGCTTCGAAAGGACGTTATCGTCCGCATAACAATAGAAAATCAATTGTCATATTTTTCTCGTTGCTCAACAGATGATCTATATTGGTGTTAGAACATATAACCTATATAGTCTATATATTTTGCGCTGTATTACCTAAACTATTTTCTGGTAAATTTTATGCTGGGTATTGGTGAATAGTATGATTACTGGCTCAGATAACCTAAGTTATCATATTATTATCTTTTAGTTCAGAAGCACCAACGCATTAATATTTTTTCTAACAAAACGCGAAAGGCTTTTACGTTGTACAATAATTTAATATTTTATATGCATCATCATTTTTTACGTACCAGTCAGTATAACAAGATAAGTATACCAATATGCCTAAATACCTGATCGACAGTTTTCCGACATATCTGATTCTGAACGTTGTTAATGATTGCTCCAAAAGAAACACCAATGACGAAATTTGGTGTCTGAGAGTCCTAGGTTTAAGGTATCCTACGATTAAGGTATTATTTAATATTTTAGAAAATAATTCAAACAGCAATAGGTTACTGAATCTATTTAAATCATTCAACTTACGCAATGTTTTTTTGGAACCCACCCGAGTGAGCCCAACTTCGGCAACTTGTATAGATAATATATTTTGTGAATGTAAATATATGTCTACAAATATTGTTAACTATTTGCCATCTGATCATAGCGGCCAGACAATTACTTTTGACGTAGATAAACCTTCCAGCAAAATTGAAAAAACACATAGACCAGTAACATCTGTTAGATTGAATAACTTCAATAATATTTTAAAAGAAAAATTATATTTTCAAAATTTTGACATAAGTAGTGCAAATTATTTTTATGCACAATTTTTTGATACTATTAATACACATTTTAATAATATCTTTAAAATTAGAACAAGAACCGCAAAGTGTAAATTTAGTTTTTGTGACTGGGCAACTGATGGCATTCGAAGAAGTAGGGAACGATTATTTGAACTTTATGGTCTTAAAACTTATATGCAAAATCCAAATTTTAACAAGTATGTCGCTACATATTCAAAAATTTTTAAAAGGGTATGTAAAAACGCAAAGTCAATTTATATAAGCAATAAAATCAAAAATGCAGACGATAAAATGAAGGCGACCTGGAAAATAATAAATAGTGAAACAGGCAAAAACAAGCGGTCTGAAACTCGTGTCCTTTTGGAGACACCACAGGGTATTTTAGGCTCAGATTTAGACATTGCTACACACTTTGAAGATTACTTTGCTAATATTCCATTCAAAATTACGGCACCTTTAAATTCTTCTACTGGAATATCGATTGACATTCTTAAAAGGAACGTAGAGCCTTGTCATATTAAACTAACTTTTAGTCATATTAGTCCACAAACAATCATATCCACATTTAATCAGCTCAAAAACAAAGCTACTGAAGATATTTATGGTATGTCTATTAAAGTGTGTAAATCGATTATTAGTACTGTAGCGCCTTATTTATCTTCAATTTTTAATTTATGTATTGAGCAGGGAATCTTTCCGGATTTGTTAAAACTGAGCAAAGTCGTACCATTATTTAAATCAGGGGATAGTAAAGACCCGAATAATTATAGGCCGGTATCTGTTCTTCCCGTTATTAGTAAAGTTTTCGAGAAAGTGATACTTAATCAATTGCTGCAGCACTTTAATAAAAATAAGATCTTACACCACCAACAATTTGGTTTCACAAAAGGTTGTAATACAGTTGATGCCGGTGTTGCTTTACTTAAACATATTTATGAAGCTTGGGAAGATTCGCAGGATGCTATAGGAATCTTTTGCGACCTTTCAAAAGCATTTGACTGCGTGGATCATAATACGTTAATGTGCAAACTTGAGCACTATGGCCTTGGATGTAAAGCCCTTCAACTTATTAAATCATATCTAGAAAACCGGGAACAGAAAATACAAGTTAACGGAGTAAAATCACCAGGCTCTAAAGTAGAAATGGGTGTACCACAGGGCTCGATATTAGGTCCATTTCTGTTTTTAGTATATATAAATGATTTGCTCCATTTGATGCCCATCAGTGAGCCTAAAACAATTTTATTTGCCGATGATACCTCGCTGGTCTTTAAAGTGAATAGAAAAGAACCAAATTATGATACTATTAATAAAGCCATACAAGAAGTACATAATTGGTTTACAGTAAATAATCTTGCATTAAATAGTAAAAAAACTAAATGTATTCGTTTTACTCTTCCAAATGTCAAAAGTAAAGAAGGGGAAATATTCTTCAACAATGATAAAACACAATTTGTTAGTGAAGCTGTCTTTTTGGGTATAACACTTGATTCAAAATTGCAATAGGGTCCTCATATTAATCTGTTAGGAAAACGTCTAAGTTCTGCTGCTTATGCCGTCAGGAAGATTAGACAGTTAACGGATGTCGACACTGCGAGACTCGTTTATTTCAGCTACTTTCACAGTGTCATGTCCTACGGTATTTTGTTGTGGGGTCGGGCAGCTGAAATTGATTCAATATTTATATTACAAAAGAGAGCTATTAGAGCGATATATAACTTAAATAGTCGTGACTCCTTGAAAGAATTATTCAAGCGAATAAATATAATGACGGTCCCTTGCCAATATATTTATGAAAATATATTGTATGCTAGGAAAAACTTGCACTTATTTAAGAAAATTAATGATATACATACTTATAATACCAGAAATAAAAATAAATTAGTATTTCCAAGTTTTCGCCTATCGAAAACACATAAATGTTTCTTAACATGTTGTATACAGTTTTATAACAAAATTCCGTCCAACATTCTTGAACTTACAGATAATACATTTAAGTCATGTATTAAACGCACACTATGTAAAAATGCGTACTATAGACTCGATGACTATCTAAAGGATAGAGATGCCTGGACAAATTCTGGTCTAGCTCCACAAGACTAAACAATAATTTTGTGAAATTAATGTGCATTGTACTTGATATTGTAAAACATAGTTATAAGTGTCATATTGTGAAAATAGTTTTAAGGAACATATTTTGAAAAGACCCTACTGAGTTTTGTTTTGGCAGGTTTTTTCTCAGTAATGTGGGCTTTGGAACTCTGCCAGTGAATGACAAAGAATGTCCCATATTTTTTTGTTTTGTCTTATTTTGCCGTTTGTAAAAGAAAGTATGGAACATTCTGTTGATACCTATTTTTATCATTAAGTATTTTTGGACTATTATTTATTTTATTTTGTTTACTTTGACATATTAATCAACGTATCAGTTGTTATTCGCTTTAATTTTATATTTGTAATTTGACCTATCACAAGCAAATTCTATTATTTCCAAGTGATTAAATGAATTTTTGAGTTTGAGTTTGAGTTTATCATTTATGGTAAATGGATTATAAATGTCGAATTCTTTTTTTTTTTAAATAGATTGTGATTAACATTTACCCCCTTATTTATAAACGTATTTTAGCTAAAGTGTTGCTTATCTCTCCTTTGTCTTTTTCTATCCTGCACATTTGACTATGCAACTGACAAATACAAAGCATTCTCTAACTAAAACGTATTAAATGTACGTTTATGAATAAGGGAGTTAAATTTCAGAACGTTTAAGTTAACGAGTTTAACGATGTTCTGATAATCGACACCTGTGTCCACCACCTGTTCTGTAATCAGTAATGTAATTTTCAATAATTACCTTCAATACGCTTTTGCGTGAATGATCCATCATCTGAATGTAAATATTTTCAGAAATAGAATCATTATGAGTCTGCTGACACGACTGTAAAGTTTTTTTTTATTTTAGGTTTTTTTATGTTATTATGGTGGCAAATTATGCTGTTCACATAGACGGTATGTGAATAGTGTTGACTATAGATATCTGCACAAACTCCAGAGGTCAACATGTAGATGCGTTGCCACCGCGTTGACGGCAGTCGTCGCAATGGTCGACGGAAGCCATTGCAAACAGCTGTCGATGGGTCATAGTTCAACATGGCTTCAACCGCGAATGATCACGGAGGCAAAAAACTAAGGGGTCCATACAGATTTGAGCGGCACTACGGGTCGTCGCCGTTGACGATCCGTAATCCTTTAGTTTTTTATCTCTGTAATAGTAATACATAAGTACGAGTATCGACATATTCTCCGTGCTTCGGAGGGCACGTTAAGCCCTCGGTCCCGGTTGCTATCGATAGACAGTAGTCGTTAAACCTTGTCGGAGGCCTTATAGGCGGTTTGAAAACATCCGACAGCGGGTTGGACACTAACCCTTATCTCCACCAACCCGCATTGGAGCAGCGTGGTGGAGTAAGCTCCAAGCCTCCTCCCAAAAAGGGGAGAGACTCGTGCCCAGCAGGGGGATGTATCAAGGATTGCCATTATTATTATATTATTAAGTACATATAATATGATAAATACATTATGACGAAAATTACTACTTCGCGGTTGATAGGCAATGCGGTCACAGTACAAATATGAACAGTATGGAAACTACGTACAAAACGTTCGAAATGGCACACATACACAAACATGCGCATCGACGCTCGAGTAGCGTGCTTTACTACTGTGCAGCACCGCGAGAACCACTTAGGGGCCTCGTCGTTGCGCATGTTTGTGTGAGTGTGCCGTATCTTCGTTTTGTACGTAGTTTCCATACTGTTCATATTTGTACTGTGATGCGGTGGAGAATATGCCCTGGAGCTCATTCACGAATCTCTATCACCCGTAAACACCGAAGTTTAGTAGAATAAAATATAGTAGATGCAAATATCTGATTTTAGTTGTAGATAAGAAGACAAAGCGGGTCCTTCAAAATTATTGTGACTTAATTTTTTTATGTCCATTAATCGGACAGTGATTAACACATATATCAGTCTCTGGTGTACTTTGGATCCGATATCAACTTTAAATAAGAGAAAAAACAAGAAGTCTAAATGCAGATAAGTACCATTTGTATATGTTGATAGGCTACAGTCATCGACGATAGAACTAAAAGCTGCGTTGTGTCGTCGATGGCTACAGTATAACACACGTTCGTTTTCTTTAGACTGTGGCATTACTTACCATCAATGTAATTAAACTGAATGCTTGTTTGCCACTTCATGACATAAAAAAATCAAATGACGGACATTATAGGTAAGTTATTTAATTTTCTGCGTAACTTCCTAGTCATAGTTGCGCTGTGTCGTCGAAGTTTCTAGTACTCTTCTTTCGAACCATCTACATAAAACAAAAAAGTATAAGCGAAATCCGTCCAGACCAAGTTTTTTTTTTTTTTTTTTTTATGTCTGAAGATTGACAGACAAGCAAACGGGCCACCTGATGGAAAGTGGTCACCGTCGCCTATGAACATTTGCAACACCAGGGGAGTTGCCAACGCGCTGCCAGCCCTGAAGGACTCTTTTGACGCCATTTTTGAAGAACCCCATATTGTAGCACCTAGGGAACACCTCAGAGGGAAGTTCGTTCCACAATTTACACGTTCTGGGCAGGAACGAACGTGAAAACCGCACCGTTGAGCACTGCCAGGTGTCCAGTCGGTGTGGGTGGAACTTCTCTCTTCGGCGGGTAGTACGGTGTAGGAAAAGAGACGGTGGCACCATGTCAAACAGTTCCGCAGAGCACTCACCATTGTAGAGACGGTACAACACGCACAGACTCCCAATGTCTCTGCGCAGGCTCAGATGTTCGAGCCTGTCGGTAAGTCCTGGATCGTTAACAATACGAACGGCGCGTTTTTGTAGGGAGTCAAGTGGACCAAGCTGGTATTTGGGGGCTCCCGCCCACAAATGAGAGCAGTATTCCAGATGGGGCCGTACTTGGGCCTTATAAAGCTGTAGTAGCTGCCCCGATGTGAAATACTGCCTCGCTTTGTTAAGCACCCCCAACTTTTTGGATGCCAACTTGGTCTTACACTCAATGTGACTCCCGAATTGCACTTCGTTCGATATGTCAACGCCCAGGATACCGATACTCTTATCAACGGCGAGCGGAATGCCCTGGAACTGTGGTGCTACAATGAATGGGGTTTTTTTTGCGGTGAACGCGCAGACTTGTGTCTTCGAGGGGTTAAACTGTACTAAATTAAGTCGACCCCAATCCGAGACCCGCTCCAGAGAGTGCTCGATTTCAGACACAAGTCTAGTCCTGCTTTCCTCGATAAGTGTCCGAGAGGCATTTGCACGGCTAGTGTAGTGTGCATCTCCCGTACTATCATCAGCATAGCAATGAAAATTGGAGTTTTGCTCCAATATTTCATTGATATGCAGAAGAAAAAGCGTGGGAGATAACACAGAGCCTTGCGGCACACCAGCGTTGATAGGTAGTCTGTCTGTCTGGTAGGTAGTAAGTCCAGACGATATCGAGTTTTGTACCTAGCGACGCATTTAGCGATTCGTTTTTAATTGGAAAAATAAACTGTCCCTGGAGTTTAATGGCAGAAGACCATTATTGCTGAAATCACAGATTTAATACCTGAAAAATATATAGGTAACGTCTTTCTAACTGGAAGCCATTCGAATTTTTAGTAAGTACCTAGTTGATTATTCCTTATAGGGCTTCTTTTCCCTACTTTCAAAGGGAAAGTTTTAAATTGAATTTCGACATTTATAACGAAGTTTTTTTGATAAAGGTTTTGATTTGACTATAACTAATTATTAAATTATCAATCTACATAATAATACAGGTTTCCGTGAATGATCAATCATCTTAATGTAATTATTTTACCGTAATAAAATCAATATGATTTTGCTTCACGACTGTAAAGTGTTATATGCTTTCACACGTTTCATAGTTCATGTTCAAACGTGTATTCTGTGTGGATTTATCAATCACTGCCTCTAAAATAAATAAATGAATAAAACAAAACGTTCAACGACTGCAATAGCACGTAACTTACCGCAACAAACTTAGATATTGAAATATTAGACGAAATTGCTTAAGCAGGTGATTTAATATTGATGACTTATTACGTTTCAACTTTCAATAAATCTATATAGGTATATACAAATCAAATTGCTGTTCGTTAGTCTCGCTAAAACATGAGAACAGCTGGAACGATTTGGCTTATTTTGGTTATGAATGATTTTTGGAAGTCCAGGGAAGGTTTAAAAGGAAATATGAAGCAATTGAAGGGAAATAGTAAAAACCACAATTTGATTTTCCCATACAAATAGTCCGTATCTATCATACCTTTGACATTATTTCAGTCTGAGGCAATACGAAGTTTGCCGGGTCAGCTAGTAATTTTATAAAAACACAGCCATACATACGCTGTCTGGATTTCACGCGGTCATCGCGTTGATTCACTGACTTGGAGTTCAAGTATACAATCGTATTGGTTTACTAAAAAGGCATGTGCGTAGGAAGCGAGCACCTGCGTATTAGAACCCCCACGCGAAAGAAATACTATTGCGGTAATTAACCTGACACGATGCTCCAGGGAACGGTAGTTCCTGAAGCAAATTGCTTGTATCAGAGCTTGTATAGGAATCAAATATGTATCTATACATCTACACAAATAAATAAAATTGCAGTGTCTGTTTGTAATATGAAAATAACCGCTTTTTATCTATACTTATAATAAAACAGTAAAATCCGCGTGTCTGTACATTGTATATATTTACGAAAATCTAATTGGGGGCGATGTTAAAATAGTATTAGAACACTTTTCTATCATTTTTAAATTTTTTGTCTGTCTGTTTATCGGTTTGTCTGTTTGTCTGTTTGTCTCTTTGTCCAGGGTAATCTCCGAAGATACTGGACGGATTCGAATGAAACTTTTTGTGGTGTATAGATACTAAGCCTGGCCAACATTTAGGCTATTTTTTACTGCGGGAAAATCACTCATTCCCACGGGAATCTCTACATTTAATAAAATCGTAAGAAAATAAAGACTGTAGATTGAATATTTTTAAAAATAATACTTGGGACGTGATCTGCAATCGCCAAGCAGCCAAAGCCAAGAAGCCAAAAATATAGTTTTCAGATTTTTTGTCTGTTTGTCTGTATGTATGTCCAGGGTAAACTAAAAAAGTACTAAATGGATTTACTTCAAATTTTGCATGAATATTACTAACCGGTCCGGTCACCATATAGGCTACATATTATCATGCTATCTCCTACGGGGGAAGAGCTGTGAATCTTTAAAATCGTAGAAAAGTCAAAACTGTACATTAATTTTTTCGTTTTAAAGAATATTTGGGGCGTGATCTACTATCGTTATCGAAGCCAAATATAGTGTTTGTTTGTCTGTATGTATGTCCGGGCTAAACTCAAAATTACTCAATGGATTCAAATTTCGCATGAATATCCGAGAATTTTCAAGGACACCGCATTGGGTAAGGTAAATAGGTATCGTGCATCCAAATAATGGCGAAAGCTATTGCCTGCGGTTGTTACTTCACACGGTCCGAGGCCCAACGTATTTCGCTTTTCTGAGGACATTTGATGGCGTGGAGTATCCCACTTACCGCGCAGCACCTTCTTGACGGTGACCAAAACTGGAATGACCTCCTCGCGGAGGCAAGCGTCAGTGACGGAGACGTCTCGCCATCATCTGTCTGAAGATTTTCTACGAGCTTTGAGACACGTGCTACTGGAGACGAAGTCGAAGTAACTAATGAACGCATGCTGAACACCTGTCTTAGTTCATTTCAAGATGTGGTCATTTCCACCGCCGATTGAACTATCACATATGGGTTACCAGCTCCCCAATCATCACCCCATCAAGACCGTAGAAATTGGGCGTATAACGCTGAGACAAATTACGATCCGGGCGAAATGACCATGTCACTTTGTTCTCTTCAGAGCAAAAACAAATTTATGATACCGTCCTTGAAAGCGTTGGGCAAAATCAGGGTAAAATGTTTTTCTTGGACGCTCTTCGTGACACAGGAAAAACATTTGTTATCATTGACATACTTGTCAGGAGGCAAGGCAAAATTGCTATTGCTGTAGCGTCCGGAATTGCTGCCACTTGCTCCCTGATTGTATGGGATGAGTACTGCCTTCACGCAGACGACGTTGCGGGCAGCAGCTAGTTAAATGCATATGAACGTATGTATACACGGTAGATATACTAAGACAACATTTTTTACTATTTTTGCCTGTCTGTCTGTCTGTTTGTTCCCGCGAATCTCGGGAACGGCTGGACCGATTTTGATGGGACTTTCACTGGCAGATAGCTTATGTAATAAGGAGTAACTTAGGCTACTTTTATACTAGCTGCGTCCATGACTTCGTCTGGGTAGACACTGAACAATCATAAATTCTCACGCGGACCAAGTCGCGGGCACACCTAGTCTGTCATAATACAAGTGTTTATTTCGTGTAGCAATATTAGATCGTTTATAGAATAGGCAGGTAGTACTTCTGTAGTTCATTAAATACGTATTGAATATTCGTGTCTTTTAATGGTGATTGAGTTCCAATGACGAAGGCGAACATCGTAGTACTCGTAACTATTGCATTATCCAATTTATCTCTCGTAAACTAAAAGAGTTTAGAGTTACCGTATTTTGGTTGAATGTTTCTTGATTCCGATTCCTTAAAAGGCGTCTCCATAGGAAGCGAGTACTTATCAATAAGAGTACCCATGCGAAAGAAATAGCGGGGGCAATAATAATTAACCTGACATCATGCTCCAAGAAACACTGGTCCCTGAAGCAAATTGCTAGTATCTGTGCTTGTAACGCTTTACGTGGAACGCTTTAATAATTAAAGCGTTCCACGTGAAAAAAATTGCGAATGCAATGGTAACTACCATGTTCCCTGGAACATGGTAGTTACCATGTTCCAGGGAATGATGGTCCCCGAAGCAAATTCCTGGTCCATATTTCCTATGTATGTGCCGTGATACAATTGTTTACACTATGCATTACCCCATAGCAGTATGTCTATAGGGCAGGCGATAAAACATAAAGCAGAAAATACGTTTGGTGCCTCATTACACGTATAATGATTAATTGCCTGACCTGGTAGACCTGGAGTTCGAGTAAATGAGATGAAAGTTGTCAGCATCACTGCATTATTTATTCCATTTGTTGCCATTTGAAATATTTAGTGCTGACGTATTTCTGCTGAATGGTTGTTAATTTGGTTTCCATAAAAGGCATCTCCATAGGAAGCAAGTACTTACCAATAAGAGTACCCATGCGAAAGAAATAGCGGGGGCAATAATAATTAACCTGACATCATGCTCCAAGAAACACTGGTCCCTGAAGCAAATTGCTGGTATCTGTGCTTGTATAGGAAGCAAATATCTGCCTTGATACAAGTGTTTACCTTGTATAATAGCAGTACGTTTATTGTACAGGCGGCCATCGCTTTTGAGACGCAGCATAGTTTTGTTGAATAATCCTATGTCTATTTTTATAATGATAGAGTTCCAGCGACTGGCATGGATGTAGTAGACACCATCGCATTAGTCTATCTGTCGTTGAAGGTAATCAGCACTGCCATGTTTTAATTGGTTAGTTTATTACTAAGTTTACTTAAAAAGATATAGCTTTATAGAAAATGAACATCCGTGCATTAGAACATAGGGGTTCAAATGCACAGATGGCTTTTTAGACTGACTAATTAACAAAACAACTTAATATATGCGTTATAGGACGCTAAGATAGCTTGCTTTATATAACATGCTTTATATTATGTAGGTAGTATAAAGAAGTACTTATTATAATTCGAACTCTGGATCAATACTGGAAGACTTGTTATTGTATAAAAGTATACATCACGTACATCAGTATACATGACGTGATACATCAAGCAATTGAAAGGAGACAAAAAAGATATTTAAATAACTAAAGCAAAATATCAAAGCAATTCCTTTCGATAAATCAACGAGGTGTTATCAAAGCAGTGTTCTCCTAATCTATAAGACTGTAAGATGGTGACGCCGCAAATAACATTAATTATTTACTAACGGCGTTTTCTATGTGTGCTAAGTTTATTAGATACTGGAAGTGAACTGGTTGTTCAGTAGTCACTTAAATAGTCAGTGATACCTGTTCATAGATATTTTATTATATTATGCAAGCGTTACGAAGGAATTCGATGTAATTATTCTAATTATAATAATGCCGACCAAATCAGTTTTAGTATTGTCGTATTTTTATGAAATGAAAAGACATGTACATATTGGTAGCAAATAATATCCACCAATTATTATCTATGCCTTAAAAAAATTCGCTTTTGTGCTAAAAATTACAGCGCTATACCTACATAGCCATCTAGACTAACATTATGAAATATTATTTATTATTCTGTGGCAATATTACGTGAAACATTTGTAATTTTTTACAAAGGGATAGGTTAAGAAACAAAGGTGCACAGTATAACATAATACATAGTAGGTGCATAGGTAGTAGAAAATTTAAAATTACTTACATACATACAACGTTCAAGAGGTGTAGCTTTGTAAACTTTATTGTATATTTTTACTAAATTATTGTATATTCTCTGACTTTGTGATAGATAGACGGATGGAAGGACGATGAAGCAAGCAAAAAGGTTCCAAGGGTGGCCATATATTTGAGAATGTGTATTGCCGTATGTGTACATTATGTATCTGCACTAAATAACTTGTTTTATAATATTTACAGTTATTATTGATATGACGAGAGATTATAGATAAAATATGTACTTAGTGTGACAATATCTAAACATTCATTACCGTTAAGTTCATAAACAATTGAACAATTGGAACGCAAAAAGCACAACTGAAAATAAAGACATCACTATGAAAAGGTTGGTCAAGTGCAGGTTGGGCTTACGAGTGTAGATATTATACCATATTGAGGTTTATGTTTTAGGGATGTAAATAAACAATCTGTATAGTAGAACAAACGTTGCGTCGTCAGCTAGTCTTTTAAAAAATAAATTATTCCCGAGGCATCAGATCTTTTGCCCTTGAGAAATTACAGTATCAATTTTTATTTAATTAATCATAAATTAATTTTGTTGTGCTGCCTATACCACCGAGTTCTACTGAAGGACTGCCTTCAGTGTTGCCAATCACTTCGAAGAAGGAGCTACGAGCCGGTTAAATTCTGTTATTGAGAAAACGTTGATATTTTATTTTTCTGAATATTGAATGTGAAATATACATTTTGAATAGATCATTGTTGGAAATACTTAAAAATTATAAATATTTTGTCCAGTCAAAAATTACTTTTTTTTTCTTATTACCAACATCTCAAAGTCATCAAATTGTACGGGTAACGCCGTTGAATTGGCAACTCTATCGATACCTTAGCCTGAGTTGCACCAAGGTATTTGTAAAAGTTAAAGTTTTTGAATTGAAATTGTAACATTTTACATCCATCTCTAACTTTAACAATTTTTTTTAAGTAGTTTCTTTACTTACTTTACCTTGGTGCAACTCAGGCTTAATGTGTAATATGCAAAAATGTTCTTATCTATACTACTTATAATAAATCTGTATAAGTGTAAATTCTGTACATTAAAAATATTGTAAAAATAAATACCAGGGGATGTTATTAGATCAATACCGAACACAAATATGTGATTAGAAAAATTTTTGTCTGTCTGTTTCTTCAAGCATCACTTAAAACTACCGGTCCGATTACAATGAAACTTGGTATGATTATACTTTAACCTTTGGCGCACAACACTGGGTACTTTTTATCCCGGAAAAATGTCTGTTTGTCTGTGTGTTTGTGCACGCTAATATCAGAAACGGCTTATTCGATTTGCGGTTTTCACTAATATATTGTGGTAAGTTTCACTTAAGATTTATTTCATGTGAATCGGTTCAGAAATAAAAAGTTATGTCATTTTAAAGAATCGTATCGAATATTTTTAAGCTATTCTGTATCTTATTCGTAGTTCTATCTTTTAGGGAGTTTCGTGCCTAATAGGAAAAAAACGGACCCTACGGATAACTAATCTTCCGCTGTCTGTCTGTCTGTCCGTCCGTCCGTCTGTCTGTCACCATAAATAGTGATAGCTAGAAAGTAGCATTTTCACAAATTATGTATTTCTGTTACCGTTATAATGTAGACGCTTCACAGAATTTTTAGGTCTTATGTTGTATTGTAGCCTCCATAATAAATCTATACATACATACATATAAATAAATAAAATTGGAGTGTCTGTTTGTAATATTAAAATAACCGCTTTTTACTAAACGCATATGTATGTATACACGGTACATATACCAAAACAACATTTTTACAATTTTTGTCTGTCTGTCTGTTTGGCGGGGCTAATCTTGGGAACGGCTTGACCGATTTTGACGGGACATTCACTGGCAGATAGCTGATGTGATAAGGAGTAACTTAGGCTACTTTTATCACCATACACCTATACACACATACATACCTACATACAAATAAGTAGAATTTGAGTGTCTCCGATTTTGACGGGACTTTCACTGGCAGATAGCTGATGTAATGAGGAGTAACTTACGCTATTTTTATACTAGCTGCGCCCACGACTTCGTCCGGGTAGATACTGAACAATCATATTTTTTCTCACGTAGACGAAGTCGCAGGCACAGCTAGTCCATAATAATTTGTATTCACAAACAAAGTAAATATATTACAGACGCATAATACACTGTGACTGCTTTAAATGGAAAAATATTAAATCATTTACCGTACAGATCTTCTTGAAATTAAAGCTTGAACTTGCTTGCAGTTTTCAGTTCTGCAATGGAAAATAACTTGATTGCTTTATGGAGTTACGATAACAATTTGTACAGGGCTGCTTTATGTATTTATTTCATTTAATTACCTTATAAAAGGCAATCGTGCACGTGTACCTCCGAAGTTCCGTGTTGGGACTAAACGTGTAATTTTGTTTCCTTATTTGTCACAATTCAAGTTAAAATTATTTTGTTTTTATTTTGATTGTCATTGCTATTTGATTGATTGCCAGTAGTTTTGCAAGTTTCAAATGATGTAAGTAAACATTGGTTGAAGTTGAAACTAACGTATCTATTTTCACATTGATAGAGTGTGACTAGTGATTGGAGCTTGGGAGCGTGGCGTCGTTTATTTTATGTTGGTGGCTTAAGCTTTTGCATTATTGTCCCTACTGTATGATCCTAGTCTTTAACCCATTATTTATTCTATTTTAAACACAATAGTTTAAACAATGCAAATGCTCAAAAGAGATTCATGGGACAGGGAACCTGTTAAACAAGTAGCCTTTGGTTTTAAATTTAGTTTATTGTAAGTAATGGATGATAAAAGTTTATTACATAAATTAATATTATTTGAATATTTATAGTTATTTGGAGAGATTGTAACTATGGTCTAAAATAAAAATGATCCAGAGTTAAAAATAAAGATAACACAAAATCGAGAATTTCAAATTTCATTGTAGGGTTTTTGTCATGTAGACTCAACTACTACCAACTTAGCAAAACACGTTGTTAAGTTGGTAGTAGTAGTACGATGAAGACGAATTTAAAAGGGAAATTTTCTAGTTTTCTTGAGTGGTATTTAAAAATACTGTAGTGTTGGTACGCAGTGAACAGCTCTTTAATTAATTATTATAAATGTAGAGCCAAGTGACATATTTCTTTGTGACCTCTGGGTTTTCAGTTATTGTTTTTTATGTCACAAAGCGTCAAACAAGTATACGGTTCACATTGATGGTAAGTAATATTTTACCCTTTATACTTCTACATGAAACTAGCCATTTCTAAGTAGATGCGTTGCCACTCCTAAGGCCAAAGATATTATGCCTTTGTGCCGGAAATAACAGGGTCGTACACCCGAGAAATAACCGGAACACGACAGTGCTGAACACATCCCTTTAGCATCAAGAAGATTAGGACATGCGGTAGTGCCTACACACGCGAACTCTGATACTGGAGCTCTATTACCATTAAGATTTTTAGTTCACGCTAGTATAACTGCCTCGGTAGCCTCTGATACTGGAGCTCTACCACCATTAAGATTTTTAGTTCACGCTAGTATAACTGCCTCGGTAGCCTGGTGGTAGAAGGCCACTACTACTACGCTGAGGTCCTGGGTTCGATTCCCGGGTAGGGGGTTATCAGAGATAATGGTGTTAATATCTGGTTCTATTGGGATTTTTCCATTTTCTGGAAATTTCCCAGTACTTCGAAGTTTGGTAATATGGCCGTAGATGTCAACAGGCTCGCCATCTGTAACATGGGCCAAAACGTAACCGACGAATCGTGGGTGTTTGCATGTATGCTGGAATGCAAGCATTTACCTCTGCCTACCCCTTCGGGGATTACGGGCGTGAAGTTACGTTTTACGCTAGTATAGAGCAGAAATTATTTTACTGTTGAAAACTGTTTAGTAGTGTAAAAAGGTGTGAACTGGAGCTATAATTATGTACCAGTATTGTTTCATTACGAGTACAAGACACATGCACTCAAAGAAAGGTCGCACCGCGGTGCGGGCACACCTGTGTAATCGCATTAGTGTTATCACCATGTGATAACGTATCGCTGTAGTATCGCACCACTAGAGATTCACGCTGGTGCTGGTGTAGGCGTTGTTCACAACGCTAACATGTGACCGGATGGATGTTAACATATTTTGAAAAGATGCGGTTTGTTCTAATAATGAATTGTTTGGCTCGAATTGTCAGTCACGAGCTCAGATGTAGAAATTATTGTATGTTATTCAAAACTAGTATTTTTTTTTCATTTGATTTGAAATAGCAAACTCTTTTTCTGGTCATTTACATATTCACTATATATAATATCCGAAATATTCGCAAACTGACACAAAATTTCAGACATGCTCGTAACTGGCCCTGTGGCGCAACGGATAACGCGTCTGACTACGGATCAGAAGATTCCAGGTTCGAATCCTGGCAGGGTCGCGGTTTTCTTTTTTCACGTAGCGTAATTTTTTATCTTTGTTCCTCCAACCGGCTCACCTTGCGATGGTAATTAGTCGTATTGTTGAATACTGACGACATCGAACTAATGTTTGGCGAACGCTAACAACTCGGCGAATCTGATTTTGAGCAACATTCCCACTTAAATCTATCCAGTTATGGTACATTGTAGCGTGCTGTGGAGATAGTAATGTGGATGGATTTATATTGGACCTTGTTGCTGGGCTGTAATGATCATTTTTGTGTGTGATTATTTGATTGTTAAAGTGTTATACGCGCAGCTGACCAAATATTGTAGTCGCGATAATTGGGCGTGATGCAATCGCGTG
The DNA here is from genome assembly GCA_036365455.1 of Macrosoma leucophasiata. NCBI lineage: Eukaryota > Metazoa > Arthropoda > Insecta > Lepidoptera > Hedylidae > Macrosoma > Macrosoma leucophasiata. The sequence continues at coordinate 14,070,592 of JAWQUS010000024.1, forward strand.
ATCTCTGCATCCGTTCGCAGCTAGTTTTCTGACTTCTGACGGAAATTTGACAGTGATAGGAATGAGCGATAGATATTTGTTAATTTTGAGCTGAAAATATTTAGTGGTTACCGTGCAAAAATGTACAAGAGAAGGAGTGCTTCAAATTTCATTGAAGTAGCACAAGAGGTTCTTTTATAAATGCCTCATCTTTATTACCAAACTCTCCCCAATGCCTGATATGCTGGCTGTAAGAGTATATCTTATTTATTAGGTATAATATATTAAGTATCGATTTTTTGATTAATCACGTACCTAAAATTAATTACACTCATAGGTTTATTTGACAGCAATAAGGCATTGAGGATGGCGGTACATTTATAGTGAAATGTGAGTGATCTTCAATCTACATTTGGTACCTATAATGCAAAGAAAAAAAGAGCAACAATCGAATATTTAACTAAAGTAGTTATACTTATAAATCACCAGTAAATAAATATCAAGTTTGAGTATTAAATCGTCAATCTTTAGGAATTCTGCTAAAATAAATGTTATTTTCATCAAATGCAATATTTGTCTGACGACGCATATTGATCTTAGAAATACCATGAAAATTACATACCACATGAGACAAGCACGTGCGAAATATTCCGGCCTTGGTCAGCATTCTTGCCCAGTTTGCCCATCAATCATTGAAAGCCGCAACCACCATGTTAGGTCATGTACACATTGGACATATTTCGGACATTATTTTCATAAAATTACTCCTTTTTGTTCAGATTTGTTTTTGTCTTTAAGCTGTAAGGCATTAGTCATTGAAATATCTCAGTGAACTGCACTTGTAGTATGCAGTTCACTGAGGTTAATAAATCCTGATGTTCGTAGACAAATTATTATATCAAAACTAAAGGTCCCCAATGGTTGTCAGTCACGTTCAAAAGTCTAAGATCTTTTCCCCTCGCTATCGCATTCTAATAAGATGGTAACTTGATGTCTAGATACATCAAGTTACCATCTTATTAGAATGCGATAGCTGAAAGGTACGATAAAAAATATCTGCAGATTAAATCGTTGGGTAGTGTATGAACCCTCAAATTTTGTTCATACACTACTTACAAATAGTTTAAAGCTCACTTCTAGTGATAAAACTATATACAAATCGTATCGTGATAGTTGTTTTGTGGATATCAAATAATAGTTTTATCTTATATGTTATCAGCAACTACAAAATAAAACCATTAAATTATAGAAATATGTTAATTACAGTTCCAATAACCTTTATCCAAAATCTTTTTGGTCAAATTAAATCTAGCTATTTGTAGTGTACCTACATAACATAAGTATTGTAAATGGAAATTATTTCATTGCATAATCGAGTACTATAATAAAAGTATCTACTTTAATAAAATAAGTAATTTGAAGATGCATAAAATTTCAAAACATGATTACACATCTGATGTTTCCCTGAAGGAGTAGTATATAAAATGCAGTGAGAGATATTAAATGCATTCATGTATATTTAATGCGATTGGCCTCTTATATTTTTACTTGTATAGAGGGCGAGTTTATTGACATTAATGGGCTAACTTCAAGGGGCCAGGCTTTGCAGTATACCGGTCTATTAGCATTATGAACTGAGGTAGTTATGAAACAAATACTAAAATTGAATGTATGAATTGTATATGCATCTTAGTAAATCACTGTGTTTTGGGCCTTAAACATATAAATCAGAGACCACATTAGATGCCGACATACACCTATTATGTTAAGATTAAAAATAGTCTAGTAGATATTGTGTGTTCCAGCATTGAAGCATTTCTGATTTGGTTGTGTGTATGGGGGATAAATAAAAAATGTAAGTATAATTATATATTTTAATATTTTGTTTGTTTCATTCATGGGTACTTTATACAAAATCAGTGCGAAAATTTTAAATTAGACAAAAAGAAACATGGACGTGTAAATTGTGAAGTACAGCCGTAACTGATACATTTTGTGACGTGAATTGGAATAAAGCTGCTAAACGAACCTAAGAGTATTTACCTAACAGGAGATGCTGTGCGTTCAAACGCTAATCGGTACGTTCAGACAAAAGTACAAAAGTAAACAATTACGCACACGACACAATAAATAATGCAACTAGATTTATAGGTTTAACAACGGGTATGAGCCGCGTTTTTCTACTCTTGACAGAGGAAATCGTCCTATAGTACAGACTCCTGTTAGATAATTACTCTTAGGTATTTACAGAGCACATAACTTGACCCACGGCCGTTCAAACCGGCGTACACTGCACTATAGCATTTGAGTAGGATTGCTATAGAAGAAGCCAATAACTGATCTTTCAGTCGTGCAGTGTGCACTCGGCTTAACGTTCATCACAGCATCACACTCATTCATTATATTAATATTCTATTAACAATACAATTTGTTGACCATTTGCAACGCATTCCTCGTAACTAAAACTATAACAGTCTATTTAAAATCATAATACACCATAAGTAATAAGTATATAAGATAATTAAAGCATTTTCACCTTATATTCAATATAAAATCATAAAAGGTCTCAAATCGATAATTTTTCGCTAATTTTTTTCATATACATATTTTTTTCACTTTACATACACTATTTACATGTTAGTTACATGCCCGACGCAAATTTATAAATTAATAATAAGAGCGTTTGCATCGAGCACTCACAAGATAATATTCCGATAAATCTAATAGCAACAAAATCGCCATGCATAATCACACTCGAGAAGTTTTAACTTAAAATAATAAAATTATATAGGTAAACCAACTTAAAATTGATTTACTTCTTTGATATAAATGGAAGCATCGTTTTAAAACTAAGAAACTAAGACTGATTTTTATAAACAGATAAGTTTTTGTTGCAAAACACTGAGGACTTTGATCGAATCGCGTTCCATAAATCGGAACCGTATACTGTAAAAGTAAAGTAAGTGTAGTTAGGAGGCAGTAGAAGTTTGTCGCGTCCGGATGTTCCGCGTACCAACATTATATTATATACAAACAGTTCACGTACATCTGCCTAAGAACTAGTAAAGCTTTTTACATAAAACATTAACGAAACATTAAACAAGCCACGAACACGCCGCGCCGGGGGCGACGGCAGTGCGTCGGCCGATTGCATTGCAATGCTCAAGTCTTCTGCGCATAATGCCACAAATAATTAAATTAACATATTGATCTTAACGAGATCGGACATAGGATATCATCCTGAGATGATGTTCACTGGAACTGATGAGGGAGGCTCCCGGGTCCGGGCGTCCCGGCTCCGCCCCCGAAGCGCTCACCGTGCACCTCGAGGTATCTTGATTTACCATAAATTAAATTGTCTCTTATATCTAGACGTCACTTAGCACGACATCGGCCTGTCTGGCTGGTCTTGTTTTTCTGGCGTCTGTAACAAAAGGAAAATTTAGGTTAGATATATTTTATAGTAAGGTATTCGTTGACGACTTTGGTAAGACGTACGCGTGTCATTGAATGCTAACAATCATTATGCACATGTTCATAAAAACATTAAGACTACTTCTTTCTTTTTTGAGTGTTAAACGCGAGTCTTTTAAAAGTTATATTAAAAGTTAGACTATTTCTATCTGGGACGTGTAACTTACACTTTATGGTACTTCTATCTGGGCAATACTGCAAAAATATTCAGAACTTAAAAGTAACGTAGAAAATGCGGTGTATTATAAAGGCACTATTGCAGCTCTTTATATAACGGGGCTATTATTTTTGATATCTGCAACCTAGCGTTAATAATATCGACCTCTTTTCATATTACAGGGGCCATAAGTAATTGCGACAAATAGTGTATCTGGTGGCACATGCATGCGCATCCCACCCGCGTCCGGCCATCTGTCACCACATATGTGCTACTCGTATGTTTCGACACTGTTTTAATTCATTAGCGGCGGAACAATGGGCCTGTTATTTCGCCACCCTAATTTAATGCGCCTCGGGAACACACCGCCGCGATCGCAAGACAGAGGATCACGAGTGGCGTATGACGGTCGGAGCTGATACTTCGGTAGTTCGGTAGCAGTCGGACGTAACGTTCCCAGTATCAACAAGTGTTAGATTACCGCTTCCCGTCCGCGCACATCCGCGACACAGCTGAACGGCCGCACGTGGCCGTACCCTATTTACGGACACATACCGAAGGGAGAGCACACATGTCCCGAACGGATCGGGACTTCGCGAGACCACGTGAAATCCCTTTATGAGACGCGCATTGTCGGTCGGATAATGAATAGGTACGTTGCATTTATTTAGCTATCCGGCGTCACGTGTGCTCAGACGCAGCTGTGAGCGACCGTTACCCGCACAATGCCCTCGATCGATCCGTCGTCGATGGAATCCGAGCGATTGGCGAAATCGTTGCACGTGTGCGGACTCGCCGAGACGTTTTGCGGTGGAGCTGCATTGTCTCGCCGGTTTATCGGTTCGGAGAAGCGTAGAGGTGCTCGTAAAACTTTCACGTTCACGATTTATGCGAGAGATACGCGGAGACAAAGATTTGAGAGGAGTGAGCGTGGGCGCGGACACCTGGCGGCTCGTTAGTGTCGCCTGTCGCGGCTCGCGGCCGAGGGACGCGCCTCGCCCGCCACCGCCGCCATTGCCGTCGCCGCCGCCAAGCGTAGGCGGCACTACCGACATCCACTAGCTCATTTAATCACTCTCATTACCGATAACACCTGGTGATGAGTAAATAAGGCTTGTAACTAATTTCAATTAAGAGCTAACGCTCGCGGCATCCATCGGGGGTTACTTAAATTGATTCCGAAAAGCAACATGCGGGCAACTAATTGGATGAGTAATATTGACAGGCCATAACGAAGTTAAGATTGAAAACTTTTTCTATTGAAACAGTCATGACATCCTCAAGTACGACGATATGAAATATACGATAATGATTATAAAGTAGGGACGGGGAGCCTTTGTGCCGCACACAAAGGGGGTGGCGCGGATTACACGCCTGCGTTCATTATGCACTTAACTGCTTATTACGGTCGGAGCGAAAAGTCAAACAGTCCATGATCGTGTTCGTACTGACATTTATAGTCGTGAAGGTGAAAGGGCGAATGGGGCAATGGCGTCTGATGGAAATCTACTGGATTATTTTGTTTTATACGAAGGAGGACAAAGCTCTATGGACGCGAGTACGATCCGCGAGACGAGGTGAAGAGGCGGTCCCACGGTCGTGATAGCCCGCGGCCGGCAATTTACGGTCTCGGCGAGATACCCGTGGTGTATGGTCGTGACCGAGGTTTGTGGCACACAGCACGCGGCGCCCGATGCCCCGTCAGATAGCGCCGTGAAATGCCGCCTCACGACGCGCACGCTGTACTCTCGAATTCCGGCACGATTGCCTCGAGCTCGCTTTTTTATTTCAAAACGTGCTATGATGATGTCTGGCTGATCAAATCTCCTACGCCGTACTTGCATCGCGAGTAAAACGTACCAAAAATCAAGAAACATAGTTTTCGATGTCCTTGTGAATATATTCCATATTCGTATTCAGGAATGTGGTCGGATCAGTCGACATTCCGACAGTTCCTATTTTGCGTGGGCGTTGTATTAGTAAATACCGTGGGTACAATACAGTACAGTGTTGTTGGCGCCTGCGGATTACTCAAATAGTTACCCGTTCTAGGTAAGCCATTTAACTTCAGTAAACATACGATCACGTTTTTTAATTGTATGAGCTACTTGATTGAATGTGCATAAATTTAGTATAAGAATTCGGTGTTAATTGGTTATAAATGGCCGACGGCGCCGAGTCGGCGCGATCGGCGTAAAATTATCTTGTTCTCCTTTGTCTTTAATTAATGACTATTACATAAAAAAGAATCTCGAATATAACCGGCCGTAAATAATTACGAATTCCGGTAATTTAATAACATAACGCACGTGTCGAATAGTCATCAAATAGTATGGCTCAGGTTTATGTGGGACTGCAAAATATGATACGAAATTGAGTTATTATAAACTGCAATTTTATGCATAACTCAAGATCGCACTTTCGGTGTTGTAAATTTTGTGGTGCACCTTGCGTCTCCTAAATCACGCTTGTTTTGAACGTTTCCCTGGCTAATAACGACTGGCAATGATTAAAATTTACGTGGCGCGACCAAGTATTAACGAGCGCGCATTGCGCTTGGGGCTTGTTGCCGCAAGGCACACAATAAATCCTGCGAGATGCACCTGCCGCGGACACACATCGCCCGGTTATCTCGGCCGCATTTTTAGACTACGCCGGCAGCCCCGCCATGACGGTCGACGGAAACGAACATCATCAGGCTAGCTGCTGAATCAGGATGACGAAATGGCAATCGCACGCAGGTGTCAGGCGGAATGTTAAACGAGGCAGTAGTAAATGTGTTGAATATTCAGATTGTGTGTCAGTACATGGTCGTTTACGCGGCGCCGCGCCGGCGCAGGTGGCCGCGCTTCAAGGCTGAAATTCAAAACAGCCGTCATGCTTGCGTGAATTCTGGTCTAGATCGTGACTACTTATTTACAGATTCCTCAGTTTCATGAGATTGCGACGAAGCCTCTAATGCTCGCCACATAATAAATGTACATAACATTACTTACTAGTTGAAAAACATGTCATTGTTGAGAATTCATTGAGATCTCTTTACAAGAGTCTCTATAAGTCTTAAATTAATAAGCAATCGTAAAAGAGACTGTATGTATGAAGAATGAAAAAAAAAAACGTTAATTCGACCTCTACTTATAATGTGGTAATAAAGGATAATTTAGTGATAGACTCTAATATAAATAGAACTCAAAGTTCGATTGCATACTGTGTCAACAGTGTCAGCTAATGACCAACAAAGATACATAACATCCATAGTACAGGCACCCATAGCAACTCATTTACATGTAGAGCTCAGGTTTTTTACAGTATGCATGTTTTAGGCACCTAATATGCAAATAAGCTGCTAACCTTATTTGCATGTAGAGTTCTGTTTTTTTTTCAGTAAATTAAATGCGTGTTTTGAACTTCAGTCGCATAAATAACATAGCTATTTAATATTCAATAATGAATTGATTGTTTACTGAGAGATGCGTGTGACGCCACGTGTTGTGAAACTCAGCATCTCCGCTTTTACCTTACAGCGCTTGCGAAACACGCAGGTGCGCGCCGCAAAAACACCGACACGGCCGATTTCATTTACTTTTTATGCAATAGTATCTCTACATTCGAGCGGTATAACATTCGATTTAAATAGGCACTGCCAGTAAAAAGTCCATTACTAATATAAAACGATGGAATTGAAATCCATTACATTCAATCACTAGAAAACATGTTGTTATAGAGTTGTGATTGATAATAAAAATGTAGAGACATGGAAAAAGACGATTTAGGAACAAGACACGACGCGATATTAGGAAACTTATCACTATTGTATGTTCTATTACGAGAAATTATGTAAAATAATGAAATCTTAACAACTTGAAATGAAAATACAGAGACTCAAAAGATGTAGAGATATTTTAAAAAAATCGTAGCGGATGGTGTTAATTTTAAAAATCATGTTATCAATTTTATTTTGTCCTCAATAAACTCTCGAGAAACGAAATTGAAAACTAGGGTCAGGTTAACAGAGACTTAAAAATATGTAGAGAAATAGGGAGTTTTTGATTGAGAAAACATGTAACTGGGACTTACCGTGTGATTTGAGTGATGTGTGGTGGGTCTTTCAGAGCGGAGGATTGTGTTGGGTGCCGCGCGGGGTCCAAGCGGGCGACGTCGCGGCCGCGGTGGAGACGTGCAGGCCGGCGCCAAGGCCGCCTCCGCCTCAAATTGTCCTACGGCAGGGTGGTTCTCTAGCGCCGACTGCAGGTCACAGATGTAGTCAATGACGTGCTGGATCACCTCCAACTTCGAGATCCGCCTGTTCTTAGGCATAAACGGCACCAGGTCTTGCAATTTTGATAGGTACATCTGTACTTCAGCGTTTTCTCCATCTCGGTGCCGCTGCACGCGGCCTGCTGCGATCGCCGGTACGGACGCTCCGGTAGCGCACACTGCCGTTATGGCTTTCATCGTGAGAGTCACTAACACGAACACTGGGTTTACAAGGGTCACGGCGCGTAACGCGAGGGCTGTGTACGAGTAGCGAGCGAGGAATGAGGAGATGCGCGCGGCGACGTCGTATTTATGAGCATTGGTGGGGCGCGGGGCGGGCCGGGGCGGACCAATGGGCGCGCGGAGGGGGCGGCGAAGCCTGATTTTCCCATGGCGGCACGGCGGCGACGTCTGCCTTGCGCTGGGCGGCCCTGGCTAAGGCCGTTGCGCTCGTGACACGCACTTTGTCCTGGACTGTTTGTTTTAAAGCATATAATTACTTTTATTCTACATTTTCATTTTCAAGATCTGCGGTGTATCACTCACCGATCGCGTTCGTAATGAAGATGTAAGAAAGAGACTTTGTGTGAATGATAGTATCGGTGTAAAAATGAAAAAAGGCATGCTCCGATGGTTCGGGCATATAGAAAGAATGTCGAATGAGCGAATGACTAAACAGATATACAATGCGAATGTGGATGGTTGCAGAGGCCCAGGAAGACCAAGGCTGACCTACCATGACCAAATAGGTCGAGTTCTGTCTGATGGTGGGGTCAAAAGTCTTAGGAATCGGCGTGCATGTATGAAGAGAATGATGAAGGTAGACGAGGCACGAGAGGTTTGTCTGAACCGGGATATCTGGCGCTCTACACTCTCTGCCTACCCCGTTAGGGACCTGGCGTGAAGATACATACATACATACATTCTACATTTTCATTGAGTGACAGTTTATATTTGAAGACGAAGACTGCAAAAATTGCGAGTATTGGTAGATAGAGCTACGCAATCAGTTCGGCTTAACTTAGGAATGTAAGATGTTTTCGTTATCATAGATATGTATTAGATAATTTTTAATGGTGTTTAAATGTGAGACATCGTATTATGAGCATACCTATTGAATATATTTGGAACAGAGCTATAATGTAGAAGTAGCAGCGCACTTTTTAAATTAAACCCGGTAATTTAATTGTAATTGTAATTAACAATAGACTATAAGCTGGATTACATACACAATACTACATTACATTGTTACTATTATGTAGGTAAATAAAGCATTTACACTTACTTTTGTTACTACATATTTTATGCTTCTCTATATTACCAATTTTAACTTGTCGTAAATCATATAGTATTTGTGTGAAATGTGTAGTTTCAAATATAATGTATAAAAATCATCTTTTTAAAAATTTGTACACTTCAGTCATTATAATAGTAGTACAATAAGCATAGCTGTAAACAGTATCAGAATCAGAATTAGAAATTAATTTATTCAAACGAGCACCTCTTATGAAAAGTCTAAAATAAATTAAAGTTAGTAAAATTTAAACACATGTAATTTAAAAAAAAATAGAATACAGACTCTACACCTCTACATTTTATTTTAAAGCCGACACAAGTACATGAAATGATAAATACGAGTAATTATGTTGTTTCACGCAAGGACTGCTAAAAAATATATCAAAGTTTTTTTTATGTTATGGAAGTGGCAAACAAGCATGCAGTTCACATTGATGTTAAGTGATGACTGGAGCCTATAGACACCCACGAGGTCAAAATGCCTCAGAGCCGGAAATTACAGGGCCGTACATTACCACCTGACCGGAACACGACACCGGTGCTGAACACTGCCGAAAGAGTACCGGTAAAGTACGAAAGACATAATGCTCTACATACCCGAAATAAGTCTCCTTTCTGAGGTCGATGTGCAATATTTTTTGCTAGATACTGTCTTTACCCATTTAAAACTGATAATTTCATAATCCCTAATATTATAAATGCGAAAGTAACACTGTCTGTCTGTCTGTCTGTTACCTTTTCAAGTCCAAACGATTGAACCGATTTTAATGAAATTTGGTACAAAGATAGAGTTGACTTTGAGAAAGAACATAGGCTACTTTTTAAATGACATCCACGCGGGCGAAGCCGCGGATAACAGCTAGTATACAATACATTATTTAGGTAAACAATTCCCAAACGATGCTTGGAATCAGTTTAAATTTGTCGTAATTAGATCTCACAGGGCTAATTTTTTTCGTTGCTACGTGTCCCTACGATCAGGCTGTGTCATCGGGTGGTGGTGGGCGCAGGGCGGTGAGAGGGGGGGGGGAGGGGGAGTCGGGAACAATGGCTGTACGTGATGGCATCCACTTGTCGCGGTCAACAGGTCCGCGAGGCTGCGCCCGAGCACTTTTATATGTATTCGATGGTCGACTTTCTGAAATTACCGCTTTCAGATTTTAATCTAATTTTTCATTTTGGACAAAAATTCATTACAGATTGATGGTAAGTGAGTCAGGATATACAAACATCTACATTAAAAGTAGAGGTTACAGAGTTAACAATGTAGGCACTTGTAAGTCCTTAGATTATTTTCTGCGCCCATAACCAAAATTACAGAGAAATAATGTCAGTAGTCAGAATTCGACATTGTTAAAATTAACTGTATGATACAGTTTGGCACAGATAACAAATTTTAATAGATTAAGTACACACGGTAGTTCGTTGATGCCTACGAGCTCCATTATTGAAACTCTACCACCAGGAAGAAAATTCTGAGCTCTAACACTGATACTGTATTCTTTTTTCTAATCCTAAGTTCTCAGTGATGTGCGTGACTACTTAATTGGTATTTTTAAGTTTTTTAACGTTCAATGCCTAATTTTAAGGGTCGTGAAGGATTTCTATTGGTATGCAGACGAATCTTATTAAAATATATCGTGATGAGATCGATCTTTCTCAAAGCTTTAATTTCCCGTCATCTAATGATGGTCGCCAATCGATTACGGACAATCTGGCATGGGTATAATTTGGTGTTGGACCTATATTAATATTTATTTGCTTTGTTTGTGTGTGATGTGGGTGTAGCATATACACAACACGTATGTACCACATGAAATTGATGAGATATGGTTTGTTCATTGCACATAAGGAAAGAAATAGAGATAATACCTAAGTTGATTAAAGTAATTATACTCGATATGAATGTTAATGAAATGAAGCAAATCCGGCAAACTTGCAGAGTAGGTAGCCTAAGGAATATTGAGGTTCTTTGTTCCAGAAGTATGACCAATGAAACACTACAGTTATTCTACATGTGAACTTCATGGAGAATATATAAAGTTTGTAAATGAAAATAACAATATTATTCACACAACGCATACAATCAAAATAATTAATTTAAAAAAAATGTCGACGCGGCCATCGAACTCAAGACGATCGACTTAATACCTACTCCATCGAAAACGATATGTAAGTCCCAATAGATAATCTTATCTACACTTCACATTCGAGATGACCACACTAAAAGATCCGAAACATAATAACGAAGTGGACATAAAAAGAGCCAGGCAAAAAGTCACCTTGGAATCGGAGGAAGGAACTCAGGTAGTAAATTGCTTCATTTTGAGTTATTTCGGTCTTAATGTGATACACGGTCACGTATTGATTACTAAATCCCCAATTTGAAGGTGTAAATAGATTAATGGAATAATAGAGTATGCTTTATTATACGGGTAATAATGTTATATGTATTTTTCAACATTATTAAATATTTTATACAAATACAATATTGTTTGTATCATACGACACATCTAGCTTTTATTTCATCTAACTCTAAGTTGTGGAGGTGTCATAAAGTTATAAGTTTAACTTCCACAATACTTCGTATCATCAAGCCAAGCCATATAAGGAGCCCGTAGAGAATGTACTTACAGCGTAAAAGATTTTTGTAGCTAATGTCAAACTGCTTGATATGATGAATATAGGAGAACCCATGCTTCTGCTATATTCATCACTCATCACACCTATGTTATCTGATATTTAATCAATTTGGAGCCTAAAAATCACCGCATTGTATTGAATAGTAATAATAGTCAGAATTCAAAGTATTTAAGTGATCACTATGCACACAATACTGTTTAAATATATAATTATATCGTTTATGTAGTAATTACTTAATGTAGATAGGTCCCGGATAAGATACTCATCTGCAATAATTAGTATACACCCATTAGTTATATTACTGTACTTCTAGTCAGCCTAATGATACAACAGCTGGTATCATACTACTTTCAAATAATTGACGGTAATAACCTTTTCGTGTAATCAAAATAAATTGGCTAATTACACTATTTGTGAAAGACAGAGGATAGGTATGTATGTGTCTCTGTGTTTTATTTGTGAAATAATCCTAAGATCAGTATGTAATTCTAGTTGAAGATAAATCTAGATTACTGTAAAACGTGCACAATGTGACCATACAGAAAAAACACTTACCTAATTATGCTGATATGCGCTGCTTGTAATGCTTTGGGGGTCTGTTTAGGTATCTACCTAAAGATACTTCTTTTTTATATTATGAAAGTGGCAAACAAGCATGCAGCTCACATTGATGTTAAGTGATGACTGCTGTCTATATATATATATAGACACCAACCGTTACCTAACCGTTCAACCAGAGGTCAAAATGCAGATGCGTTACCACTCCTGAGGCTTAAGGTGTTATGCGTCTGTGCCGGGAATTACAGGGCCGTACAATTATAAAATAAGACTAAACGAAGTACTTATTACCTCTCTATTTTTTTATGTAATAGAAGTGGCATACAAGCATGCAGTTTACATTGATATTAAGTGATGACTGCAGCCTGTAGACACCCATACAAAGACCAAGGTCAAAGTACAGATGCGTTACCACTCCTGAGGCCTAAGGTGTTATGCCTTTGTGCTGGTAATTACAGGGCCGTACATTACCACCTGACCGGAACACAATAGTGCTGAACACTTCCATTTAGCGGCAAGTATATTAGGTAATGCTGTGGTGCCTACGCCCGCGAGCTCCGTCACTGGAGCTCTACCACCAGTAAAAATTACATCGAATGTAGGTAAGCAGACTAGTAGATACATATCTGGAACACGGTAGCCTTGAAAAATACCATGGTTGCAGACACTACCTATGTGGAGCAAAGTTGCCTACAATACAATCTCCATTTACCTACACGTAGCTCCACTACTGTTTCTGGAGCTGCTCAGATAAAACTTTAAAAAAGTTTAAGAATCATAAAAAAACAAATAGATAGGTACATAAACATTCCTGTGTTAACCATATTTGTATACTCTTTGGTGTTAACCTAAAAATATTTTTCGAGAAATTTAGTTTTTATGAGTAAAATTATTATTATTCGATGATAAACATTATTTGAAAGTACAAAAACTTGTAAGCTCTAACTAACCAGGGACATTTTCAAATAAAATCAATAAGTAATATTGGTAGCGCTTCTTGACATGTATAATAAATTCCGCCCGTTGTTTACGACTTTGTTTTTTATTGCGATGAAATCTTAGTAGCCAGGTAACGTAATTTATTTACTTAATTGTCCATTTATACATCAAAACGTGTCTTCACGGCTACCTCAGACATTAAAATTAGTGAGACAACATTCGTCGGTGAATACATGGACAGACACGTACAATTTTTGTGTATAATCTCTCATCAAAGGCACCTTGCTGTGCAATTTGTTACAGAATTATTGTCTTTGCCGGACAGGTATATCCTTATGGTCTTTTGTCAGAGAGCAACAGGTTTAAAAAAAATAGCGACTTAAACACCGAAGAGGACCTTTGGCGAGGTGTTTTTACGGCTTTATAGGGATTCTGGGCAAAAAAAAATTTTTGGTCATACCCTTTTTGTTCTCGCAGGTGTAAATGTTTATTATGTGTCGTTAAATGTTGAAGTGTGAAATTCTATAACAACAGACTACATTGTAATTATGTTTTGTATATAGTTTGGTACTGTATAGAGTAATAAATATAAGTAAGTGTTATTTTGAATTGTGCGAGGCTTTGTTTTGGGTGTGAGTGTCCGAATTTCCTGTTCGAGATTGAATTTATTATAGAAAATACATTTTGTAGAATACCGGTGTATTTCTCAGATAAGATTCAACTGAAACGGAAAATAACTTAAAATTAGAACAGGTTGAACCTACTTACAATATTATTCATTGTATTTTAAAGAAAAAGCAAGCATGTGTTAATGCGAAATAATATAAAGCAATATATTATTAATACCTATTTTTTTATGTAATGAAAGTGGCAAACATGCATGCAGCTCACATTGATGTTAAGTGATGACTGCAGCCTATAGACACCCACACAAAGAGCAAAGGTCAAAATGCAGATGCGCTACCTTTCCTTAGGCCTAAGGTATTATGCTTCTGTGCCGGAAATTACAGTCCCGTACACTACCACCTGACCGGAACACGATAGTGCTGAACACTACCATTTAGCGGCAAATATATTAGGTACTACTACTACGCTGAGGTCCTGGGTTCGATTTCCGGGTAGGGGGTTATCAGAGATAATGGTGAAAAAGCCTTTATCTCTGGTTCTATTGGGATTTTTCCATTTTCTGGAAATTTCCCAGTACCTCAAAGTTTGGTAATGTGCCCGGAGATGTCAACAGGCTCGCCACCTGTTACATGGGCCAAAACGATTGGCCTGTAACCGGCGAATCGTGGGTGTTTGCATGTATGCTTGAATGCATGCATTTACCTCTGCCTACCCCTTCGGGGATTACAGGCGTGAAGTTACATATATTAGGTAATGCGGTGGTGCCTATTCCCGCGAGCTCCGTCACTGTAGCTCTACCACCAGTAAAAAAATACCACCAGTAATTACGTAACCTACATTTTTTTTTGTAATTTGAGAATCGCAGTACAGATATGAAAAATAAATAAATTAATAAAGTGATGACCTACGCAATTATAACATTAGCATAGATAGCAAACTTATTAGTATCTGTCTGTTCGAATTTTTATTTTAATTTATTAAAATAATACTATAATGTATCCTTAGGAACAGTCTATGTACCTATTTAAAGTTTCTTCGTACAGATATACGTAGATTTTGACTATACATGCAAAAAACTCAGATGATTCAAATAAGTTCTCATTATTGTGTAAACAAATCGAAACTTCTGTCAATCAAAAATGTTAAAAACAAATTTAAAGCTTGTCAAACAAAATATGTATAGTTTTAAAAGTTCATTCACATCGTTACAACTACAATAAAAACAAAATGTAATATTGATGAAAATCGCTCAAAACGTTTGTTGAAGTGGACATAGAGCATTCGATATTGGAAACAATGCTACATACACGCGCTCCGCCACGTGTCAGAAAAGCGCGTAATGAGCCCGCACCTGCAGGTCACGTATTAAGGGATTTCTTGCACCCTCCCGTGGGACCGGAGGGAACCGTAATGCAGAACTGTTTGCTATGTCAATAAGCACACGCGGAGGAGTAATAAAGGCTGGCCAATATAGCCGGCGGTCGTTTATGGCTTCATACTGAATTATTTATCCTCGTAAGGTCACACAAAAAATAGTGCTGTAACTCGGATCTAGCGCATCACCTTGAATATTTGTCGTAAAATTTTCTAGTATTCAGTTGAAATGCGCGTAACATTGACTAGTTGAATATAAAGTGATTACAGCTTATACAAGGTCGCTTGGGGCCGTTGGCTCGCGTAAACTCTTGTTTTGATTGCACTGAATTGCATTTATACATTCCATAACTAATATTAAATATGTGAAAGCAAATCTGTCGGTCTGTTACGCTTTTACAGCCAATTACGGGACCTATTATGATGACATTTAACATGAAGAAAGTTTGAATCTTACTTTATGTGTTAAAATTAATTAAGAGCTCATAGCCGAGAACGCGGGAAATACCTACCTACCTACTACTTATTTACAGTTTTTTTTTATGTAATGGAAGTGGCAAACAAGCATGCAGTTCACATTGATGTTAAGTGATGACTACAGCCTATAGACATCTACACAAAGACCAAGGTCAAAATGCAGATGCGTTACCACTCTTGAGGCCTTAGGTGTTATGCCTGTGTTGGAAATTACAGATATAATGTTGTTTAAAATCTCAAAAGTACAATTTTTAATAATGAAACTTAATATTGTTTAAAGACTGCAGTATCCTTTTACCTTGATCGTAATATGTATGATTGTTTGCTACTTTTATAGCAAAAAAATGTATATGAATCAGGGTGCAGGCGATGGGAGCGGCACGCGCCGGGCACTCCCACGGCACGCGAGAGGGTGACTTTGCCCTCCCCACATAATGCAAAGGCCTTAATGAAACCCTGCAATGTAACCGACTGAAAGTGAACAAATTATTGTCACTGTTATTGGTATTCTTGATCAAATACTGTTCAATGGAATATAAATTACCACGGCGGCAGGGCAAGGTCGATATAATCTTTAAATCATTCAGATGTTTTAAGGCTTGCATAGACGAGTGTAATGACTTTACTAGAGGTTTCAAACCCACATTTTTCCTTATTCTGTGAAGAAATATTGTTGATGGACAACAAGGACATCTCAGTGAAACAAAGCAAGTAGTAAGAAGTACAATTTATGTACAATATTAAGTGTAAGAGTTACAAACTAAATTGTAGCGAGGAGGTCGGAGAAATTTGTTACCATTTTTAATACTTAGTATATTGTAAAACAATCCGCGTTAATCTGCGTTGCTCAAAGGGCAATAGAAAGAGCGATGATAAGGGCTTACGTAATGTGACCGGAAGAGAAATCCTTGGAGGAGGTCAAGACCAAAGTTACATGTGGAATTGAAGTGATCCCTGAGCGGAAGTGGAGACAAAATCTTAGCGCATAATTTACTTAATTAATTATGAGACCCAGTCTCTAAATTGTATTTCAATCTGTGTAAAGCGATTAAAAAACAATCAAGCTTTGTCAAAGTGCCCTAAAAGTAACTGAACCACTACAACTGATAAAAAGTCGTTAATTATTTTTGATTAGTGTACAGAAAGGATTTTACGGCGGAATGCGCGCACGAATTCCAAATGAAAACCTCAGTTCCTATGGGAATGTCCGTGTTCTCGTGTGAACAATGTAGCGTGGGAAGCGCAGGTCACAGGTCGCCGGGATAATTATGGACGAACCGATCGCCGGCGCACGCGCATCCCATTGGAGGCCCTCGAAATTGTACATCGTGATTTATAACAATTTTGCCAAATAAGGACAAGTTAAAATTATGTACATGGTCAACATTCTTAATAACGTATTGTTACATGTTATTAGCAGACATATCACAAACTAATTCTATAGTTGCCTACTCATAAGGATCGAATGGTTGACATAGGATGGTCAGGATGTTTGTGCAATCTCAGCTCTGACTGAAATAAAAACTACTAGGCCAAACTATGTTAATTTTTCTGGGACCTATTAGCAACTATTTGTCGATCGAACAAAAAACAATCACGTAAATTGTATCAGAAATTCCCGGTTTAATTTGCGATAGTTTCAGATCACCGGCAAGTTTTTCGATGGTACATACATAAAATAACATACGAACTAAATTGATAGCCTTCTTTTTGAAATCTTCAAACAAAATCAAAATAAAGTATTTTGAATATTGTTTGTAGTTTATATAGGTAATTGAATCAACAGACATTGTTCAAGTGGTTGAAATAAAGAACAAAGTTCTTAAAGTTCAACTTAGTAGAAAATAAACTTGCGGATTTTCTCGCGTATACAACACTCCCAAACTTCTTCATACACCCGACGTTTCGGTCGCTTTCCAGCTACCGTGGTCACGGGCTGACTCAGTTTGGGAGTGTTGTATACGCGAGAAAATCCGCAAGTTTAATTTCTACAATGTATGAAGCTCGCGAAAACCTACGAAAACGTTAAGTTCAACTTAATTAGGAGTTGATTACAAACACAGACCAATCAGCCTTTGGTTCCATAGTCGATGACTAGAAATCAAGCAATGAAAAAGCAAGAAGTTGCTTCATGCAATTAGAATCATGTTTGAATGCGCGTATGTGTAATCGGTATAATGAAGTTATAAACTTATAAATGAGTAAATAAAAAAAAACAGGTTACAAGAGAGCAATATTAACTAGTAGTCACGAATGTTTACATCAGGCGTGAAGGTAATTAGTCGTAGACTAAACAAAATTTCGATTAAACAAACATTTCCTTGACCGCCTACCCACTTTCTACAACTGTAAGATGATGAAACTGTAGATATGCCTTTGTTAATTTTTTCAAGTTTATGTCTCATATTTTTTGAACATGTTCATAAGTAATCATATTTGAATTTATTATAATAGACTATCTTAAGTAAAAATTTGTGTATGTACTTATATACCACATATTTTACATAGTTTTTCTTTAGTTGAAGATAGTTTATAGTAACATTGTTTTAATTAGATTTTTACTTATTTCACCAACCCTTCCTAAACACTAATGACTGAACTGTGCAATGCGGGAGTTTTAATTCCCAATAAGCGTAAAAGGCATTTAATAATGCACACGTCCGCTCACGTGCTCGTGCATTGAACAAATACCTTGCAATCTACGTAATGAAGACGCGGGAGTGCGCCCGGGGGAGGGGCGCGTGTCGGTCACGCGACCACGGTTTCATTTTCTTGAGGGTGTAGGGTGGAAAAAGCTTTTACATTCAATTCGTGTAACAATACTACTCATTACTATTGAAAGCTTTTTCTTTGATTAATTGGAAATGAAGTTTTGTTGGTGTATAATGTTGATTGATAATATAAAAAATTATGTAAGTACATATTTATATCTTGATGTTTTCTTTGATCTAGAGATCAGAAGCCTTTACGCGGGTTTACCAGAAATATGAGATACCTATTATCATTAATCTAACAAGAAGATGGAAGAAGATATTAGAAAAGGCTCGCGGGTTATCACGCTAGGAATTGAAACATCAAACGCATTATGTAGGTAGGAAGTTCCAAAGGAAAACGAAATTGGCATCCGCAAAGTTTGAACGCATGTACGCATATACTTAGGTATTGAGCACAATTTTATTATTGTACGGTCATGCGTTTGTCTGAGAAGTATATAGTAAGTTTAATTAAGGGTAAGATAACTTTTGACTCCTTTGCAAGAGTCGTCATTTCGTCGGATTTATGACTTACAGAGCGGTTTTATCTTTACCTGAGTTTATCTTCTAAGTATTCATAGTGGTAACCCAATCAAGATCCGACAGTTCGGTAGTGTATTCGGTTCTACATTTCTGTTAGATTATACCCATTTGATGGAAGAACAACGTTGTAGAAGAGTTGATTTCAAGTATTCAACTTGTAATTTTTCTGCTATTCATTGCTTTATTTCCAGCAGTTTATATAAACAAGAGTTGATCGCGAACAATGAGATCGTATTGCGATGTCAAAATGAAACTCCCACAGATTTATTATAAAAACTATGTCGATTTTCCCACAATCGTTATAATAATGAATGCTGGGGATCAAAGCGGATTGAATCGCTGCACAGGCTGTGACGTCACCCCGCGATTGTTAACCAAATAAGTTGGACCTTTGATTATGCATGTCGGGAGCTAAATTTCAAGTTATCACGTACAAAAGCGCGGGATGCGGGAGATCTGTTTAAGCTGGGAAGTACTGTATAGGGTGTTGTGACATGGCGTGGGAGCTGCCTCTATTGTGGAGGCACTTAACTCGGCTCTGATAAAGGAACTATAGAACCATTAGAGAGATTCGTTTTGCTCATTCGTTGTTGCTGATGAATGGACATTGGATTATGATACTTAAAGAGATTCGGATGAGGGGTTGCAACGGAACGAAATCTGACAGTATCATAACATCTACTGTAGTGGATTAAAAGTGATACAATACTTAATGTACAATGGAAGTCAAAGTTGTGTTCGTAACCTTGTAATCTACAAGGAAAATTCATAAACCTACGTGTCCAAAGGATGAAGATGTGAAGAAGTGAGAAGTGTCCAGAGCGATGAATTCATTGTCTCCATAAAATTGGATGTATTTTTTTAAAACGATAGGTTCCTGTGTTGAATTCATCTCTTCAGAATCCAATCATTGTTACAGAACTCTAGTAGGTTCTCAAGAGCATAGGGAGCTATTATTACGCACGAGAGGTTTGTCAGAACCGGGATATGTGGCGCTCTACACTCTCTGCCTACCCCGTTAGGGACCTGGCGTGAAGATACATACATACATACATATTATTACCAACGCAAACTCTGCACGAGTGATCAAGCGGCCAGTTCTCTGATAGTACGTAATGTGCCTGCTGCTAATTAGAAGAGTTTTGCAATATCTGAATTATCTGAATATATCTTGAAAATGACAATCAAGTATCCACTTCGAAAAATTTTGCATGCATATATCCACATAGGTTTACCTAATACAATTTTTTTATCGTGAAGTCATGTTTTTATCCTTAGGTACTCTCCTACTAATATCATGAATGCAAAAATATGCATAATGTTCTTCTTTCACGTGATAACGTTAAAGATAAGTTTGAGATCTTGGAAAGGACAAAGGCTTTTTTATTCAAAAGTCTATCCATATAGGCAGAGAATATGTAATAATACTACGTATAGAATGGACACTTCGACGTCTCGCCCGATTTGCACACATACACAACCCCTTCCTCTCTTATGGGCGACGGTTGGTATTTTGTACGTGGTACGCACACAGGTACGCGTGTAAATACACGTCACTGATGGATAGAAACCAAAATAAGCGTTTGTATGGAATTTTGGCGGAGTGTCCGCGGTGTGATATAGGGTTTCAACAGGAGATGAAAGTATATATAGGGGAGAGTCTGGTATATTGTACTGCCTGATAAATTGTACCACCTCAAAATTTTACACTTACTGTGACTTATTTTCTTTTCTGGCAACACGAAACTGAGCGCTGACAGCGCCCTCAACTACTTGTCTTTTTGTAACGGCCTCCGGCAAGAACATTAGTTTTTAGAGAAAAAAATATGTTTTGAGAGTCCTTCATACAAATATTGACGTGTGTAGCTAAGGAGATTACACAGTGAAAATGTACGTTACAATTTTGTTATATTTTTTATTGATTAGATTTATAATCACCGCTTCAACCATAGAGTTGCGAACGTATTATGTTCAGCAGTTATTTTCTGACAAATATTTATTTTCGAAAACTCTTAGTTTGGTAAATTGGACCACCAACAGTTGTTTTATTTGTACTGGTACAATTTACCCAACTTGTTGCTATATTTATTATTTTGTATTATTTTAGATAAAATTAAATGATGACCATGAATAGTATTTATAAACGGAAGAAGGAGGTTTCGGAAAGGTATTGTTGGCTCTGGAAAATAGTGAGATGAGCTAGATCCACCCACATATCTGAAACTAATTCGCTTTCAAAACCAACAATTTAATTTAACAATTAAATAAGTTGAGGGTCAAATATTGACAAGATAAAGTGCGTTCGTTGGTTTAAATGGGTTCACGGAACCTGTACATTGAATTAAGATATTTACGAAATTCTTTATACTATTATAATATGGTAAAAGAAAATAAAGAGTTTGATCTGAGTACCTCTATACTTATATATTTAATATTATGAAGCTGAAGAGTTTGTTTGTTTGTTTGCTTGAACGCGCTAATCTCAGGAACTACTAGTCCGATTTGAAAAATTCTTTCAGTGTTAGAGAGCCATTTATCGAGCAAAGCTTTAGGCTATACAACATCATGCTAAGATGAATAGGAGAGGGTAGGTAACCTTGCAAGCGCGCGAAGCCGGGGCGGGCCGCTAGTAAGTAGATAAATAAATAATTGTTGAGTAACGAAAATAATATTATAGAGTTAAAGTGATTTGTTCTATTTTCATACATAATTTTATTTATGTAATAATGTATTTAAGTTTGATAAATGTTTTCTTTTTTTAAGTCTATAATACATTTGTTCTTTTGTCACATTATGACAGTTAAGGTGGACGAAATTTTGAAATTTTTGTTAGCTTTTTTTTATTAATAATTAAAATATAATCAATTTATTTCGTCTATTTATTAAATTTCTTTATTTTCATTTACTATCACGTTAATAAGTCTCTTAAGTCTTAGTGGTACAATTTACCTAACCTGTGGTACATTTAATCCGACTAGTTGGGTAAATTGTACCGAAGGAAAGCCTTCAGGGAAACGCATATTGTGTGAAATCCGATAAAAGTATGGTGTTGACGTTGCGGCACATGTTAAATGAGATTCTAAACTATGTGAATCAAGATAAAGAACTTATTTAAATTAATATATTAATATCAAAAAAAGATATTTTGCAAAAACTGAAAACTGGTACAATATATCCGACTCTCCCCTACATTTTTGTTACACATTCCACGCGGACGAAGTAGCAAGCAAAAGCTAGTTCTGAATAATTTCGCGTAATAAAAATAATTTGGTCGAGAATTATGAAAAAACTAACAATGGAACAAAATCGCAAAACACGATCTCCATACCCATATGGGCTCGCAAAACCAATGAGCCATGCCATTATTAATATTAGGAGTGTAAAAGCACAGTATAGTATAAGCGACAATGAAAAAGCCCGGCTGGGGTGAAAGCCAGGTGCTTCTGATATCTTGATTCACTTTAAACTTACGAGTGTTATATGAATGTTGGTTTTTAGGGTTCCGTACCTCAAAGGGAACCAAAGGGGAAAAGGGTGATCTTATAAGGTTATAAGATCACACGTGCGTCTGTCCGTCTGATACTTGGCAGTGCAAGTGCAGACAATTTGCTCCAAAGGTACTGGGCAGATTGAGTTGAAATTTGTTGCACTGATGTCAATCGAAGTGACCCAAATCCACGAGTACATACCTAACGTAAATGTATTTTAAATAAAACATGGGAGCCAACTTTGCGTATAATAAAAGAAAATTAAAAAAAATCGCTATGTATACCAATCAAATAAAACGTATCATCATGAGTAGGAAATTTTTTTTATAAATTTAAAATTAATAATTTTGAAGGTATTTAAGATTGACCGAGACAACATTTTAAAACTGCAACCACTGCGCCAAAAAAAAGCAGTCATTTATTTATCTACACATTATGATAACCTGTAAAAAGTCTATACCTAGTATTTATGACAGCATAGGAAACTCGGCAGCCTGTGAACGCAAATCCGATTCGTACTTAACCGACTTTTTTGAACGCCCTTAAACCTTTGGCATCAATTATTCGTGACCCTAATTGCAGATGATGCGATATGACCTCATTGTGAGGAGTTGACGCCGCTATTGCTTTATTTGTGCATTTTTTTCTCGAGTGCGGTATAAAGGGTGTTGTGTGTTTGCTATTGTTGATCTAAGACGCGGTATTGTTGATACGATCCTATACTGTGTAGTGTGTACGGGTCCTATGAACGTTAAAGTTTAACGCTATTCACAGCTGAGTTCATAAAAAATGTTTTACCTTTCATTATATTTGTTGATAGGAATATTCGTTTAATTTTTCAAATTTATTGCTAAGCCTACAATGTTATTCCTGTCGGTTTGTTTACGAGAGCTGCATGTATGAAGAGAATGATGAAGGTAGACGAGGCACTAGAGGTTTGTCAGAACCGGGATGTCTGGCGCTCTACACTCTCTGCCTACCCCGTTAGGGACCTGGCGTGAAGATACATACATTGTTTACGAGAGTTATTCATTATATCCGGTATATACCTGTTGGTAGACTCCTGTGACGGAACTCGCGGGCGTACTTAATTTGCTCGCTAAATGGTAGTGTTCAACGGGATTATGTTTCGGTCAGGTTTAAACATAGAATTTAGGAGTGGCAACGCAATGTAGATCATTGCAATTGTTTTGTGTAGATATTTATAGGCTACAGTATCACATAACATCAATGTGAGCTGTATGCTAATACATAAAAACCAGAGGTCAAAATGCAGATGCGTTGGCACCCCTGAGATCTATGTGTCTTTGATAGTTATTACGGGGTCACACAATACCAGAACATGATAGTGCTGAAAACTACCATTTAGCGGCATACACATAGGTAATGCGGTGGTGCCTACGTCCTCAAGTCCCTCCACTAGAACTCTACCACCAGTGCATATTATAAAACTGACTATAACTTAATTAGCAAAATCATTTCTTGTTGCCTGGTACAGGTTTGATCATCTTCAACTAATGCAAAGTTTACGTTATTATAGCTTCAACCAATGCAAAGCTTTTATAAGGATTTCCCTTGAACTTCTTTGGCTGTATATATGATTTAAGCTTGATGAGTGGGAAGCCCTAAATTAGTGGGTCTTCCCTAAAAGGATCGAAGTGCTTGAGGGCATGGGTATTGTATTATGTCTATCTTTTGCCAAATTAATGCTCGCCACTGTTGTATTTCGTAATTATTCGCTAAAGAAATATTGGTAATCTTAGTTTTTTTTTTCTCCGTTTAAAGAGCTTGGTCAAAGACCATGACGCTCTAGTAATCTTAGTTAGTGGAGTGGTAGCAATTTCTTAAACTGGTCCTTGGTTATTGTTTCTCTCTTTTTTATTACAATTTACTATGTTTATGGTCTGTGTCACGTAATTACAATTAATCATCGAGCATAGAATGTAAGTGTACGGGTTCCCTGTATCGGTTATAAAATTTAGTCAATTGTTATTTAGATAGTGTATCGGTGAATATATGTGGTAAGTGGGTAAGGGTAAGGTAAGTGATTGCTATTTTTGATGATATTTGAAGGATACAGGCCTTTAGTACAATTTTGATATAAATCTGTTGTTCCCTCAAGATCTTTTATCCTTGTAACAGAAATCATTATGTAAGCGGCAGATGGATAAGTAATATGGTTCATGTCTATGCTGTTGATTTCTTCTCATTCGACTTTATCTACGACCAGTAAACGACTCACCCCTATTTTTTGTGTTTGATAAAATAAGTACGAGGTAGATGATGTATTTGTGTATATATAACTTTCTCATATTCTACTGCCTTTTGGCCTATGAATAGTCTCGTAAATATTATTGTAGATTGGATGTGTTTTGGTACCTACCAATAGATACTTAGGTATATATCATCAAAAGAACCTATTTTTGTTAGTTAAATGATATTTATTACTAAAAATTTCGAGGATTTTTCTAAAAATCACGAAAAAGCTTTAGGCAGCCACGACAAGGTGCGAGCTCCTGGCTCCCCTACATACTCCTCAGCGTATGTGAATCCGCGTGCGGCAGTATTCACACCGCGCAGCTGCCCCGCACTCGCACAGCTGCTAGTATGCAAACGCCCTAATAAACTAACACTTTTTATTACCAATTCGCGATTGGAATTAAGCCCAAATGGGCGTTTTATAGGTCATAGATTAGCACACCTAAGCGCCGACTTAGGATGCTGTTCTCACGTACACGTTTTTGCGTGGGAACGATAAAAATCTACAAGTCTACTTTCAGGATTAAGAACTTTAGAGGGAAACTCGTGTTAGAAAATACTGTTTTTTATGTAATGAAGGTGGCAAACAAGCAGGCAGTTCACATTGATGTTAAGTGATAACTGCAGCCACTCATACAAAGACCAGAGGTCAAAATGCAGATGTATTGCCCCCCCTGAGACGTTAGTTGTTACGTCTCTGTGATAGTTATTACGGGGCCATTCCTATATAAAACACAGCGGTGAACAAAGGGTGGAAGCGGTGAAATACCGGACTTCGAATAGTGTCAGTGAATTAATTACCCGTTTAATTTAGTAACATTATTAATTTTATTTCTCCACCAATCCGCATTGGAGCAGCGTGGTGGAGTAAGCTCCAGGCCTCCCCCTAAAAAGGGGAGAGACTCGTGCCCAGTAGTGGGACGTATATTATTATAGTATTTATTATTAATTTTATTTAGATTTCTAATCTTTAGTTATTCCTTTCGACAGACATAGGTTTATGTAAAAAAGACTCCTTTCATCGTTGTATGTTATCATCAACACTTATAACAAAGATGGTCATTGGGTATGTGGCGTGCATTTCAGATGTTGGGCACATGCGTGCGCGCACAGAGCGCCGTTGTGTGGACGTCTATATCTGGCGGGCGCACGTGGCTTAACATTTGGCGCCGGAGGGCGGCCCGCCCTATTCGTGCGTAACTCGTTTACATGTCTTTGTTTAAGTTTTTATGGATCATTATCATTAATTATTAAGTACTAGTTTTAATTTTGATAAGTTTTATTTTTTATTAGTTTTTCCCCGTGGTTCCACGTTTTTATGCCATGAAAGTGGACAGACATACATTTCACGTTGATTTTTTTATGTAACGAAGGTGGCAAGCAAGCTTGCAGTTCACACGGATGTTAAGTGCCACTGACATCATGCGTTGCCACCTGAGACCTAAGTAGTTAGGTCTCTGTGATAGTTATTACGGGGCAATATATTATTATCTAACGGGACCACGAAAATGCTGAAAACTACCATTTGCGTTAGGTAATGCGGTGGTGCCTATGTCCTCGAGCTCCTACACTTAAACTCTACCACTAGTAAGAGTTTGAGGGTATGAGAATACTGTAGTTAAAAATCTGCATAGAAACCCAGAGATATCAATGAAGAAGTGTTGCCTCTCATGAGAATTGTTACTTCTCTGTACTAAAATTTACATCTGACCGGAACATGGTACCGCTGAACACTATCATGTAGCAGCAAGAAGATAAGGTAATGAGGTAATGCGTACGCTTTCGATGTTCGTCACTGGAGCTTTACTTCCAATAAAAGTTTGTTTAGAAGTTGGTTCCAGAATGTCGTCATATCATATGAATAAAGTGATACACCTTTATCACTTTATTCATGGCACTGATCGGCTCTTAGGAATTATAACATGACGATATAGCTTTAGTCGTCCTCATGAATGTAGCAAACACATACAAAAATAATAATTCAAATCGGATTGGTACTTCTGGCGATTAGCTCGTTAATATTAGCAATCAAACTCTTCATATGTATTAAATTACATAATGTATTTGTTCCTTTGTATTCTTTAAACTGCCGTGGTGGTAGAATTGGCAGATCAATACTGCTACGCTAAGACTCTTGAGATAATGCCCCAACATATTTACTAACATCGCCGGAAAAAAGTAGCGCACATGGGTTGCAGATTGACGATGTCTCAATACTATCCGGAACCGAATCTCTACCAGTACTTACGCCAGTTACTTACTATACTACTATAATATATTTCGATTCCCAAGTCGGCGAGTAAATGGTTTTGGGATCTTTCTGATTCAGAATATTCCGTAGTATAGTAATATGCCCTACGAATTAAGCGTAACCGGCCCATGTGGGTAAGCCAGTCATTCTTTTGAAATGATTGAATGTGCATATATTAACTCACCTTTTTGGGCAATTAGGTATGTGAGTTTTCAAGACTGTTCTGCCTACTCTTCAGTTTCAGTTTGGAAAAGCGAAAATATAGACACGAAGTTAAGTATAATTTAAACATTATAAACGCATTAGTATTGTGAGTAACTGGCGTAAGTATTGGTAGAGATTCGGTTCCCGGAAAGTGTTGAGACATCGTCAATCTGCAACCCATGTGCGCTGCTTTTTTCTGGCGATATTAGTAAATATTTTGGGGCTTTATCTCAGCAACACTTGTTCATCTTATGCTTGTTTAGAGGATTTAAGAATTAAGTATGAAAACATCGACTTGACAACCAGGAAACAAAATGATATTTTTTACTACGTTGAAGTGATTGATACAGTATATGCACATTATAAAGAACGTATCTATTAAGTACTTAGCCTACAACTTATTTTACCTGCCTCGGATTCGCGCGGGTACAATGTAGGTTGATACTGGTAATTTGAT
The DNA here is from genome assembly GCA_036365455.1 of Macrosoma leucophasiata. Classification (NCBI taxonomy): domain Eukaryota; kingdom Metazoa; phylum Arthropoda; class Insecta; order Lepidoptera; family Hedylidae; genus Macrosoma; species Macrosoma leucophasiata. The sequence goes on from JAWQUS010000024.1 coordinate 14,098,328, forward strand.
CTATTTTTTTCGGTATATCTATCGCGACAACTGTCAATCGACTGACCGTTATGTCAAATGCCATAAGATTTACATTAGAAATGTTAATACAGTCGTAAAGTTTTTTTTAAACTTCAAATTTTACTCGCTACAAAAAATTTTTTTTCATATTAAATCTTCTTCGGATAATTACAAATACCACAATAAAATTTTGTCGTTCTCGAAGTTCACGCTTAGCAACACATTTAGCGGTTCATTTTTATTTATATAGATAGGTACCTACATGTTTATGCATTTATGTATATCTTACGATTTGCAAGTTATTTTTTAGTTTCCTGTAATATATTATACTTGAGTTAGTATAATGGGATTGCGTAATCGAAATCTTAGAGACATTCGTCGAACACTTCCGAAATTCTGGAACTGATAACCTTACCAAAGGGAAATACCTAATACGTATTAGGTAGCTACTTACCGATCCGTAGAACTAACTCGAGACAGTACCAGTAGTAGTCCAATACCATGGGCCATCACCCTATTTGTCTCTTCGCTTTTGTTTACTTGGTGACATAGAGCAACATGGGTCACCGGCCGCGGCGGACCGCAGGGGAGTAGTTATATGCAGGTTTTCCCCTTTGTCAAAGTACAAGCCGAAATGGTCCTACGCCTGTCACCCAGATATTTAAGTGTGTACGTGAAATTTTTTATGTATTCTGTTAAAGGTCAAGATGTGAGTTTCATAGTTATAGACGATTTTTGTAGTGTGTGTGTGTATCACACGTAGTTCCCCCCGCAATAAAATGACCTATTTTTGCATCGGTAATAAGCGCTAAGCTACCGGTGGCCCGTGTTGCTCTATGACTTGGCGATCTCTACGTTCCTAAGAACTATTCACATTAAGACTTAATTCCTATGCAGATGTCTGACTGAAATAGCCTGAGTGTGGTTTGTGTGTTTCGATCTCAAACCCGAAGCTATGGAATGGTTGCGCAGCCTGGGTGTAGAGTTGTAATTTATTCACTATAAATTTAAAAATTGTTTTTGTTTTTAACAATAAAATAATATTAACTGCGTTGTTATTACAGTATGATTTATACAATTTCAAGACCTACAGTTATAACAAGCCTTGAGGACAGTTAATCTAGAAGACAGGATATGAAAATCAACTTGTTTGTAATTAAGATAAAATAGCGACTTGAGTTTTAGATTTAAATATTTGTAGACAAGTACCCGTACTAGATTTAATCCTTCTAATTTTAAAAGTTGGTATTTACTCGTACATCAATACATATGCAATATGCGTATAGTGAAGAAAACGAAACTTTATGGGAATCGAGGAATCCTCATAATAATTATTCATCCATACAGTGATATTCAATAAATAATATACATGATTTATTACGATGAAAGGGTATACCCAAAACTTACGCCGTAAGCGTATACCCAATAAGACAATTACTTTAATATGGCCTACGTTCCTACCTACTCATAGATTTTAAGTCGGTGCCAAGCCAAATAAAAAAAAATTGAGCCTATTTCACTGCGTTTCAGATAGACGCATTTGATAGCTACTGCAACAACACAACATAAGTCCTAACGCGCGGGCCGCATTATTGGCTTGGCGCCGACTTCAAACCTATGAGTACGTAGCCCAAATTAAAGTAATTGTCTTATTAAAAAGATTTCGACGAATTGATAACCTCCTCCTTTTTTCGAAGTCGGTTAAAAACTACTGAAATTTCATCCAAACTTGCCCAGTATTGACAATCGGCGAGCCCAAAGGGCTCTCAGTCTGTGATGAGAACAACGCTCAGTGATTCGTAATTTATTTTTCTAAATTAATTTTTCACATGAATTGACTGTAACGACTTGTTTATTGCCCGATTCAGATTTCATTTCACTTTTTATTATGCTTGAAGCCTATTTTACGGTAATATTTAGAATTTCCACGAAACTGACGAAGTGATTCACCTGAGTGATTGATAGCGAAGTCACTAAACTCAATAAAGAGTTTTGATTGATACAACATCCAAATTTCTCTTACCACCGTATGCACGTGAACACATCTGGACACATTCATTTCGCCCCTAGCATTTTGTCTGATTAATGATAGCAACATTGTGTCAATATTTGCATAAGAAACGGACAAGAAAGGAACTTATCGTTCCGCAGATCTCCTTGTTAGCTCCATTATTTTGATGACTTTCGACTTGAGTTACCTTTATCAATTAAATGAATAAATTTCTACCTTTCTCAAACGTGATAAAGTGCGTTTTCGTTTTATTATGTCCGTACGAAATCACATTGCAAAAGTTTACCGTAAATCCAGACGATATGGTTCAAATTGGTTAATTTTAGCTTAGAATCCAGGTCGCCACGCATTCGAGGTCCAAGCCAAGTTGTCGGACGCGTCAATAAAAATATTCATTAGCTCACACTCTATTTAACAGTTGATGAGACATCCCTTATCAAGGATGTCCATCGCTGTAATACATTTCATGCCTTTTGAGAAACTTAAGATTGAAAAGATTTTGAATCAAGTGCATAATTGGGAATTTGAAAATAAAAAATGTATTGATTTTTTTTATGTTTTATAAAATTTTGTTATTAATTATATTGATGTGTCATGCGAAAAACTGAAAAAAAAAAATTATCATTTAATTATCAGCAATTAAAAGTTGATAAAATTTAAATAAAATCACATGACTATGAACGCGCCACGATTGGTTACCCCTAATTGTGACGTCATAATGTTATAGCTGTTCAAGAATAGTACAGCGTTTACGGCAATAACCTACATGTAACTTGACAATCATATCGAAATTGCTAAAAAAATTTTTAGTTGATTCCGTGTAGGTATGTGTGACAAAGGATTTATAAACGCAAGGTCTGATAATATTCCTGATGTTGATATACTCGTATTTATGACCACCAATTTTTTGACAAATGATGTTCGGTTCAATTCTGCTTAAGTTCGAAAGTAAGTAAGTTTAATCATATCATACATCTATACAAATAAATAAAAATGGAGTGTCTGTTTGTAATATTAAAATAACCGCTTTTTACTAAACGCATATGTATGTTTACACGGTACATATACCAAAACAACATTTTTTTAGAATTTTTGTCTGTCTGTCTGTCTGCCTGTTTGGCGAGGCTAATCTATGGAACGGCTGGACCGATTTTGACCAGACTTTCACTGGCAGATAGCTGATGCGATAAGGAGTAACTTAGGCTACTTTTATCTCCATACATCCATACATACATACATACCTATATACAAATAAGTAGAATTGGAGTGTATCCAACTTTGACGGAACTTCCACGGGTAGGTAGCTGATGTAATAAGGAGTAATTTAGGCTACCTTTATCTCCGTACATCCATACATACATACATACCTACATACAAATAAATAGAATTTGAGTGTCTCCGATTTTGACGGGACTTTCACTGGCATATAGCTGATGTAATAAGGAGTAACTTAGGCTACTTTTATACTAGCGTAGCGGCCACGACTTCATCCGGGTAAATACTGAACAATCATATTTTTTCTCACGTGAACGAAGTTGCGGGCACAGCTAGTAAGTTATAAAAATAATGTTATGATATACTCGTACTTACGTTGAAATAATCTTCACAACAAAAAAAAATCGATTTTGTTTTTGGATTATCACGGTGCACTGCTTGAAACCATTTATTTCGACGTTTTTCATCTTGGGGAATATTTAAAACCATTTGTTTTTGTAGTATTCGTACATAATGGTACAAAACAAGAACGATAACTTTTAAGATTCGACATTTTCAATATAAATTTGTGTTTTTATATCAATGTCAACAGAATTAATTAGATCAAAACACTGTACGTATTGTCTCTGTATCAATTACTGAGTGGAAACTAACATTATGACGTCACATGCACTCGGGTTTGTTCGGGAGCTGTCGGCGTGTCTTCGGTACTGGATTAAAAAACTTATTTTTATTTTGATATAACTTATGAATTATTGCAAAAACAAAAAAAGGTTTTGTTATAAAACTTAGGTATATACATATTATCTTTCTATTTATCGCCATTTTTTTTGTTTTCAAAATCCCAATTATGGTTTCTGATGGTCTTTAAAGATACTATTTTTTTGTTTTATAAAAAATTCTTGAAGTTAAGTCTTTTACTTAAGTTTTCTTGGCTTTATATGTCGGAACTTTTAAGTTAAGGGCGAAACTAGTTTATATTTTTTATGTTATAAGGTCGACAGACAAGCAAACGGGCCACCTGATGGAAATTGTCACCGTCGCCTATGAACATTTGCAACACCAAGGGAGTTGAGAACGCGCTGCTAGCCCTGAAAGACTCTTGACGCCATTTTTGAACAACCCCAATTTGTAGCACCGAGGGATCATCTCAAAGGGAAGTTCGTTCCACAATTTACACGTTCTAGACAGAAACGAACGTGAAAATCGCACCGTTGAGCACTGCCAAGATTCCAGTTGTGAGCGTGGAACTTCTCTTTTCGGCGAGAAGTGCGATGTAAGAAGTGAGACGGTGGCACCATGTCATATAATTCAGCAGAGCACTCGCCGTTGTAGAGACGGTAAAAAACGCACAGACTCCCAACATCTCTGCGCAGTCTCAGATTCTCCAGTAAACATTAAGGACTAGAATTTGGTCAATATTGTCAGGGGTTTGTATCATTGATATTTTAGAAAAATAAAGCTTACAACCAAAAATTAGAATCGCTCGCCATCCCTAAGCAAAACTTGTCCTCATAAGCGAACTGATTGATGCAATGAAAAATGACGAGACAACGTTTTGAAAAATTATGTCCTCGAAGGGCAGCTTTGTAGAAGTCCGAATAGCATTTTATATTACTTGCATTATTTTATACGACGTGTCACGAACGAGTTCGGTGTAATGGCCGACTTTGTGCGGACCTGATTGGGGTGTTGACCGCTCTTGAGCTTCGTCCGCGTTTGTCTAGTGGAAGTCGTCATTTATCTGCGTCTTATTTTTAGCAACGTCTCGTTTAGCTTTATTTAGATTTTAAATGATTCCTACTAATGACTGTAACGATATTTTTTACTGGTGCTAGAGTTCCGATGTTGAAGCTTGAGGTTCCACCGCATAACCTAATCTATCTGCTACCAAATGTCGTTCCGTACATTTATGTTCCGGTTCGATGGTTTACTGGTGGTAGTGCTCCAGTGACGGAGCTCGCGGGCGTAGGCACCAGCGCATTACCTAATATACTTGCCGCTAAATGGTAGTGTTCGGCACTATCATGTTCCGGTCAGGTTGTAATGTACGGCCCTGTAATTTCCGGCACAAAGGCGTAACACTTTAGGCCTCAGGAATGGTAACGCATATCTGCATTTTGACCTTGGTCTTTGTGTGGGTGTCTATATGCTGCTGCATCACTTAACATCAATGTGAACTGCATGCTTGTTTGCCACTTACATTACATAAAAAAAGATGGTAATGTATAGCCCCGTAATTACTACCACAGAGACATAACAGCTAAGATCTCAGGGGTGGTAACGCATCTACATTTTGACCTGTGGTCTTTGCGTCTTTGTGCATGGGTGTCTATAGGCTGCAGTCATCTTAACGTCAATCTGAATTGCATGCTAGTTTGCCACCTTCATTACATAAAAAAAATAATTGAATTGAACAGCAGAAAGTAATGTAGATCAATACCATTGTATTTTAAATTACTCGATCGTGAATGCAATATTTCTGTCGCAAGCTTGTATTATGCAAAATCACGGATCAAATATATATTCATTGTGTTTAATTCATTTTTATTCGATCGTTAAAAAGAAAATATTGACATATTTATTGTACTTGTTATCGTAAATCGACTGTGAAAAGAAAATTAAGATTGTGGTCGGAGTGTTTCCTTTGTGATATTTTGCCCTGGGCATCAAATCACAATCATTCACTCAGTTGCGAGTAACAAATGGTTGGTGCCACGGGGCTTTTTAGCGGGTAATAAGCTGGTGCGTTCATAATGGCGATAAGAGGTCGTCTCGTCATCGCCAGCGATTTGTCTATCCGTCGCGCCAGGTGTCCGGCCAGGTTGTCTGTCTGTCCGTCCGCTCATTTGTCTCCTGCTATTTTAAATCGGTTTGTTTTTGTGTCGACCTACTTGGATTCATTTTTAGATATGAGAAAATGTCTGGCAATTTTAAATTGTATCCAATTCTCATGGCAGATGATGTGTAATTTTATATGGTGTTTCAGATTTAATATGAATTTTTGATTTGATTACCATTTTGATACTTCTAGGTATATAATATATTTTATATCACTACAAAAGGTTTACCTATATTTAAAAAAAAACTTGTTTCTTTTTATACCATGATCAATTTTTTTTGTGGCATACAATTACATATAAATATAATGCCTAAGACTTAAAACAATCTAATATCAAAAATATTTTGTAATGTAACAAAAGTGTCGACTGAGGCAGCCTGAGACCCCAAAGAGCAAAAAAAAATTTAGACTTTTTGCAAAATATAAGTTGGTTTTTTTATATACATATGGAAGGTGGCAAACTAACTAAGTGTTTATTGACTTTATCGAGCTCCGTTAGTTATCTATTAATTGCAATCATTATGTTCACCATAATGAATCGGCATTGTTTTATTGAAGCTAAATCATATGTTATGAGCATTTTGGCGTGGAGGTTTCAGCATCCTTATTTCGCAATTATCTATGTTTCAATTCAAAAAACTAATGGGGAAGACAAAATCGTAGTAATTAAATACTATTTATCTTTTTCCAACCAAAATCTTTTTTAATGATATAAGTTATTATAGATCAATGTTTGGCAACCAAATTATCTGATTGATAATGAAAATGTGTCCAAAGATAAAACACGTTGATCTAGAAAGTAAATATTTAAAACTTGTATTGGGGATGACCAGGTTAGGAAATAAAAAGGCTGGTAAAATTATTAAACGAAGAGCCAAAAATCATTTGTAGGTCGCATCTGGGGTACCTACAAGTAGACCTGTAGATCTTCTACAGTGAAAACGGATGCTAATATTAAAGTTTAAAAATAATTCTTCTTTTGTTTCATGTTTTTATGAAGAAGGTAAAAAAAATAGTTTTCAAAGGTTCAGCACCAATTTTAACCACGTTGTAGAGCAGATGTGATCGGCATGATGCCCAGAAGGAAGAAACACAATGAGGTAGCATTTATAGTCTTTTTACGAGTATCGATACTTTGACGGAAACTTTCTGCCACATTTGGTGATCACCTTTCTTTAGAAAGCTATAAGCGCTAGTTGTAAAACATTTCATAAAACAGAGTTGTTATCATGCCATATGCGCTACGCGTAGGGTTGCCACCTTATCATGAAATCAAATGAAATGTATGAATCAATGAAAGTAAACCGAACATGAAAGCGAACAGAGGTGTTGGATTATTTATTATTTTTTTAAACGTAACATATTTTTAATCTACTTAATATGAATTTTGTAATGGTACCTACCCTTACTAATTTTAAATGCTAAAATAAGCTAGTTTTCGGCAGATTAGAACCACATTGGCACTTCAAATTTTGTAATAAAACGATTGTTTTGACATCTTCAATTGCTAAGGTTTTTCAAAAATATTTAAAAATTATTGAAAATACATATTGTAATTAATTTTTATAACAAACTCTTCTTCACTTTTTCAATTAATAAGCAGCATTTCATTCATTTTTTTCATAATTATTGATTATTTTTATTTATTCGTAGTAAAACTCATCATCAAACCCGGAGTGGTGACAGCCCTACTGCACACCGAACTGTTCCCACACGTGTAAGGAAATGAGCACATTTGTTCATAGGCTGTCGCAAATCTGTGCGGCACATTGCTTGGCATTATCAATCGGTGGCGTGCCATATGCGCTGATAACGCTTTGTCGAATCTACGCGAAGCTTACCTTGAAGAAGGCATTTGTTATTGCTCTAGTTGAAAGTTCTGTGATTATGATGTGGGTATGATTAGCTCAGGCAAAACTTGAACGTCAAGAGTGGCAATGCATTAAGAGCTCTAGGTTTTGCTGGTTTGCCACTTTTTCATCTGTATTCGATAGCATTTGTGAAAAGAATTGACGGGAAAAAATGTGATGAACGGGTTCATTGTTGATATGAAAAAATATGCTAGTGTCCTCTTTGTTTTTCTTATTCCTTTTTTGGTCTCAAGGACTGAGAGCTTATGTTAAAGCAGCGGTAAGAATTCAATTCATGTTTTTTAATCTTAATTGTTTTTTTTTTATCGATGAGCCACTTAATAAATCGTTTTAATCTTTTTTCACTCAGACTATTAACATGAATTTTATTGGTCTAAGTTTTATAATTTCTTGTCCTTTTTTCGTATTAATCGTTATATCCGTATTTACACGAAAATATGTTATCTTCAATTATCCGATAGTTAGGATCAAGTTATGACGCAATACAATGAATATTTGAAAAAATAATGAAATTATCAGGCGAGTGCTTTTGGTACAGGCATAAAATACTTAGCAGTAAGTACTTGGTAGTACAGGTGTGTGTACTAATTCTTTAGGTGCAAGCAGGTGCTATATCAGTTTATTTGTATTTATAAAATTGAGTCATAAAGATAAGCGATTAACGCAGTTTCTTATCAACGTAAGAGATTCTCGCTATCGATAAGTCATTTTGTTTACAGTTTTTAATCCCCGAGAAATTTGTCAGTCATCAAAAACAATTTATTCTGATCATGACATTCAGAAAATAATAGGTATGTTTTTTGTTTTAAAAATCACGGCTTACTTAAAATTCAATTTAAAAAATACCATTTTTAATATATTATTATATTGTAAAAATATAATTAAAAAAAAATTTAAACGCTCATCATGTTTGTGAGGATATAACGTCATAGAGGTTGTAAACAAACTAATGGTAAACGTCATCGTCATGTTTTGAATAGTAGGTATACTAGTGACGTCATAATATGACAGACAATCTAAATGCCACTATGGTTGACAACGTTTATATGGGTCGAAAAACTATAAAAACTATTATTCAGCATAATAAAACAATATTAACGAATCAGGACGGCCACACAAAACTGCGATGCGACGCCGCATCGCAGGCGATGTATTCGTACAAGCTCGCAGATATTTGCGATGCGATGCGAATTCGCTGTTATGTGTTGGGAGCCGTTAGGTAAGGCTTGTTTAAAAAAAAATCAATACCGGCATTCGAATTGGCCGCTTAAACTTGTTGTAATTTTTAAAAAGCTGCCAAAAAAATTTGGATTAAAAAAATATATCTGGGCATAATTTGTGTCAGTACCTAAAAAAAAAATTCATAGGTATTCAAACAACATCTAAAGTTCAAAATGTTTTTTTCTTTGTAAAGATAAAATAAAAACAGCAGAGGTAGCAGAGTGTAGCGGATTGCGAATATTATTACGTACCTGATATGGAGGTAGTCCCATGAAAAAGGTTAAAAACACTGCGTAACGCTGGTATTTCAGCAATAACAATGTAAGGTGTAATAAACTTTTGAAAAACACTTCGAATTCTGAATTATGTTTGAATTCATTGTATACCGAATAATTGCCACCGGATGCCCCAAAAAAATAAAAGATAAAAAAAATGTTTTGGTTTCTCCTCGTTACCATAGATCAACCTGACAAACCATTGCAAAAATATTCACCGTATCTATCCTCATGTATGTATGGATTTTACTATTCTCAAACGCCCAAAACAGTATTTGACGTCAAGTAAAACGTTATACGCCACAGATAAATAAATGTATGAAGATCTGGTATTATGCAATTCAAATGTTCACTTATGATTGACAAGTACAGGTTGCCAGTATCCGATGGACAGGTGGGCTGCAGCAAACGACAGATTTTCCTGTCATACAAAACTTTCCCATAATCAGCTTCTTATTCTAATCTTCTTATTCTATTTAAAATAATACACGGTGTTCATTCAAATCAGTCATGATTATTATTTATCAATCCTATGCTACTTTGTTCGTGTTGCATATATCTCCAGTTCATTTTTTCATATTTTACACAGCAACATAAAACTACTGCGTTACAACTACAGAAAAGCTAGAAATTTCTGAGCTTCAGGTATCTACTTAAGCCATCATCTAAATTGGACAGAGTAGTATTGAACGCCATACGGGAGGTAGAAAAAGTTTCAATGCAGAAGCGGCGATCTCTTTTTATGTGGGTGTTAATGGGCTCTTGGTACTTACTATCATCAGTGTGAATTGCATAATATAAACATTTGTAATGCATGTAGTCCAATTGCACACAAACCGCCTTGGTGGTTTTGTGGTGACAGACAACTACTGCTTGTTAAGTGTTTATTAGGACTTTCCGTTACCAAGGTACCCAGTCAGTATGCCCATTACCCTCGGAGATTGGTAATTTACCCAGCACTGGCTGAAACTAAAACAGATTTGGAAATACTCATAAATGAAATGGATAAAGTGTTCAACAAATTTGACATGACAATCAACACCAGTAAAACTAAAACTATGATATGTTCAAAAGGAACACCAGCCAGTGACCCAATTAGAGTAAATAATGTAAAAATACAACAAGTTGATAATTTCAAATACTTAGGAAGTGTTATAACACAGGACTCCAGATGTACGCAAGATATCATAGCAAGAATTTCTATCGCAAAGAAAATGTTTATCAAAAAAAAACACTTACTAAGGGCAAGAATAGCTACCAAAGTAAAAAAAAGATTGATTAAAACTTATATATGGAGCATTGCCCTATACGGAAGTGAGACTTGGACCTTGACACAGAAGGATAGGGATCGATTGGAGGCATTTGAAATGTGGTGTTGGAGGAGAATGGAGAGAATCAGCTGGACGGAGAAGAAAACCAATGAAGAGGTACTTGCTTTGGTAAAGGAGGAGAGACAAATTTTGAAGATGATAGAAAACAGGCGGGGCAGAATGCTGGGCCACCTGGTGCGACACGACGATTACATCATGACAATCATGGAAGGGAAAATTGAAGGAAAGAGAAGCAGAGGGAGACCAAGAAGAAGTTATATTGACCAAGTAAAGGAAAAAGTAAAAGTTGTGTCGTACCAGGATGTCAAGAAGTTAGCACAGGATAGAGAACGCTGGCGGTTATTCCACCGACAAGAGCATAGCTCTTAAATATAGAAGAAAAAAGAAAAAGGTGACTGGTCGAATCATAGGTAGGTGTTTACTGCAAATCGTTCGAGAAATACAGAAATACTGTTGTTATGGGTGAATTCTGAAATATAAATCGTAAATTAATACCACGTTAGTCTCAGCGATCAATGGTAAGGGCTATGTTTGGCGTTTCCCTACTGGATTCAATCAATTCATAGTTAAATTAACAAAAAATTCACACTGAGAATTTGTCCAAAAGAAAAACAATGTAACAAACCCATCATGAACTGAAGAATATCAATTTCGAACATGTATCATAGAGAGTATGTATTTATCCATAGATCTCCCTTTTCAAAATGGTAAACATAATAAAACGTAGATTTGTTTTAATTAAAAATTGTTTTGATGTCGACAGGATAATACATATGTGTTTCTTATTCAGTTTCTGAAACAAAGTAACTTTAAATACTTTAATCATAACATAGATGTTAAGATATCACACGCGCTTCGATGCCTACCAGCGCGCAATGTTGACAGATGTGCATGGTAGCCGATATCTACGTAATGAGAGATTTCGCGGCGGCCATATCGCTCTAATCACTGCCAATCGGTTCACACATGCCGGTCACCCGTGACTTGGCTCGGCATGAATTTTACTGATGTCAGATCACTAATTTGATCGCTTTGATGTGCGTTTTTGGACCTAACGAAAGAAGACGGATGCCACATATACGTCATACTCGTACCTGTTTGCAAAAGACTTTGACAGTACCTATTTTCACCAAATACAAGACCTTATTCTTTATGCTAACGAAGTGACAAACATGCGTGCAGTCGATATAAAATAAATATTACAGCCTATAAATATCAACACATTAATCAAAAAGTCCAAATACAGATATATTGACTCTTGAGGTCTAAGATCAAAATCTTTATCTTTCATCTCTTTTATTGAATCACGATACAATACTACCTATCTAAAATAACTAATAGATAACTTGATTCATATTATTTTAGACAAGCTTTCGGTGCGCAATGGTGACAGATGTGCACGATAGCCGATATCTACGTAATGAAAGATTTCGCGGCGGCCATATCGCTTCAATCACTGCCCGTCCGTTCACACAAGCCAGTCACCGGTTACGGTGGATGACGTGGTACGGACGGAATGGATTTGTTTAACAATTGTTACGTTCATACATGCATAGTACATATTATTATATATCCATCAAGTAGACTAGTAAGTATGCTTCTCTAGTTTGTTTGTTGTCTTGTTTGGGTTTTTATTTAAATAATAATATGATGACCGTTGGCATTATTATGTTTATTATCTGCCATTGATTATTTGCAATAAATTGATACTGTGGAGACTTTATGTTAAAACTGAATTAAAAGAAATAACCATTTGTATTCACCTGCATGTTGGGAGATAAAATATATTTAATCTGATTAGTGATATCATCACTAAATATTTTATATATGGAGTATTTGGCGCTCTACATTCTCTGCTTATCCCGTAAAAAACGTGGCGTGAAGAAACATAGCAACATACATACATAACGTTTTTCATAGATTTTATACAGTATTTTAAATAGAGTTTTACAGGACCAATCAACGTAACAAATATATTACCTACTTATAAAATAACTTCATATTTAGGTATTTGGAATGGTGTAAATCGACATTATGCCTTGATAATAATATGGAGTGTTAGGTACACCTCAATCTATCACAGCTAAGCCGTAGGTACTTCAAGAGCTTCATTCAATAATATTGGCTGTGCAGTGCCATATATGTATACGAATTACTATATAGGTAGAATAGATATGTTGATTATTAAAGTATAGAGAAATTGTGACCGGGTGTCGAGTGTCTGTACTCGTACAATGACGTAAGTCTTAAATTAATGGAAAAGAGGTAATAAACTTTGCTCCCTTTAATCAATATGTATGAATGAGCGTCATTGTTATGTATACCTCATATGTTTAATGTAGTACAAAGAAAAAAAGAAAGTATATTTACTGCTTAAATACTTACCAATGGCATGCTCCGATGGTTCGAGCATACAGAATGAATGTCGAATGAGTGAATGGTTGCAGAGGAACAGGAAGACAAGACTGACCTACCATGATCAAATAGGCCGAGTACTGTTTGAGGGTGGAGTCAAAAGTCTTAGGAATAGGCCAGGCGTGCATGTATGAAGAGAATGACGAATGTACAAGAAGCACGGGTGGTGTGTCAGGACCGGGGTATATGGTTCTTCACACTCTCTTCCTACCCCGTAAAGGACTTGGCGTGAAGATACATACATACCTACATATACTCACCAATCTTAACGTATATAATGTGATTATTTTGAAAAATTAATATTAGTGCCGGTGAAAATTTATGTCAAGAAAAATGTAGGTATCAAAGGTCGTTCTTCGAATTGATCATTAAAATTTGATGAATTATTGATATGAATGATCGATAAATCGATGTCTCCAGAGGTCTCAATCATGTATTGATACTTACTAATTAAATGCGTAAGAACTGTTTTTATGTGCTTAGCAAAGATTATTATGATATTGACAATTGTTTGGCCCTCAAATTGATATCTCAACTAAACGTTTAGATACGTAATATGTTTGTACTAATATAAGATGCAATAAAGGTCCAATATAGTGTATAAGTAATGGAGCCCGGGGCACACGTGGACGCATCTCGGCGACTGCGCCTGCGCAGCTGCGTGCACGTGCGCGGTTTGAGTTCGCCAGGTATCTGGCTTGAATTTAGATTTAACTGCTTGTTATGTGGGAATGACGACAAAAAAATAAAAAAGTAATTTGGCATACTTACTTACGCCTTGTCAGTTGTCAGTCTATTATGCTAATTCATAATGGACTAGAACTCAGCAGACTTTCATGTTTTGTGGTGTGTCTCTTAGTATTATTTTAAATCAAAAATGAAATCATTTATAAGCTGTATTTGGCACCATTGTTTTAAAAAGATTGTAGTCATATTGTACTTATTGGTTTTTTAAATGTTACTTTGTAGGTTAGCTTGACGTTCGTAATAATATTATAATGTCCTCAGACACTAAAAAAGTTATTTAAAATATGATTGACAATCTCTCTAAATTTACATCATCAAAGAATTAGATTATGCTATGAATCTGTTGAACTAGGAAAAAATGTGTCGATACAACACAGAGGCAACTCTTTTGTTTCAGGAAAAAAAATCTGTGTTTATTTCTCTCAAACATTCTGTGTAGAGTAATAGTAGCACATGCCAAGTACAGTATTAGATTTTATGTCTGCTATTAAGGGACAATGCGAAGCGAGCGGTCTGTTTCAAACATTTCCCACATGTTCACTGGCGATCAGTAGGTACCTTTCGTAAAAATAATTAGTTTCTTTCTTTCTAAAATAAACGTATCTGTTCTCACGTCCATGTGGACTGCAGGATTTTGGGCAATCGGCTCGAAGTGAATCTGCCTTGCACATGGTGGCGGTCTCGTCAAAGTTCTTGGTTCTCGAAATATCTAATGGTAATATAACTGTACCGTATTGCGTGTTACAAATGTGCAAATATATTTACTTACGATTGGGGCAAAATTTCGTATTCTACCTATATCTACTTGTCGAAGAAAGGTGGAATCTTCGCTATAGATAATAAGATAATTTGGAAAACAATTAGGTAGGTGCTTAATAAGTACGAGATTGATAAGAATATAACTTGTTACACCAACACTACTGCTAAGCCTAGTTCGATATCCAAGACAGGATGATGTAAGGTCTTTTTTGATTGGAGTGTCTCCAAAAAATGCTTGGTAATGTATTCGATAATGTCGAATGGGAATGATGGATGTTTCGCCTAGTAGGTATGGACATGGAACTCCTAAAACATGCCTGCACTCATTATATTGTCATTTCACTAACGAATTGTTTAGGTTATACCTACGGGTATCTAATTCAGCGTAATATAGCCAAGAGAATTTTAAGCTAATGACTTCCGTGAAGCCCTGTTCTTTATAGATAGCGTAGCAATACTTTGATCGTATAAATAACAATTGATAAACAGCATTCCAAAATCTATTAACAGATAATACAAGACGCATAGGACAGTAAGATAAAAAAGTTGCGTGTTGATGAAATAAACTGACAGCATCACTTGTCGCGGCGAAACGTAGCGTGTCGGCGTGTTGGCGGTTGCCAGAAGTCGCGGGCGATGGCGACCAAGTGGAAAATAAAGTGTCAAAATTTGGCCCACATATCCTGATAGAAAATACCAGTTCGTTTTTCTTGAAAATAAATCATTTAATTTTTTTTATTTTCTTTTCGTAAATGTAAGCAATCGTCAAAAAAATAACGTCAAACACGTATGAGAATGATGGGAAATCTTTTGAGAAGTGATTGATTCGCCTTTGCCATTTTGGTACATGACATTTTCCATTGTGCAAATACATATTTTTATTCATCTAAAAATGGAATCTAAGTAAGTATGTCAGGGGCGTCCTCGTATGTTAGACATGGTAGAATTTAAAAAGGCTTTCATTGATCTTGATAATATGTTTAAAAAATGTTTTTATTTGATGATATCCATTTATCATTCATGAGATTCAAGCCATAAATACTTAGGTAGGTACTATAGATGTACACTGCTTAAAATTACATAAAAATATCGGTTCTAAGAATGAGCTTTTGAAAATTTCATTTTGTTTGTTAACATCTATTGATGAATCGGTTCGCTCAGCATCGTCAATTTATCGAAGTAAACTCTAGTCAAATCGAAATCTATGAGGTGTTTTTGTGTAATGATAGTGGCAAACAAGCATACAGTTTACATAGCTGGTAAGTGATATCTGAACAAAACTGTAACGCAAAAATGCAAATGCGTTGCCACCCCTGTGGCTTAAGATATTTCACCTCTGTTATAAAAATAACAGAAATGGTTGCAGAGGCCCAGGACGACCAAGACTGACCTACCATGACCAAATAAGTCGAGTTCTGTCTGATGGTGGGATCAAAAGTCTTAGGAATTGGCGTGCATGTATGAAGAGAATGATGAAGGTAGACGAGGCACGAGAGGTTTGTCAGGACCTGGATATCAGGCGCTCTACACTCTCTGCCTACCCTGTTAGGGACCTGGCGTGAAGATACATACATATATAAATAACGGCGCCATACATTACTGTCTAACCCAGGCTTTTTCAACCTTTTCGTTTCACCGGCACACCAGTAAAAACCAGTAAAAAAAGTAGCCAAATGTGAGTTAGATTCGTGCCTGGAGGGTTCCTTACGGTATACCAATATATATATAATATAATAAATATAATATATTTATTTTATTTTTTATTTTTTTTTAGAATGCCAGAGAATAGAGGCTTAGTAATTAATAATTATGGATGCGCTGGATAACAAAACTCTACCCATAAGTACTAACCTAAAAATCTTTGGAGGCTGTACGCGGGCACATGGACAAACTACCCTTGTTTGCAATTTGCGGCACACTTGGAAACATACAAAGTACACTAGAAACTAGAAACATACAAAGTTTCCAAGTACTACCGCGGCACACCGGTTGAAAACCTCTAGTGTAACCGGAACACTATATTCTTGAACACTGCTTTTTACGGCTGAAGATAGATTAAGTAACGCGATGATGCCTACGCCCTGGAGCTCCGAAACTCTATCCTCAGTAAAAAGTTTCCTGATGGTCTAATTATATTTGATCATTAATGAAGTATACAACCAGTAGATATACCTACATATAACCTGGCCTCCTAAGAATGTCGTACTAAAATGTCAATTCCTACTCATTTATATTCGTAAGCAGTATTCGCAATGGTTATGAATCTATATGACATTTTAGTAAACTCATTATAATATCTATGATTAGAATAATAAATGTCGAGTAGGTACTCTAGGGCCATGGCTTCTAAAAATACTCGTATACCTATATGATGTGATATCCGGCGGACGCTGTCAAAGCGTGCTTGGTTAGCATATGAGGATCTATGTTTTGCAATTTTAATTTGCTGGTGCTGTTTACTTTGTACATACATTATGTATTAGGCACTCCAAACCCCCGAAGGTAAATTGAATTCAAGCATACATGCAAAGACCCACTATTCTTCAATTATGTTTTGGCCTACGTAACAGGTGGCGAGCCTGTTGACATCTCCGGGCACAGAACCAAACTCCGACGTACTGGGAAACTTCCAAACAATGGAAAATAATCTATGGAACCATACCATCTTACTTCTTCTAAAGTAAGAGAGGGATAAATCTAAAAAAATGTATACTGTAGCGCTCAATGAAAACCTTCAACGTAATTTAGTTTGATCTCGTTCAAATTTAGATTTTGAGACATGATATATTTTAAAAAATTGCAAATAAAACCCTATATATATTACTTAATTGCTGAACCGAGTCCAACTCGCACTTGGCCGCTATTTTAATACTGATAAAGAAAATTGTACACCATGTACTAGTAGTGTCATCATAGTTTTAGAAACATTTATCTTCCTTTATTTAAAAAAATCAATTGTTGTTCGTTAGTCTCGCTAAAACTCGAGAACGGTTGGAACGATTTGGCTTATTTTTGGTTATAAAATATTTCTGGAAGTTCAGGGAAGGTTTAAAAGTTAAGAAGTTGAAGGGCAACAGTAAAAACCACAATTTAATTTTCCCATGCAAATAGTCCGTATCTATCAAACCTTTGACACATTTTCAATACTGAGGCAATACGAAGTTTGCCGGGTCAGCTAGTTAATAATAATTAATAAACGCTACAATGCGGTATGTTCACATTTAGGAACGACGTAATGGGAATGTTAAGTTTTGGTAATCTTTGACATCTACATCACGTCATAGCTTTGTATAACAAGGTACGAATTTTAGATAAAGCACGCGCTCGGTGTACACAATAGGCTGTGTTCAGGGTTGGCAGATGGTCTCCTTATCTATTTCAAATTTTCAATAACGTGTCGTTTTAATAACTGCGTGATTGATCGAAGTGTGGGTTTATACGTCAGTAAGATGGAGAATCATAAAAGACATCAACAAATTATTATTGTAATAATGAGGTATTTCTATGAGTAATTGTATTAATATGATTTTATTAATTCAATAAAAGTAGCAAAACTGTTTGTTATAAAATAATACTTTAAAAGAAACGATTCAGTTCAATATATTGCTGAATAAAAAGTATTTCTTTCTGATTGGTTTTATTTTGTATTGTTGCAAGCAGTTCGACTTTTTATACGAGGAATGCAAAGAGTATTTTGTTTTTGTCTTTACCAATTTTAGTAGCATTTTAGTTTGGGCCTTTGACACTACTGCTACTCGTCTACTTCGCCTGAACGTCTACAGAATCATTACACTTCTAGGAATTAACGACATTATATTGAGCCTTAAAGTTGGTAATTGCCGTCAATTAAAAGAAAGAAAGAAAGAAGAAAGACATCATTTTGTCACAGATAAATATTTTTAATTCTACATTTATTAATATGTGATCATAACACACGCATTTATCCTCTTAATTTTTTTTTATCAAACTTGTACGTTATTCGATCGTTACAATTTGAAATGGAAAACTCCAACAGTTATCATAAATATCTCAACAGTTATGGACGTAACGTATGCTGAATATAAAATTACGAAAGGGAACAGGAATATAAAGAGTCCAGTTTTCGAAATTGGTAACCGGCCGGAGTTAAGGAAGTGAACATTCACGTTACGCATGAGTTATGTCCAGTTGTTCAGCCCTATTTGGGTGACACAATGCCGTCTCTTTGTAGTGGCCGACAGGACTGATTCGACGATCAACTGCGACTGTCAACTCGACAGCTGATGGTACCTCGTTTCAAGATATTATTCCTTCAAGATATTGTTTCTTCTACAATAAACTACAAGGTTATTTTTTGTTATTGACTGCACCGTCTAAAGATCATTTTATGTACTCACGACTGTAAATATTTATGATAATTAATTGTAGACTATTAAAATTAACGAATATAAGAGCAAATAAGGCTTCACGACGTTTAAGTTTAAAAATGTAACGAGCTATTAATTTCATTAACGTAAGTACTAGGTACCTATATGAACCTGTTATATTATTATTCGCATGACATGTATGTACCTACGAACTGAAGTAAAACGCAATAATGCTTAAAACGTTTGATATATTTCATACAATACCATATCCATATAATCTGTTTGTAAATTTAAATTGTATTTGTTGTCCGCAACACGCTGGCCAATGACGCAATGACGCATGCCAAATGAACACCGATCCTCTATTCTATTGTTGTCGATGTATGCAAATAGGGTTGCCAACTTTTTTAGACAAAACATAGTATTTTTGGCTTCAGTAGGTACCCATAAAACATGGTAGATAGAGAATTCATAAAAAAATGTGTTAAAAAAGATGACTGATTCCAACGACTTTGCTGATAAAATATAGCTTTGATGTTATGATGGTGGCAAACAAGCTTTCAGTTTTAACTCTTGGTAAGTGAACAAACCAGAAAATACAAACTTCGGAATGTAAAATTATTATCCGTTTTGTATACTATTTTGATAATCCCTACTATAATAACATTATAAACGCGATTGTAAGTTTGTTTGTTACACTTTCACGCGAAAACTACTTAACTAATCATCATGAAACTTTGTACACACCTACCTATTCTTGTAAGTATTAAAAGTAACATAGGGCACTTTTTTACTAAAAAAAAACACGTACACGCCGTCAAAGTCGCGGGCAAAAGCCATTAAATAAATAAAATACAGAAATAGACCTTAGATCTTAATTACGTGCCTTTCCTGAAGCCAAAATTTTTTTTTTTTTGTGATAGTTATTGTTGGGCAATACATTACCATTTAGCTGGAACACGATAGACCTGAATATTAGCTTATTAGCATTTGACGGCGGTGGTGTATATGTCCTCGACCTCCGACCCCGGAACTCTACTCCCAATTAAAATTACGTCTGGTTTCGACTACTATAATATTTTTAAAATAATAGTTGTTAGACATCTAAAGTAGTAAAACACCTATTATATTATAATGAGGATGGCAACCCTACATGTAAAGTGCGACACGTGCTTCCGGACCCAAGGTTCTTGCATGCGAAAACGCCAGGGCGTCTACATTTCTTGGCTGAAACACGTAGATTTCAGATTTAGTTTTTTATTGAATGTAGTACCTTATTAAATTTTGGCCGCGACTTCGTACGCGCATGATCCCTACGAGAACAGCTCGTAGGGATTTCGGGAAGTCCCCTCTTAGTGCTTCTCAATATCCCAGTAGTAAACTAAATCGAATACATTTCCATTAGTTTCAGCTGTGCGTTTTTTGATAGTCGATAGCTAATCAGTCACTGAATCACAAAATGCCCGCAAGCCCTATCAGCATTAAAAAAAGCGATTTCTCGGTGGAATGTTTAGCAACCCGTGGGGAAAACCCGCAGTGGCTTAGATGGAAAAATTATAATAAATTTAACTTGTATCATAGATTTAGTATTACAACATAATTGTTGAACAGTATTTACAATAGATATATGTAAATTCTTCTAGCGATTATTACAGAACTAGGTACATAATTTTTCACTTTCCCGACTATGGACCGTACGTGGATGGAAATATCGAGAAATGAAATAATGTTTGGGAATTTTACGTATTTTCGCATATGCTAACTACGTAAATACACCATCGTCTATAACAAATCGACTCATTTAGTGTTTTTCGTTCCTTAAATGCAATAAGACGTAGTGCGAGCGCTGAATGCCCTGCACGTAAACATTGTAACCAGCTACGAAAGCAACATGAAACGTTATTTTTCATGGCAAAATTTCAAATATTGTTTCTCTGTAAAAACAACTGTTGTTTGTCCTCACTGAAAACGTCGTGGCTGTACAAAATCATGATATCGCAGTTAAATATAGTAGCTCTGGTTACTGTTAGGGGTGCTGTCAGAGCCACGTGCACCGCGGTTCTGAGGTGACGCAGGCGCAGCTCGGGTACATGTCAGTGTTAGTAAACACACAACCCTGTTTCCCTTGTTCATGTAAAACATCATCCGGCACTGATTTGATACGATCCTAACCGCACATGTTCGAGCTCGTGCGTATCAAACGGACCAACATATTTTTGCATCGATTTGATGTGAACTTACGTCTGTCAACGGCTACTTTGACCCTTCCTGATATAGTATGGTTATATTTGTTTTCAGGTTTCACAATTTAAAACATGAAATATTGTACGTTTGAGAAGTTTCGATGATTAAGTAATTTTACTGGTGGTAGAGTTCCAGCACAGGGAGTCGTATCTACTGCCAAATAGTAGTGCTCATAACCATTCACGAGCTGGAGACTAGATCCGGTTAGTTAGTGATGTATGGTCCCGTTATGACTATCACAGAGACATAACAATTTAGGTCTCAGGGTGGCAACGGATCTGCATTTTGGTCAGGTCTTTGTGTGGGTGTCTATAGGCTGCAGTCATCACTTCACATTAAAAAATAACTAGGTATCAGTTAAGTAGGTTTTACAAGTTCACGAGTAATTAATTGAACAACTTATAAAATATACTGAGAAACGGAACCCTACATTGCACCTGGCGCGACACGCACTTGGTCGAGTTTTTATCGTATCAGAAGTTTTCTTTACAAATCATAATAAAATACAATTGGATACCCGTATAATCATACCATGATAAAGGAAACTTGGAGTCTATAAAATTAACATTGAAACGTCCACCATCTTAGTGGGCATTGAGTTATTTATTATTATTAACAGTTATAAATCGAACAAACCTGCCAATTAAAGCTTTCTTAAATAATGGTTTCATTCAGTTTTTATGTCAGTTACGCTGTAGTACGTATGTCAGCGCGAATTAATGGTATAAATATTTGTATTCTAAATACAACGGTATTTTTTCGCAGTAGTTCCATGCTCATTAGCCGGATTTAATGATACATTGGAATTCCAAATTCGACTTTTAGGGTTCCGTTAATAAAAAAAATGGAAACTTTAAGGATCACTAGTCGCGTGAATAATTTGTATAATTTACCTATCAAACATAGAGGTGCCCTCTACATTTTTTGGAGAACAATATTTTTTTAAGACAAATGCAATTATTTATACGAATGGTCTTTTTCTTTTTAATTAAGGGCTATATTACGTTACCTGTCGGACTAAAACCTTGTTTATTAAATGTAATATGATTACAAGAAATCCTATAAGAATAAAATCTTTTTCTTTTAATAATGTTTAGTGCTTTGTACGGAAATTTACGGAGCACGAGTCCGAATAGTACTTGACTGGTTTTTAGGGTTCCGTTACCAAATGGCAAAAACATGTAAGATACTTGAATGTCGGTAGGTAGATGTATTCGGTGAACCGCATTGTGATTTTTATATAAAATTAAAAGATAAATTAAGAATTACGGTGTAAAATTTGTGTACGGGGGGTACTTTAAAACAAAGTTAAATTAATTATAAAAAGTAGGTATGTATGTGTGCGTGTAATAGTTTTCATAATGAAAACTTTCAGCAAAATTTAGTTTGAATGAGATATTTTAAAATTTTGAGCTGTGACATATCTTCAAAACATGTAAATAAATATCTCGAAAAAAATTACTTGATCTCTTTTATCTTCGTTCAATTCGACTCGCACTTGGCCACTTTTTTAGTTTCATATATGTATCCATATAAATTGATAACTGATTTGAATTCAGAATATGACCAATCGAACCAAAGGTATGTATAGTTGTTTTGACACGGCCAGCTGGGCGATGGAATGAATTTGCAATTTGATAAAGGAACGCGGCTGCGGCCCCAACCTCCGACCTGCGCACGCGCAAATTATCACGATATTCTAAAGACACTACCAGCTAGAGGTAACAAACAACAATTTAATATTTTTATTTATTCAATCTTTGATGCACTAAAATGATACATAAGGCGGACTTAACGCTACTAGGCATTTTCTACCACTCAACTTATGTTTTTCTTCTTTAACAACAAGAATACTTCTTAATAATTATTGGTTTATTTATGGTGTAAGTCACTAGGTTTAGATATTACAGTTACTAGCGGCATATAGATTAGGTAACGCTGTGGTGCCTACGCCCTTGAGCTTCTACACTTGGAACTCTACCACCAGTTTAAATTACGAACCA
Organism: Macrosoma leucophasiata; assembly: GCA_036365455.1. Taxonomy (NCBI): domain Eukaryota; kingdom Metazoa; phylum Arthropoda; class Insecta; order Lepidoptera; family Hedylidae; genus Macrosoma; species Macrosoma leucophasiata. The sequence continues at coordinate 14,121,608 of JAWQUS010000024.1, forward strand.
GATATAATTTTTTTGAAAAACCACATTGAAGTTTGTGTCGTGTTCCTTTTCATAGAATGGACATAGGTATGTAACAATATTACAGCAATCACCAATCTTGCATTTTCACCAGAGACGTGCAACGTTGCTATCATCAGATCAGTCTGATATTCACCTAACATTTTTATATTTTAATATGGGTTTACGTTGGCGGAAGCGGGTTCCATAAAGTTATATTTTTTATGGTGGCAGCTATTGGATAGTTGGACGACTAGATGGGGGCCACGGTTCTGAGAGTGGTGTAGCAAAGCACAGTACACGAGTAGAGTTGATAGAAGTCATGGCGATGCTTCATAGCAAAGGCTCGATTCGCTATATCTCTTAGCAAAAATTGTCGTATGGTTCCGTTTACTAGCTTTTAAGTCCTGACAGCATGTCTCTTATCGTCTGCAGAGCACATCTCTAGTGAAAAAACACTTTTACTATCAAATTATAATTTGTAGCTTGATTAGGTACGTAAGCGGTTAGTGACAAAGTCCAAACCAAGTAGAAAATTTGTGGAATTGCCAGTCATATTTTTCATAAAATACAAGTACCAAACATATTTTGTAATAAACAAGTAGGTAGGTGTTTATTACGAGTACTTTGAGTAACTTTATGGTTGATCGATACACGCAAGAAATCATTGCGCAATCACTTATCATTACGTCAAATGTTATAGGTGTCAATCCTTTAACAAACAAGCTTATATACATAGGCATGTGGCCACCTAAAGTGGACATTATAAATAGGCATGATGTTCTGGGATCGTGATAGTTTGAGATCGTGAGGAGCTCATGCTGGCGCGGTCGTGACCGTCGCACGTGGTCTCGCCTCCGGCCGGACCGCTTCGCCCCCGCACTGTCGTTCAATTGTACCTTCATACCATAGAGCAACGCGGGCCTCCGGCCGTCGCGACGGACCGGAGGGGAGTAGCCATAGCGTTTATTACCGATGGAAAACAGTCATTCATTTTTTGTCAAGTCATTTTTTTGCGGGGAAATGCGTGTGACACACACACACATACGAAAATCGTCTATTACTACGAAACTCACACTTTGACTTTAACGAAATACATAAACATTTCTTGCAGACATTTAAATTTCTAGGCGACAGGCGTAGGATCATGTGGGCTTGTACTTTTACAGAGGGGAAAGCCTGCATATGACTACTACCCTCCGGTCCGCCGCGGCCGGTGGCCCGTGTTGCTCTATGCTTCACACAATGGCGGGTCCAGGCACATAGACACGTAAATAAATAGGTATAAAGCTTAGATTAATCGATTGACCTCGGTTTTCGCTATAATCCGAAAACGTTATAATATGACGTAACAAATTTGACAAACGGAATTTAAACGACTCTAAAAGAAATTGTGCTGCCGACAACGGTCCATATATATATATATATATATATATATATATATATACATAATCTACATATATATATATATATATAATTTACGTATCAAGTAAATATGCCTACATTACATTTATTGATTGATCTCCGCTTCCCAAAGAGCTAGGTAGAGCGGACTAGACTGGCAATGAAAACAATTTCGTGTTTTAGTAATTTAGCAACATCAATTTTACCATTTCTTTAAAAAATTGTGGTCACCTATAAAGCCTAAAGTAGACATTATATATAGGCATGATGTTCTGTATTGTGCAGTTTGTGATAGTCCAAAATTGTGAGAAGCTCATACTGGCGCGATCGTGACCGTCACACATGCTAGCCACCGGCTTTACCGTCTTGGCCCCCGCAACGAGAGTCAATTATACCTCCACACACTGGCGGGTCCATACAAAATAACACAGATTCGCGGGTCAACGAAATATAAAGTGTGTGTAGAGGTAGATATATGGCTTAGATTTATTGATTGGCCGCCGCTTTCGATTGAGCTTGACAGTGCAGAGATTATAACTTACCTAATGAAAGCGTTAGGTACGTAGAGTTACTATCGTGTTCCGGTTAGGTGCAGCCTGACTTCCGATATCTAGTACCTAATGCGCGTGGCACATGTATTTCAATTAGCTATTAAATAAATGTTACATACCTATATTATTTAATGAGTGCCATAATTCAGTTCCTTATATAATGAGTATAATGAACTGAGTTTTGGCACTTGCCAGTAAAAGTTGTTTTCATGTCTACGTCAATACCAGGACTAGGACATTACGAGTTGGCCTTACAATATTTTTATTTACCATGAATGAGGTAGCAAAAGGGACCGTGATGGACATTGGAGGCTGTTATTCATTTTGAAGTTTCTATCATATCAGCATGCATCATCATGACCATACTTCAGCAAAAAGACGTTTTGGTGGACATAAGCCTTGCCCAAAGATGCTCACAACAGTGTTGTGCGTCATTAGGGGAGAATATGCACGCTTGGCTTGTGGATTGGCGATAGCAGTGGCAGTAGTTTTATCGCGGGACGCTGCTTCTCACCCCGTGTTATTGCATTTGCACGGCCCTGTTGATTTGACTGTCTTTCCATGACCATCTTTGGGTTGACTGATGACCGCCCCGATGATGCTAACTGCGACTGATGCCTTTGTTCTATAGCTTAAAGAAGGTTCTATAGATTTTATGAGAAGCCCTATTTTTGAGGTGGTGAATTCTTTGGATGCTTCTTTTTTGTTTTTGGTCCAAAAAATTACATTAACTAATTTTATATGCTGTAATATAATATAATATAACCATACCATACCATAGATTCTTTGCGTCACTGGTCCAACAGGTCACATTATGGTCTGTTTTGTTGTCAAAATAAAAACTGTGTTTGCTTTACGGACAGTGGACCGGTTATGATTATTGTAGACACTGGTGGTAGAACTCCAGTAACGGAGTTCGCGGGCGTAGGCACCACCGCATTACCTAATTTACTTGCCACTAAATGGTAGTGTTCAGCACTATCGTGTTCCGGTCAGGTGGTAATGTACGGCCCTGTAATTTCCGGCACAGAGGCATAACACCTTAGGCCTCAGGAGTGGTAACGCATGTTGTCGTGCGGTGTCTATAGGCTGCAGTCATCACTTAACGTCAATGTGAACTGCATGCAAGTTTGCCACTTCCATTCCATATAAAAAAAACATGCACGATCATACATAATAACGGTCAAGTGCGCGTTGGACTCGTGTTCACAGGCTTCGGTACAATTTCCCATGTTATTATATTTGATGCAACAGACATCTAACAGGTTTTAAAGGTTAAAATGTTAAGCCCAGTAGTTTTCGGACGTTAACATATATGTTAACATTATTTTAAAATTTTTCTTTGTTTATTTTTTTATGTCAAAGGTTTGACAGACAAGCAGACAGGCCACCTGATGGAAAGTAGTCACCGTCGCCTATGAATATTTGCAACACCAGGGGAGTCGCTAACGCGCTGCCAGCCCTGAAGGACTCTTTTGACGCCCTTTTTGAAAAACCCCATATTGTAGCACCGAGGGGAACACCTCAGAGGGAAGTTAATTCCCTAATTTACACGTTCTGGGCAAAAACGAACTTGAGAACCGCACCGTTGCCACATTGCCAGGTATCCAGTCGGCGAGTTTGGAACTTCTCTCTTCGGCGGGTAGTACGGTGTAGGAAGAGAGACGGTGGCACCATGTCGAACAGTTCAGTAGAGACGGTATAAAACGCATGTACTCCCAACGTCTCTGCGCAGGCTCAGATGTTCGAGCCTGTCAGTCTGTCTTTGTAGGGAGTCGAGTGGACCAAGTTGGTATTTGGGGGCTCCCGCCCACAAATGAGAGCAGTATTCCAGATGGGGCCGTACTTGGGCCTTATAAAGGTGTAATGTGTAATGAATGAGGTGTAATGTGGTGTAGGTGTAATATAGCTGCCCCGATGTGAAATACTGCCTCGCTTTGTTAAGCACCCCTAGCTTTTTGGATGCCAACTTGGTCTTACACTGAATGTGAAAATATCAAATTGCACTTCGTTCGATATGTCAACGCCCAGGAAACCGATACTCTTACCAACGGCGAGCGGAGTGCCCTGGAACTGTGGTGCTACGACGAATGGGGTTTTTTTTTAGCGGTGAACGCGCAGACTTCCCCGGTCGAGCGGTTGAACTGCACTAAGTTGAGTCGACCCCAGTTCGAGACCCGCTCCAGAGAGTGCTCGACTTCAGACACAAGTCTAGTCCTGCTTTCCTCGATAAGCGTCCGAGAAGCATTTGCACGGCTAGTGTACTGTGCATCACCTGTACTGTCATCCGCACAACAAGATCCATACAATAAGGCCTGTGTTCCCCAAATTATCCCTCAAAAGTGGCCTCAATGTTTGGAATTTGCTTATTTTTGTTACACGTTCATATTTGGGTTCATTTACATTAAAATTTATGCACCTTTTCCTTCCACCTATTTCAATTTTATCGGTTCAGTACTTTCGCAGAAAATCGGCTGCGACGGGCATACCTACAGACAGACAGACAAACGCACGAGATATCTTGTGAGGGTACTGTTTTCAATTTTTAGGTACGGAACCCAAAAAGTTATAGTTTATTTCAAATATTAATTTTAGTTGCCTTGTATTACAGGCTGTAAAAACACCTGTTGACCTTACAAAATATCTAAGTTAATCATATCGCCGATATTTTTGATCGTAAAAACTCTTGCAACAACGTGCCTGTCATACAAAGCTTAATTTATGTAGCGGTTGGATTTTATGCATAAAAATCTCAACAATTGCTCTTATTGTACAAACACACGAATGATTTTCATTCTAATAGCCTAGGTGTTAAGAATTAAGTTTGAGTTTTGAGACATCGCAGGCAATATGCAAGATTTTACAGCGACACTCCGTGAGTAAACTTGATGGTTATTTTACAACCGAGTTCTAATTACAAGGTTTCCTTCATTTCAGTGCTAGGATGGACCGATTGTTTGTAGGCACGTTAAAATTTTATACTTTTAAAAACTTTATGGGTGTTCGTTAAATAACCCTTTGTTGTTAAATTGGTTTCGCGTGTTTTTTGAGGCCATTTAGTTTGGGGTTTGGGACTATTTTGTAATACAGACCGGTTCTTAACTAACTTACATGAATCGAATACCTTACATATTTTTGGTGGTAAACAAACGTGTAAAAAGGTTGGTATGTGCAGTACGTACAACTAAAGCCTATAGACATTTACATAAAAATTGGAGGTCATATTATAAGATACCACACTTGCCAACCCTGAGGTCTCACTGATAGTCATATCTAGGCTGGAACACGATAGTGCTAGAAATTACCATTTGATGGCTGATAGATTAGATAATGCGTTGCCTGGTAGGCATGTCCTCGAGCTCCAGCACTGGAAATCTACGTAACTTTACGCTTGTATTCTCCAAAGAGGTAGACAGAGGTTATAGCATGCATTCAAGCAAACGAACACCCATCGCCGGTTACGTTTTTTCGTTCGTAAAAGCACCAAAGATAAAGGACAATACACCTTTGACTCCCTGATAGTCCCTGTCTCGGGATCGAACCTAGGACCCCAGAGTGGTGTCTGTGACCTGCTTGCTACCACTAGACTATTGAGGCAGTTGGAACTCTATCATCAGTAATTTTTGTTTACCTATATATATTAATTTAACGATTGCGAATCGTCAATGATTAGGTACACTTAATATTTATTGGTTATAGAAATGAGCGGTTTTATACGAGTTTATTTGCGTAAATTCTATCGTTGACATTAATTAGTAATGCTAAACAAATACAATCGGTTTATCTTAATCGATTCTCAGCGGATTTGTACCGCCGACTGCAAGCCGTATAAATTTCAATATATTTTTGCCATAAATTTCCAGTTTTACGATCTATAATCCTCGACATGTGTCAAACAAATTGTTGACACTTCCAAAATGTGACGAAGCCACTTAAGTAAAAGGTTTATGGAAACATATTTCAAGGGCTTCGTTTGGTTAAAATTTACATGTATTATTAAATTAATCTCCGGTTGCTTTTTATGATTACAAAACACAAAAAGGTAAACGTTTCCTCTGTTCTATTTCTCCAAAGAAATATACAGAAATTATTTATATAATTAATTAATTTATTATTTAATGTACGGCCCCGTAATCACATCACACTATCACAGAGACATAACAACTTAGGTCTCAGGGGTGGCAACGCATCTGCATTTTGACCACTGGTTTTTGTGTTAGTATCTATAGACTGCAGTCATCACTTAACATCAATGTGAACTGCATGCTTGTTTTCCACCTTCATTACATAAAATCTCGTATAAGACTGTCAAAAAATATTAGTTCCACGGCCGGGACAGACTATGTTAATATCGAGCATACGACATAAGCAAACATAACAAATATATAAACATTTTTATCGCCTTTAGTAACTATCATGTCGTGGTAAAATTTGATTTAATAATGAATAACATGCATTTATTTATCTATAAATAAAACATTAACATAAAATCGAGAATAAGAAAAATGCAAAGAATTCAATAATATGTTTTGCGAACACGGATCCAGTTCGCGTGTATCAAATGGCGGTAAACAATTTGTTTTTGACAGCTAATAAATAATTATTCTATATGAATAATTATTTGAAAACATTACTCAATTTGCATAGGAGGAACTTTTCCTTATTTTACATAAGTACTTACCTTATAATATTTTAATAGAGGCGCTATTGTAATCGTTCGTGACCGTCCGAAATCATAACGTATGGTGAACAATAAACTATTGCTTTCTTTTTTAAATTTTGCGCAAACTGAGGAGTATGTGCTTTGAGAATGCGTGTAATTAGGTACTTTAAAATAATTTGACATAACACATACACCTTCTTAAAACTTACAAAGCCATCGGTCAGGTGACTTGTGGTCAGTTGTGGTGTGCAACTTGATTTAGGTAGATACCTATGAGAAGACAAAGCATAACTGGCGAATTGTAGAAATTTAGATTAAAAAAAACGTAACTTCACGCCTGTAATCTCCGAAGGGTTAAGCAGAGATAAATGCATGCATTCAAGCATACATGCAGACACCCAAGATTCGCCGGTTACGTTTTTGGCCCATGTAACAGGTGGCGTGCCTGTTGACATTGTCATTTCCGGGCACATAACCAAACTGGTGGTAGAGCTCCAGTGACGGAGCTCGCGGGCGTAGGCACCACCGCATTACCTAATTTACTTGCCGCTAAATGGTAGTGTTCAGCACTATCGTGTTCCGGTCAGGTGGTAATGTACGGCCCTGTAATTTCCGGCACAGAGGCATAACACCTTAGGCCTCAGGGGTGGTAACGCATCTGCATTTGGCCTTGGTCTTCATGTGGGTGTCTATAGGCTGCAGTCATCACTTAACATCAATGTGAACTGCATGCTTGTTTGCCACTTCCATTACATAAAAAAAAAATAAAAAAAAAAAAAACTTCGAGGTACTGGGAAATTGCCAGAAAATGGAAAAATCTCAATAGAATCAGAGATAAAGGACTTTACACCATTATCTCTGATAACCCCTTACCCGGGAATCGAAACCAGGACCTCAGCGTAGTAGTAGTGGCCTGCTACCACTAGGCTACCGAGGCAGTTATGTAGATGTGTGAATGTATGTATGTTAGATATTTGCTACAATGTATGAATTTACCTCTTCCTACCCCTTCGGGGAATACAGTCATGAACTAAGGAAGTTACGTAAATACCCATAACATTGAGATTCTGTTCAAGGCACCAACGCCGTCGTCAAATATGATATTTATCTTACATCTACAGGTCAATTACTAGGTCTTATTCTTACAATTAAAACGCGTATGGCTCCGCGGCTTGTGTAGATCGGAAGCGATCTACTCGGTTAAGCGATACGGGCGCGGTCGAGTGTGTGATGGGTGACCGCTAGTGGCCAATTAAAATGCGCGTTTCCGTGCTTCGGAGGGCACGTTATGCCGTTAGTCCCGGTTGCTATCGATATATAGCAGTCGACCTTGTCAGAGGCCTTATGGGCGGTTTGAAAACATCCGACAGCGGGTTCGCCACTAACCCTTATCTCCACCAACCCGCATTGGAGCAGCATGGTGTATGGACTAAGCTCCAGGCTTCCTTCCAAGAAGGGGAGATACTCGTGCCGAGCAGGGGGACTTATTCGTTCAATTTGCACAGTATGACATTACGCATTGTGACAGTATTAAACAAGACTTTAAAACTTTTAGAAACAACAATTTAAGTACGATAATATAAAATAAAGTTATGTTATAGGTACTAGGTATACAGAGATGAATCAGCGTTTTTTATTTTGCACAACTGACAATTAGGTATCTGTCTATCTACCGTTTTGTACAATCCTAATTACCTACTCATTAACATCACATTTCATTTTAATTTTCTACTAATTACCAATAAATAGAATTATCTACTTAGACGCGATTCATTTACATACGTTAAAACCAATTACATTATTTAGGTATAATTATTCCCCTATAGTATTTGTTTTACAACTCTTTTGATGACGCAAAAGTTCAGAAGCGAGGATCCAATTTCCTATCTGTCACAGCATTGACATAATAATCAAACGAACAGCAGGTAATAAATAAATTAATAAGATTATCTATATTCAAAATTATTATCTAAATTAAAAGAACTGGCGCCATTGTGTGTCCAGTTCCGGGTTCGCGTCGGTTGACCGAGATTCTGGCCCAGGTGCAAGGCCACGTCTTCTGAGCCGGCCATGGAAGAGGTAATGTATAATAATTTATTCATGACCAGATACAGAGTCTTTCAGTCGTATACATATTGAATTTCACATTTCTTTAAATTAATGAATATCCATATGGAAGATGACGATGATTAAATGCTTCCATGAGGAATATGATGAGATGATGGGGTGGCTCCAGTAAAGCGATGGGGACTTTACTAGGAGTTTTTACGAAGTTTTGGAGGCAATACGAAAAATCACTTTTCACTTCACATAATATCACTTTCTTACACTCGTGAACATTATCGAATGCTTTATGATAAAAATCCCACCATTTTTACACATAAAAACGCGACTATACACAAATTTCGAAAATTATATCACGCAGCGACACATCTCTTTTCTGCGTTCCCGCCAAAACTCCCCATGGAAGAGGAACTGTAAGGTGTTGCCACACTTTGTGAACGCAGACTTCAGCGCATAATTCCCGTTCCCCTAGTAACTTTGGGTAATTCCGATAATTTGTTCTTATTACTTTCCTACATAATCCTTCATGGCAATTTTCAGCTTTCTACTATTAAAAGTTTACGACCTAGCGTGATCTGTTAATAACTCAGTCATTTAATCACTCAGTCAGGTACGGAAAGTCTTATACATTTTATAAAGATATTATAAAAAGTATTAGGTATCCACATTAAAAGGAACTGCCGCCATTGTCTATCTAGTTCCGGGTGCGCGTCGGTTGATCGAGATTCAGGCCCAGGTGCAAGGTCATGTCTTCTGTGACCGCCCGTGGAAGAGGTAACCGTCTCGATTTTGTCCGCGTACTGTAAGGTGTTGCCACATTTTGTTGACGCCGACTTCGTTCGCGTATAATTCCCGTTCCCGTAGAAAGTTGGGTAATTCGCTCTTAGAGCTTTCCTACATAATCCTACATGGAATTTTTATATTTTCTACGACTAATAGCTTTCGAGCTTGTTTTATCTGTTAGTCAGGCAATCACACAGTCAGGTACGGCAAGTTTAAAATGTTTTATATTCATTAGCAAAATAGGTATCTATATTAAACGACGCTCTACGCGTTAGCGCCTAAACTATTCGACGTCGAAAGACATAGAGCAACATGGGCCACCGGCCGCGGCGGACTGGAGGGGAGTAGCCATAGCGTTTATTACCGATCCAAAACAGTCTGTCATTTTTAGCGGGGGGAAATGCGTGCGACACACACGCACACTACAAAAATCGTCTATTACTACGAAAGTCACACCTTGACTTAACAAAATACAGAAACAATTTCAAGCACACATTTAAACATCTAGGCGACAGATGTAATCCCATTTGGGCTTGTAATTTGACAGAGGGGAAAGCCTGCATATGGCTACTCTCCTCCGGTGTTGCTCTACGTCGAAAGACCAATCGTTTAGGCTCTACGTTGTCTGTCAGCCACTCAGCCAATCATTAACAAAGTAACAGAATCTTTCAGATAGTAACGGAAGAGTTTTTACAAAAACATAATTTTCAAAATTATTATAAAAGAACTGGCGCCATTGTCTATCTAGTTCCGGGTGCGCGTCGGTTGATCGAGATTCAGGCCCAGATGCAAGGCCACATCTTCTTTGACCGCCCGTGGTAGAGGAAACCGTCTCGAGCTTGTTCGCATTCCGTAAGGTTCTGCCACATTATGTGGATACACGCTTAGCAGATAATTTTATCTTTACATTACCTAGTTCTATTTCTTTGATAGACTTGATTAAAGTTTATTTTGAACTAGTTTTTGCTCGTCACTTAGCCTGCGTATAATTCCCGTAGAAAGTTTGGTAATTCGATCTTAGTCCTCCTCAACACAGGAGTTGTCGTATTTTTTTCTAATAATTTATAAACTTATGAACAATTTGTAGACATCAAATCTCCGAAATGCATTTTTACATTAATTTAGAACAATAAACTCATATCTTTAAAATTACCGTACAGTCCAAGAAATATTAAATACCGTACTACAATTTACTGATTTTTCTGTAGTTTTTCAATTCAGTGTTTTTTTGTATAAAACTCAGAATGCAGTTGCCGTCAGAAATTATGACTATACTTTATCGGCCTAATAGGCTGCTATATTTGTTTGTGTGTTTGATTGTCACCTCCTTTAGATATTTTTTTGTATTTTTTTTTGTATGAAAGTTGCACCCGATGTGTAAGTACCTTAAAGACGACCTTTGAAACGAAGGTTCGATACACAAGCTGACGCATGACGAACGGATTTAATAAGAATTTCATAATGGCAGTGCAAAAACTGTACGTATTTGCATGTTCGAAACATATAATGTTTGGATACGAGATGCGACTGGGATTTGAGAAAAGTAAACTTCGAAAAATATTCTTATATTATCTCAATCAAATTAGTTGCCATTGCAAAGGAGATGTTGTGAGCTCGGCTCTGGTTCGTACATGTCCTCAAAAAATGGGTAAAGTAAAGAAGAATCCGAAAAAAATACAATTAATTTATTCAAGAACATATTTTAGAGTTACAACCACATTTAATTCAAACGATTTTATCATTTTCAACTATGTTCCACATGGCGGCGATACAGCCGACGCTTGGGATCAATCGATTTCGATAGTATTTAGAAAATATTTCTTTTTTACTCATACTATATAATCAAAATTGCCATGTTGGTTTTGAGTTGCAATTTTAACTGCCAATAATGTTTTGTAACTGCAAACAAAGCTAAATATGTGAAAATATGCAGTAAAAAACGTTTTTATATCGATTTTGCCTGTTACATGATATTGTGTACAATACATGGCCGGAGATCCATACATTTTTGCAACATCTCCTTTATATATTCTTTGAATCTGTTGTGAAACACAATTTTTCAATATCATGTCTATTGTTGTGTTCTATTTTTACATAGCAATTTTTTGATTTGTTGTTTGTATTGTTGGTCTTTTTGTGTTGTCTTCTGTCGCTGCAACAGTATTTGCTCTCCTTATAACAACTTATCTCAATTTCCAAGACAATCATTTATACAAAGAAATAAAATTGGAATGTCTGTTTCTAATATAAAAATAACCGATTTTTACTAAATGTATGTACCTATACACGGTACATATACCAAAACAACATTTTTTACAATTTCATCAAATGCATCATAAATTCTCGCGTGGACGAAGTCGCGGACACAGCTAGTTATAACTATAATCGGAAAAGTATTGATATATACGAATATGATATATCAGAAGATATGTGAATAATAAAATATGTAGCAAAATAATATATTCACACATTCGAAATGAGAAGCACAAAAAATCCTTTAATAGTTCAACGATCAAGTTTTTTATGTGTAAACACACGGTATCAACTAATCAGCTGTCCTCTCGGTAATAAAAAAGGCCAATAGTTTACTTAATAGAGCCGGGTTATTCCGATTTTGTCATAAAAAACAGTTAGTTCGCAAGGTCGCTCATAACTATAGATCAGTTTCTGAATTAAAAATTTACGTATAGACTTCGAATGCGATAGAGATGCCGGATATCTATCTATTAAATAAAAATTAATTGCTGTTCGTTAGTCTGGCTAAAACTCGAGAACGGCTGGACTGATTTGGCTAATTTTGGTTTTGAATGAATTTTGGAAGTTAAGAGGTAAGAAAATATGAAGAAATTGAAGGGAAATAGTAAAAACCTTTTTTACTGGTGGCGGTTTATTACGTTTTTTTACTGGCGGTAGAGCTTCAGTGACGGTGCTCGCGGGCGTAGGCACCACAGCATTACCTAATATACTTGCCGCTAAATGGTAGCGTTCAGCACTATCGTGTTCCGGTCAGGTGGTGATGTACGGCTCTGTAATTTCCGGCACAGAGGCATAACACCCAATGCCTAGGGAGTGGCAGCGCATCTGCATTTTGACCTCTGGTCATTGTGTAAGTGTCTATAGGCTGCAGTCATCACTTACCAATAAATGTGAACTGCACGCTTGTTATACAGTTAGGAACTTTAGTTTTTAAGTAAATGTCTAAATATTGTTTAAATTAGTGAAATTAAAGTTTCTAAGCCTAAAGTTAGCTTCAATTAGAATTTTCGATATACAGCATACTTACAAATAATGTTCCCTCCCTTAGAAGTCCAACATTTTGGCATACAGAATATAAGGTAATTTCACTAATTCCATGGAAATAAGCAATTTATATACCTAGTTGTTGATTTTGTGTACGGCTTAGTGCGAACACGTGCAGGGTGCAATAATCAATTTGTTTATAACCAGTTGACTGACACAGATTCTGGTTCTATATCTATTCTTTTATTTAACCTAGCTGTTGTATACGACTTCGTCCGCATGGCATCTGGCTTGGCACAAAAAAAATATAGCCTATGTCTTTTCTTACCTTTATCGCATCATATAGTAATCATCATAATTGGCTCAGCAGTTTGGTCATCAGACCGTAACAGACATAGGTAGTTACTTTAAAATTTATAATATTTCAATGAGTGTAGCTCGCGAAAATCTAAGAACATATCAATATTTAAATTATTATCGGAATAATATTTGTTTGGACTTCCTTAAGAACTTTCATTTCCTATTTTGTCCTCACATAAATCGAAATTTAAAAAAAAACATACCAAATAGCTATGTACTTTTAAAAATATAGTTAGCTGGTTATATAGGTATTTCATATTCTCGTACTCGTAGACCATATAAGCACAGCAGTCAGAGTTTCTTTCACATTTACTATACCTATTATGATTTATATACCTACTTAATGTAATATAGTGAACCTTTTATTAATATCTGCCTGTATAATTACTAAATTGTATTTTATTTTCAGGCTACTCAAGCTAAATTGTGCAGTTCTGTTGAAATAAACAAAACAAGAGAAAATAATCTACTGCATCATATTAACTGAGCGACTTTAGTTGGTTATTATGTGTTATGCTCGGTGCGAACACGTGCACGTTCCAGTAAACAATTTGTTTTTATAAGCACTCGACACACGAGGTGTAGCCGCCGCGGTGGAAAACGCTGGTTATATTTTATAGATTTCTTGTGTATACAACGGGCCTTGCAAGCTAACGCTCTTAAGTTTTGGTTCTACCACTAGAGCATAGAGGTCAATCCAAGCGAGAGCGCTGCTCTCTATCCGCGTACTCTTTTACGATGGAAAGGGCCCACCCCTGTAGGATATTTGGCGAACCTGTCCCTTGGACGAGGGAAGTCAAATATTTATGCGTGATACTTGATCGGCATCTAATCTTCTCTACACGCGTGAAGGCAGCGCGTGCTAAGGCGTAGTAAACTAACGCATAAGGCTTATCCTATGTTACGCGTCGCCAGTTTTACCCGCGTGAATAACAAAGCAATCTAATCAATTACAGGTAATATAAAATTGATTCTTACGTAGAGCCATAGGCGCGTAACATATATACGTAGGAAAAATCTCCATTTCGATGCTAACTTGTCTGCCATCCGGCAGTTTGTAAGAAGATATAGATATTAAGGGTATTCATAAGATATTTTGTCACCGTGTGTCACCACTAGAACCACCTCGTCAGAGCGACGCGATTTTCACTCCTTTTGATCGCGCCACAAGGAACTCAGTTGAACATTAACTTATGGACTGTCCCGTAGGTTGTGTGGAGAGGCTTTTGCCATTTGCTGGAGCGCCGCCCGCCGCGTCTCTTCGTTTGATCTTCCACTTGACCACTCTGACATTGTTTTGTCTGGCAATTGCTTGAAAAGCAGATTATATTCACCATTAAATGTAGTCATATTATTAAAAACAATCAATAAAATTAAAAACAAACAATAGGATTTATAGATGCATCGATTGATTTCAACCGTATCTGATATTGATTATAACTGAACATCGATATTTTTATAAACACTTTATTGAATAAATAATTTCATTTTGTTCCGATATTAAATGTTACATACAAGAAATATTGTTCAATTACTCATGTAGAAATTGTAGATTATATATTAATCTGATGCGGTTTAAACGGTACACAGCTAGCTACTTGTCTATCGTCTGGTTACGCCTTTACAGTCTAGTCTAGAGGTAATAATAGATAATCTGTCCCTAAGTGATAGTGCTCGTCGCTACTGTGTTACCATTAGACCGTACAGTAATTGATGGCCCGTAATTATCATTATTATTGTTCCATCTGCATTAAGCCTGTGGGTATTTTACAACACGGCTGCTGTAATCATTTATCGTCAATGTCAAAAACCCATGGCCATGTTCAATCAATCATATAAAAAAATATTTAAATAATTAAAAAGTTGTACCAGGTAAAAATTCTTCAGAATTACAAGAACGGTGCAAAATATTCGTGCATATAAGAGTATTTTCGGAATGATGTGCGGCAAAACTGAACTTAATGAGGAATGTGACGAGCGAAGGACCGCCACGTTAATTCCGTTTTTATGGTTTTTTAACAATTTGTAACTACAAGATTTATATTTCACGTCTGACTTAAGAATGTTGAACAATTACCACTGTAAGATGGCGTCTTATTCATGTATTTACTACTACGCTGAGGTCCTGGGTTCGATTTTTCATTTTCTGGAAATTTCCCAATACCTCGAAGTTTGGGGATGTGCCCGGAGATGTCAACAGGCTTGCCACCTGTTAGGTACATGGGCCAAAAACGTAACCGGCGAATCGTGAGTGTTTGCATGTATGCTTGAATGCATGCATTTATCTCTGCCTACCCCTTCGGGGATTACGGGCGTGAACTGACGTTTATAACATGTTTGCAACTTCTTCTTCCTTCACGGATATAAATCTACTCTTGACGTTGCTTGTTTATGATCGTATCATATTGCTAGTTTAAGCAAAGTAATTTCGACAACAAAACTTGCCTTCTAAAATGTATTGCAACCAGATGTACTTAGCTAACAAATCTGCCAACGGTCATATCCGATTCTAATTCAAAATAGGAAATACAGCGTATAAAACTGCTATATTGACAGCAATAACAAAGTATGAGCGGTGTTAAGTTTCAAACGTCTAAGTAAGTAAAGATGAAATGAGGTTATTGGGTCGAGTAGCGGCGTAAGTTGCTTATGTACTTAATGTGGAGTTTGCACGGGTTCCATGTTGATTTCTTAGCACTTTTCTCTTGAACGTGACGTCAAATTAATTATACAACCAGGGCATCATACCATGATGTCTGCATTGCGATTATTTTAGAAACTGCCAAAATGTTGTTTCATTTGCTTATATGTGACAGCACATATGAAGAAACTAAACCAAGTTATCACGTTAATGATAAAAGGTACTAGTACGCCGGCTGTACTGTGAAAATGCACTAGTTGAACTTTGAAATAAAAATATTTTTAGGCACTTACATAAAATTAAAATGATTTAAAATCGACCCTACGTTATGGTCGCTATTCAGCTTCTGTCCTGGGTCCAGGTCCTGGGATGACTAAGGTGACATTTATTTTCTCTGACAGAAGTTTGAAAATAATATGATTCCATCAATTTCGTAGTAGAATGGACTTATGGTTGTCAACATATCATAATAACGGGTCTCACAGACGGATGCGGCTGCTTTTTAATTTTATAAGGCACGGGATCCAATGACTCCATTAATCTTCTCTATTAAAATTCGGGTGTGTTCAAATTTAATAGCCTAGCGTACAATTCGTGGAATGGGTCGGTGTTCTGTAGCGAGCGAGTATTCGTACCTTATCACACCGGATGTAACGATAGGGCTAAACCGCTATATATTCACCAACTCCGACTACAGACCCTGCTCTTCGGTTCTTCAATTTAAATAAAAACTGTTCCATAATAGTATAAGTTATCCTTATTTAGGTACTATTACAGTTTGCTTAGTAGGTACTGCTGCCTGACTAAATCGTGTTATTATTATAATGATGTGAATAACCCTTAGCAACCCGCGTCATCCCTGGCCGCCATCACCATCATCATCATTTCAACTGAAAGATGTCCACTGCTGGACAAAAGCCTCCCCCACCAAAGATTTCCAAAACGAACTGGGCTGCATCCAGCGATTGCCCTCAACCTTCACCAGGTCGTCGATCCATCTTGTGGGGCCTATTTGGCATGACTATTACTACATTGACTTTAATTTACTGGGCATATTACCAAATTCTGTGAATTGAAAGTCACTGGAGATCTTGAAAATGTATTGTATATTTTGTAGTAACACAAGACACGCGAGTAAATTTTTCATGACGACTTTTGTAGCATAATGGAAAGAAAAATTTACGGTGGGATTTGAATTTTCGGCCACTGGCTTACTAGCCCAGCCGCTCTACCTACTAAGTTATCGAAGTCCCATGAATAGTACTAACCGAACCATAATCGAAAATAGGTCCGCCTGCTACCTCCATTATTGAAGCAATTCAATTAATTGTCTGTATAAAATGGTCAAGAGATTAAAAAAACTGGGTTTACAGTAAGAAGGTCAAGTTCTTGTAGGCCGGCGCCAAAACAACTGCGCAGCTGCGTACCTATTTGCGGAAACGAATATCGTATCACGTCAACACGTCTACATTATACTAAGTTTACATAGCTTAGTCATTAGTCTAACGGCCCTGTTGTCATAGTGGCAGAATGCTACTTCGACGAGGTTCGAGTTCGAACTCCGGATCGGAGGGTAATTTAAATTTTTCAGAAACATTCTCAGTGTTGTGTGTGAACTTGGTAATTAGTGTACGGTGAATATCAAAAAACTTGTCACAATCATCTGTATCTAAGGGTTATTCTAAGTCCATTTGATTTTATTAATTAATATGGAACTGGATACAACATGATATCGCTAAATTCTACCATTGAGCGGTAAGTAAATAAGATAGATGCAGCGGTGCCTTCCGCCTTTAAGTTCCGTCACTAGAGCTCTAACACTAAAAAAACTGACATTTAAATTGATTCTCGCATCTGTATATAATATTATACAGTATCAACTGGTACGGTAGTGGAGTGGTATACGAGTATGGATAAATATATAAATTGTAATTGTGACATGGATCGCCTTACGTTCGGCGAAGGCATGCCGGCGCCGGCGACTTGACCCAGCCGGCGCACTGAGACAGTAATGCGACACTTGCCACTCCACCTCTTGCTCACTTAGGTGCCTATACTATGATACTTGAGGGCCTTTGCATATGAACGATGCTGAATACTAATTCAGTACTATCGTGTTCTGGTTAGGATTATGAAATATTATTCTCTGATAGAGTACTACGCGAGCGAGCCAGTGTGTGCGCATCTCTTCCCTGCATCCCTTTCTTCGCGGTCTAGGCTGATTGGCGCGCGTATCGATACAAACCCACGTTTGAATGAAGCGAGTTGCATTTGCGTTTGTATTGTTGTAACGCATACTATTGGCTATTACGTCCCAATATTACCAAAGGACATATTCATAAAAACGCGCATTGACAGTGCAAAAAATGCAAATAAAGTTTAACAGTGTAGTTATTAGCAACCAATTTAATTCCCGCTGGTGGAAGAGAACTCTTCCGCTAGGGTAGTCAGACAGCCGAACAATAGAGGTCAATCCATTTCCACAGGCAGCAGTAAATACAACAACGCAGGATAGGCAGCAGGATCATACGATAAAACTGCTGCTACTATGATGGTCTATCCGCATGCTAAGTCATTATGACGTCATTTTTGGGGAAGGCTTTTGTCCCGTAGCGTAGTGGACGTCATTGAGCTGAGGTTATGATGATGACCCTTGCATACCTACGTTTCGATAGGTAGGTGTTCTATGTCAAGTGAATCTATATAGATATTCATACCATGTGCATAATCTGCGCCTAATTACCGTCGCGTCGAGTTTCATGTCAATTATTATCAAGCACTCAGCGATAACCTTTTTCAGATTACGGTGATCGTCTTACTGCAGTCCAAGTATTTTAGGAAGACTTGCTATAAATCGTGTCTTTGCTTATGTTGTTGAATTATTTCGAATTTTACGTAGCTGAAAATTTATAATACCTATTATAGATACATCTGTATGTATTGTCTTTTCCAGATTTCTTTGATCTTTACTTTCAGCTTAGGTTTTAGGTACTTGAATCGTGCACAAAATGGGTTTTAGAAAAATGGTCCCGGAGAGTAGCACTGAGCCCCAAACTGCAGTTTGCATCTGTGATAGCTATTACGGAGCCCCATACATTACCATCTAACCGGAACACGATAGTCCTGAACACTTCCATTTGGCAGCAGCTAATATCGTATAGATTAGATGATGCGGTGTAGCCAATGCCCTCGAGCTCGCTGTCTGTCTGTTGAAAGTGTCAGTGTTTGTTAATCGGTGGTTTGTTATGATTGAAGTTTATTTGTTTGCGTGAAGAGAACCATATCGAAACGATGATTGTATGAGAGTTATAGTAGTGACTCACGTCCGGTTTCTGTACGGCGGACCGAATCCGCCGATCAAATCCGCTCTCGCTACCACGCTACACACGACCGGATTCGGTACGGCGGATCGAATCAGCGGACCAAATACGCGCGAGCACACCGCATCGGACTTGATTATTAATAATTATGTCCGCCGGACTCCTCTAAATACGGTCAGATTTGGTTCGGAGCGTACAGAATCCGCTGTCCGCTCCGTACCAAATCCGGACGTTACTATTACGAGTACTATTACATTTCTATACACTAATATTCGCAGCTTATTAACATTATTGTTGTTAGCTAAATTATTATTCGAATGAATGTTGGTATGCATCAATCAATCAAAGTATGATTGATAAAGCAGTTTCTTAAATTTTAAAGTGAAGAGTAACATTTAATTAATGACAACTTAATTTTATAAATGATCACTAAAATAAGCTTAATTAGACGTCGATTAATTTCTAGATGAACCCGGATATCTGTTTTATTTACTTAATTGACAAGTATAGATAGTTTGAATTGAAAATATTGAATTTATCAATGAAAATGCGTATTGCATTGCACATTACTGAATGCGTATGCGTTACTGAACTGTTCATTATTTATTTACACATGTAAATGTAAATCACGCTTTTGAGTATGTTTGGATACTTAAATGTTAACTGTTTGCCTACTTTCATTAATTTTCTATTCTTGTTATGATGATATTATGTACATGTTAGGTTCTATGACAGATAGTGACCATAGCAGCCGAGGACGATCCAGCCCTCGAGTAAGGAGGTCACATGATGTCAATCTTCTTTTAGTTTGAGGTGTCAATTTGTTGGTGGTAGAATTTCAGTAAAAAAAACCTCGACAGTGTAGGCAGCACTGCATTAGCTAATTAATCGACTTATCGCGGGATGTTAGTGTTTAGCATTATCGTATTCCAGTCAGGTGTCATGCAGCTACGGCCTTGTAATTTCCAGCACGGTGAATAACATGGTCGCTCACCATGGGCCTCGTAAGAAGGCTCAAGGTCACTCAAAGAGCAATGAAAAGAGCTATGCTCGGAGTTTCTCTGCGACATCAAATTAGAAATTAGGAGATCCTCATGAGAACCAAAGTAACCGACATAGCCCACCGAATAGCGAAACTCAAGTGCCAGTGGACAGGGCACATAGCTTGAAGGACTGACGGCCGTTGGAGCAAAAGAGTTCTCAAATGGCGACCGTATACCGGAAGACGTAACGTAGGCAGGCCCCCGAGATGGACGAGGTGGACCGACGACCTGATGAAGGTTGCAGGCATTCGCTGGATGAGGGCGGACCATTCGTTGTGGCAAACTTTGGAGGAGGCCTTTGTTCAGCTGTGGACGTCTTTTGGCTGAAATGGTGAATAACAGAATCCTGTCGAAATTCACTCATATTTAATTACTGACTTTGAAAAAGGATATTACAAATTATTTTATGATGGGTATCATCGCTAATTGACATCTTTGATCGCTGAAGAATCCAATATTATGTTGTAACCGGATGCACCAGAATTATCGGCATGAACGCATGGCTACTACTGATATGTCACTTGTAATCAAAGTTTGTGACCAAATACCATCTGTCGCTTAATAACCGGAACAGTAGATTCTCATTAAAAAGTAGTCAAGCATTACCATATCAGAGTCGATGAACGAAAATCTAGTTTGATTTGAATTTATTAATTGAGCATTCGTTCCACTCATAGAGCAGTAACAGTTATCAATGAGACGGTGATAGGAAGATGTTGTGTAATGCGGCTAGGGATGTACGCTGATAGTTTTATCGGATCCGGAGTCGGTACGTACTTAGCGATACCGAAGTCTAAAGAAGAGTGGGCGTAATTTCAGCAATTTCTTGGAAATAAAATGGCGTTTACTTAGTATCAATTTGATTAACACATCTGTGTTTTCCATTCCATTCCATTCTTCCTATATGAAATAGTTACCAAATTCTTTTAATTCAGTAGGTACATAAATTGGGTCCTTCAGAATTTAACAAAAATATTGGGTTTGTTTTTAAATGGGTACTAAAAAAGTGAAATAGAGATGAATATTAAAACAGATTTTCGAACAAGTCGATAACTTCGTCAACAATGTTGATGAACGAATCTTAGAAATATAAGCGTCAAATTAAAAAGACCGGTCTCAAAAATCGGGAGAGTTATCGTTCCAAATCGGATTTTTCGATCTCTCTTCGTACCATCACTATACTTACTACTAGTTCACTGTTGGTTAAAAACCGCAGCTGCGGGTTTGTCCATTGATTAGCGCAGCTATAGTGACCCGCGATAACCCGCGAGACGCCTAAAACGTCGCTTTTCATTCATCTCGTATGGCAATTCAACAACTATTTGTAATCATCATTTACTTCTTTCTTTCCATATTCATTATTACCTAATGACGTGGTTCGACGAAGGTATTCTTTGTCTATAATTCGTCCTTTCTCTTTCCACTGAGAAGCTGAATAAAGCACTATGGCTAATAGAAAAAATCGGACCATAAATCTTGCGTATTTCTGTCTCGTTTTAAATAAGAAGTTTACGTAGGTATAACCCATTTATTAACGAGATCGGAATAAAAAACAAAGTCGGAAATGTTGGCCCTTCAAATCGGATCGATCTTTCGGAAATCTCCGTACCATCCCTGCACTACTAGTTCACTGTTAGTTTAGTACCGCAGCTGCGGGTCTGTCCATTGATTGGCGCAGCTGTGGTTGACCCGCGATAACCCGCGAGGCGCCAGCCACGTCGCTTCTCATTCATCTCTTATTGCAATCCAACAGCTGTTTATGTTGCAAAACGATTAGTTTTAATTGACCACTTTATGCACTACGTTTTGTTTGTCTGCGCGCACTAAGTTGAAATGTCATTCGATATGTTGATCGTTAGAGTATAGGAGAGAAGATTAGTAAGTAAACGCAGTGCATATAGCTGTGTTGATTTTAATAGAATATGATTCAAATATACTTTATTGGAGATTATGTTTAGAAAAAAGCTATGGATGAAGTTTCAGAGTTCGAAATTGGATTCTTAAATGGGTGTAGAACTAACTTTGTAATTTCGCATTCATTCGCTTGAGGAAGAGTTAGCCAGTTAAGTTTTAGAATATGTGGAAGGGATGCCTTGTCTGTAATAAATTACTTATCTCATTTTCAAATACACAGAAAACATACATAATTCCAACTAAGTAGATATAAATGATTACTGAACCTCCAGGTTCTGCAATTGTTTGTGGATATATGGTTTGTCCCTGTGTATAGTGGGATGTCCTGTATCCTGGCCCATATTCTAGTAACGCTCAGACAGATTTGCCTTTCCTAACTCCATGTTCATACTTACGGTTCATACTGTTAATAACGGAAAAACTTTCCAAACGTACCAATAAATACATGCCATTTCATTATGGATTTCTGAGATTACCGATTATTAACCCAGTGACACCTAAGTACAAGTACAAGTATTACAACCGTAATATATTTGGCACTGGATCGCAAAAGAAATAATCAAATGTGAACTACAAATCACCGGTCCACCACAAAGGAAAGAAAAAGCTAATCAGTTTTCGGCGAGCGGTAAGCGTTTCGATTAGTTATAGAATTTGAAACTCAATCCGAGTCTGGATACTTGGAAACTAACAAAGGCTTTTGTTTCCACTTGGCCGGGAGTCGCGCGTTTTCGCTCATTTTTCTCTTATTGCATTCTCAAAGTGCTGACCAAAGGCGGCGTAGACTTAAGAAACTGGTTTTGTACCTTAATGTTCGGAAACATACACATAAATGGCAATTTTTAGGGGTCCGTTGGTAAATACTAATAATGGAACCTTGTTATGGTTCACTCTCTAGGTCGATCAGTATGTTATGGCAATTTTAATCGGAAGGTTGTATTTTTTAAAATACAACCGTTTACGTTTTTACGTTATTTTATTTTTAATGAATTACGCTACGAAACCATAAAAAAATTGTATTGACAGGTAGAAGTGATGAATTTTAAAATTCAAGAAAGAAAAAGAAAGTGGCGTAAGGGCGTAGGCGCTAATGCATTTGGCAGATAATAATATAATAATTTATCTATGGCTAAATGGTCTATTGTGGTTAAATGATAACGTAACATACATATTTCATCATCATCATCAATCACCATAACGGTTTAAAATCCTTATCTCTGGTTCTATTGGGATTTTTCCATTTTCTGGACGTTTCCCAGTAGGTACCTCGGAGTTTGGTAATAAGCCCGGAGATGGCAACAGCCTCGCCTGTTAGATGGGCCAAAAACGTAACCGGTGAATCGTGGGTGTTTGCATGTATGCATGTACATTTACCTACCCCTTCGGGGATTACACGCGTGAAGTTAAGTTATGATCATATCAGCCGAAAGAAGTCCACTGCTGAACCAAAACTTCCCCATAAGGTGGATATGCCATAATCGCCACGCTTGGCATGCGGATTGGCGATCGCAATGGCGGTAGTTTCATCGCAAAACACTGCAGCCCATCTTGCGTTATTGCACTTACCTCCATTGTTGAATGGTTTGACCGCCATTGTTCGGTTGATTGACTGCACTAGTGGAAGAATTCTCTTCCAGAAGAAGAAAATTCGAGTGGGCGGTGGGTTCATCACGTCCCGACTTCAAACATACGTCTTTATGACATAAAAATAAAATAATATTCAAAATTAGATACTTTACTAGCAATATATCTACTTAAATGCTTGAGTTAATTTATCCCGTCTACGGAACACAATATTGTAATGTATGGTCTCGCGCGTGTACCTGGACAATTTTTCATTCGTTGCCCCATACAGCACGTGCATTTGGATACGCAAAGTTTTTTCCTTAAGTTTTTATTTTATTGTAAGCACCATCGCATCACCTAATCTAGCTGCCGCAAAATCGTAGTGTTCAGCACTATCGTTTTCCGGTTGGATGGTAATGTATGGCCCCGTAATAATTATTACAGAGACAACAATTTAGTACATCTGTATTTTGGTTTTTGTGTAGATGTCTATAGGCTGCAGTCATCACTTAATATCCATGTGAACTGCACACTTGTATTCCATCTTTGTTATATAAAAAATCGTAATGATTATATGAGCAGAAAGTGATTACAACAATCTATTTGCATCACAGACCAATCAGCCTTCCTTATGATTTGCAAAGACTATAAAAAAAAATTGGCACCTTGAAAATAGGAGACGATCCATTCGACAGTGATCCTATGTATACTCGTACCTATGTTTTGTTTATTATTTTTGGAAATGAAAATTATTTACATTTGATGATATTACAACTAAAAAAAAAAAAAGGATCGGACGAATTGAGAACCTCCTCCTTTTTTTGGAAGTCGGTTAATAAGTCTTACTGGTCAGCTGACTTTATATGTGTACATGTCTTTTTTACTTCGGCAACTCTTTTCAAGAACTACTAACTAACGCTCAGCAGGACTTTGATATACTAAATGAATGGTTTTCACACAATTTACTAAGTATAAACACAAAAAAAACTTATTTAATGATTTTAGCTGCAAAAAATAAGCCCATTCCAGATTTTCATGACCTCAAAATTAACATTGAATTAATTCAAAGATCAAGAAAAATATTTAGGTTTGTTATGAGATGACAAACTTACATGGAAACTACTTAAAGAGTCACTAGAAATAAAATTATCGATGGTCCTAGGAGCTATACTATAGTCTCATTGTAAAAGAACTTATATGTTTGTATGAGATTAAATAAAGATCTTTTTAAACCTATATAGCAAATATTTGAATTTTCATAAGTGTGGACATGATTGTATGTTTACCCACGCACATGTATAAATTTATATCGGGTCGGGTATAGTTTGAAATAAAACTTATTTACATAACTTTTTTGTTAAAATAATAATAAATAAAATTGGTATATAATCGAAACCGATGCATTATTCAAACGTCTTACATTTCATTGCTTATTCAAAACAATAGCCTTAAAAATATTGATGACTAGATATCTACATAAAAATGTAGAGCACACGTTCATATTACAAGCTCATTTACGACTATCTGGTGTCTCGACTAGCGTACACGACGAAAAGTGTTTTATTAAATAGCCATTCAAAAGAAAATGGGTGGAATTTTCAGTGGTCATGCGCACGACGAAGTGATGGACAATCTGTCGGTGCGGGATGTTCTCGTACTCATAGTGATATTAGTTGTGTTTTTTGCTGCGACTGTTTATCTTCTGAGAAGACTTCTGGAACAGTGTAATCATTATATTCTAAAACAAGTTCGTAAAGAAATGGAGACCGCCAGTGCTGCGCGACCTTAGTAAATAATTTTTGTGGAATCCAGTGCTTTTTAGATTATGTTTTAATAAATAGGTATCATTATACAATTGTTTTTTGTTTTATTGCAACCATAATATTTATTTCTTGTGTCAGAAGCAAACAAGCATACAATTTACATTGATGGTAAGTAAAACTGTCAAACTGTAGCCAATCAACATTTACATGAAATCTCACAACTCCTGAGGTCTGGGAAATCATAGGGCTGTATAGGCCACCTGACCGGAACACGATAGTACCATTTAGCTGCAGGTAGATTACGATTAGAATGCGGTGGTGCTTACGCCCACGAGCTACCACCAGTGAATATCATGTATGTGCAATGGTGTTAGAAATGTTTCTTTAACTTTAAGTCAACGTGTTATTGTATTAGTTTGTTTGAAAGTCATAAGTCAGTATTTAAATGATTGATTTCTTATTTTCAGCATCGTGAACACTTTACGCTTTAAAATTATGAATACTTAACAGTTCTAAGTCGTTCTAACACTGTCTATCTATATCTACCTACATTAAAAAACCACAAGTATTCAAGTCTAGGTGATAAGTTTCCAACAATTTGAAATAATTGAATACGTATTATCGTCCGAATTTATTGTTTTGTTTTACACTGACGAAAGCATAATTGAAGTATGTAGTAGATACCTATATGTTTGTGTAATTTTTAGGTTCTGTAAATATATATCTGCAAAACTGCGGCATAAGAAATATTCACACTAAAATACTACAACTACGGTTTCGATTGCCAAATCCACATACTGTTACACGGGTAAGTGCAGTTTGCAGAAGTTGGAATATTGTAATGCGCCCGGAGATGGCAATTGGTTCGTCATCTGTTACACGAGACAAAACGTAACTGGCGTATTGTGTGTATTTGTATGTGTATCACACTATTACAGTTTACGTAGACTGAAAACATGTTGAAAGACAAAAACTAGAAACATTTTATTGTAATATAGTACATTATAAAGTAAAACAACTATTAAAATACATACTTCCTTAACATCTGTTCAATCTATAGCAGTTGCAATAGATACCGCCGGCTACCGTTCCTTATAATCGTGCTTTACATCAACAACAAATGCGTTTATAATGACCGGTATCATGAAAACACCAATACAACGATTATTGAAGCAATTTATTTAAATAGAGATTAGTTTAACCATAACTTCATTCAGTTTTACATTATTCCGCTAATGTAAATGGGAAAGTTTGTGCTCTTTCACACGGGCAATCGGTTTCTGATTGTGAAGTATGCTCGTGTAGACACGCCCATTCTTTTAATTCAAAATTAAACAACACACACAAACTTACGCGATATAAATTTAAAGATGTGCGTAGAGAATTAAATTACATACAGAAGATATGTGTCGAATCGATCGTATCCTATTTTTTTATGTAACGAAGGTAGCAAACAAGCATACAGTTCACATGACTGACTGCAGTCTATAGTCATCTACACAAAAACCAGAGGTCAAAATGCAGATGCGTTGCCACACTTGCCACCCTTGAGACTTTTTACTATTCTCTGCCAACGATGGCTCCACGACTTTTATTTGGGAGGGATTTAAGTAACGGCATAATTTTAGCAAGAATTAAAACACAAAGTTTTGTTTAAGGTTTGTTAGAGTTGAACCAGAATTAGTTAATCTTGAGAAAGGGAGAAGTTGAGCCCTGTAGCCCCACATGTCTTTTGAAAAAACCTAAAGAAACTTATCGTTTTGGTATGTATGTGTGTATATTGACGCCATGTCCCTTATTTATGCAGAGAGTGTGGAGCTTCTGATATCCCGGTACTGACACAATTGACATACGACCCGTGCTTCTTCCACATTCATCATTCTCATCATACATGCACGTTCGTTTTGGTATACGACGATTACATAAAGTATATAGGTAGGTAGGTAACTGAAGTGGCAGTGGGCAGGGCACATAGCTCGCAGAACTGACGGCCGTTGGGGCATAAGAGTTCTAGAGTGGCGACCACGTACGTGGTGGACCGACGACCTGGTGAAGGTCGCGGGCGATCGCTGGATGAGGGCGGCCCGGGACCGTTCGTTGTGACATTCTTTGGGGGAGGCCTATGTTCAGCAGTGGACGTCTTTTTGCTGAAATGATGATGATGATAGGTAGGTATACTTGTGAAACACATAGGTCCTAACATACCATTATCGTGTTGCTACCGTAACGAACGTTGTGCGATATGCCAGACTACACACAGGTTGTAAGTTATTGCTCGCCTCACCTACCTGGAATGGCTCACTGATTAAGATTCAAGGGCAATAATTATCTACTCAGCATAAAAATATAAAAACAGAAGCAAAAAATCTTGGATAGACCATTATTATTATTAATAGTTACTGGTCGCTCCAGTGAAGGAGCTTTGAAGAGAAGGTTTAGAAAATTAATTTGCGGAAAAAAATGACTTTGGTAGCAGTCTTTTCTTTCGGTTAGTTAGCTGGTTATCTAAAAAATGACCGGTCACGATCCGAGTCTCAGATGCAAAAGATTTTGGACTCAGCTTTGGAAGTAGCTTAAGGCCTCTACCAGTATTATAACCTATTCTTTGTCTCTACATTGTCAATATTTAGCTGCATTAACTTGTAAATTACACCAGCAATGTACTGCTATGTAATTCTCTATATTATATTTTTATTCTCTATAGATCTCTGGTAATGGTAACACGATCTATTACTAAACAGATAATAAATTGAAAAGATCTTAATTTTGATTGAACGGTGCACGTTTAATGCTCCAGTATCAATTTTTCTAAAGTTCTACAAAGGTCGTCTAGACATCAGATACTGTATCCATTCGTATATTTTTAATTAAAATTTCCAAACATAGCAGGATTAAAATACAATTGAGGAGTTTTAAAAAAATCAATTAACACAATTTCGAATCTCAAAAGCACTCTAATGTTTCGTTGAAAATACATTTTACGAAGGCAATTAAGTTGAAGGTAAAAGATACGAAAGCTTTTACGTCTCCATACTCGTGACTACTTATTATTCAAGGTCAAACTTAAATCACAAACGTCGCAATCACTCGCACGAGTCATCCTGAGGGTGATCACACACCACAGTTCCTCCATAACGTCTTATGTTCAAATGTCATCCTACTTTTTCCAACTGATCATTATGCCCCCAATTGTTATTGTCTATAGGGTGTCTACACAGCGTGAATCCCGTCGCACCTTTTTATTCATACACCTTCGTTCCGCTCTGATGCGATTTGGTGAATGACCGGTGGGAGTTGAAAGTGAATCACAGGATTCATGGTACGTAACCACGAACTGATTTTCTCAACGTCTTATTTTTGAAATGCAACAATTACGTTGGACTTTACCTGACTGAGAGAGTGTAATGCGACAGACAACAAAGTAATAAATTAATGAGTAAAAAAACGATTATTCACGCTGGTTGTGTTATTTTCGTAGCTTCGACAAAATTGCACTTACCTAAATTCTAAGTATACCTAGTAGATTACTGGAGGATGGTTTCCATTATAAGTATGTAATTATTTAATAGTCCTGTTATCTTTTGATGAATAACCAGTGCAATTTAGAAATGAAACAGCGAATTCATATTACCCAACCACAAACTAATTTTCTTGCAGTCTCGTTTTCGAAATTCAAATAATCTTAGCTCACGTGACATTTATATCATCAAATCAGCGGGCAATTTCTGTAAATGACGTCCAATTACACAAGGGCGTCTCGGAATGTGCCAATTAGGTGTCACTGCGCGCGCACCTGGCTCACGAACTCTATGGTCACGAGCGAGCGGCGATCGTAAATCCTTTCTCGATGGTGCATTATCTTGTTCCAGCGTTTTTGATCTATTTAGGGTTACCAGATGAAAAATGTAAAAGTCCGGATAATCATGATGTCCTTTGAGAGTTTGTCGCATATTCAGACCTTATAGCCAGTCTCCTCTATATATGGGCAAAAGGTAACCGGCGAATCGTGGGTGTTTGAATATATGTATGAATGCATGTACTTACCCCCGCCTACCCCTTTGGGATTACAGCCGCAAAGTTATTTCATTTTATTGCACTAAAAATCCTGAAATCGTAGGACTAACAAAACTAAGTGAGACATGGTAACCCTAGATTTATTGGACTAACTCTTACTGCGTACTAACCGTATAATTTAAATTACCTATGTCTTCTTTCTTTTTTATTTTATCACAGATTCTCTTTTGTTATTTTTTTTTGTAATATTTAGATAAGTGCATTTATTTCATTAATTTTTGTTATGCTTTTGCAACCTATATAGTCGAAGAAGAGTAGCAATCGTGCAAAAAATATTTGTAAGTAAATTTTGCTTACAAATAATAATATAATCAATGCACAGATTTTTGTGTAATCGAAGTGGCAAACCTGCTTGCAGTTCATATTGATGTTAAGTGATGACTGAAACATATTAACTGATGATAGAGCTTCAGTGACTTAGCTTGCGGGCGTAGCACCACCGCATTACCTAATCTACTTGCCCGCTAAATGGTAGTGTTCAGCACTATCGTGTTCCGGTCAGGTTGTCCCTGTTATTTTCGGCATAAGGCGTAATACCGTAGGGTTCTGGCATTATTACATATTCTCTGCTTCTGGTGTGGCAACGCATCTGCATTTTTTTTTAATCTGTAGAATCCATGTGAACGAATTCGCGAATGGAACGGAAGCTTATCCTAGGTTCCGTGTATTCCTTTAATAAAAAGCACAACGACTTCGATATTAAAGAAACACTGGACAATGTTCTTGTTGGTCTAAAACTGTCTTTATTACGATAAAATAAAGTTCATAGTTGCAATCGGAAAATGACTGCCCTTTGTTAAATCTATTTAACCGTGAGGCGATCTTGACGGAAGCGACGATTACCCGTCGCTAATGAGGAAACTGTTAGTACGTCGGCCATGTATCCTGCAATGCACCACTTTATGCTGATATGGTGCATTTAAGGGTCTTTAGCTATTCGTAAGTATGTATTTATTTACGACTAGCTGTGCCCGCGACTCCGTCCGCGTGAGAATTTATGACTGTTCAGTTTCTACCCGGACGAAGTCGAGGGCGCAGCTTGTATAAAAGTAGCCCAAGTTACCCCTTATTACATCAGCTATCTGACAGTGAAAGTCCCGTAGAAATCGATCCAGCCGTTCCCAAGATTAGCCCCGCCAAACAGACAGACAGACGGACAGGCAGACAGACAGACAGACAAAAATTGAAGAAAATGTTATTTTGGTATATGTACCTATACATACATATGCATTTAGTAAAAAGCGGTTATTTTAATATTACAAACAGACACTCCAATTTTATTTATTTGTATAGATGTATAGACTAGCTTTTGTCACCGGACTACGCTTCTCCCTAGTTCCGGTATCCCAAAGTTTTACTCTGGAGCGAGAGAAAATTCGGATGTGGAGATTTCAGCTCTGCGCCAATGCGTTTTATATACATACCTAAGTAGACTAGCCGATAAAATTTACCAAAATAATGCCTATTTATTACCGGCACAATGGCAAAACAGCTTAGATCTCCAATATGCCACTGTATCAACATTGAGACTCTTAAGTTGAACTGATTTGTAATTGAGAACATACTTTTTCGAGAGGCTGTTGCCATAATGCCGTTACTGGTGGTAGAACTCCAGTGACGGAGCTCGCGGGAGTAGGCACCACCGCATTAACTAATATACTTGCCGCTAAATGGTAGTGTTCAGCACTATCGTGTTCCAGTCAGGTGGTAATGTACGACCTTGTAATTTCCGGCACAGATGCACAACACCTAATGCCTCAGGAGTGGCAACGCATCTGCATTTTGACCTCTGGTCATTGTGTGGGTGTCTATAGGTTGCAGTCATCACTTAACATCAATGTGAACTGCATGCTTGTTTGCCACTTTTATTACATAAAAAAAATGTAAACATTTGACACCTGCTTGGATAATCAGGCTCTCAAATAGAATGAGTGACGTTTAAGCATACCATTTAAATTTGGGATATGCCTAAATTTAGGAGACCTTCAACTGATTGAGGGATTTGAGAGTCATTTGAGTATTCGGTTAGAGACATTACTATCTAAATGGAACACGATAGTACTGAACATTATCAATTGGAAACAGATACATTAGGTAAAGCCACGTGTAGGTACATGATATTTTATATTACATCCAATATCACCATAAAAATAAGTAAATATTTTTTTTTATTTGACGTTTACATTTGTAGTATAATTATTAGAATAGGTACATATTTCCACTTAGGTGACAATTCATCCGCAAATGTAACTTATCCCCGGATGAAATGTCACTCTTTACAAATAGAAGGGGTCGACTCATCCGAAGTTTTGCTGTTATTCGGAGCAGTCGTGTCAGAGCAAATTGACATATAGGTTCACAATAGTTATAGCATGGGCATTGTACCATTCTTCTTGCTAGGCTATTTATTACAATAGTATGTGTTAAGAAGAATAGTAGACCGCCCCCTGGGTGTTAATTCAAGGATCGTACGGCCACCGGCGGCGAGACACAATTGAATTTCAATTGTCATATCTTTCTCGTGTCTGGAGAGATTAAAATATGAAATAACCTTTCTATATGTAAGTTTTAGCTATCATAAATCCAATAACAATTTAATAGCGTATAAAAAATGCACATCTACCCAACGGTCATCCGTGGTCTCAGCGCGGAACCAAGACGTAGTCAGTGACCCATTGCACTGGGAACTCCTTGACCTTAATCAGTACCACCTGTTTGGGGGCCAACGGTTCCTTAGGGAATCTTAACCATGGGAATTTTATTGTTCATGGGGAATAAAACACGACGTCTACACGTAAGTTAACGAATAGAAAACGCACAGATGTGTTTAGGGCCAGTGGCTATTTATTTGCATAATTAAATTTGTATTTTATTTTAATTTGTAAAGAATTAAGCTTTCTATCTTCATTATTCCTTAGTTATTCTCCATATTGATTTTAGCACCTGTAATAAATATTAATGTCAAGATTATACGAGTAGCTATTGCTCTCAAAAGCGCCACGGAAGAACCCAAAGACGTAAATGAGTACAAAAGCGATTCAGTTAATGATAGCGTGTCATGCATATATACTGCAATTACTTAATTACCCCTATAAGCAAAGGCATCATTTGTACATAAAAAATAAAAAAAATATTTTGTTTTTGTTGATGTCTTTAGGATGCAATAGTTATTAACCGATTATTATTCGACTGCTTATTTTTTTGCTCTTTATGTTGTACTAGTAGTTAGCTGCGGTTTCACTCGCCTTGAGTCCGACCCCGTAGAATAAGGCAATAATTAGCCCAATTTCTCGAATACTTGTACATTTTGTTCGTTTTTTTTTTTCAATTAGTCTAGTGCTTTTTAAGTCTTTTCGTTACAACTAACTACAAACATAAATTTTATTTTTATAATATGAATAAGGATTAATAGATTGATGCATATTTTTATAGAGTTTTAATATCACGATAAACACTTGATGATTGAAAATATAATTAATTCCTGACCAGTATAAATCCATTGCAAATTATTCGTAGGCGTCATTAAATGTACTACGTAAAATTGCAAATTGTCAAAAATCATACACAGTGTATGTAATTTTCTTGATTTACAGGTGGCAGAGTCCCAGTGTATGGATTTGACGGCGTAGGCACCATCGCATTACTTAATAATAATATATCTGCCGCCAAGTGTTCAGCACTATCGTCTTCCGGTTAAAGTGGTTATGAATGGCGCCGTAATAATCATCATAGAGACATAACAACTAAAGGTCTCAGAGATGGCAATGTATCTGCATTGTGACCTCTGGTTTTGTGTAGATAAAAAAAATATCAATAAACTATATAAATACTAACGTTTATAAACGTACCTACTTAAAATGACATGGGTCCCACATATTAGCCGATCAATGTTTATACGTAGTACTATACAACAAAAGTAGTACCTTATATAAATAAACAACTCTTTAGCTAAATCCCGCCAAAACTGCGCGCCTAATGTCCCACAAATTGTCAATGGAGAGGCCAACAAAGAATTCATTCACGTACCGGCACCTGTGCTGGGGTTCCCAACACGTGGCAACATATGTGTAGTTCTACCTCTCACCTGGTAGAGGAAATCTCACCCCTCGCCCTTCAGGGGTGGGTTTTGTTTTACACACATGTCACTGGCGGCTGCTACCGACAGATGCTAAAATACGTTGCTGACATCGACTTTTTTATTGTTGTAATCATGTGCCAATTGATGAAAAATTCTGATTTATTTTTGATCTAATAGGTGTAGTACGGCATCACCTTAATTTTGTTTTCAAACCGAGTTAAAACAAAAGATATTGTTAAATTTGTTTTTTATGCAATGGAATTGAAAAACCACAATTTAAACTGATGACCGAATATCGAGACTCAAGTAGCAGTGGGCGGAGCACATAGCTCGAAGAACTGACGGCCGTTGAGGCAGAGCAGTTCTTGAGTGGCGACCGCGTACCGAAAAACGAAGCGTAGGCAGGCCCCTCACAAGATGGACCGACGACCTGGTGAAGTTCGCGGGCAATCGCTGGATGAGGGCGGCCCATGACCGTTCGTTGTGGCATTCTTTGGGGGAGGCCTTTGTTCAGCAGTGGACGTATTTTGGCTGAAATGATGATGATGATGATGATGACATGGATGGCAAGGGAAACACAAAAAGGGAACACTGCAGAATATACTGTTTTTTTTAATGTAATGAAGATGGCAAAAAGAATACAGTTCACATATATGATAAATGTTGACTGCAGCCTATATATAGATCTACATAAAAACTAGAGTTCAAAATGCAGATGCGTTGTCACTTCCTAAGACCTTAGTTGTTATGTCTCTGTGATAGTTATTACGGGGCCATACATTGCCATCTAACCGGAGCACGATGGTGCTGAACACTACGATTTGGCGGCAGATAGATTAGGTAATGCGGTGGTGTATACGCCATCGAGCGCCTTCACGGACCTCTACGACTAGTAAGAAGTTTGTTGATGTGTAGCCAACTCTGTGCAGTATATTATTGTGCCTTTGTGTCGAATAACTATATTAGGAGGATATTCATTACAAAATATATAGAAGCGCTAAACGCTATCATTTGGCAACAGAGAGATTACATAACACGGAGGCGCCTACGCCCTCGATTTCCGACATTGGAACCTGTAAAAGTAACTGTAGTAGGTACACAGAATTACTCATTAGTGATAATGGCTGCTCCAAAACTCTACCATTTTGCGATATTGAATATGCAAAATATTTGAACGGTGATTTTTGTTCTGACTTGTCTCTGAATAACAAAGACTGGTTTTTATCTTATAGCAATGTACAATTTATTGGCAACAGGTGGTTCATCTGACTATCTTACAACTTTCTTGCATAAAAATGCTGCAAAATAACCGAAAGTAGGTCAACGGTATAAAAATAAAGCGAGATAAAGTTTGTTAAATTTCGCAAGACTCAAACATTGAAAATAAAGTTAATCCAATTAAAAGAAAATAATTAAGAATGATGTATCGTTTAAATAAGTAAAACATGCAATGACTTTTCTGAATGACCATACGCTTTTGGTTTAAATATAATAATATATCTTAAAACATAAACCAAACAACTTTTATTAACATACGCATATTTTTTATATTCTCCGTCATAAAAAAAAGGTTATAAGTAAAAACCATAAAATCTCCTATTTTAAATACCAAATCTCTAAATATCTACTTACCGCATTATAATTTTAACCGAAACCGAAATTAAATTATAATTTAATTTGCTTCCATTCTTTATTTAAAATTGTTACAACTTTCAATTTTACGAGTAGTAATCATTAGAAAGATATTAATAAAGTTACGCCCAATGATTGAAGATACCTATTGAAGATATACGCTATGCTACTCTACCACGACCATCTTTATTATGCCATGTTTCACTCAAAACAGATTTTTCTAAAATATGAGTAATAAAAAATATTATTCGTTACGTAAGAGTATGCTATTGTTTATAAACTTTGATTAAGTTGTTCACAATCAATAAGTGAACGGTGAACTGACCCACAAGCTTAGCAGCTGCCCATTGCATCTGTACACGAACTATTGTTAACTGTGTATTATGTTCGTGTTATTATTCTAACAACACATATTGCGTAACTTCTAAATACCGTTCGAAACGTGACTTTGACGGTGTCTTTTTTACTGTACATCTGTTAATGTTACAATATTTAGCTTAACAGTTCCATCTGTTAATATTTCTAAAACTTTATCGTAGTATACGCAGTAAAAAGTAAAGTGAAAAGTAGTGTATTTATTTATCTGACTATAATCCTGAAAGAGATTTTTTTTCTAATAGAAAGGAAGAAATTGTGAATGTTTTTTTTTTCTAGTCGAAGAATGTTCCTTTAGAAGCTTCTGTTCTACGTTTGAATCGTGCCATATTTCTATAGTTTGGAACATTAAATTTCGAAGGTAGGAACAATTACATTTAGGGAGGAATTACAGACAGGGAAGTACCTACTTCCAAAAAGTATAATATTTAGTAAATACATTTAAGTATCAATATCAAAAGAGTCGGACGATGCTGGAGTGTATGGACTAAAATTTGTTTTGAAAGACAAACAAGGGAGCAATCGATAAGATTTATCAACTGTAAGGAAGGCCTAATTTGTTTTATCTGTGACAGAAACTTAGGCACTACACATTTCTACCATTTTACTAAACCGGTACATGATAATGTTGAACACTTTCATTTAGCACTAGATAAAATAAGTAATGCGGAGGTGCTTACCCTACGCCCTTGTACTGACAGGTATTCTACCATCAATAAAGTCTCTCTCGGAGACGAACCCAGATTCTCAGACCTAAAACATCGCCCGACTATCACAAAGTTACCGAAGATGGTGAGCTTAATTGAGACTCAATTATTTCGTAATTGCTTTATAGATGTTGAATCATAACAGGACGCTTAATCATAATTCATCTTCATCTGTTTGCTTTATAACTATCATGTGTCAGATATAATATATCTAAATTACATTTTTTTTATTTATTTGTTGTTCCCGTTGGTTTATATAATTCCCGTTAGTTTTTAAAATTACTAAGCAAACTTCGTATTGCTTCAGATATAATAATATGTCAAAAATTTGACAGGTACGGACTATGGGAAAATTAAATTGTTGTTTTTACTATTTCCTTTGCAGGATTTCTCGAATAGCCCTCAATAATTTTGATGTGTATAATTGCATAATTTCTGTAAGTGTTTATTATATCTATACAGTTTGTTAATATTAAATAATAATGGCAACCCATTATGCGTCCCACTGCTGGGCACCAGTCTCTCCCCTTTTTGGGGGAGGCCTGGAGCTTACGTTTTTTTTTTTTTTTTTTTTTTATTGTAATGGAAGTGGTAAACAAGCATGCAGTTCACATTGATGTTAAGTGATGACTGCAGCCTATAGACACCCACACAAAGACCAAGGTCAAAATGCAGATGCGTTACCACTCCTGAGGTCTAAGGTCTTATGCCTCTGTGCCAGAAATTACAGGGCCGTACATTACCACCTGACCGGAACACGATAGTGTTGAACACTACCATTTAGCGGCAAGTATATTAGGTAATGCGGTGGTGCCCACGCCCGCGAGCTCCGTCACTGGAGCTCTACCACCAGTGGAGTAAGCTCCAGGCCTCCCCCCAACGCTGATCCAATGCGGATTGGTGGAGATACGGGTTAGTGGCCAACCCGCTGTCGGATGTTTTCAAACCGCCCATAAGGCCTCCGCGACAAGGTTTAACGACTGCTATCTATCGATAGCAACCGGGACCGACGGCTTAACGTGCCCTCCGAAGCACGGAAACGCGCATTTTAATTTGCCACTAGCGGTCACCCATCACAGACCCGACCGCGTCCGTAATGCTTAACCGAGTAGATCGCTTACGATCTACACCAGCCGCTGGGCCATGCGCGCTTCATAGTGAGTTATTCGAGACAAATCCATAGCGATGTC
The DNA here is from genome assembly GCA_036365455.1 of Macrosoma leucophasiata. Classification (NCBI taxonomy): domain Eukaryota; kingdom Metazoa; phylum Arthropoda; class Insecta; order Lepidoptera; family Hedylidae; genus Macrosoma; species Macrosoma leucophasiata. The sequence goes on from JAWQUS010000024.1 coordinate 14,158,973, forward strand.
CTTGTTTTCAATTTCGTTTGCAATTAGACATTTTTAGTTACAACCTTCAAATTGGTCATATTATGACCTGCACTTTAAATAAATTAAATGGTAATATCACCTATTTTGAGACCTAAGACTCTAATAAAATGTTGCAGCTGCGAAAGATCCATAATCGATAGAATAAGGTTTTGGTCTATTAGTTTCCAGTTACAGTTTATGGTGTTTTCATAGTTCCCATGAGTTTTTTTGGTCGATCGTATCCCCGGAGGACGTTCGTGGTCAACTCGATGACTTTGCCGAACCACGGCTCATTGGTCGCGTCGTTGTACCATGAAATTGCCTTGTTCTATAAATCCGTCTTTTACAATTACTTATTTTGTTTTAGTTATAACTGCGTCTAACGAATTCGGGGATGACCATTAACCACCGTGGGAATATTTGTACGACGTTTTCGTATAATTTTTAACTATAAGTACATTTAATTAACGTAACATTATACGTGGATATTTAGATATGGTAATATTTTGTAGAACATATTTCAAAAAATGTGTTAGGAATTATTATTGTTATTATTGAGGTAATTTCTGATTGCAATAATTTAATTTTATAACTAATAGAAAACAATAACTTTGTTTTTTATTTGAATATCGATTAATATAGCAAATAAACGAACAAGCTTCAATGATGGTGGTGTATATTTCATCCACTACATGAACATCAAACAATTTTTATAAAGATATGAGTAAGGTACACAGTTCCTACAGTTCATGATAGTAAATATTTACAAAAATTATGCTACCTTTGTGTAAAATATTATTATTTAAGAAACTAGTTGCCCCGACGAACTTCGTATTGCCTAAGAGGTATAATAATAATATAATAATAATATTATAATAACACCTCTCGACACCCCCAGCCTTTCTCAACAGTGTTGCCCCCCGTCACAGTAAATAGATACCCCCGTCGACCATCGGGTTGGCTGTTTGGGGGGCCCACCAAGGAGAGGTGAGACACCACGTGCCTAAAGTAGGATTCGATGATGTGAGATGTTGAATATAGGCAGGTGCCGGATCTTACTCCATAGGCCCAGTCAGCAAGTCCCTCCAGTTCACCCACATAGCCCAAAGTTTGGCTAATCACTTATCATTACAATAGTCCCATATATTCTGCGGGGTCTGTCTGTGTCTGTATTAACTATTGATGCAGTCAGAGAGAGGTCCCGCCGAATATAACCCATTACAAAGTGAGCAAAATTCTCGAAAGGGCCTCTACGTGTTGGACCCCCCATGTCCCCCCCGCGCAAGCCTGACAGAGGTCCGGGGTTCAAATTGTACCCCGTGCTGACGAGAGACATAATAATAATGGCAACCCATTGTACGTCCCACTGCTGGGCACGAGTCTCTCCCCTTTTTGGGGGGAGGCCTGGAGCTTACTCCACCACGCTGCACTACGGGTTGGTGGAGATAGAGGTATAAAAAAATAAAATGTCAAAAAATCGAAAAAAAAATAGTGGAGGATCACTCTTACAATTTAGGGATACAAAAAATTGAATACAACCGATTCTCATATCTTTCAAACCATACACACACACACAATTTCATAATGATCGGTCCAGCCGTTTCAAAGGAGTAGGTATTGTTACAAACACTATGTGACACGAGAATTTTATAGGTATAAAAGAAAACTGTGTACCGTATAAGAAGATGTACCTACATACCTTCATTACTTTTGGTAAAGCACGCATCTGCAAGCAGAAACGACTTTTGAATTACTTACACTAAATGTAGATCACATACTCGTTTACTGCTCGAAACTTATCTTCCCTTTATTACGCAACTACTAACGCTACGTAGTCGAAGAATAGTATAATGCATTTATTGTCCATGTTTAGAAACAACTATCCAGCCAATATCCACAACAAAGGCGCATTTTATTTATCTTTCACAACTTTAATCTGACCAAATGTTAGTACGCGTTTTACGTACCGCATTTAAAAGTACGCAGTGCACACCCACATAGTGTAATCCGTAACTTATGTTGTTTTTCCAACTCCATTAAAACGCCCGATCAAACATCTGACAACGTAAATGTATTTTCAGTACAAACAGTGAATGTTTGGGTGTAACTGTGAAAATTAAGCGTAGACGAACGTGAAAATCGCCTGTTTCAAACGGTATTAATAGTGCTGGAAGCAAAACATGGCAGTGTTGCGATGCGTGTGGGCACCGCTTTTGGCTACCTCGAAATTTTACAAAGATTTTAATGGTTGCTTAAATTGTGGGATAGGATCTGTTTGCAGACAATTACAAAGGAGAAGACAAAATCAATCCTTTAACCCCCCTGTTGTAGAATAAAAAAAACAAGTAGACAACAAATAGTTTTTTTCAAACAGTATGCATGCATTTAACAAAATTCAAAATTAAAATTTTAAAAAATGTTGATAATGTGATCAACAATCGAAAACATTCCAGGCAATTTCCCCTCTTCTTAATATCGAACAACAAAAAAAAAACTGAGACTAAAAATTAAGAGACTCAATGTTACAATTATTTTTTATAATATATTTTATAATTATTTTTTAACACATTCTTATAATTATTATATTTTAAAATGATGCCGCTTTTATTAATGGACGTTCCTTGATATATTTTTATTACACTTCTTGAAAATCAACACGGGACATCATCGTCTTTTATTTTTAACCGAGTTCAAAAAACGAGAAGGTTCTCAATTCGGCCGATATATATATATATATATATATTTTTTATGTATGTACGCGAATTTCGCCGAGATTTCTGATCCGATTTACGTAATTCTTTTTTTGTTTGATGCGGTATTAGTTTCGAATTGGTCCCATAAAAATTTGATTCAGATAGGCCCATCAGTTTTTATGTTGTGAGCATGTTTTTACTTACTTTCACCTCAGACTAAAAGAATAAGAATAGACGGCGAGTTGTCATACAGTGCATTGAATCCACTGACGTCCTAGATAGTCCTAATGCGAATGACAACAAGATGACAACAAGTGACAATGACACATTTACTCATCGACGACAATACACAGCTTATTTACTCCTTGGTGGATAAAATTTTTTCATTGATTTCGTATAGTTGTGTAATAATTTTGTATCGACACACCTAAACAATTTAAATTAGGTTGAAATTAGGTATCTAATTGTCACGAAGCTATAAGAGTCAGATTTTACAAATTTTACAATAAACTAAAAAGTATTACATAAATATAACTACGTTATGAAAAACCGACTTCAAAACTGAAAAGTAAAAAATAATAAAGATTTAATTGTAATTATATACTACTTATTATTTATATGTGCTACTTATAGGTTTGAAGTCGGTGCCAAGCCAAACTAAAGTAGGCATTTCATTGTATTAAAACGTAACTTCACGGCTGTAATCCCCGAAGGGGTAGACAGAGGTAAATGCATTAATTCAAGCATACATGCAAACACCCACAATTCAACGGTTACATTTTGTTTAGTGTATTAATTTGCTCGTATTCGTATTTAAGTGATTAAGATGTAATATTTTGTTTAAGGCTTGGCACCGACATCAAACCCATTAGTAGCACATATAAATAATAGGTAGTACATAATCACAATTAAATCTTTTTTTTTTACTTTTCAGTTTTGAAGTCGCTTTTCATAACGTAGTTATATTTATTAAAGTCTATACTCAAATCTAAAGTTTTGGTTCAATCACTAAAACTTCGCTTGCATAATCAGATATAATAGATTCACAGCAGCTTGAAACTATAAATGCACCAGTTTATTGACGGTTAGTTTACATCAACTAACTATATTGACTTTGCAACATTTCAATGAAGTCAATAAATGTTCGACGTCAGTAACAAATGATTATTCCACTGTAATTCCACAGTTACAAATCACTACCATAGCCATGAGAAATAAATCTTAGATGTTAATCAATCGGTCCTTCGTGCAGTACAAATTAGTACCTATAGAATAAGCAAAAGATATAATTTGCATAATATTTATATACAAGACAGTATTTACTTACTCATTTAATTATTAATAATACAGTACCCAATAAGCGGAATGTGTATTATAATGCTGAAAATCGATGAAATAGGTCATGTTTATAGTCATGGTTAGATAGGACCTGTATTTTATTTATTTCTTCAAGTCCGGCTGGACTGATTTTTTTCGTGTGTGTGTGTGTGTCTTCCAATACATTTGTGAATCTAAAATATAAAAAAAACATTTACCAGCGCCTTCGCTTGCTTTTAAAAAGTATGCTATGTTACTTTTAATACCTCCAAGAATATTTGTACAAAGTTTCATGCTGATTGGTTAAGTAGTTTTCCTGTGAAAGTGTAACAAACAAATTTACATTCGCAATTAAAATATTATTAAGGATTACAGTATTCCCGAATAGCTTAGATTCACAATTGTACCTGGTATGTAGCGTATTGTTTTACAATGTAACATCTGCTTTCGGGGCATTGTATCAATTGTAGGCATGGACTACTGTTGCGCCCAATTTACTATTAACTCTACCACAGATATTCATCAATATCTACGGTAGAGCGTTAGTAGAGATAACGAAGACATTAGAAGAATTCACGAAGACGTATCTACATAAAATTTGGTGATAGAGTTCCAAAGTCAGAGGTCGAGGGTGTAGACAACACTGCATCACCTAATATATCTGAGAAATTGTCTGAAAATCGAAGTGAATAGCCAGGTAAACATTTTGCAATATCACTGTACCTGGGATCAGAATAATGATTGGAAATGAAACAAAAAATATTGTTACCCGTCGAAACCCATCACAATTGTAATAAAACAAAGTGCAATCATAAGAAGAATTGCGATTATTCCGTGGTCATTGTCAAGACGTTTTCGTAACCTGAATCTTTAACGTTTTGTTTCATTTGCTAATGCGTCGACGCATGTGAAGAAACAACACAAAGTATTAAGATTAAGTTACGGTTCGCAATTGAATAGCAATAAGAAATAAGTACGACTGATGCGCTGTTTGTGTACACGACGATACATCGGACGACATACATATTCAGGGTTGTCGAATTCATCTTTATTGTTTCGTTCAATAACTGTCTTGTCCCGTTTTATTATTGTGTACCTTTTAAATACCGCCTACAAGTCCTCTTTTGTGAATGTCCACTGTTCCTCGGTAGAAAAACATAGGATTTTTTTTTTGTAAGGTGCTCATGTGTATTTATTATTTTTTAAATATTTTTTACGGTAGTGACAATAACGTAGTGAGTAGAGGAGTCCGGCGGACATAATTATTATGAATCAGTTCGGATGCGGTCCGCTTGCGTTTATTTGGTCGGCGGATTCGGTCCGCCGTACCGAGTCCGGTCGTGTGCCGCTTGCGCTTATTTGGTCGGCGGATTCAGACCGCCGTACAGATTCCGGACGTGTGTTACTACTATAATATTTTTAACCATCACAAATGTTGAAATAAAACTAGTTTTCGGATTTATTTCGCGTATATTAAACTAAAATGATTATAATAATTTTTCAAACTGCTGTCAGACAAATACCACCTCAGTCTGCCCGAGACCACGGAAGCTGAAAAGCGACCAAAACGTCGGGTTCAATTTTAAATAATCATTTCAGTTTAATATATGCGAGAAAAATCCGAAAACTAGTTTTATTTCTATGAGTGCAGCTCGCTAAAACCTAAGAACATACTACACCACAAATGTGCAAGGCGTCGCTAAAGAAGTTTTCAAAGACTTGAGGTCCAGATTAGGTTTGACTATAAAAATATAAATTTTCGATTGATGATTTAGCATAATGGCAGCCCTAACCACTTTAGAGCGGTGGCGCCGTCACCTGCCCAGCTTCCCACGGAGACTCACGCGCAGCCTACATTACCTATGTAAACGTATGAATACCTTCATAACCCACTAACCTTCCATTCCTCAGTAAAAATCTAATTCATTTGTTGCAATACACGTGGGAACCGTCTTCGATTGCGCAGTGAAAATCTTTCGGAAAATCCAATATGATGTAAACTTTATCTCTTGCTGTGCCAGTAAACTTACATATTATTACATACAGATTGATACCAGACGTCCTTCACAGACATCTGCGTTTTTTTTAAAGGTCGTCATAATATACTACTATAGTTTAGGGCCGTTCACTTTTTCCTTGGTTGCCTAGAAATCATTGCGTAATGTTATCTATATGATGATCACGTCCTTCCTCGCAAATCTAGCTATCACATTCATTAAATAATTATTTATTTATAAGATTATTCATTAGTTATCACATTTAAAAAGAACACTAAAACAATTTCTTTTTCTCTTGAATTTCACTATTGCCTGTAAAAATAGAGAAAGGTAATGGATTGAACCATACACCCAAACACTCATGCTCATGACACGTCAGTTACGTTATACGTTACCAGTCTATTGGCATCTAAGGCTATTACCTGATTCACTCATGGCACTCGGTTACTTCAGAAAAATTCATAATCTTAATACCACTACCTCCGACCTTGGGATCGAATCCAGGACCTCCAGCGTAGCGGTAGTGGCCTGCTACCACTAAACTACCTGGTAAAAGGCACATTATAAATTAAATTATTACTGTAAATTACGAATAAACAATATGTAGGTCTCAATTATAAAGCTGGTTTTACAGGACTAACGGTAACCAACATCGGAATGCTTCCGGGTAGTAAAAATAATTAACAAAAAATCTTGGATTCTGTTAATGCACTTTAATTAACATAATTACGTAACGTTCGTAATTTCATGCCTGTAATTCCCGAAGAGGTAGGCAGAGGTAAATGCATCCATTCAAGCGTACCTACCTACATGCAAACACCCACTATTTACATTAGGTAATTCGGTGGTGCGTACCCCCTCGAGCCTCGAGTCCCTACACTGGAAACCTATCGCCAGGGAATTTAACGAATTCATATTGTAGGTATCCTTATAATAGGATAACAATAGATGCACATTTTTTTTCTAAAATATAGGTATATTTCTTTAAAACACTAAGTTTAATTTAAGATTTGTCTCCGTTCAATAAAGTTTTGATGAAATTAGGGTGGGTTTGCTACCGCCTTATGCCTACTATCTACGGGACCATAATGTTATCGGATCAAAATAATATGAACTTCGAAATCTACTGATTCTGTACTGACTTATCGAAAACGATTGTACAATCTTACTTGAAATAAAAAATATTTTCTTTTCTTTCTTACTACTATGTAAAAGCGACATAAAGATACTGGTTACGATCTCGAGCGTTTCCATTTTTATAATTAAAATTCATACCTCATACTTACACCAATACACACCACATTGAATCGTAATCTTGTCTGAATTCCCAATAGAAGACAAGATATATAATTAACTTTGATTAATTACTGCACGCTTGTAAATATATGTTATAACGCAATTTAAATGATCACTATGCCAAGACTAGATTGAATAAACAAAAAAGTGGTTATTATTTTATAATTGTCTGTGTAGATGTACACCTGCTTGAGTTTCTCACGATTTCTTCTGTTTTGTAACAGTTAGACGATAATGGTGGGAATACACATATTTTCTGCATTGAATGTGAAAGAATGAATTTACGATAGGTGTAAACGTAAAGTGATGTGCGCTCTAGTTTTAACTTGTGGTTTCGGTATCGCAGGTCACCACCATCTATCTATCTTATCGCAGGACCACTGCAATGCCTCAGATTTCAGAAGTCAAGGTTGGTCTGAGCTTTGTTAATTTGAGGGAGAGCAAGAGTTTTAGCCCCATACAAAAATAAAAAATCATCTTTGTGACTCAGACATGGCTGATTGGTCTGTAGACTCAGATCACGAAGATGTTTTTCATTTGTATATTCACGCCAAGTCCCTTACATATATTTTTTATTTTTGAGAATGAACCATCTACGTATAGGTGCGATTGTGCGACTCTACCTGTCTGGTATTTTTAATGCTACATATTTAATCTATTACATCTGAGGAAGTTAGGTACATGTATTTAAAATGTGATCATCTTGGAAGTATGCACTTCCAACTAAAATAAAAATCGGTAAAAAATACGTGGTTATAAATAAAAACAAAAACAAAATTTACACATCGAATTGATAACCTCTTCCTCTTTTGTTTTTCTTCGATTGAAAAAGCTTGAAAAGTGGTACCTAAGCCAACACTGTATCAGTCGAAAATGACGAATTTTTATTTAAATTATTATTTCTTTGATTGGATTACAATTGACATTTTAAATGATGCGTACTTTTTCTGCCTCAGTAGCGTAGTGGTAGCAGGCCACTACTATTACGCTGGAGGTCCTGGGTTCGATTCCCGGGTCGGGGACTATCAGAGATAACGGTTTAAAATCCTTTATCTCTGCTTCTATTGGGATTTTTCCATTTTCTGGAAGTTTCCCAGTACCCCGGAGTTTGGTAATGTGCCCGGAGATAGCAACAGGTTCGCCACCTGTTACATGGGCCAAAACGTAACCGGCGAGTCGTGGGTGTTTGCATGTATGATTGAATGCATGCATTTACCTCTGCCTACCCCTTCGGGGATTACAGGCGTGAAGTTACGAAGTTACGTACTTTTTCATAAATAATAGGTATTCCTTTTTTAAATTTTATCTTGTGCATGCGTATAAATAAATTTAAATTCCATTTCCGTTCGCCTTTAATCATATTAAAAAAAAAGAAACTGCGCAACAACAACTTTTAATGAGCAGTGCTTTAAAGTAATATGCGAATCGCACAGTAAATTAGTAGTACACGATTAGTGCACAGAAGCTGGTTGAGATTTCCTGAGGCTTCGCACCTGTCTGCCGTTCCCACACGTTTGTTACACCGTTAAGCGGCGACCACACATATACGACAAGTGCGATTAAGACATATTATTTAATTTTATGAAAAGATCGTTAACAGACTTAAAAGTTCATTTAGGTTTATTTATTTATTTTTTTAAATTCTTTATGTGTACTGAGATGGTACCTAAAGGCGGACTTAATGCTATTAGGCATTTTCCCAGTTAACCTTTGGTTTATGAAGAGAGCGAAAATGTGGGTGCAAAACATTGTTTAATCATGAGTGGAATAAGATTTTTACTTTCTGAGCTATGTCTAACTTCTTAAAATATTTAAAAATGTTTCAGTTCTTTTAAACCTTATGACTGTTTAAATATGAGTAGGTAATGACAAAACATGAAATAGACAGACAAGTTCGATTTGTTACTATTGATTTTCAGGGTCAGAAGTAACGGAAGAACCTCGGTAGTTCCTCACACGTCAGGCACCTAAGAGAGATAATTTCAGCAAGCCCTGCAAACCAGACCCAATAAGGGCTCTCAAAAAAGGCTCATGTACATACTCTTTTTTTTCGATTTTTTGACATAAAGTATCAAGCCCTTTAATACTTTTGTCCCCTTAAAAGGCATTTCATCTAGTTAAGTGTTCTACGCTCCACTATTTGGTGAGCAGAACACTAATAAAAATACGAGTATGTAGTTTTGACCGTGTAATATGGTTGGTATAATAAAAATACAATAATTACAAATCCTCCAATATTTCAGCAGGCTTAAGTCTATTATCCTTAGTCGTGGTGGTGAAGTTCGATTTTAAATACGTTTTTATTCATTCGCAATATTTTTTAGAACGTCTGCTCAGGATGTTGTTGGTATTGGAAGACCGTGATGCTAACGAGTTACCGCGTTATATTACCTATGATAAGTTAAAATTACATTCCGCAGGAAAAAAACTGTTGATTTTCTCTTTTTTTATGTAAGTAAGGTGGCAAACAAACATACAGCTCACATTGATGTTAAGTGATGACCGCAGCCTAAAGACATCTACATAAAAACTAGAGGTCATAATGCAGATGCGTTGCCACTCCTGGGACCTAAGTTGTTATGTCCCTGTGATACATAGTTATTACTGGGCCATACATTACCATTTAAGCGGAACACGATAGTGCTGAACACTACCATTTGGCGGCAGATAGAGGTAATGCGGTGGTGCCTACGCCCGCGAGCTCTTTCACTGGAGCTCTGCCATCAGTATTATTATCTCTTTTTTAATTTGCCTAACGCATTCTTTAATTCACACAACTATTGCTACGAATGGTAAAGGAGTGTTTTATTTATGAACTTTTCTAGCATTGATTTATGTTTCACCCCAAGTTTTGTCTATCACCTTTCAATTCAATTGATTAAAAATATTCAGGAAAAACTTCAGGTGAGATTGAAAATATGGGGCAATGAACGCAAGTCCACTATCTCGTCATTGGGTACATGAAGTGTAATAACTTATTTGCATAATATATAACATGGTTGATACCCATTAGCAATTTAATTGCTCAATACACGGGTTTCATTTTCAATTATGGATCTCTCGATTAAAACCAGATACCGGCGGCGGTAATCAGCGCGAAATATTCAAAAGGTGCGATATACATATATTTCGCATGATGTGATTGCGTCGATTGAGAACAAGTAGCGGTGACAGACAGACTAACACCTGCCCGCGGTTCCCACGCCAACATCGCGATATCACTATGACACTTGTTCTTCGGACTTTACCAGTTTCTGTCCTCGTTCCTGTTTACGTGATAAGATTGTAAATAAGTGTTCGTTCTCAATTTATTTTCAAGTTATTTGCATTTTAAATGCATGATGTTACGATAATGCCTATAATTTTATGTTTTAAAGGTTTGGTTTATACAACAATTATATAGCAGTCCATGTAATTTCGTTTCTCTGGATATTCATTTGGACAAGAAAGTGGAGCAATGCGTCTGCTATAAATCTTGTTTTTTTTTTAAGTAATTATTTTAACATTTATGTTCAGAATTCAGACATTAAGTATTACTGTGAGGGTATTGCACCTATTATCTTTATTTTAATACCTATTTAATTATTTGCTTACTTTGCACTGTTAGTTTTTTTTATTTTTTAATTTACTATTTCATTACACTTGTTCTAAATTTTTTAATTCTTTTTTTACACAAGTTTTTCATTACTCTGAAAAAAGTTACGTGTACCTACCTATAACCACGTTGCAATCAGAGAGCGAATTAATAATCATTCCTTATTTTTTACCCTTTAGGTTGGAATTTTGTGTTAAAATTTATATTTATGGCCATTCCAATCCCTACTTTCCTACTTAATATTATAAATGCGAAAGTAACTCCGTCTGTCTGTTACCTTTTCAAGTCCAAACGACTGAACCGATGAACCGATTGAAATTTGGTACAGAGATGGAGCTGACTGTAAGAAAGAACAAAGGCTACTTAGTTATTTATAAAACGACATCCACGCGGGCGAAGCTGCGGTCAACAGCTGGTAAAAAAATAATTCTCAAAATCGGACTACTCAGTAAAAAGTTATGCGTGGTCATATAATATATATACGCGTCGACTTGAGAACCTGCTCCGTTTTTTTCGTCGGTTAAAGATATTCCTTCATCATCATCAGAATTTCAGATTACGATTATTTACGATTACTGCTGAACAAACCCCCCCCCCCAACGATGTCCTATTACATCATATGGCGGAATATGCCAAAGATAAAATATGCAATATGCCATAATCGATGGCGATCGCAGCGGCGGTGACATCTCCGGTCACATAACCAAACTGCAAAAGTGAAATTTTAGAAATTAAAGAAAAAACGGAAAGAAAAATTTGACTTCGGGCAGGAATCGAACCTGCGACTTCGGAATAACCACCGAAGACCGACAGACCGAAGTATTTCTTCGGTAGCTTAATGGTGAAGCGGCTGGACTGGTAATCCTGAAGTCGCAGGTTCGATTCCTGCCCGAAGCCAAATTTTTCTTTCCGTTTTTTCTTTAATTTCTAAAGATCACTCGTATGTGTTATTGCGAAAAATAAATACTACAAAAGTGATATTGGCAAACTTACGAAAATGAAGAAATCCTAATAGTACATTCACACGGGGCTTGAACCCAAAACACCATCGCATAGGGGTAGGGGTCTAATACCACTAGAAAATTGAAATAGACAATATCTGTCTACTAATGGTAGAATTCCAGTGCAGGAGCTCGAGGAAGTAAGCACCATCGCATTACCGCGTATCTGCCGCTAAATGGTACTGTTCAGCACTATCGTGTTCCGGTTAGATGGTAATGTATGGCCCCGTTATAACTATCACAGAGACATAACAACTAAAGCCTCAAGGGTGGCAATGCATAGGCATTTTGACCTCTGGTCTTTGTGTGGGTGTCTATAGGCTGCAGTCATCACTTAACATCAATGTGAACTGCATGCTTGTTTGCCACCTTCATTACATAAAAAAAAGATATTATATCGCACACATGTGCACTATACGGGTGTGTAGTATAACCTTTGGAGGTAGATTGATTAGGTAATGCGGTGGTGGCTACGCCCCCGAGAACCTACACTAAAAAAATATAAAAAATACGCTTACACTCACAGCCTCACAGTAGGTATAAACCTGTGTCGTGGGTGCCGTTGTACCTACACATACACAAACATCCAGACCCGAAACAAATATCTGTAGGCCATACAAATACTTGTCCCGGTGCGGGGATCGAACCCGCGACCCTACGAATCAAACGGTCATCTCACACGGCTGGACTATACGGGTCGTCGAACACTGGAACTCTACCGCCAGTAAGTAATCTCCTGCGCTGCCTGGCTAGCCTCCGATGAGATCAGCCAGAACAAAATTCCAACTGCACGACATAAATGAATCAAACATTACTATGTTACAATAAAAGAGCAGAGCCATACACATGCGGACCTGAAATCACAAAGAAGAAAAACATCAAAGCCTTTGAAGTAATATCACTGTTGAAATTCTAGTTTTTTTAGGATGTACGAGATAGAATATAAGAAGCTTATTAAGAACTTAACGCGATTTTAAAGAGGTGCCTATTTTTAATCTAATCGATGTCTCCGGTCTAATAAAAAATTAATGATCTATGTGATAATATGACGAAATTTCGATTACCTTACAAGTGTTAACTAGTTAGTATTGACATTATAGTAGGGGAGCCTAAGAGGGGATTTTTGTATTTACTCGAGCGAGTAAATACAAAAGTGTCAGGTACACCACTGACATAGAAAGAAGAGTGCTTGCTGGGAATTGCGTGAATGGAGCGTTGGGTAAGCTGCTAGAATCTAAACATCTCAGCCAGCGGGCTCGACTAGCCGTATATAATGCTGTACTTACTTCAACGCTTTTATATGGAAGCGAGAGCTGGGTATGCAAGAAAGAGCATGAAAGTAAGTTGAACGCGGTCGAGATGAGATCTTTGCGCAAGATCTGCGGTGTATCACACACCGATCGCGTTCGTAATGAAGATGTAAGAAAGAGACTTTGTGTGAATGATAGTATCGGTGTAAAAATGAAAAAAGGCATGCTCCGATGGTTCGGACATATAGAAAGAATGTCGAATGAGCGAATGACTAAACAGATATACAATGCGAATGTGGATGGTTGCAGAGGCCCAGGAAGACCAAGACTGACCTACCATGACCAAATAGGTCGAGTTCTGTCTGATGGTGGGGTCAAAAGTCTTAGGAATCGGCGTGCATGTATGAAGAGAATGATGAAGGTAGACGAGGCACGAGAGGTTTGTCAGAACCGGGATGTCTGGCGCTCTACACTCTCTGCCTACCCCGTTAGGGACCTGGCGTGAAGATACATACATACTCGAGCGAGTCAGATTAAGTCATGAGGGATTCCTTGCACTTTGTGGAGTTCCTCTACCAAATCGCAGCTGTCTATATAGGGTCGCGCCTAGAGTTACCACCTCTTAGCTGTCTTAATCCGGGAGAAAAAAAAAACATTGAATATAATCACTTTTTATTTCATTTTGAATTAATAACAACTTAGAAATAATTGTATTTAATCAAAATACGACACAAGTGCATGGATTGCCGTTGGATACAGACTAATAAGCGAACGAATGAAACTTATAACAAACAAATGAGGAACGAAAATGGGTGAGACAAAGACGACGCAATCTCTCACGCACGTGGCTCAGAAAGAGACAAAGACGACGCAATCTCTCACGCACGTGGCTCAGAAAGAGACAATAAATAAAGTAGGTACCTACACGCACGAAAATCAGTTTATACGAAACTAACTAGCTACCCATTGGTGAGTAGTGGCATCAGTGACGAGATAGTAGCGAGAAGGCTGCAAGAATGCTGCCTAGAATTTACGCCGCTCTTAGCCATTTCGACATCGCGTGTCATTACTTTTGAACAACTTATTATTCCGGGTGAATTTAGTATATTTTAAATTCCTTCCGGGAGACGGGAGATTTTAATTTTCAGAGCTAAAATCCGGGAGAATCCCGGAATTCCGGGAGAGGTGGCAACCCTAGTCGCGCCCCTTTTTATATGTAGGTAATGAAGGTGCTAAACAAACATGCAGTGATGATTGCTGCTTATGTATGATGTAGGTCTCTACCTACATTGTGATGTAAGTGGCATACAAGCATGCAGCTCACATTGATGTTAAGTGATGACTGCAGCCTATAGACCCACACAAAGACCAAGGTCAAAATGCAGATGCGTTACCACTCCTGAAGCCTAAGGTGTTATGTCTCTGTGCCGGAAATTACAGGGCCGTACATTACCACCTGACCGGAACACGATAGTGCTGAACACTACCATTTAGCGGCAAGTATATTAGGTAATTGGAGCTCCGTCATTGGAGGTCTATCACCAGTAAAATGCAAATGCGTTGCCACCCCTGAGATCTTAGTTCTTATGTCTGTGTGATAAGTTATTACGGGTCCTATATGGACAAACGGGACTATACATGTCCTATGGAAGCTATACAAAATTTTCGAAAAATCGCCAATTACGTACCGTACTTTCAAAATTTTGGATGAGAGCTTCGTAAGTGTACATTAGAACCCCAGTGTAGCAGTGGTCTGCTAGCACAAAAGTTTATAGATTTAAAAATACTCTCCATAAGTTTGCAGAGCGCAATAAAAAGATTTTTAAACAGGTTCCTCTGTTACGATTTTTATCGAGCTCAAAAAAAACCCATCTTACTGATCTATCAATACATTCAACACCATTGCATACAACATGTTTTTCATTTACATTTTGCCTGTCATTTTAATTTAAATCCTCGAAGCACCGTTAAGTTGTACGGTAAATAGGGACAGGTTTTCGCGCGCTGATATTCGACCGATACGATTTAAGGGACCTATCGCCGGTGGAAAAAATGAGGCTTTCTTAATTTGCTGCAATTTATTGTGTGTGGCAAGTTTAAGAATGTATGATTTTCCAGCTAAAAACCAATATAATGATGTCTTCATATTTAATTATCCGATAACATTTTGTCGAAGTTTCCGAATGCAAATATTAATGACAGGCTCGCCATCGGCCAAAAATGTAACCGACGAATCGTGGATGTTTCCATGTATGCTTGATTGCATGCATTTACCACTGCCTACCCCTTCGGGGACTACAGGCGTGAAGTTTCGTACTGTGAAATGACTGTTGTAGCCTTTAGATACCTATAAAAAACCGAAGGTAAAAATGCAAATGCATGGATGCCACCCCTGAAGCCTACCGAATACACAATCAGGCGAATGTAACTAGTCATGAACTAGTTGAGTATTTCGAATTGTTTTGACTTAAAAAGCCAATTTAAAGCTCTATAGGCGTTCGATCAATCAAAAATCGTGTATTTTTTGTGGCTCAGAAAAAAGTAGTGTATCGGCTAGCGTACATATACTACCTTAACCGTTCTTTTTATTTAAATACATGCGCAGCGGCGATTGCGACGAAGCCTTGATGATCCAAACTTGTCTGAACTTGAAACCGCAATTGGATAACCACTTAACGACATTGTCCTTTTGCCAGCAAATGCAGGTGCAGCTGACGTCACTGTGACCATGAGAATATCCCAGGACTGGACACTCTCACGCCTCCGCAACAACACTGAAACCAGTTCACAAGTACATTAAAACCACGTAAGTGTCGTCAACAGAGTTGGATGACATGTCTGGCTGTTTATTATTTTGCAAATGAACCTGATATGATCGTCTTCATCGGATGTTTTTGAAATAAGCAAAGCAAGTTATTGCACACAATTTTCTCCTGTATGCCAAAACAAAAATTATAATTATGCCTATGTTATGTATGTAAACGACAGGCATTACATTTACTATTTACGTATTAAAATTATGCATTATATTTATTTCTATGAATATAATTTGTTTGGGACCATTAAAGGACGGGCTCTTTCAATTTAAACGTTTCGTGTCGGGCCGCTGCAGTGCCGAAACGGTGCGTTTGTCGTATGGCGCACGGACGGTCATTTGTACGACAAACGCACCGCTTTGGCACTGAAGGCAGCGGTCCGACACGAAACGCCAAAATTGAAAGAGCCCTAAGTAACTACCTAACACATATACTTGGTAAGTTTGACGATAAAACAGGTTCATGGAGGCAAAACAAAACACTCACTTTTTATAGAACGTGTAACCTCAGGCGGATATTTAATTAAGTATAATCCCCCTTTCGTCATCTTTAAGTTTTTAGTAACCCAGTGTCCAAGGTATTACAACATGAGTGCCTATTCTACTTAGCGGCTCACCTTTCAAGTAAACTTGAGGTGTACGCGTTTAGTTCATAGTTCTGGAGTTAAACACCATGAACTCACTCTTCCATATATGGTACTTAAGGTCTTGTTCTCTCGAATACCTTTCACATCTGTTCAATTAGTTTTGTAAATTGTAATTGAGAGACTTATGAGATGTTATCCGTATAGCTAAAATAAATAATTACTTTCCATCCTCAAAGCTTCCAAAAACAATAAAAAATCGAATCAGTTAATCCTATCTGACTACACACTTCATGGATATTAAAACGCGTCATTCCGTTTTATCTAGTTTACCTGATCACTACATCAAAATTTCAGGATGAAAATAAGATCCTACGGCGTATTTGTTTCATTAATGAGCTTTTCCCACAGATCTTCATAAGAATCCAAGTTTAGTAACCGGGTGCCAAGAACGCACGGGATAGGTCCAGAAAAGATGCAAAGAGTGGTGTTCTTCTAGCAGTATAGTATCGAGGGCGTGCTTTAAGCAGAGTATCGCCGATTCAGTTGATAACCCTGATTTAAAACTTTACAACCGAACTGCGCGATATAGCTACTTAGATGATTCTTATACATAACATGAATGTGAATGGACTACACGTAACGATGTAAAAGTGAGCCAAGTATTGCGCGACAGGTGTAACCCCGATATTTCGCACCAAATCGATGAATCAAAACGACCCTGTTTGTTTCTAAATTACCATAAAATCAGTCCCAGAACGGCGTCAATTGTTTAAAGTCGAGGGCGCAATCGTGTGAATGGTGGACAGGAAATCGCATTGATGCGTGTAATCTATTCCAATTTTGACGCGTTGTAAATAATTAAGTTAATCGGTTTTGTTTTGTTTGTGGGCATAGAATTATTCGAATTTTTAATTTGGACATTATTTTCTGCTGCTTGCGGTGCCCATATTAATTTATTTAGATACATATAATTATTGAACATGGCAAGCATGCAGTTTACACTATTGGGAGAGTGAGCTTCAGATTATACTATTGAACGCACCGTGGAATTGTGGGATTTTTTAAACCTTAAACTGAGCACATTGCGTCCGCGTATAGTATTACGAAGATTTTTCCATTTTTTAATGTTTCCTAGTGTACTCTTGGGTTTGTGTGGTTCCCTAGGTACTCTTGGGATGGGCAATACCGGAGACGACAATAGGTTGGGTGTGTCAGCTGTTGGTGGGACAAAACGTGTGTGTGTATCTTCACGCCAGGTCCCTAACGGAGTAGGCAGAGAGTGTAGAGCGCCAGATATCCCGGTCCTGACATACCTCTCGGGCCTCGTCTACCTTCATCATTCTCTTCATACATGCACGCCGATTCCCAAGACTTTTGACCCCACCATCAGACAGAACTCGACCTATTTGGTCATGGTAGGTCAGTCTTGGTCTTCCTGGGCCTCTACAACCATCCACATTCGCATTGTATATCTGTTTAGTCATTCGCTCATTCGACAAAACGTAATTTGTGAATCGTGTTTGTATGTATGCTGCAATACGTGAATTTGTCTTTGCTTACCCTATTGAGAAATATACGTGAATTAAGTAGAGCTCAATGTCGTTTTTAACCGACTTCCAAAAAAAGGAGGAGCTTCTCAATTCGTCCGGATCTTTTTTTTTCATTTTTTTTTTTTTTTATGTATGTTCACCGATAATTTGAAAACGCCTTTACCGATTTGGATGATTTTGGTTTTGTTTGAAAGGGTGTGCCTCACTGTTGGTCCCATTGTAAACATGTCAATATGTGATGATGGGATCCTGGAGAAATCGAGGAAACTCTTCAAATTTCATAGCACACTTGAAAGATTTTCGATATTTTTTATAATAATAATGTTCCGTGTCTTGTGGCCGTATACCTCACAGGTGGGCCCATTGTCACCATGAGAAGATGTGATGATGGGATCCTGGAGAAATCGAGGAAACTCTTCAAATTTCATAGCACACTTGAAAGATTTTCGATATTTTTTATAATAATAATGTTCCGTGTCTTGTGGCCGTATACCTCACAGGTGGACCCATTGTCACCATGAGAAGATGTGATGATGGGATCCTGGAGAAATCGAGGGAACTACTCAAATTTCATAGCACACTTGAAAGGAGATGATGATGGAAGTGATGATGATGGAGGTGATGATAGAGGTGATGATGATGGAGCTGATGATGACCGTGGTGATGATGACGATGGATGGTGGTGATGATGGTGGTGATGATGGTGGTAATGATGGTGGTGATGATGGTGGTGGTGAAGATGATGGTGATAATGAAGATAATTATGATGGATGGGATGATGATGGAGAAGATGATGATCGAGGTGATGATGATGGAAGAGATGATGATGGAGGAGATGATGATGATGGAGGTGATGATGATGGAAGGGATGATGATGTACCTCTGGATGATGGAAGGGATGATGATGATCTGTCAATCCTTTGACATAAAAAAAAGGTAGGTACGTAACCCATATTAAAGTAATTGTCTTATTATAATTAATAGGATAAGTGTTTATTCCCTTAAAATTAAATTATCTAATTGAGTTTATTTTTCGCTTTTTAGTGTTTTTTGTCTATTCAGTTTTTAACTTTTTAAGAAGGCGGTTGTTTTTTAATTTTTATGTTAGTAACTTTTGCGAAAGCACATTTCCTTTAGATTCTAGTTATATATATTCTATGAATTTAACTATTACTGCAGAAGCAAAAATTTGCACAACACAACAACATTTGGTACACTACACCCAACACTTTGTCGGCTAGTAAAGAGAGAGCAAAGTAAGTTGATACGGCGTCAGTCGGTAACCGAACCCTGGCCCTCACGGCTGTGCGCACACGTCGCGTCGCGCGTCGCGCTCTGCTGGACAGACAGACAGACCGACCTATTGGCATATGGGAGACACGGCCTATCTCTGGCATCGGTTCCGCGAAGTTTTTGAGCGGATCATGCGGAAAAAATATGTCCTTACGAGTTTTTTTATTAGCTTTTCACACGTTAGCAATGAATAATTGTTAAGAAATATGTAGATGTCTAGCCCCTTAATTTATGTCGTAGGCAAAACAACTGAGGTCTTAAACTGAACGGTGGCAAAGCTGAATTTTACCTCCTGGTTATGTAGATGTCTTAAGGCTAGTAGTCCTATCCGCGTGAACTACACATGCGTGCTTGCCACTCAGGCATATACCTACAATAATTCATGAAGTTCATTTGATTTTAAGCTAGTCTGACGGGAGTTTGAAGTGTTTAACAGCCGACGACCAGATTTTGATCTTCGAAGAAAACAAACACTATTTGACATAATTTTTTTTACTGGTGGTAGAGTTCCAGTGCAGAAGCTCGGGGGCGTCTGCACCACCATTGAATTAATCTTTTATATGCCGAAATAGTTATATTCAGCATCATGGACGACGCCAGGAAGTGGCAGGGGAGGGCCCTCTCTAGAGATAAAAAATGGAGTAATTTACAGCAAAGACTGATGTATGTGCCATAAGTACAGGTACCAAAATGCTGCTAGAGCCAACCCTATAGCCGAACTGCCCCCTCTGTATCGTCGACTGGCGACGCCCTATCGTGTCGTGTGCCGGTTAGATGATATTGTATGGCCCCGTAATAACTATCACAGAGACATAAGAACTCAGGTTTCAGCGAGACATAATTTCGCAACTTTAGGGAATAGCATTTTGCACTCGGGTTTTTGTGTTGATGTCTGTAAGTTACAGATATAACTTAAAATTGATGTGAACTGCATGCTTGTTTGTTATCAGTGTTAAATAAAAAACAACTTTATTATTAATTTCTCCTATGATAGATATTTATTTATTTATTCTTTTGTGCACAAATTGATGTACATAAGGCGTGCTTAATACCTAGTGGTATTCTCTACCAGCCAACCTTAGGGCTAAATGAATCTGTCGAAAAGGTGCATTAAACTATTGATGAAAAATTGAATAGAAAAAGAAGAGATTATTAAGAGGATAATAACATTAAGTACATATTTAGTAACATTTATATATATATATATATATATATATATATATGCATATAATACATAAGTAATATCAATATTACATACGAATATAGTACGAAATACATATAAATAAATAAATATTATATATTTAAAAAGTAACGTTATAATATATGATAAGTAGTGATGATTAAATTTTACACACGATTTGGATCCACAGAGGCCAAAAAATGTTTTTTTAGCCTGCATTTGAAAGAGAATTTACTAGGAGATTTCTTGATGTCTAAGGGAAGCGCGTTCCAGAGTTTAATTGCCTTAACACAAAAAGAATTAGAGTAAAAACCTGTACGCTGAGAAGGAATTTGAAATATTAGATTTTCAGCGGAGCGAAGATTGAAGGAATGTAAATCACCGAGGATTTGGAAATTGCATCTGAGATAAGTGGGTGCACAAGGATCGGTAAGAATAGAAAAAAGCAAGCAGAGTATCCGAATGGATCTCCTTTCGCAAATAGGCAGCCACTGCAGCTGAGAACGGAAGTGTGAAATATGGTCGAATTTACGTAAACCGAAAATATAACGTATACAGTTATTCAGAATCCGATCCATTTTGTTGAGAAGTTCTTGTGAAGCATCAGAGCAGCAAACATCTGCATAGTCAATAATAGGTAATACAAGTGATTGGACTAAAAGAGTTTTAGTGCTAGTTGGTAGGAAATGTTTAAATCGATAGAGGGTCCGCAGTACACTAATCACTCGTTGATTTATTTGGCAGACATAATTCTTCCAACTTAACGTGTTATCAATAATTAAACCTAAATCCTTAACGTGAGAAGGTAAAGTTATTACACTGTTATTAAAAATAATCGGAGTTACAACATTATTGGTTAAGCTATTGATGTAGTATGAACTGCCTAAAATGATCGCCTGACATTTCGTAACATTGACATTAACACCAAATTTCTCGGACCATAGAGAAATTGCTTCAAGATCAGCATTTAACAAAGAAATAGCATCATTAATGTTCTCTAAACTAGCTTGGAAATAGAGCTGCAAGTCATCGGCGTACAAATGATAAGAGCATTTGAGATTTTTTAAGACAGTGTTGACAAAAAGTGAGATATCTACAGAAGTTAAGCATAACTTTTGATTCAAAACAAAAAGATATTATTATGTTCAGAACCCGTGAAAATTTTAGGTACATAAATATGATTTTCATGAAAAATAAATCATTCAAGTTGCAAGTATATATATATATATATATATATATATATATATATAAGTGAATGAATGAATGAATGAATACACTTTATTGTACACCAGAAAATTTACAACAGATATTATACAAAAAAAACAATTAGTACAAAAGGCGGCCTTATCGCAAAGCTGCGATTTCTTCCAGGCAACCTTCGGGTCAGGAATAATAATAAAAAAAAAAGAAAAATTCGGTAGGGTGTACTAATCACACAAATATTTATAAATATTAAAAACTTAACCAAAGTGGTAATGACCATTTGACAGAAGGTTAAAAAAGAAAAAAGTTTGGGTTCAGGGAAATAAGGAAAAAAGGGATAGCAAGTGAGGAGTTAGAGAGATAAGTAGTATTGTTTAACTTTATTTTTAAAAGAAAGAATTGATTGAGCTTTACGAATTGTGATAGGTAAATTGTTCCACAAGTGGACAGCTTCTACAGTAAAAGATTTCGCATAGAATTGGGATGAATGTGAAGGAAAGTGAAGTCGAAGGTTTTTAGAAGATCGTAAGGGAAGGGTTTGAGAGGAACAAAAAAACTGGAAGCGTTCTTTAAGATAAAGTGGAGCATTTGGATTGAATAGCACGCAGTATAAGAATGAAAGAATGTGTGTATCACGGCGAAGACGGATAGGGAGCCACTTAAGCTTATTACGATAGTCGGAAATATGATCATATTTGCGCAAGCCAAATATAAACCTTATGAAAAAATTTTGAAGACGCTCAAGTTTATTAAGTTGCTCCTGGGACAAATCAAGGTAGCAGACGTCAGCATAATCAAGAATAGGAAAGAGTAAAGCATGTGCAAGCGCAATTTTTGTAGGGATGGGCAGAAAACCACGCAGTCTCCTTAGAGAACCAACTGTCGCAAACACCTTCCTGCTAACTTCGGTAATTTGAGGTGCCCATGAGAAGTGGCAATCAAATGTGATGCCCAGGTTTTTTACTGTTTTGCTATATGGAATATTAACACCATCCAAATAAAGTACAGGCAAGTTATCCCAGTCTAATTTATGTATCATACGTGAACTGCCGATGATAATAGCTTTCGATTTCTGGGGATTTACGTTTAACCCATGAGAACGGGTCCAAAGTGAGATATGAGCTAGATCAATATTTAATGAGTTAATAGAGCTCGGCAGATCCCTTAAACTAGCTTGAGTGTAAATCTGGAGATCGTCTGCATAAAGATGATAGAGAGAAGTTAACGAGAGTGTAACAGAGTTAATGAAAATAGAAAATAAGAGTGGAGACAACACGCCACCTTGCGGCACGCCAGCAGAAACATCACACCAAGTCGAAAAATTATCGTTGATTTGTATACGATGCCGGCGACCGAACAAGTAGTTATGAAACCAGTCAATTACCGATGGAGATATGTTAAGAGAATACAACGTAGCCAATAGTATATCAAAGTCAACAGTGTTGAAAGCATTGCTAAAGTCTAACAATGTCAACACCGTGAGCTGTTGCTTTTCCATACCGAAACGAATATCGTCAGTGATTTTGACTAGAGCACTAGTCGTACTATGACCAGGACGGAAACCAGATTGGAATGGGTTAAGGAGATTACATTTTGACAAAAATTCGCTTAATTGTTGGTTTACTAGACGCTCGAGGACTTTTGAAAGGAAAGGTAATATAGATATAGGCCTATAACTATCAGCTGCAGTAGGATTAGTCTTTTTTGGGAGAGGAATTATATGCGCGTCTTTCCATGAGCTTGGAAAAGTGCCCGTTGAGATTGAGTAATTTAAAATAGATGTTATTATAGGAGTGAGAATATCAATTATGGGGATGATCATTTTACGACTAATGCTGTCAGCACCGACGGCATTCGAATCGATAGCCAGTATGTTCTTCTTGACATCACATTCAGTAAATTGACTAAAATTAAATACAGGATGATTAGGAGTGGAATCAGATGAAATTTCGGATAGAGTATGCGATTTAATGTTCTCGTCAATTAATTCACAAGAAGAAAATTGTTTATTGAGGAAATTAATATCAATATTATTTGGAAGTGAACGTTCTCGGGATTTTCCAACTCCTAATGTTCTAAGAAACCTCCATACCTTTTCGGGGTCTTCATTCTGAACTGATTTATGAATATGGCGTCGTTGTGCATCTCTACATTCTTTATTACAGCGATTCCTCGCAATATTATACCTATTCTTATTTTGATAAGTTGAAGAACATTTCCATTTAGTTTTAGCCGAGTTTTTCTTTTCAATAAGTTGTTTGATGTTATCAGAGAGCCAAGGTGCAGGAAGATGTTTAACTCGCACCGGTCGAACAGGGGCATGCCGATCATATAGGTGAATCAGGAAAGAATTAAATAAAGTGACTTTATCATCTATATCATCCGCATTGACGACCGCAGTCCAATCGATTCTGGTAGCATCATAGCAGAGTTTCTCCAAATCCATGCTACCAAAACTGCGCTGCAGAAGAATTTTAGATTTAGACTTGGGAGGACGGATTTTGTAAGACAAGTAAAGCAGATCATGAAAAGAAAAGGCATCAGCATCACACTGCCCATGCTTGGCAACATGGTCTATTGACGAGACAATTGATAAATCTAAAAGAGAGGGGACACAATTAGGAAATCGATGAGTAGCAGATGATGGGAGAATATGCATGTTAGCAGCACTAACAATAGCCTTGAGACGGTTTGACCTCGTGTCATTTTTGATCAAGCAGGTGTTGAAATCGCCCATGATCACTGTGTGGTTATATTGAGGAACCAGATTCTCTAATAGTTGCTCAAATTCAGAGAAATAGTCAATTAAGAGAGAAGGACTATACACAACACCAAGAAGAAGTTTCGTATGAGAAACTATGGTTTCTATAAAAAGATACTCAACATTGTGGCCACCTGACTGATTAGAGGTCAAAACGATGGAAAAAGGTATATAGGAGCGCAAATAAATTGCCACTCCGCCACCACCACGATCACAACGATCGTTGCGGATTAGCTGAAAACCTGGTATAGAGTAAGAAGTAGATGGAAGGCACGGTTTTAGCCACGACTCAGATACAAGGATTGCATGGACTTGACTGTCAGAAAAGGTTGCTAACAAGTCTGCATAATGTGCCGGAATACTTTGGGAGTTTATGTGAACAATATTAAAATTTTTCAGTACATCTGAGAAGTTAGAATCGAGACATGAATTAAGGGAAGGGAGGCTTTCAAAACTGTCATTGCTATTCGATCCACTCGAGGAAATGGAAAAAAAGTCATCAGAATGGTCATTGTCACTATGAACTACATTACTATTCATGTAAAATTATATATATATATATAAAAAAAAAAAGTTAATAAAAAAAATATATATATAAGTTCCTACCCTCCAGCTCCCTATGAATACAACTATGGAAGACATCAATATAAGTTAGAACTATCAGTTAAAAAGACATTAAAAAAAAAAACACATTTGAATAATTCAGAACAAAACAAAAAAAAAAAAAAAAAGACGTATTTAAATAATATTTGCAAGTTCATTGATTTAGTACGCAACTTTGACCAAACATACCCATTGTCTATTAAGCGACAAACTAACCAACCAACACAACACACAGTTCAGAAACTAGGTTTGTGAAATGACAATGACAGATGACAGAGAAAAATTGAAATGAGAAATGAGTGACAGCACAACAAAACAAGAAGCAAAAAGTGAAAAAGTTAGTGGGTAATTAAAAGTAATGAAATATGAAACATAGATAATAAAGCAAGCATCAAGAAAAGTGTATAGTTAGTTGTTTAAAGTCGAAGGAATACAAAAATACTAACTTAAGACATCATTTCTTGTTGGCCAGCTGCCGCTTCGGGCGCGTCATGTCTTTGTCGACAGTCTTGCTACTTGTAGCTGGTTTCGTCGACGCTGGAGCCCGAGCCGGAACACTGGCTTCGCCGTCTGAGGCCACATTGTTGAGGTCGCTCAGATATTCAATGCGATGCCGAGAACCATCCATACCTATAATGTGTATCTGGCCATCTCTCGTCCAGCACTTCGTAACACCGAAACGTCGTCGTGCCTCCAGGAATGCCTCATGACGTCGCTTGGTTAGGTACTCAGACTGAGTGATACCTGACCCTTTTAACTTCGTTTTGGAGTACCAAACAGCGTTCCGAACTTCAAGATCATGCAGCTTGACAACTATGGGCCTAGACTTGTCGGTTGCGCGCCCCAGACGATGACAATGCGAGATACTTGCAGCTGAGAAACCTGGCACTTTCAATTTATTACACACGATGGTAGCCACGACATTAGTGGTATCCTCTGATTGGCCTTCGGGTACACCATGAAATAGAAGCATTTTACGCCTTCTCTTCATTTCTAACCGGTCCAGTTCTGCGCCCAAATACTCCACTTGCCGCTGAAGTGTAGCTAGTGCCGTCATAATAAATTTACGGAAAGTGTTGAATTCACTGACCAAGGAATCTGAAGCTGTAGTCGGTGATGTGGTGTTAAGTTCCCGCTGGAACTCATTCATACGGCTGTTGAACAAATCCGCCATGGCACCCAGTGACTCCTTGATGTTTTCCATTGTGACGTGAAATTTAGTGAGATTGCGAGGAATATGAGAGCTAGTAAGTAGTTTGATACTTTACATATGTAGTAGAAGTATTTTATAACACTTTAAACTCTTTGGTTATTAATTATTTCGAAATAAATATAGAGCACTCTTAAAAACGTGTGTATCAATTCACACCTACCCACACAATCCGTCACACAGTCTGTTTTACTACATGAAAGAAATAAACCTTGTGTTGCTGAAAAGAAGATTTATTGTTAGTTTTTTTTATACAGAGACTATTTTATTTAGGTAATATAAAACAATATGAACTCAAACCTAAAAAGAAGAAACGACAATGAAAGTTTATTCTTTCACTTTTAAAACATAAAATAATATAATATTAAAATTTTCATTGATTATCCAATTGTCAATCAACTCGTATTTAAATCTGTCATCTGACATTCTGAATTCGTTTCTTCTTTAAAATCAGACAATTAAAAAGTTAAAAACTATAACCAAACTTCATGGTAAATAAACACACAGAGTGCGAAGAAAGAAATAGTATTTCTTTACATCTCCCCCCATGGGGAAGAAAATTCACCCGTGAATTTTCACTCCAGTTCTCCATTTGATACTTGCACATTCTCATCCTCTGTTATCTGTACTGGAATTAGTTTTGTGATATGAAAAAGATTTGACTCTGTTTTTTTATGTCCTGTATCTATCTCGTAAATTGTATTAGATTTCTTTTTAATTATTTTATATGGTCCAATTCTCAATTCATCTAGCTTTTTCCTATTTAGTTTATTCCCATTTTCTATATATACTAGATCTCCCACACTGAATTCTCTTTGTTTTCTATTCCTATCATACCTCATTTTGTTATAGTAATGTGATTTCAAGGTATTATTAAGCGCTGTTTTCTTATCTTCGATCCAGTCACTATTTATACCTCCTTGTTGTAGTTCTTTTGGTAAAACCTTAACATCTGTTCCGTATAGCAAATAACATGGTGCATAGCCAGTTACTGAGTGGTTAGTCTGATTGTATTTTTCTACACATTCATGTGCTATTGTAGTCCACGCTCTGTTTTCTCCATCTTCATTGATTTTGCATCTAATTTTGTTAACTATCGTTTGATTCAACCTTTCATTTAGGCCATTAGAAAACGGTGCATTCACTGCTGTAAAAATGATTGTTATTTGTTTGTCAGTAAGGAATTTCTTGAATTCTTTAGAGTTTATTCCAGGATACTGGTCGGTAAGGAGCATCCCAATCTCTTCGGTTTCAGCGACCTTATTTATTAGCTTTATAAAGTCATGTGCACCCTGGGTTTTTGATGTTATAATAAATGCATATCTAGTGAAGTGGTCCACTAAAAGATGTATGTATTTCTTGGTTGATCTAGAACCACCAAAACCTCCAATTGTGTCTATTGATACTATTTCAAAGGGTCTTGTCGCTGGGCCTAAATATGACATTAATCCGTATTTGTGTTGTCCTCTTGTTTTGTTTTTTATGCAAATTTCACAATTCCTACAAACATTTTTAATATTTTTCGTTAAATTTTTTGTTGCGTACAGTGAACTAATAGTCGTTAGCATTTGTCCCACTCCAATGTGACATAGATCTTCATGTATTCGCTTTATAAATTTAATACTGAATTCTTCTGTTATTATTATTTTCTCTTTGTTCCTAATTCTTTTGAAGTATAAATTGTGTTTTTTGATTATTCTATTATTGTTTCTCTGTATTTCTTTATTTTGATTCTGATCTATTACAATATCTTCTAATGTAATTAAGTTCACAACTTTCAGTTGTTCTTCTATATTATCCTCTGGTTCTAATACAGGATTCCGACTTAAACAGTCCGCTTTTAAATTATCTTTTCCAGGGGAATATTTGATTTTAAAATCATATTGTGAAAGGTAATAAGTCAAATCACCTAGTTCTTCGTCTGTTCTAGCTTTTAAGTTCATGTTTTCTAATGGTTTATGGTCTGTGTAGACTGTAAACGATTTACCTATCAGCCAGTACTGCCAATATTTTAGTGCTTCTTTAATAGCTAAGCATTCTAAATATATTGCCTTTTTCTTCTTTTGCGCTCCATTCAGTTTTTTGGAAAAATAGGCTACTGGTTTTTCTTTACCATCTAGTTGTACTTGTTTTAAAATTGCTCCAACACCCAGCAGAGAACCATCAGTATAAATATTTATTGGTAGATTTTGATCATAAATTTCTAGTATTGGCTGTGAACACAAGAGACTCTTTATTTTTTCAAACGCATTTTGACATTCTTCAGACCAAACAAACTTTTGATTTTTTCTTAGCAAATTATGTAATGGGTCAAGAATTATTGCGCTCCTTGGTATATATTTATGGTAAAAGTTTACTTTTCCCAAAAATTGTCGAATATTCTTCTGGGTTTTTGGTACTGGAAATTCTTTTATCGAAATGAGATTGTCCTTCAGTGGTTGGATAGAATTATATTGAATGATATGTCCCAGGTATTTTACCAAATCTGATGCAAATGTACATTTTATAAATTTTAGTCGAAATCCTTCCGTTTGAATTGCTTCTAGTAACTGTTTCAAGTGACTTATGTGTTCATCAAATGAGTTTGAAAATATCAGGATGTCATCTATATAATTGACAGCAAAATCGGTTAGTTTATATTTTCTAAGTATGTTACACATTATTCTTTGAAATATTGCTGGAGCAGTCTTCAAACCAAATGGTAGGCAAGTCCATTGAAAGTGTCCCTCTTGAGTTACAAACCCTGTCTTCTTCCTATCCTCTACTCGTAGAGGTATAGACCAAAAAGCTGAATTAACGTCTAAGCTTGTAAAAAATTTGCAATTTCTTGTTTTTGTCATTAAATCGTCAATTAATGGGAAGGGTTGAGCCTGAGGAACTACAATTTTATTTAAATCCCTGAAGTCTATACAGAGCCTTGATTTTTTATTTTCTTCCTTTTTAAATGTCAAAGTTACTGGTGCTGCGAATGGACTATAAGATTCTTCTATGAGCGCATTATCCAATAATTTGGCTATTTGTTCTGCTATCTCTTTTTTGTCTTCTATAGTGCATCTGTATGGCCTCTTGCTGCAGTATTTATCCATTAATAAATCTATTCTTGCTTCATATCCTTTAACCATTCCCACGTCATACTTGTTTTTGGCAAAAACTGATTGATATTGTTGTATTAGCTTATTTATTTCTTCCCTTTTATCATCATCTAAATGACCAACCTTTATTTCAAATTCCTCTTCTTTGATATGTTCATTAAAATTAATTTTGTTTTCGTTTTCATATTTATTACCTTCATTTTCACCTTCGTCTATCTTTTTCTCCATTTTTTTAGTATTCTTTTCATGTAAGTATTGTTTCTGAGTTATTTTTAACTCCTCATTTTGTACTAGCTTGTATTTCTTTATCAAATCTAATCCTATTAAGAAATCATATCTGAATTTGTGTTCGTCAATGATGTACACATCCACATTTTCTTCTATTTCAAAAATTTTTATTTTTAAATTTGTCAAACCACTTGTTTTTTGGACACCATTAATTGTTACTATATTTTCTTCATTCGAGTTATGTCCTTTTGTATTTAGTTTTAGTAATTTGGAATTAATTAGAGATACATTTGAACCTGAATCGTATACTCCATAAATTTCTAATTCATTATTTAACAGTAGTTTGATCTTAATTAATGGTGTCACTACTATTTTTTTGTTCTGTTTCATTTAACTCTGCTTCAATCACTGAATTATTTACATGTTTAATATATCTTTTATTTAATTTATCATCTTCTCTAACTCTAAACCAGCATGTAGCTTCGGAATGATAGCGAACCCCTTTATTTAATTTTACGCATATTTTGCATGGATAACGTCCTTCATTTTTAATATTTATCCTTTGATTTTCATACTTTCTGTACGTTCCATTTCTATTTTTATTTACCAAATGTTCATACTTTCTCACCTCATTGAATAAACATACTATATCGTTCATTGCTTCTCTATTTATCTTCTCTAATACAAAACCTGGCAAACCTACCGCTATCAGATCCACCAGTGTACCTGTATCAATTGAATTTCTCATGTCCAATAAAAGTTTTTCCTTTTTAATGGCATAGTCCACTAATGAACCATCCTTATATTCAAATAACAATGCATAGGTCACT
Organism: Macrosoma leucophasiata; assembly: GCA_036365455.1. Taxonomy (NCBI): domain Eukaryota; kingdom Metazoa; phylum Arthropoda; class Insecta; order Lepidoptera; family Hedylidae; genus Macrosoma; species Macrosoma leucophasiata. The sequence continues at coordinate 14,189,474 of JAWQUS010000024.1, forward strand.
TGGTTCCAGTTTTGGTTTGCAAATGACTCACACAACTTTTCTTTCCAAACTATCCACTCTGAGTTGAGTGTTAATTTTATAATCATTGAGTTGTACCAATCAACACAACTTTTATCCATAAATAGTCGGAGAATCTCAATTTTTTGTTCATCTTTCATAATACCGAAGCGAGAACATTCTCTCTCAAAAATGTCAATCCACTGCCTTGCATTCGAGTTTTTGCTCGTAAATTTCTCAATCACAAACTTCTCTGCGACATACTTCAGATTCTGTTTTTTTAAATCATGTGTATTTTCTATTAACTTTGTAAAGATTTCTTCCAATGAATTCGAATCTCTAATTTGTTCTTCAGATGCTCGGTTATGTTCAATTTCCTCCAGATATTGTTCTCCAAATTGTAAGTTACCATCAGCATCTATGTAAATTTCTCGTAATTTATCTGTCATAGTTATCCAAACTCTTCGTGTCTGATGTCTTTTCTTTAAACTATTTTTTACTTTGTTGTACACGGCTGTCTCAATTAATTCTTTGTGAAATCCAACAGACTGTAATTCCTCTGGTATAGCAAATTTTTTTTCATCTTTAGTTGTGATTGAGGTTACACAACAAATATTAGATTTTCCATCATTCGCCGGTAAAATCGTGAATTCAAAACGTAACTGTTCCATTTGCATCTTTTTATAAACAAAATTGTCGTTTTATAAGTCTGTTTTACTACATGAAAGAAATAAACCTTGTGTTGCTGAAAAGAAGATTTATCGTTAGTTTTTTTTATACAGAGACTATTTTATTTAGGTAATATAAAACAATATGAACTCAAACCTAAAAAGAAGAAACGACAATGAAAGTTTATTCTTTCACTTTTAAAACATAAAATAATATAATATTAAAATTTTCATTAATTATGCAATTGTCAATCAACTCGTATTTAAATCTGTCATCTGACATTCTGAATTCGTTTCTTCTTTAAAATCAGACAATTAAAAAGTTAAAAACTATAACCAAACTTCATGGTAAATAAACACACAGAGTGCGAAGAAAGAAATAGTATTTCTTTACATATATATATATATTTTTATGTTATGGAAGTGGCATACAAGCATGCAGTTCACATTGATGTTAAGTGATGACTGCAGCCCATAGACACCCACACAAGGACCGAAATCAAAATGCAGATGCGTGACCATTCCTGAGGCCTAAGTTGTTATGCCTCTGTGCTGGAAATTACAGGGCCGTACATTACCACCTGACCGGAACACGATAATGCTGAACACTACCATTTAGCGGCAAGTATATTAGGTAGTGCGGTGGTGCCTACGCCCGCGAGCTCCGTCACTGGAGCTCTACCACCAGTCCACGTTGTAGATACCCAGTAATTGAACATTAATTTGTTTCTGGAAGAGAATAATGAATCCGCCAATTTATCGTCTCATCCGAAAGCGTCCAATTAGATGACTGTGTTGTGTTATTAATAAAATTATCGCATAAAAATATACAACAAGTAATGCGATTACGAGAATTGTTTCCCCTCAATTCCGATAATAATCACGTTCAATAAAGCGAGTATTTCTAAATTTTACATCACTCGAAATGTCTACTGAAATTATAGATGTTTTATTTATTATCTTTAAAAAATTTACTTTTTCTAGAAGTTAAATAAATATTTATACAATGTATATACATAAGAGAGCCCAAGAGGGTATTTCTTTAGTTACTCGAGCGAATCTAATTAAAGATATGGGGGATAGCTTGCACCCTGTTCAGTATCTCTATCAAAGGAGATGTTGCGAGCTGGTTCGTACATGTCCTCAAAAAATGGGTAAACTATAGAAGAATCCGAAAAAAATACAATTAATTTATTCAAGAATATATTTTAGAGTTACCCCCACATTTAATTAAGCGATTTTATCATTTTCAACCATGTTCAACATGGCGGCGAAACAGCCGACGCTTGGGATTGACAATACCTATGTAGATAAAACAAAACTAATGCTATATGTATCTTACTAGTGCATCATATATAAAAAAACTATGTATCGAATCGATCAATTTAAAGAAGTTCCGAAGATTCTTTTTAAATTGAAAATCGATTAGTATAGTATGTATGTATGTATGTATCTTCACGCCAGGTCCCTAACGGGGTAGGCAGAGAGTGTAGAGCGCCAGATATCCCGGTTCAGACAAACCTCTCGTGCCTCGTCTACCTTAGTATAGTATTAAACATAAAATCGATTTCGATAGTATTCAGAAAATATTGCTTTTTTCTCCAAGTACTATATCAACAAAAAAAAAGAATCGTATAAATTTTGCATTGGAGGATTCGGCTCTGTATAAAAACCTTAGATTTGGTGGAGATACTCAACAGGGTGTAAGGTCTCTACCACCCATGTCTTAATCTGACACGGTCGAGTAACTGCAAAAAGCCCTTCTCCATTGCCTTCTGTATTATAGGTTTCTATGCTTTGTCTAGATAAGACTATTACTGTGGTCTGAAATAGATTGTCTCGAAAATTCAATAAACTATTAAATTGCATGTAATCTAACTTTAAACTACTAATTCTACTGGTGGAACAGTTCTAGTGATGGAAGTCGCGGTCGTAGACACCACCACATTACCAACTTCTTGCCGCTAAATGGAAGTCTTCAGCGATATCGTGTTTCAGTAAAGTACGGATCTGTAATTGTCGCCACAGAGGCACAACTACTTAGACCTCAGGAGAGGCAACTTATCTATTGAAATATTTGGTTTTTATGTCATTGTTTATAGACTTTAGATTGTTGCCTCCCACTTCATGACATAAAAAAGTGTTGACGACTTAAAAAAGGTTGAATCCAACCCGAATCCAACCCCAATAATATTGATAGCCAAACAGAAACTGAACCAACTGATTCAAAAGTTTTATAAAGTTCATAAAATGTGTCCCGAACTATAATTTTATTTTCAATTTAATCATAATTTTCACAAATATTGATATTTACTGACAGGTACGCACCTGGCTGTAAACGATCAAAGCGCAATAATTTTAATGGTCGTCAAAAGCGGCTATCGATCTGTCGGATCTGTAGGTGCACTTGTGGTGCCTTGAGCCATACTTTGTGTGACAGTTTGAGAGTTATGCAGACATTCAATTAAATAAGGGTTTATGAACTGAGATATTTCTTAATAATAGTCAAAATGCTTTAAAAATATCTATGTAACGTAACTTTAATAACTTACGTCCATTTTTCAAAATACATGCATTTAAGCATACATGCTAACACCCACGATTCATAAAATACGTTTTGTTTCTGTAGCAGGTGGAGAGCGTATTGACACCTACCGGCTACACGGGGAAATTTCCGAAAAATGTGAACAGCCCAGTAGAACTTACCCCTCGACCCGTAAATCGAATCCTGGACGTAGAAGTAGGTAGTTAATTTGGGTCGAGTGACTTTATATAGATGCTGGGAATTATTTGCCATCTGAATGTCACAGGCAATATTCCAAATGATATAAATTGATTTTACCTGCTTTTAAACTATATCAGTCATCAGGCCATTGTAGTCGCTCATCGCCCATTAATTAAAGTGCCTTTTGTTTTCATGACCCACTTAATATTTTTCTAAACCCAAGCCGATTTCATTAGGTAAAATACGAGTACTACACATTTTTCAAAAATACGATGCGTCGATCGAATATCGTTAATATTTTTTAAACAAGGCGGTATTGTTGCGACCCTGTATTTTGTTATGATGGCCCGGTACTGGGTCGCGACCCGGCAAATGGGAGACGATGCCCTAGGTCATCGGATCGATTCTTAGATTGGAGCGTAACTGATTTTCTTTTTTTATTTTATTCTCAGTGCCCTTCGCAAATTAAAAAAATTAGAAAATCAGGCTATATTGGCGAAGCTTAAATGCATACATTTACCTCTGCCTAAGTTTCGGATATTCGGATTTGTAACTAAGAGTTTATGATGGGAGAAATTTCAAAGGCAAAATTTAAAATGCTTGAAGTATATTTATTACTGGTGGTAGAGCTCCAGTGACGGAGCTCGCGGGCGTAGGCACCACCGCATTACCTAATATACTTGCCGCTAAATGGTAGTGTTCAGCACTATCGTGTTCCGGTCAGGTGGTAATGTACGGCCCTGTAATTTCCGGCACAGAGGCATAACACCTTAGGCCTTAGGAGTGGTAACGCATCTGCATTTTTACCTCTGGTCATTGTGTGGGTGTCTATAGGCTGCAGTCATCACTTAACATCAATGTGAACTGTATGCTTGTTTGCCACTTTTAAAACATAAAAAAAGTATAATGTTTCAAGTTTCTTTAAAAATACCTTTTAATCATTAAAGAATGGTACCTACTTAATTTTTTAATATTTCGAAGGTTTATGAGAATTCATTAAATATTAACTGAATTTAACTAAAAACATATATAAACCTATGTGCCATACCGAGAATAAGAAAAGCTACGCTTTCTGACTTGAAAGAATGTAGGTAAAAATATCACAACGATGGTTCAAGGTTTATCTTGATTTTAAGCTTTAATACATCATTATCATCAATTATTTGGGTACCTAATAATCTATCTGCCGCCTAATGGTAGTGTTCACACATATTCTCTGCTATTGTGTTCGGACAAAGAATTCATCATATCATATAATATACTTAAACCCCTTATAATGATTTTTTTTTCTTTAGATATTGATCATTTTGTTGTCCGTCTGTCTTTTAAAACATCATTATCATCAATTACTTCATCATATCGTATAACATCAAAATCTAAAATACTTAAACCCTTTATAATGATTTTTTTTCTTTAGATTTTGATCACTCTGTCTGTTAGATAAACATTTTCTCAGATTTACAATAACTAGGCGCTGTGACAATTCCTTTTGATTTATATATACACAAACACTTGTGGGGGACAGATTGGCTTGCACCAAAATGAAACCTCAAGTCTGCATCGATGTTCAAAAATATTGTAATATATATAAGTATATTTTAATTTATTAATCTCTACATACAAATTATTACATGAAAAACAAACCAAAAACCACGAAGATTTGTCTGGTTCTGTGTTTGTGTGGTTCTGGTTTATATGGAACAGTCGTTGCGCTAGTTCTACCCGCACTTGGCCTTGATATGATCGTTTAACGTCGAGTTAGCGTCACAAGTAACTTCCTCATTAAACTGACCCTACTTCCTACTTTAAACTGTCTCACAATTATATATAAACACATATATATAAACTTCTTCCCAATTTGCATTTAAAGAATATTAAAACCGACAATTTAATCTGTTACTTTTATTTGAGAATTTAATGTTTCCTGTCTTGGTAATGATTCAATTAACTGTACACTGTACGAAATGCCTTCTCCAGCTTTATCGGAGTGATTTTATATCAATATTATGGAAGGTCTTTAAATGTATGGAACCATTTTTATGTAATGAAGGAGGCAAAAAAGCATGCTGGCAACATTTCTACTGGTGGTAGAACTCCAGTGACGGAGCTCGCGGGTGAAGGCACCACCGCATTACCTAATATACTTGCCGCAAAATGGTAGTGTTCAGCACTGTCGTGTTCCGGTCAGTGATGATGTACGGCCCTGTAATTTCCTGCATACAGGCATAACACCTTAGGCCTCAGGAGTGATAACGCATTTGCATTCTTGACCTTGGTCTTTGTGTGGGTGTCTATAGGCTCCAGTCATCACTTAACAAGACTTTAAACTACGGACGGTTAAGACTGTTAGGAGTAGGAAGCGCTGCGGCTAGCGAAAGTAAGATGAAGAGGCAACCTGTACTTTTGTACGGGTGGAATCATCATGTTGCAATTGCATCCCAAAGTGAGTAACCTTGCGCCGTTTTTGAGAGCAAGTTTAGTAGATGAGCGTTGTGTCGATGCAGCCTACAACCATCGAGTTTCACTAAACTTGAAGCTGCAATACTAAATCTACCTACAGGTGAATAAAAAAGCTTACCATATCTATCTGTAGGTATTGTGATAATCTAATTAGGATGACAAAGCTCGTTAAAGTCGTAATTGCTCGATCAAGTCTTACGGAGCCACATATTAAGACGTATAGTTTTTCTTTCATAGGTAGGTTGCAAAATGACCACGCATTGACCATATTTCTTTGGATATCAGGAAGCAATATCAATGTCGACTGCATGACCATTGGCTAAGTGCTTCATTCACAAAAACATGGCTAACTTGAGACGGTACGAATACCCATAAGCGTTGCCAATTATGTTCCATGTGGCCTTAAAATGAATGTAAAAAATAACGAGTTAAGTTACCGGTGAGTTACAGTAAATTATCGGTTTGCGGTACTGACCGTGCCGCTAGCCCGTGACCATAATCGGTGAATGTAATGATGGTCAATTTCCAAACCAGATCTCCCCGAGCAGCGCTAGAGTTATCGAGCCAGTTTATTACGTAGGTTTGGCAAAAAAAATGTGTTTAAAATCTGTTAAAAATTAGTGCTTAAAATCAATTGCACTTGCGAATACTGCTACACTGCTACAGATTTTTGGCAATAAATTTTTAATACACTTTCGGGTTAGTTAGAAATTTAGCGTGAAGCACTTATCATTGTCCTTCAAAACTATCCCTGGTAATTATAATAATTATTCTGTTTTTAAATGACTTCTTTATGAATTTGAATTTTAGGCAAATTATTAGGTATAGTACTAATGAGTATGATCCGCATTAAGTTTAGTTTAAATGAATCAGAATATAGTTATACAATGCCAATATTTAATTATAACAGGAGAAGAGACAGACCCAGATTAACTTCATCAACATCACTTCACGTCTACAGCTGAACACAAAGGCGCGGGTCCACCGCGGCGCGTGGAGAGGCTACGCACGTGTTAAGCTTCGCTTTATATGAAATTCTATGTGGTAGTGTCCACTGCAACCCACGAAGAGGCTACACATGAATTGACGTCATGGATACATGCGTTAGCTCGAATAGGCGGTTACATACCTCAACGCTATCAACGTGGGTCTACGTTTCCACTGGGAGTACACGAATATGACCCACGACTATGTACAGCTCGCTTATCTCAGTGAAGTTTTTAGTCATACATCTTGTGGAACGTACGCGTTTTGTTTCTCGTATAATATCGTCGCACGCTTCCCCGTCCGTCCCACTTCATGTATCCTTGGATTGCAGTGGGACGTGTGTAGCCTTCGTGCGCCGCGCCACGTCACGCTATACATTATTCGTGGGTCTTCATGTACTCCAGTGGAAACATTGACCCACAATTATAAATACACGCAGCTAAAATGCGCCGGCGTGTCCGTGCACAGTATGCGTCATTGTGGGCACGCGCCTTAAGGTTTACTCAAAGCAGACAATATGTAATACTACCCCCAAAGCTACTTACAGTGCTGCATCATTAGAGATAATGCCATAATCTCGACGTTTGGCATGCGGATCGTCGACCGCGGTAGTTTTATCAAGCAGAGATAGACCTAACTTAACCTTGGACCTTTGGACAATACTCAACCTATTTGTTGGTCCAAGGCCAATAAAATTAACTCAACGTGCATGTTTTTAAAGACGCTTGATGATAGAGGCATGGATATTATTTGCCTCCGCCAAAAGAAACTTGCCCTAAAGATTTACCTTTACATACCTATTCATAAGTCATTTTTCTTAAACAATTTTTTAACTGCCTCGGTGGCCTAGTGGTAGCAGGCCACTACTACTACGGTGGGTCCTGGGTTCAATTCCCGGGTAGGGGGTTATCAGAGATGATAGTGTAAAGTCCTTTATCTCTGGTTCTATTGGGATTTTTCCATTTTCTGGACATTTCCCAGTACCTACTTCGAAGTCTTGTAATATGCCCGGAGATGTCAAGAGGCTTGCCACCTGTTACATGGGCCAAAAACGTAACCGGCGAATCGTGGGTGTTTGCATTTATGCTTGAATGTATGCTTTTACCTCTACCTACCCCTACGGCGATTACAAGCGTGAAGTGACGTTTTTTAATTTTTCTGTTGTTTTAATTTTGTTCCTTTCCATTTTTAAATGATCATTATAAATATGGCTTATACTCATTAGTGTGATATAGATTCAGATTTTTAGTATTCAATAAATTTAAAGACTTCACAACTCTGCCGGACGATATAGTTCGGCTTGCGCACAATGTTGTAAAAAATATGACGCCACTAAAACAAAGTAATGGGACTTTCCAATTTAAGAGATAACAAACTGCAATTCGGCTTCCGAAGTGGCTTTGCTCTGGCTGTTCGCAGCGTTTTGCTGCATTATTGCTACTACTTTATTTTACTTTATTATTGCCGATGACTGTAAAAATGCTTAATTTTAGTGTCTACCTTTAACTCATTCGAAGGTAACATAAGTAGGTACTTACCTTAAAGGCTTCTTTATTGGAGTAACAAACAAAAACAGTTCACATTGATTATTAGCGAATTTCATCTATAAGAACAAAATAGAAGGGTTTGCTTATATAATACGTTTTTTTATGTACTGAAGGTGGCTAACAAGCATGCAGTTCACATTGATGTTAAGTGATGACTGCAGCCTATAGACACTTACACAAAGGCCAGAGGTCAAAATGCAGATGCGTTGTCACCCCTGAGGCCTTAGTTATTATGTCTATGTGTTAGTTATAACGGGGCCGTACCCGGGGCCGGTGCGTACATTACTATCTAACCGGAACACGATAGTGCTGAACACTACCATTAAGCGGCAGATAAATTACGCCTACACCCTCGAGCTCCTACACTGGAACCACCACTAATGTAGTGTGTATAGTTCAAGGTATAAATAAAATACGCTTACACTCTCAGAGTCCCACACTACTAGGTATAAATCTGTCACGTGAGTGTTTTATTCACACACAACATACAGACAAACACGCACACCAGCAACAAGGGCCTATACATCATACAAATATTTGACCCAGTGCGGGTTTCAAACCTGCGACCCTCCTGACTACCCTACGGAACTATCGACTACACAAGCAAAAGAGGTCTACTGCTGGACCAAAGCCTTCAAAGATGGGTGATCTGCTATAATTGCGACGCTTGGTAGATACCTACGGGTATATTGGCAATCGCATTGGCTTTATCGCGGGATGCTGCTGCCCATCCCGTATAGTTATATTACCCCCTATGTCGGTTTGGCCGCCATCGTTCGGTAGACAATCTAGTTATTATATTAAAAAAAAGATTGACTACTTTTTTATGTAATAAAAGTGGCAAACAAGCATGCAGTTGACTTTGATGTTAAGTGATGACTGCTGCCTTTAGACACCCACACAATGACCAGAGGTCAAAATGCAAATGCGTTGCCACTCTTGAGGCCTAAGGTGTTATGCCGGAAATTACAGGGCCGTTCGCATGACGGAACACGATAGTGCTGAACACTACCATTTAGCGGTAAGTATATTAGGTAATGCGGTGGTGCCTACGCCCGCGAGCTCCGTCACTGGAGCCTTATAACCATGTTTCAGTCGTCCATAACACATGTTTCAGTTTCGTATGCAATTTATATGCACAATCTCGTTTGAATTAAACATCGCGTATTCAATTGCCATATAAAACAAACATAGAACCATTCCTATTTATATCTAGTATTAATATGGTGTGGTGTATCTATAATATTCAGAATTTCTCTATTAGTAAGGTATGGGAATGGAGAAAATAATGGGTACGGTTGTCACCGCGTAGAATGAGTAACATGACCATACTTCCACTTTGAGCGGGACAGTCTACTGGTTATCTGTCCCTTTCTTTCATTGAAGACATAAATGCTCAGTTTTCGATAGTAGATTAAAGTCAAACAAACTTAGCCTGGGTTGCGCCAAGATGTTATAATAACATTAAAAAACGTAACTTCACGCCTGTAATCCCCGAAGGGGTAGGCAACTTAACTTTAACAAATATCTTGGTGCAACCCAGGCAATACAAAACTACTTCGATCTCTCCACATTGCTTATTCTAATTTGCTTCAAAATTTATTCGGCTAGAATAGGCTTTGTATGCATAAACATTTGCAATTTAAAATTTTACGGAACCTGTATTTCACAGATATTAATGTCGAAAGTTTTCTTTAAAAAGATCCGGACGAATTGAGGACCTCCTCCTTTTTTGAAGTCGGTTAAAAATGCTATTTATTACACATGGACACGGTATTCAGGGTCCGGCAGAAAGGGTGCGCCGGGTTGCCGCTTATTACACTATCCGGTCGACAGGGCCCTTACTCAGTCACAGTACAGATATGCACAGAACACATTTTTTTTGTCATCAAGTGGTAATCAGCCATACAGTTCACACTTAGGTATACAAACATCACATAAAGACCAGAGATATCAATGGATTCGTTGCCACTCCTGAGATCTAAGTTGTTACCTATATGTTACAAGCTGGTAGGTAACCTGCGCGCGTTGCTACGCCACCAACTAAAAAATTACAGTGGCGCCATCTGTCGAATTTGCCAACTCAGAAACCTTCGTGGCTCATGCAGAACAACTTTGCTAAAGATCATCACATGATCAAATGCGTAGTTTACGATTCTATAAAGGACATACAGGCAAACATTCATTTTTTTTTTTTAAAGGAGATGGTACAGACGCCCATAAATAAAATTCATTTTTTTTTGTATAAGTCAGTGAAGACAGAAATAAGCTATATTTCTGAAAAGTCCCGCTTTGTCAAGATTTAATGGTCTCTTTAGGCATGCGCTTACCATTTTTGGCATATGCAAAGCAGCCGGTGTAAGCTGCCGCAGTGACCAGTAGACATACTAGCTACATTTCGCTGGCTACATTCGGCTTGTTTGGCGGCGAACATGTGGACAGTGGACAGCCTGCTGCTTGCCAGCCTTCTTCGAAATACCGGCCATATATGAGCTAAGAATTGTATTAATTTTATTACGTATGTAGAATAGTAATATACCTACTTAGTATATGTCTTATAACTCTTAGCTTGGGTTACACCAAGACATTTGTTAAAGTTAAAGTTATTGTAACATTTAACGTCCTTCTCTAACTTTAACAGAATTCTATAAGTTAGAGATGGATGTGATATGTTACAATAACTTTGATAAATATTGTTTTTTTTAATGTAATGGACGTGGCAAGAAAGCATGCAGGTCACATTGATGTTAAGTGATGACAGCAGCCTATAGACACCCACACAAAGACCAAGGTCAAAATGCAAATGCGTTACCACTCCCGAGGCCTAAGGTTTTATGCCTCTGTGCCGGAAATTACAGGGCCGTACATTACCACCTGATCGGAACACGATAGTGCTGAACACTACCATTTCGCGGCAAGTATATTAAGTAATGCGGTGGTGCCTACGTCCGCGAGCTCCACCACTGGAGCTCTACCACCAGTAAAAAACCCAACAACCAACCTAGGCTTAGAGTTAGAGCGGACTGAACCACCGCGCTGATGGTTCGTGTGTTTTGTATACCTATTAATGATTATAATAAATTATATTTTCAATTTTGTTAAGTAAAACCACTATCGCAAGTTAAATGTTACGTTTAATTATATGTATTTTTAAATAATTAAAGAATTCAAGCAAACGTGCAAGTAAACATCCATGATTCTCCAGCTAGGTACCTGAGTTTTTCCCGTGTAAAATATGATGAGCCGTTTTTCAGGTACCTACATTACTAAACACCGAGGGTGGTACTGGGAAACTGTCTAAAAATGGGAAATATCCTAGTATCATTTACCTCCCAGCTCCGGTGATCGAACCCACAACCCCAGCGTAAATAGTCAATGGGGAAAACAACATTTTTTAAACGTTTTTCATATCATCACCTTGTGCGACATTTTGTTATTTACATGTTTTTGTTTTCAAACACACTCCACAAATAGGTAACGAAGGTGGCAAACAAGCATGGAGTTCACATAGATGATATGTGGTGTCTGCAGCCTATATCATCAGGTAGGTACATCGGCGTTCACCGACCCTAAATCGGTTAAAAATAAAAAATAAAATGTAAGCAAAATTTGACGCACGGTGTAGGACTTTGGTAGCTTAGTGGTAAAGCGGCTGGACTAGTTATCCTGAGGTCGCAGGTTCGATTCCTGCCCGAAGTCAAATTTTTCTTGCCGTTTTTTCTTTAATTTCTAAGTTACTTCTACACAAAAACCAGACTTCAAAGTTGTTATGTATGTCTCTGTGATAGATATTACCAACCGAAACTCGAAAGTGCTGAGCTGAATACTACCATTTAACATTAGAAGCAGCAATGGACCCTACAGAAAAGAAAAGTTTTTCGGGACAGAGAACAATAAGAAATCTATTGTCATATTTTTCTGATGGCCTGAGTATCTGCCTCAGTAGCCTAGTGGTAGCAGGCCACTACTATAACGCTTGGAGGTCCTGCGTTCGATTCCCGAGTCGGGGGCTATCAGAGATAACGGTTTAAAATTCTTTATCTCTGGTTCTATTGGGATTTTTTCATTTTCTGAAAGTTTCCCAGTTAAAGTTTCCCAGTACCTCGGAGTTTCTGGGAGACGGCAACAGGCTCGCCAACTGTTACATGGGCCAAAAACGTAAACGGCGGTGTTGGCATAGGTATACTTGAATGCATGCATTTACCTCTGCCTCCCCCAGGGATTACAGGCGTGAAGTTACGTACTACCATTTAGCGGCTTAAATTAGGTAATGCGGTGGTGGCCACGCTCTCACGCTCACACTTGCAACTCTGCTACTAGTAAATGATTTCAATTATTTTCCTAAGATATGGTTGTTACGTCCCAAAGTAGATCCGGCTTAATATTATTATATAATACACATAAACAAACAATTCAAACAAGCAATAGAGAATGAATTATATAAACATATGTATATTATTATTATATTCTCACGGTAGGAATGCCAATAACGCCACCAGGTTTATTGACCGACGTAAAAGCGTCGACGAACAAAGAAATCTTATTTAACTACATGTATAAATAAAACATAGGATTGTTTAAAAATGTAGATAAAACTATAGATACGATCTTAAGCATATCTTACGAAGTCCATAGTTGTGACACAAGGACGAATATCATTTTAATATGGAAACGGTTAAGCAATATATAAATATCATGTAACATCTGATGACCTAATCAGACCATTTGCTAAGCTAATAGACATATTTATATAAAAATCAATTGCTGTTCGTTAGTCCCGCTAAAACTCGAGAACGGCTTCACCGATTTGGCTTATTTTGGTTTTGAATGATTTCTGGAAGCCCAGGGAAGGTTTAAAAGGTAAGAAATTATGAAAAAATTGAAGGGAAATAGTATAATCCACAATTTCATTTCCCCATACAAACAGTCCGTATCTATCAAACCTTTGACACATTATTTCATTGTAAGGCAATACGAAATTTGCCGGGTCAGCTAGTTCTACAATAAAAATTTAATACGTTTCTTACTGTAGATAACTATATAATAACTTATATACATTTTTTATGTAATGGAAGTGGCATACAAGCATGCAGTTCAGATTGATGTTAAGTGATGACTGCAGCCTATAGACACCCACACAGAGACCAAGGTCAAAATGAAGATGCGTTACCACTCCTGAGGCCTAAGGTGTTATGCCTCTGTGCCGGAAATTACAGGGCCGTACATTACCACCTGACCGTAACACGACGGTGCTGAACACTACCACTTAGCGGCAAGTATATTAATTAGGTAATGCGGTGGTGCCTACGCCCGCGAGCTCCATCACTGGAGCTCTACCACCTGTTATCATCATTTCAGCTAAAACGTCCACTGCTGGACCGAAGCCTCCCCATAAAGGGGATAAGCCATAATCGCCACGCTTGGCATGCGGATTAGCGACCGCAGAGTCGGTAGGTTTATCACAGAACGCTGCCCTTCTTGCGTTATTGCACTTACTACCGCTCTATTGAAATGGTTTGACCGCCATTATTCGGTTGACTGACTGCATTACTGGCAGAATTCTCTTCCAGTAGTAGAAAATTCTTCCGCTAGTGGGTAGTGGGGCCATCACGTCTCGACACCGACTGCACCCTACCTAAATTTAATCTTAACACTTAAATGAAATATTAGGCCTGGGTTGCACCAAGATATTTGTAGTTAAATTGTTAAGTCATGGTATAAATAAATAAATAAAATACGCTTACACTCACAGCTCCACACTAGGTATAAACCTGTGTCGTGGGTGCCGTTGTACACTCACAATACATGCACAAACACCCAGTCCCGAAACAAATATCTATAGGCCAAACAAATACTTCTCCCGGTGCCGGGGATCGAACCCGCCGAAAAAATGTGTTACATAGCCTGGGATGCACCAAAATATTTGTTAAAGTTAAAGTAATTGTAACATTTCACATCCTTCTCTTAGAGAATGTAACTCTAACCCCTAGTTTGCACTAAAAACATTAAACATGATGATGTTTCGCAACTCGTCGCATAAAATATGTATTGCGATATGTCTTGTTGGTGCTAGCGTTCGCACTGCTGTCAAACCAATGATTTTAGTGAAACATCTCAAGATTTGTTGTCCGCGATATATGTTTTTCTTTTACATGTTTCATGACAGTGCAAACGCTTTACAGTGATTTTAAATGTTTTTATGTGAATGTTTCACCAATGTAAACTCACGGTTAGATGTGAAGTGTTACAATAACTTTAACTGTAACAAATATCTTGGTGCAACCCAGTCTGAATTAATATTGCAAGTCAACTTTCATTTCGATTATTAGCAATATTTTTTTATTAATTCGGTCATCTTTCGTCCGGCTTACGAAATGCTTTTATATAAAATATCATAATGACATAGATATCCATAAATTTCGCAAGCATAACAGTAACAGGTGTTTCGTCCTGACATATGTGGATATGGTAACATTACGTTATAAGTCTACTTAATTTAGCTAATTACAATGTCATTCCACGACGCCATATATGTCTTCGAATGAACAAATTACAGTTATAAACTGATCTTTACCAAATAGAGTGAGCTTGTCTTACTTATTGCGGTAGGTGCAAATATGTAATATGCACATAACCAATTCTAGCCCACGCGTCAACAGTATATATCAGGCGGCATCTTCTCTCGCGAACTAGCCGTTGATTTATAAATATTTTTAGAAATGGTTAATAAAAACGTCGTTCACATCAATTGTAAAGGAATACCGCAACATCTAGATACATAACTGGATCTTATTCGCTGTAGTAATTATAAAGCGTAAAGTGATAGATACTAAAATGCTTTAAGCATTCAATGTTCTTCCTTTTTTTTACTTGGTGTAAATGCGTTACGCATACCCACCCTTGGGGAGAGGGGTGGGTTATGTGGGACTCTGGGAAAGGCATCCGTCTACCCACTAAAAACCCCTGGGTGTTCCGACTCGTCCGCCATCAGTGGCGGGGTCACGGGAACGGTATCGCACACATCCGCGACCCCACCAACCAACACTAGTGCCGTGCGGAATACCTGCATGCCAGCCAGCCCGGGACCTCTCCATTCGGGCGACGGACATCCCCTAGTCCGGCGCCCGAAGGTTCCTGCCCCGACCACTCACAACGCCAGGCGTCCCAAGACGCCTGGGTGGAGGAGTCCAGGGGCACACAGTCCGGCCCGGGGAGCGGGAGTGACAGGGATGAACTGACCCTCAACCACCCCCCCCCCGCGGCCTTACCACGTCCCTATCTGACGGCCGAACCACCGCTAGTCGGCTGGGGGAAGGGTGCAGGGCCAACTACATACCCGTACATCTCTTCTCCAGCCGCCTTCCAATCACGTCCCCATCTTACGGCCGGACCACCGCTAGGCGGCTGGGGATAGGGTGCAGGGCCAACGTCCTACCCGTACATCTCTTCCCCAGCCGTCTCTTCACCACAGCAGCCAATGGCGAGTAGGGCCACGCCAAACGCCGCTCCCTCTTTGGTTTCCTCTTGGCTTCGCCGGTGTGAGGCCAACCACCGGGTACTGAGCCCCCCACCACGACAAGGCGGAAATCCTCGGTGGGGATTCAATGGTCTTCCTACCATAACTTCCACTAAGTGCTTATCTAAAGAGAAAACATTTTCAAAATGTTTCATCTTTGTATCTATATTTATAAAGTTTTCACAAAAAAACCAGGTACGCGATTCGTTAAAAAAAAAACTTTCACCATTAGAAAGCTGCATTTTCAGTGAGTAACAAGGGCTATATTACGTTTATTGCACCCTTGCAAAACCGTGGTGAGGCGCTAGTATACCTAAGCATATATAACAAAGAAAAGATATCTAAGAGATACAACCAAAGATAATGGTCATTCACTACAGTATGTTTGCATCAATACAGTCGGCTTTACATATAAAATTGATAACGTACCTAATCATGTCATATATCACGTGCAATAGATTTTCTTCGATTAAGCTCAAAAGACACTCACTGAATAAATTCGAAACGATAAATCAATGAGGGTAAATTGAAATCGCAGTCGCCATGTCTATTCAGCGACCGTTTTGTATAACAAATACTGCGCACATCTGTGTCGATCGAAATTGCGTAAGCATTTCATTTCTGTAGTATTATACGCCACAGCAGTATTATCATGACAATCGACTGGAACATTTGAATGCTCACACTAGAAGTAAGTGTAGGGTCTGAGTGATAGAGCGTCCGGCGCACGTCCGTCGCGGCGTAGCGTTCAGCGTAGCGAGCCATAGAGCAACACCGGAGGGGAGTAGCCATATGCAGGCTTTCCCCTCTGTCAAAGTACAAGCCCAAATGGGCCTATACCTGTCGCCTAGATGTTTAAATGTGTGCGTGAAATTGTTTCTGTATTTTGTTAAAGTCAAGGTGTGAGTTTCGTAGTAATAGACGATTTTTGTAGTGTGCGTGTGTGTCGCACGCATTACCCTCGCAAAAAAATACAGACAGTTTTGCATCGGCAATAAACGCTAGGGCTACTCCCCTCCAGTCCGCCGTGGCCGATGGCCCGTGTTGCTCTATGTAGCGAGCTAACAACGAAAGCGACTCAACAAGCACGACTGAATTTGTTCTGCCGTCCTTCCTATTAGAACTAATTTTTTGTTCTTTCCTATCACCTATAGCAATGATCATCATCACTTCAGCCAAAAGATGTCAGTTGCTGAACAAAAGCCTTCCTCAAGGCAGATATTCTTCCCATACAGTGTTCGGACGATTCGAACACCATGAAAAATATACATTAAGCAAATGCTTTATTTTGTAAAAATGATATTTAGAAGTGCTAGAAAAGTGAGTTAGGTTAGAACTGTGACACAATAGCCGGAATTGATTTGTATAAAAACAATGTAATTATTTTAGAAGTTCTTACCTGTAATAAGTAACGCTGTCGTTATTATTACATATTTTAAACGTAAAAAACGATAATTTACAAATAAGAATATCATAATTTTGTCTTAAGTTGTTGGCGACACTGCGGCATATCCTGCTTGTGGCTAGGGTTGCCAGGCGTCCGGATAAAGCCGGACATAGTTGGTCCTTTTGATGGCGTGTCTGGTCAAAATATACGGTTTCCGGCTTTTGTTAGGCTTTTTACATGAAACACATTTTTTTATTTTGTACCTATGGATCTGTGATCTGAAATAAATGATTTATTATTATTATAAACGAGCGTGCGCGGAGCACAGTCGAATGCTTCTATCGCAGGTGTCCGGCCTGTTCACCCAAATGTCCGGCTAAACTTAATGGTCTGTCCGGCTATTAGGTTTAGCGAACTGGCAACCCTACTTGTAGCCTATATGCCAGTCTGCGGCGAGATGAACGTAACGCATATTTGTTTTGATGGCGACAAGACGCGACACAAGTGTGAATCATGGAGAAGTACAGTACAATTATTGTACTGTATTCGATAATTAATGCCCAAAATCACATTATTGACATAGTACATTTGTTGCGTGTAGCATCGCTTCGTATTGCAACGTGTCGTGTCGCGACGAGTCGCGTCGTATTCGTTGCCCAAGCAGGAAACCGCGTTTAGAAACTCGAACTAAGCTTGCACTCAGGCCATACACTCACGGTAATTAGTATTCTCAGGCAGCTGGCGAGCGCAGGCTCTACAGCATTACCTAAACTGTATGTTGCTAAGTGATAATACTTGCAGTTACAGCGGGATTCACTGTTTGTTACATCTGCAATGGGCTAATAGAATTGCCGTACTTTGCTGGTAAATTAGAAGACTGCCAATTTATGGACATTTATATATTTATATAGAAGTAAGATCAATAATGTCAGTAAATAATGTAAATGTGATAACATGATTGAAGCATGGCAGTTCATGGTGATAGGTAGATTAGGTAAGTTATTGTGATGACAACATAACAAACGAAACAAACATCAATAGAGTACTTTACAAAACAACTAG
Source organism: Macrosoma leucophasiata (assembly GCA_036365455.1). NCBI lineage: Eukaryota > Metazoa > Arthropoda > Insecta > Lepidoptera > Hedylidae > Macrosoma > Macrosoma leucophasiata. The sequence goes on from JAWQUS010000024.1 coordinate 14,207,823, forward strand.
CTAAGAACGATGTATGGGTCTCATACGTCGTTCTTCGTCCTACAATAATGTAAAAGCCATAGCCGCATCATTTAAGAAAAAAATCAAGCGAGTCGCATCTACCATCATCGGTGTGAGCAACGCGTTTGACTGAAATTTTATTTTCATGTGCGCTATTTTTTAAGCAACTTCTAAGATTTTCTCTATAGTCTGGTCAACATGTACCGTTTAGGGTGATTTTTTAGTATATTCTCCGAAAATTACGATCGAGGTGTCGTTCGATTCGGAATAATGTGTAGAAAGATTAAGAAAAAGTACAAAAGTTATAAACAACAAAAGAAAAAAAAAGTAGGATTTTTTTTTATCGACCCCTTTTGGGACTTTTCCTTAAACTTTCTACACATTATTCCGAATCGAATGACACCTCGATCGTAATTTTTGGCGAACATAAAAAAAAATACCCAAAAGGTCGATTGTCCCCATGTTGACTAGACTATTAATTTCTAAACTTCTATGATATTCATTTTAATTATATGGTGTTTTGTTGTTTTTATTATATGTGTATGTTACAATAATGTAGATGAAATGGTTAAGGTAACTAAATTATATAATTTGAAAAGATGAATACTGTATTGCTTTAAATACCTTTCCAATGAATACGTTGTAAATTAAGGTATAAAGAGTACAGTTAGATATCGTGGACTTTTTTTGTAGATCTACCAAAGAGTAAATATTCCACCATACACTGGCTTGTTATATTTGAAAAGGTTTAGGCAGTATCTTCGATGAAAGCTACTTGATTGATGACGCTACTTGACTTTTGCCGACATCTCCAACATTTTATCGTTAAATTCTAATCAATTTACATAGAACTTAAACAAATTAAATACACAAACCTTCTTGATGGACCACACTGTCGTTGAAAAACGCATGAAAATAAATGTATGTTACTTCACGCCCGGTCCCTAATGGGGTAGGCAGAGACTGTGGAGTACCAGACATCCCGGCCCCGACACACCTCCCGTGCCTCATCCACTTTCATCATTCTCTGCATACATGCACGCCGTTTCCAAAGACTTTTGACCACACCATCAGACATTCTTCGATCTATTTGGTCATGGTAGGTAAGTCTTGGTCTGCCTGTGCCTCTGCAACCATTCAAATTCGCATGTATATCTGTGTAGTCATTCGCTCATTCCACATTCTGTCCATATGCCCTAACCATCGGAGCATGCCTTTTTTCATTTTTACGCCGATACTCTCATTCGCATGAAAATCTTGGAGTTTATCGTGAACAGACAGACAGACACGGTAGAGGACTTTGTTTTATAATATGTGTAGAAAATGAAATAGAAGATAGCAATGTACTGTCTCGTGATAACAGGGACAGCTGTCAAACATTTGTAAGCAGATCTTTGGTTGAAGTACAATCAGATGTTTGATCAGATGTTGTCAACGACGATACAATGGTATGTATGTATCTTCACGCCAGGTCCCTAACGGGGTAGGCAGAGAGTGTAGAGCGCCAGATATCCCGGTCCTGACATACCTCTCATGCCTCATCTACCTTCATTATTCTCTTCATACATGCACGCCGATTCCTGAGACTTTTAACCGCACCAATGATAATTTGATACAATGGTAGGGGAAGATGGTGTAATGGGAGTCAGCGGGTAATAAGAGTCACCTACATATCCACGAAACTATACACGCAATCAATGCATATACTACCTCCCCGTCCCTGCCCTGTGTCCCCGCCATTGCGTTAGATGACTCAAGATTGTAGGCGCACGCGCATTTGAGTTATTGTAGTATTTTGTTTTTACGCCCCGCCGATCTTATTTTTCATCGGTGAAACAAACGATAAATGTCGAATTCTTCCAATAAACAGTCAATAATTTTACATGTATGTGGACTAACACACAATAATCAGACTTTCCGAGCATTGATGTGCAGTTTTAGACTCTCTCAATTATTTCTAGGAATTTTTTTTTTCTTTATCATATTTGTGGGTAATGAGAGTCAGATGATTGCTATTCCTACGGACTATAGTGTCGACAGCTGGACTAGGCCCTAGATCGTCTAGATTCCAGGGAAAGGCGGCTTGGCACTAAGGCAGGGAGAGTTCGGAATATTTATGACAGTTATCAGTCAAATATGCTGAAAAATGGAGTCGTTTTCAATCTATACGCTCTATCTATCTAACTGATCCCGTTGTCGCCCCCTGGCGACGCCTTTGACCACAGATGTACTTGATTTGGGCTACGTTCTCACATGGACTACTTTAGTTGAAACTTGCCGGAAGTTTATATTTGCCATATGTGCTAAATTTTCTTTGTCCATAAGGTGATCTCCATTACCCCCACGTCAGTGCAATGGGAGTCAAAACGATTTTTTTGTAAAACTGTTATAACTCCTAAAGTTACTTGCCCAATTCATTAAAATTGATCTCAATTGATAGTCAATTAAGTAAAGCTGACGTGTAGTCGTTAAAGCAGTAGTGTAGGTTGCAATAAATATTTCGTTTGAAATTAAGTTTTTATTTCATGTCGCGCTTAGGTGACCCCCATTACCCTATCTTACCCCTTACCCTTAAATAAAAAAGAGTGCATGCGCCACATCTTAACCACTCATAGCTCCAATAACATTAGATATGGGTATATAAGAGGCTATGGGTATAATATTTTTACGCTGAGTAGGTATATAAGATGATTTGCCACTAGATTTCAAAGTATATGTAGTGATTATTTTGCAATCCAACGAGATCTCGGACCAGATAATAATACCTATATCTAGAACTCACCATCTATCCACTGCTGGTTATATCTACTCTACTCCAAATATTAACTCGCATATTATATTATGAATGGTTTCTATTTATTTTTGTGTTCATGAAATAAAAAAAGAATTGTCATCTAATCTTAATTTTATTATAACATTCACGTAATTTTTAACAGAAACATAATAGTAAAATGTGTTATATTAATTAAGTCATGGTATCTTTTGTTATCGTGTTTAGTTTAAGTGGTTTTTCGTAAATGTATGACATCATGCAAAGATACTGGTAAGTGGTAAGGTCTATGTATATACTTTACTGACACACATTGCAGAGCCTCCATAGCTCAGGGGTTAGAGCACTGGTCTTGTAAACCAGGGGTCGAGAGTTCAAATCTCTCTGGAGGCATTTTTGGTTCCTATTCCTATTGGAAGAGCTTACATTTTACGTAGAACATAACTCAACATATATAGTTATTACTCTTATTCTGTACATATATAAATAAATTAATAATCGTCATTGTCGTTTATAAATTTCAACTCGTATTTGAATAATTAATTACCTGCACCTTATTTTCTTTTTCGAATTATGAAATAAATAAATATTAAGTTATGTGTATACACTTAGACATTTTTGTAATTAGCCGAATCGGTTCTAAATGCGAGTTTATTAAATTTTATTATTGGCATGGATTCAATTTTATGACATATACCTTACACGAGTAAATAATTTGTGATGTGCTAATTACAAGAGAAAAATTTTAAGTGATTAACAATATAAACATAACAGACCTTTTTTTAAAATCAACACATAGGTACCATTGCAATTGCTATTAACTACATAAAAGGTAGTTTCCAACCGAGTAAGCCCCATTTAGTTAGGCATAGCCCTTTCAACATTGCCTATGCTCTGAGCAACGCTACGGGACAAGGCACCGCTCGAGTAACCTCCCCTACGGTGCCCGCCCGGCCATCATCATCACAATGCGACGCTTTCCGCCCTGTCTCCGGGGACTTTCCACAGGGTGAGAGGAGTCATGGAGACTCGTATGTAACCCCGACAGCTGAACTGGTTGGATCCCCGTAGTTGAAGTCGAAATAGTGTATAGGTACTGAAGTCAAAAAAAACTTCGTAAGTGCGATTTAGATTTGAAGAGATTTTAATTTTTATAGCGGAATGAAAATTTATGATTTTTACATTTATTTTTATTTCCAAATAAGTAAAATGTTCTTAAAGATTTCGTATAAAAATTTAAGTCATATTTGTTATTTAAATGACCATTTCATAGTGAAATCAAGAATATTACGTTATAGCGCCATCTCTCGGCAATCCGGCAAATCAATTTAGGGTTATGATGTTAATTATTATTTATAACTGATACAGTAATTCTGTTCAAAATAAAAAATTGAAAGCGCACATCTAAGAGTAATAATAAAGCCTTTCTCTGTTTACTTTAATACTATCTCGTTTTACCTCAATAAGAAAACATAAAAAGGGACCATAACATCCATAACTCTCCGTGTAAGGAATCTCTGCTGCGGTCGTCTGTCCGCTCGTAAAACCCAACTTTGCCGTTGAAGGTACTGAGTTTTGAATAGTTTGTTTGTTGCGTTCTTGATTCGTAATGAGAGTATCGCGATGTGTGAGGCGTTTTCCATCTTTAAAGCTAGAGCAACAAGGCCGAGATTGGATTGTGCGGTTCAAGATGCGCAGACGCAGGTGTGCGGCCGCCTGTTCGTCGCCGTGGATACTACTGTCGGATATGCTATTCATTTATTAATTTGCTTGCTCTGACCAACACGGATATCTACGCGTTATGCTGATAGAATCGATAACTAAGCAAACCTCTGTCTTTTGTTACTATTTATCTATGTGTCGTAACTATCCCGAAGAATGTAGCCTGTTGACCGTTTTAAAGTCGATACGTATTTAGATTAGAGATGTTTGTCGGACGGATGCTGGTTTACATAAATATGTAATTAATTTAATAAATATCTTCTCACTATCATCTCATTAATAGTCTAGAATTATTCGTTATTATTATTGAGACGTTGATATTAACACGATTATTACAAGACTAATTAAAATTATTCCTCTTCCTGTTCGTTTTGATTCACAAGTTTTGTAATAAGGTATTCTCGGAGCTCGCGGCACTACCGGATTTACTCTATTGAATCTACTTGCCGCTAAATGGTAGTGTTCATCACTTTCGTGTTCCGGTCAGGCGGCAAAGTGCAACCCTGTAATTTCCGCCACAGAGGCATTACACCTTAGGCCTCCTGAGGCCAGTTAGCAGTTAGCAATGCATCTACATTGAAATCTCTGATTTCAGGTAACTTAACGCCTGTAATCCCCCAAGGGGTAGACAGAGGTATATGCATGCATTCAAGCATACATGCAAACACCCACGATTCACCGGTTACGTTTTGGCCCATGTAACAGGTGGCGAGCTTGTTAACATCTCCGAGCACATTAAAACTTCGAGCTAGCGGGAAATTTCCAGAAAATGGAAAAATCCCAATAGAACCAAAGATAAAGGACTGTACTCCATTATCTCTGATAACCCACGACCCGGGAATCGAACCCAGGACCTCAGCGTAGTAGAAGTGGCCTACTACCACTAGGCTACCGAGGCACTTCATAACATAAAAAAACCTTCTGCGCCTGTCTTACATTCATCACTCTCATTATACATGTCATTATGCTACACTTCATATATATTTAGCACTTAATATGCACGCCAATTCAAAGGTCTCTTGACTCTACCTTCCGACAGTACTCTACATAAACAGAAAAATCATTCCTGGGCCTCTATAGTATGCATAAATTTCACCTCAATAGCAGATTCGTAATTAAGCTTAAAGGTGCTTTTCCACCAGAGATGTGCTATTTGTACTACGTTGCTATATTACCTGTGCCTACAGTATGCTGCGCACTTTGCAGTGGCGCATGTGCATAGCGCATCTTCCTCGTATTGGTGGAAACGGTCACATATTTTCGTAGCGTAGATTTCACATCTTCGCAGCATAGCTGCATAGCATATCTCTGGTGGAAAGGCACCCTTAGGGCGCTTGTCCACCGCCGCCGTCACCGTCACGTCACCAAGAACGAGATGACGGCGCCGAAGTAGCGGTACATACATTTACATAACATTACTTAGCCGCGTGTCCACCGCACATCCGTCACCCGAGCGCCGTCATCCCGGCCGCCGAAATTGCGAGTAGATCGGCGTGGCCGCTAGATCGTCGTCCGAGATTTTATTATAGATATATTATTATAATCAAACGTAGTCGTGGACATCCTATAGAAGTTAAAAAAAATCTTGTCATGCTGTCGCAACTTGGCGTGGTGTACATAAAACGTCCCTGTGATGTATCGTTCACGTATTAGCGGATGAACCCAAAATTCTTTGCATCGCCTGCGCCTTCGAAGGTACAAAAGCAGTAGAAGAAGTTGTCGCCGGTTTAACCTAGCCATCACTTTATTTCTTCGAAAACGAGACTACGGTGGACAAACGATCGCCGTTACGTCATATTAAACTCGGCCCGAAATAATCTCGTTCTCGGTGACGGTCCGGTGACGGCGGCGGTGGACATACGCCCTTAGTCACCTATAACAATAAAGGTCCAACTAAGGTTGCAACTTTATTGTTGTTGGGCTTACCAGCTATATTAGCCAGCCATAAAGCCGAGTTGTCATGAATGATTAGAAAAACTCGATTAAATTTTCGTTTGGAAACAAAATCTATCCGGACATGAAACTCACCCAAAGACGTAGTACGACAGCTATTTTTTAAATGAAAAGTGTAAATTAAATTTAAAAAATACCTTAGTAGGTATGTATTTCATATAATATTAGATCAATTTTTGTCAAAATTATAAAGATTTAATAACGTAAAATTATGCGTAGCACATGCTTGCTCTTCAGATTTGACTAGGCGCTATTTAATAATAGAGTGTTTTATGTAATTTGTGTTGTGTCGTTGTGGCTAACAAGCATGTCTGTAAATAGTAAACGAATGTACTGATGACTATGACTTTAGACATTTATGCAAAAACTATTGAGCCTGCATTGGCATCTAATCGAAATACATGAATTCTGAACAGTAACATTTGGAAGCATAAAAATATGTAATGCAGTGGTGCCTAGAACCTGGAGCTTCTACATTAAAACTCTACCACCGGCAGGAAATAGAGTGGTGTATCTACCACTCAATCTTAGGAGTTAAGTAAAGTGTTCAGAGATGTCAAAAGGCTCGCAAGGTATTACCTACAAGAGACTGGCGAGTTGTGGGTGTTTGTAATTATGTCTGAATGAATGCATTCAAGCATGACCTCTGCCTACCCCTTCGGGGATTACAGGCCCACTAAACTACTGAGGCAGTCAACAATTTCCTTGTGATTCATAATAAAATTATCCTGTTTAGAATCATAAGTCCATCATGGATCGTGTCATCATGGATTGATTCCATTCAGTTCCGTGCAGTCAAGCAAATGTTAAATATTTACTTAATTTATTTATAAGACTTAAATCGAGGGCATTCCGATCGAAAATTCTTGAACATTTTTTTGCACCTCTTTGTTAATATAGGTACCTATAGAGGCATAATTTTAAACAAAATTACGATTCAGTATAGTCACAATCAAAGGCGTCCGAAGAGGAGGCAGGAGATCGTAGAGGCAATGATTCTCTCCAAAATCAGACATGGCAAATATTCATTCAAAAAGTACTTAAACCACACTTGTGCAAGTCATCAATTTTCTGCTTGCAATCATTGCTTGAAATAACACCCATATTTTGCTTAAGATTGCGCCTGGTAACATTTTTTTTCTTTCTTAATCGTCTTTGCCGGTCTACTTTTAGCAAAGCTAGGTTATAGGTAACATCTTTTCTTAAGATTAACATCAGACCAGTTGCACTCATATGACCTTCGAGACCATGGGAACACGGAAATTAAACAAGACCACCAAAGCCAAAATCCGGCGAATATTATTGCGAACCAGTCCAATTGGAAATACCCAACATCAAGCTATCGACTTGAGTTACCATGGAGATATCATAAATCCTAGCAAAAATATGAAGTTTGAAACAGGTTGGCTGATTGATATTAAAAATTAAATTTAAATAATCCAGAGAAGCAAAACATTGGCTCTGAAAACATATGCTTTATAGATTTCAAGTTCTTAAGTAGAATAGGTATGTAGGAATAGGAATCATCGGTTCTTAAAGTAAAATGCATTTCCCTAGTATGCAGAACGATTCACCTTAAAAATGATCAAGTGGTCGTGACTTGCATAGGTACCTTGTAAGTATGTACAATAAGAAAATAAGAACATCGTAATGCAGTTACGGTAGCGCAACGGCCAAGTTACGCATTTTGTCAAGGTGTAGAGTTAGTAAAGTTAGGGTTTGTATAGTTAGGGCCTGTAAAGTTAGAAATTTGGTTCTACATTTGATTAGGTACATTTTGACAATGCGAGCAATAAATATGGTCTCGTCTTGGCAACATTTTACATGGAAATGTTTTTAGTAGGATCTCCATTATTCTCTGTGCATTTAACAGTCAACATCCAGAAACCTATAAATTATTATCGCTTCCAAATACATATTAAGAAAATATTTTATACACCTATTGAGCACTGCACCTTTATAATATACCTACATGTACCTATAGGCGTTTTATACAAGTCCGAGCCATAACTAAGTTTTATTAGTTTGTCCGAAAATGGTTTCCCCTCAAGCATAATGTTGTCTGTCTGAGGCCGACAAAACAAATTGAACTAACCTATCTAAGCTATATAGAATGTGACACTTCCATATTCGATTCGATATATTAACGGACGGAGCATAGGGCCGTGACTGTTTCATATCGATATTTCTAGCTCACTGGCTACTAAGAGTTGTATTTACAAAAGCAATATGTAAATACAACTCATATAAATGTGAAATTTATTGTAATTGTTGTGCAAGTTGGTAATTGCAGTATATATCGTGAAATTAAGAACTAGATTGCTAGACAAAGCTATGGACTTACGGTGGGGTATATTGATAAGAAATACTACTCGTATTTTCCTTCTCAGGAAAATACATGTCACATGGATGTGAGAGTCGTTGTAATTTTTGTGCTAATTGGTAATTGCAGACTGCAATTTGTTATAAATACCATAATAGTCACGATACTCAAGGTGAAAAAAAAATCTAATCATGTTATGCGCGAAAAGAGATTGAGAATTATTTTCAAAGGAATTTTTTGTCCAAGGTCCTATTACATCTCTAAAAATTAAATAGCTTCACCCAAACTAAGTTACTTATAACTTTTCAGCGAAGTTTCATATGGTAGCATTGTAGGATCCCCAGTGGCAGAAAGTATAACTGAAATACCTACTAGGCCAGCAGGAAAACAATCGGAGAGTGATAATCTGGATTTGGATAAACAGAAAAGTGGATTTATTACACACCCAATCAATTTTATTGAAGCGAGGTAATCATACATTTCTTGTACAGTTTATTATTAAAAAACTCTAAACAACATTTTAACAGTTCGTGACCTCTTAGCACGTGAGAGATAGATATATTTTTAAAAAATACTATTCAATATTCTATATACAAGCAAATATTGTGATTAACTCATCTCTTAGTACAAAATATTAAATCGATATTGACCGCCTAGTCGGGTACTAGAATTTCCATTGAAAAATTTGAAAGAAAAAATTAAAAATCTTATTCTCGAAGTCATAGGTCTCTATTCTAGTCATATCTATTCTATTATATATGTATAAAAATCTATTGCTGTTCGTTAGTCTCGCTAAAACTCGAGAACGACTGGACCGATTTGGCAAATTTTGGTTTCGACTGATTTTTGGACGTCTTAAAAGGTAAGGTAAATATGAAGAAATTGAAGGGAAATAGTAAAACCCCCAATTTTATTTTCCCATACAAATAGTCCGTATCTATCAAACCTTTGACACATTATTTCATTCTGAGGCAATACAGTTTGCCGGGTCAGCTAGTTGTTAACAAATAAAAATGAAATTCTTAACATCACTACCAGCGCACTTGTAATTATAATCTCATAGGTGCACGCACGTTGGATTTTTGAGACTCGTGGTCTGTGGTCGTTAAAATATTTCTTTTCACCATTAAATTGTATGGTCAGCTTTATAAAATGTTTATTACGTTATTCACGCGCCTTCGGTATTTTGTTTTATTACTTCATACGGTAGTTCACAGACTTTACAGTAATGAGTCAACTATATTTACGCGACGTTCGATCTATCCGAATGTAAATTGTGTAATTAATTAAAAGGTTTCTTACACCTTCCAATAGAAGCAATCAAACGCTCCTTTCACAGCACTTCATTAAAATATCGTAAAGTTAATAAACGTGTAGAAAGTTTAATATTCAAATACGTAGTCAGGCATTTATAAATACAAAGCTATAAATTGTGTGAGTTCATTTAACTGTTGCATAGTGACAAATTCACACTTCGTAAATAATTTTGTTGCAACCAAATCACACAGAAGTGCTAAAAGGAAATACCTACTTTAGTTTTGTTTACGTTTAATTTTATTACACTCTTCTAAATAAGTAGTATTAAAATTATTCTGCATTGTATGCCTACTTTTGGAGGTAGCTACACACATATAGCTATTCTCATAATTTCAGCCAAATGACGTCCACTGCTGGACAAAATCCTCCCCATAAAGGATGTATGCCATAATGATCACGCATTTAGCATGCGGATTGGCGATGGTAGTGGCGATAGTCTATGAGGGATCCTGCTGCCCATTCCACGTTATTGTATTGACTACCACCTGGACATAGTATAAATATGAACTGTATGGAAACTACGTACAAAACGTTCGAAACGTTAATAACGTAAACGGCACGCTCACACAAACATGCGCATCGACGCTCGAGTAGCGAGTGACTCGCCACTGCACTGCGAGAACCGCTTAAGCCCCCAGTACACAATGGCCTGTGATGGGCTACGCTTTGCAATGCACAATTGTAGGCCACGATCACTTGGTGTTCACACAATGGCGCATGGCTCATTGCTGCCTGGCAAACCACTTGCAATGGACGTCGAAGTAATTACGGCTGCGGCTATTTATTTGTATACTGTTTACAAGTATTACAGAAGTGTGTACCGTAATTGCGGGCTCAGATTGATATACTTATCTGATAACTTGAAAGTTTCTTCATTGCTCCACGATATTGACATTTTGGACGATCGAAATTAAAATTTTAGTTCTAGCACGCAACACAAAAGTACACAGCGGCCGGTGACGAACTAAACAATGGCCGATTGTGTAAACACCACAGGACACGCTACGCCACGACTCCTTTTAAGTGTGCCCAAAAAACCGACAACTCCCCGATTGCGCGCCACGATTGACAATTGTCCGCCATCATATACCATTACCTCCTGTACACAATGGCGATGGCCAGTAGTGAGCCCGCATGGGCCATTGTGTACTGGGGCCTTTAGAGGCCTCCTCGATGCGCATGTTTGTGTGAGCGTGCCGTTTAGAACGTTTTGTACGTAGTTTCCATACTGTTCATATTTGTACTGTGGCCTGGAACAGTTTGACCGCCATTGTTCGATTGACTAGCTGAAAAATTCTCCTCCACTATTGAGCGTTGGGGTCATCAGGTAGCAACGCCGTAAGTTATTCATAAGCCCTCATATCGCCCTTATATATTCATAAACATACATTAGATATACGTTTTAGCTATAAAATGCTTTGTCTTTGTCATTTGCATTGTCAAATGTGCAGGATAGAAAAAGACAAAGGAGAGATTAGCAACACTTTAGCTAAAATACGTTTATGAATAAGGGGGTAAGTCTATATCATATCCATAGTAAATTTAAGACGTATGGTAGGAAATGTTTTCAGTTCATGTGGCTTAACATCGTATCGGGGTCTTAGTGGTAGTAGGCTCTTCTTGTTATAACAGTGGTTTCAACTGCGATATCCGTCTGGAAGTAGTGGTATTGATTTTCTATTTCGAAAATGACCTGATGTACCTATTCGAACAAGTGAGACAAGCGGCGGCTCCTCTATTTTATTGTGTAATAGGAATCAAAAAACATAACTTGCGAACCAATTCTCAGTTTGACTCGAATATCATTTTTAATGCTATAAAAATGGCAAACAATATGTAAACCCTCCAGACACGAGAAAAATATGACAATTGAAATTCAATTGTGTCTGGGCGCCGGTGGCCTTACGTTCCTTGACAGGTAAGTGAAAATTGCAAGTAAAGTTTCATGTGTGTTACCACAATGCGTAGTGAGTGGTTTTACCGGGCCATATGTGGCTGCGTTGTATCGTCGATTGTGGCACTACAATAGAGCGAGGAATAAATTAGGTAATGCGTCACCCTAGACCTCCACCATTAGAACTTAATCATTACTTATCAGTAAAGGTTTCTCAAATACAGCCATCAAGGCAAATTACTATAACCCCAAGAATAACAATTCATTTGCAATGACGCTATGCATCTGAACTCTTTGAGAAACTTGACAGCGCAATGACTAGGTAGGTACTCGATTCACATAAAAACAAAGCCTTTTACAAAGGCATAGTAAACGGAAACATTTAAGTATTAATGGACTATGATAGCTTAAATAAAATATTCTGGACACGCCGTCCAGCACCGTGGGGCGCCCTGTCGTGATCGAATTGGTGCTTGTCACACCAATATTATTCAGACGGTGATCATGAAATATAGCCTCTGATTGCCCTTGTACCTCGGGGGCATCATTACTTCTTTATTTCCGTACATCTCGTATTCATTAGTTACGCCACCTGCGTCTTTATCTTATTTTTTTTATCTTCGTTTTATTCGAATGATAGGGAAAGATCTTACTAGTACCAGAGAATATGTTATCTAGTATCTACCAAACCCTCAGTAACAGAGAATATATGTACGATAATACTTCATACCCTATCCTAATTCTTATTGTTATTCAATTGAAAACTGCAAAGCATCCCTATTCTAAATTTCTATTTTTTGTTATTCAATTGGAAAATTAATACCTAGATATGCTTTTCCTTATTTCTAAAACTGTGTCGATTTTTTGTTATGATAGTTACAAAGCATACTTACATTCTTCCGTGATGGAGAAAACTGTACTTACTGGAATACTGGAGCACTGAACATAAAACAATAACGTTATAAAAAGGACGTAATAATTACTTGACAATATTTGTGAATCACGTCTCTTGTATAATATAAAAAAAATCTAGATAGTCCAAAATATATACTCGTAGTTTACTGTAAAATTATGGATCAAAATAATTCTACAAAACATGCTTGTTTTTTATTCAGTGGACAGTTAGCCCTACGCTGTATAAATGTAAGAAATTAAGTGTGGTAGTGAAGGGTAAATGGTACGTATATATATATATTTTTTATGTAATGGAAGTGGCAAACAAGATGCAGTTCACATTTATGTTAAGTGATGACTGCAGCCTATAGACACTTACACAAAGACCACGGTCAAAATGCAGATGCGTTAACACTTCTGAGGCCTAAGGTATTATGCCTCTGTGTCGGAAATTACAGGGCCGTACATCACCACCTGATCGGGACACGATAGTGCTGAACACTACCATTTAGTGGCAAATATATAATGCGGTAGTGCCTACGCCCGTGAGCTCCGTCACTGGAGATCTACCATCAGTATAGAAATAATGCATTTAACTTGATTTTAATTAGACAATGAAAATCACAGAATATTATGTACGTTTACAATCGATCGGATATATCACGGAAAAGATAAATAAAGATTATCTATTCTGTGGGACATATAGTCATGTACCTACATTATATCTATGAGATCAGAAGAACCAACATTTTAAACAATGCAATGTGTTAATGAATGCTAAAAAGCTCTTTGCTTAAAATGTTTACTTTTTAGTTGCTTACGTTTGTTAGAAGTTTTACTTCCGTATATTATTTTCTTTTTAATTCCGTATATGAAACTCGTAGTATCTTTTTAACCGAGTTAAAAAAAACGAGAAGGTTCTCAATTCGGCCAGTATTTTTTTTTAATGTATGTACGCCAATATCGCCCTGATTTCTGGACCGATTTACGTAATTCTTGTTGTGTTTGATGCGGAATAGTTTCGAATTGGTCCCATAAAAATTTTATTCAGGTAGGCCCATTAGTTTTTATTTTATGAGCATTTTTTACTTACTTTCACCTCAAACTAAAGGAATAAGATTAGACAGCGTGGTGTCATAACAATGCGTTGAATCCACGGACGTCCTAGATAGTCCTAATGCGCATGACAACAAGTGACAATGACATATTTACTCATCGACGACACAACACAGCTTATTTTACTCCTTCGTGGATAAATGCATAGAGTTAACAGTCCATGATTACTTGCCCCAAAATCAATATTTTTTTTCATTGATTTCGTATAGTCGTGTAATAATTTTGTATCGACACATCTAAACAGTTTAAATTATGTACCTATCTTACTGTCACGCAGTTAAAAGAGTCAGATTTTACAAATTTAACAGATGTGAGCATTGATGTTATTGTTATTATATGCAGCAATAAACTAAAAAGTATTAAATAGAAATAACTACGTAAAGAAAAACCGACTTCAAATCTAAAACGTAAAAAATAATACAGATTTAATATTTATTATATCCTACCTATTATTTATATGTGTCATTTACTAATAGGATTGAAGTCGGTGCCAAGAAAAAATCATTAAAGTAGGCATTTCATTGTATTAAAACGTAACTTCATGCCTGTAATCCCCGCATGGGTAGGCAGAGGTAAATGCATGCATTCAAGCATACATGCAAACACCCACGATTCGCCGGTTACGTTTTGTTCATTGTATTAATTTGCTCGTATTCATATTTAAGTGATAAAAATATAACTTTTTGTTTAAGGCTTGGCAGCGACTTCAATCCTATTAGTAAATGACACATATAAATAATAGGTAGTATATAATTAATATTAAATCTGTATTATTTTTTACTTTTTAGATTTGAAGTCGGTTATTCTTAACGTAGTTATTTTTTCACGACCTGTAATAGGTATGTGACAATTTCCTTGATCGATGAAATTCCATATTGAAAATTCCGCACAAGTACCTACTTGTGCGGGTCGCAATTTGCACAATTTGTAGTGATTTTTATCACGACGACACAAAAGTTGAATTATTCTGCTAAGTTCTGAATATGTGTCACGGTCTGCTTGATCAGTTAGGCCTGCCAATTCAAGGTCTTCCCTCTCTTGTATTTTAGTCCAGGTGTCAGCGGAGAGCCACGACTGTCTGCAAGTGGACGGTGAACGTTGACTTATGGTTTCAGTTACCGTCTTCCATATGAGGTCCTTTAAGTGGCACCATTGGTCATTTGCATTTGCATTGGTGGGTGGTGGATGTTCCGCTATAGCGTTTTTAATACCTACACTGAATGCTGATTTTTCGTGTGATTCCAGAAAGCGCGGCCTTGACGGGGGTCCTCTTTTCACTGCTTTTAACCGCAGCGCAAATTTGGCTACTAGAAGACAGTGATCAGATCCACAGTCAGCTCCCGGAAAGGTTCTCACGTTAGATATAGAGCTTCTCCAGCGGCTTTTAATCATGATGTAGTCTATTTGATTGCGGTATCGATCACCTGGGGATTTCCACGTATAGAGACGCCTTGGATGGTGCTGAAAACAGGTGTTCATTATTGTGAAGTCTCTATCGACACAAAATTCCAATAGTCTCGCTCCTCTCTCATTTCTATCGCCTAGTCCGATCCTTCCAACTATGTTCCTTAAGTGATCATCCAGGATTGTGTTGCCTATTTTTGCATTCCAGTCACCTATCAACAACAAAATTTCTCGATTTGGAATCTGAGATAAAGTCGATTCTAGCAAGGTGTAAAAGTCATTGATCGCCTCATCCTTTGCAGCTGTAGTTGGCGCATATACTACGGCAATGTTGACAGTACAGGGGCGTGTGCTCAGTTTGAGAGTGATTAATCTGTCACTAATCGGATTATATCCCAATACATAGTTGTTTAGGTGTTGGGGTACCCATACTACAACTCCATTTGTGCTGGAATTTTCGGAACCAGAGAAATATAAAGTATTTCCATTCGAGGTTTTAAGGTGTCCTTGTCCTCTCATGTGCGTCTCGGTCATTCCCAGCAGAGTAAGCTTATGCATTTCTGCTTCTTTTTCAACAATGTCCACTTTGCCAGGAGCCAATAGCCCACGAACATTCCATGTAGCGACTTTACGTTGTTCTCATGATTGAGATGTGCTTTTTTGGATCACCAGTAGCATATTCAATAACTGGGACCCGGTGGCCCATCCCAGTAGCAGCTTCGGTCGCCAATTTAACACCATCCAGCCCGGCAACTGAATGGCGCCGATTGTTAGTCGGATTGTCCAACGACGTAATTCTCATGGTTGCACTTTCCATAGGGTGATTTTCTTGGGCTTGTACGCGTGGTGGGCACCCGATTCCTGCCACGGCAATCTTTTAGAGGCAATTTAAGACCTCACGGCCATTGTGAGCCGCTCCATACAATGATGCACGGAGGTAACGGGTTAATTAACCGCCGCCCGTGACCCGGCGTTGAAAATTTAACAGCTGGGTAGATCTCCTCCAGGCAAACCCTCCTCCTTTCTCATCCGGGCTTGGGACCGGCAATGGCGAAGTTAGGTAGGTATATTTTTATGCAAATTATACTGTTTGTTTTTAATTTAATACTTACGATAAGTAAACATAAATTACGTAACTTCAAAAAAAAAGTTACTTATCGCCTTAATCCCTGACGGGGTAGGCATGCATTCAAGCATACATGCAAACACCCACGATTCGCCGGTTACGTTTTTGCCTATGTAACAGGTGGCGAGCCTGCCTTGCCTTGCCATCTCCGGGCACATTACCAAATTCCGAGGTGTAAACTTCCAGAAAATGGAAAAATCCCAATAGAACCAGAGTGAGAAAAACCGTTATCTCTGATAGCCCTCGACTCGGTAATCGAACCCAGGACCTCCAGCGTAGTAGTAGTGGCCTGCTACCACTAGGCTACTGAGGCAGTTATAAATTAAAAACATTTTTTTTAACTTCTTTCCAGCTAGTACTTAATCTAGACACACGATCATACATTTGGGCGTGTTTATATCTACTTGAGGTAGTATTTCGTTTGAGAATTCAAAAACAACATTTTTATGCAAATCAATGTAATTCTGTAAGTTTGAACATGTCATTTGACATAAAAACACCGCATCTTAAAGTATCTTACTTGAGTTACCCGAAGTGAACTCAATCTTTTCTAGGGAATGTTATCACACTATCAAGACGTACTCCTCAGTAATCGGATCAAATAATCTTGAATTTACACAAAATTAATGCTTTTAGAGTCATTTATTTACCATATCAGAGTTGAATTACACTCATCATATTATTCTTTCTCATATATCTCGGGAAAATAAGATTTGACACTAAAAAACATCGTTGGTCAACCCATTATAACAAATTAGGTGATAATCATCTGTTGGTCAACGACGCTTTTTATTAACATGAATTGATGTTACATCTATGTATGACTCGGGTGTAGCTAGCTCACTTTGTATAGAAAAAGTTGTTTGTTGCAATATATGGGTAGGTACTTTCGAACGCTCTTTGTTTCATCTATAGGTATCTAATTTACTAAGTAGATATATTGTAGCGATATTAAACAATAAATAACAAAATTAGTCTATGAAGATATTAACACCCGTATTCTAAGACGTTACTTGAAACATTGCTTGACTCACACTCAGCTTAAGATACTTTATGAGGACGCCTCGAAATCCATATTCTTGTAGTTGTATTTTGACAGTAACTCATGTGTACGGATTATCCTATAGAATATTAACGATAATTTACAAAGTCTTGAAAATGCATGTTTATTAATTAATTAAGTATTTAATTATATTTCCAGACAGTTTCGACACGAAGAACATAATGAGCGCAAGAATATGACGTAAATGGAAATACTCCTCGAAACCTCAAGGTAGGTCGTGAGGTACGACTGACAATTGCTTTTTTACCTCAAAAGGAGGCAGATGTTCTCCTTGCCAAAGACCCTTGAAGGGATTATGATTTGAATTGATGGTTTTTTTTAATGTAACCAACGTTGCTAGCATCCAGTTCACATGAATGTTTAGTGATGACTGCAGCAAGCGGACATCTACACAAAAACCACGCGTCAAAATGCAGATCCATTGCCACCCCTGAGACCTCAGTTCATTAGTCTCTGCGATAGTTATTACGGGTCAATACATCACCTTATAACCGGAATACAGTAGTAATCAACATTACCATTTGGCGGCAGATAGATTATGTAATGCGGTGGTGCCTATGCCGTAGACCTACACAGGAACTCGACCACCAGTAAAATGTTGTGTAATGAATTCGGTTCAAAGTAAGATGAAATTAATCAAACGCCTGAAGTTGAACACTTCACAAAGTTCTCACTTTGATACCTCCGAGAGTTATAGTCATATGTAAAATAATCTTAATATGCTTTTAAGATTTTGTCTTTCAGATAAGGTAAGTAATTAAGAAGCGACAAAACCGTTATAAATGACTTACCTTTTTTTTTTAATTTCTTGTAATTAAGCACAAGCTGTAGGTGACAAGGTATATTGATATAATGTTGCCACGTTCATGAAATCTACACCATAATTATGTAATTTAATTAATTAAGAGTGCCACGCTTAATGTGCGAAGCCGCATAGGTGCAAGTGAGAAGTGAATAGAATTTAAAAAAATGATGAATGACCCATATCTGATATAATATACATATATTCCTCAAAGATCTGTGAAAGGAGGCCGAAAGGCTAATAAAATAACAAGATTCGGTAAGTAGAACAAATAATTAAAATAAGTGGCGCTTGCGCTATTAGCGCCAGGATATGGTCAGTGTTTAATTCAAGTAATCGCAGTAGAATCAATTATTCCTATTTATTATACATTTTAATGACACCACCTCCATACTAATTACAGAATTTAAACAACATCAAGTGACATCCTGTCACGTTTGTACTGTAAGGCTGGGTTGCATCATCTTCCTTTAACTTTAACAAATTTTGTTAAAGTACCGGTTAAGTAAAAGAGTGAGTTACACCACTTCAAAATTGTTCAATGACGTCATAAAGGAGATGTTGCGAGCTCGGCTCTGGTTCGTACACGTCCTCAAAAAATGGGTAAATTAAAGAAGAATCCGAAAAAAATACAATTAATTTATTCAATATATTTTAGAGTTTAATTCAAACGATTTTATCATTTTCAACTATGTTCAACATGGGATCAATCGATTTCGATAGTATTTAGAAAATATTACTTTTCTACTTCAAGTACTATATAATCAAATACTATATAAAAAAAACAATTTAAAAAATGAAAATGATAAAATGACATCTCCCGCCATGTTCGCCATTTTGGTTTTGAGTTGCAATTCTAACTGCAAATAACGTTTTGTAAACAAAGCTAAATAAGTGAAAATGTGCAGTAAAAAACGTTTTTATATTGATTTTGCCTGTTTGATGATGATGATATTGTGTACAATACATGGCCGAAGGTCCATTTTTGCAACATCTCCTTTAACTACTTAAACTACTGATTAGAAAATGTAGGAGGGTCTTTACTGGTGCTAGAGTTCCAGTGTAGGAGCTCGAGGGCGTAGGCACCACCGCATTACCTAATGTATCTGCCGCTAAATGATAGTGTTCAGCAGTATCGTATTCCGGTTAGATGGCTCCGTAACAACAATCACAGAGACATAACAACTAAAGTCTCAGGGGTGGCAACGAATCTGCATTTTGGCCTCTGATCTTTATGTGGGTGTCTAAAGGCTGCAGTTATCACTTAACATCAATGTGAACTGCATGCTTATTTGCCAATAACATGTAATAATATTTTTTTAAATTACAATATATTTTTTTAAATTATAAAAGTGGCAAACAAGCGTGCAGTTCACATTGATGTTAAGTGATGACTGCAGCCTATAGACACCCACACCATGACCAGAGGTCAAAAAGCAGATGCGCTGCCACTCCTGACACATTAGGTGTCATGACTCTGTCCCGGAAATTACAGAGCCGTAAATTACCATCTGACCGCAACACGATAGTGCTGAACACTACCGTTTAGCGGTAAGTATATTAAGAATGCGGTGGTGCCTATAGCAATTTCCTTCAAACGTAAAGTAAACAGTGATACATCCTGAAAGGCACAGGTGCAGTGCAGCAGTAATCACGGCGAGGAATGCCGAGGCAGGTGACAGGACGAACATGTTGTGCCCGCGGCCGACGTTAGACTCAAATCACATCTATTAACCACAGGACTCTGACCGGCCATAGACTTAAGAATTGTTAGAATTGGACACGACACTTCCTGGTTCACTTTTATTTTTTTTTTGTTATGTTTTGGAAGTGGAAAACAAGCATGCAGTTCACATTGATGTTAGGTGATGACTTCAGCCTATAGACACCCACACAAAGACCAAGGTCAAAATGCAGATGCGTTACCACTCCTGAGGCCTAAGGTGTTTTGCCCCTGTGCCGGCAATTACAGGGTCGTACATTACCACCTGACCGGAACACGATAGTGCTGAACACTACCATTTAGCGGCAAGTATAGGTAATGCGGTGGTGCATACGCCCGCGAGCTCCGTCACTGGAGCTCTACCACCAGTAAAACTTTTATTGATAAAACATTAGCATAATTAGCCCATCAAAGTTATCGTATCCATTTAAACAGCATCTAACTAATGTACAAGGCGGAGACGTTAAGGAATTTGGATATCTGCAGAGTCTGGAGTGAGGACATCTCAAGTTGTAATCGAACTGGCGATGAACAAAGTTAATGTTTGATGTGGTTAATAGGTATAGTGTACTGAGTGTACCATATTCAGTTCAAATAGTTAAACTCAAACTCAAAAATTTGTTTAATCACTTGGAAATACCTAATAGAATTTGCTTGTGCAAATATCAAAATATAAAATTTTGATTGATTGTTTATGTCCCATAATGTTTAGAATGACTGAGGTAGGATGATGTTCTGTCCACCCATCGACTATAGGAAGGCTGATTGGTCTGTGTGTCCACCACAATCTGCCGCAGAAACCATCCTTTTTCTCCTCTTACAGAGAAGTTCATTGTCCGATGGAGTAGTTCCTAAGATGAAACAGGCAGGGTTGTATTGGTGTTTCACCCGCTGCTGATGATGCATGTAATTGCTGGTGGAATCGCATAAGCTTTTCTATGACTGCCCAACAAACGGTGCCGTGAAAGCATACCAGATTATAATGAATCAAGGAAATCACCGTTTATCTAAAATCAATCAAATATAGCTTTCCCAATTCCCTAATAGCACATTAAATCGCCATCTATACCCATCCCGTAGCCGCAAAGTAAATGATAGTAATCACCTGTTTGGTAAGTGTCCATTCTAGTGTCTGACAGATTTCTATAAAGAAAATAAAATAGGTTATAGGTATAAATTGCAACTCATTGTTGGTTTTGACGACACAATATTTTCCGTGACCGCCCTTGATAGTAAAACAGCAGTCGATTTGTCGATCTGTGAATAAATTGGACTAATAATGGGTTTTTCGAAATACTTTCACGACTCGAGAAGAGAATGATACTTACACACTTTTTAAGTTTCCTGGGAACTACAGGTACAATGTAGCAAGAACATCGCTGCAGGTAACAAAATTATAATCATTTCGTGACTTACGTACCGATTACCTATTGTAATTTACTTTTTCACAGATGCAATGTTAAAATTACTAAAGTGCTGATAATACGATATATATTTGGGATATACACAGAAAGAGAGATATTTTTGAGATTGAATTTTATCTGTTCGCAGACAAATTGCTTAGTCAATTGTGTTTGGCGTGGTCATAGATTAAAATTTAGAACAGGATATAGGCTACCTTTTGTGCTAAAACAGCACACTGGTGAAGTGCGTACGTACGTGGGTAACGAAATAAATAAATCAGTTTATTTTTTGGCTCATTGCATACAAAATATCATAAGGAAAAATAAAAATAAAATAAAACAATGTGGAGGTATGTAAAGTTGAATGGAAGTCAGAAGCCAAAAAATAGTATGTATTTCAGCCAAATGCTGTTTAAATAATTATACCGTTGATGTTTTCATAGACCTGAAGTGAGATTACGAACACCAAGTAAAATTATAGACCAAATAAGCATTTATCAGAAGTAAAATAAAAATTTCGTAACTTTTCTTAATTACAATTGAACCTATTAAGGTAGGATCAGACTTTCTAAATTACAGAAAAAAAAATTCAATTTTTAATGCTGTAGAAAAACGGTGCTAGCCTTACCATAGGTACTTGTCATTTAATTTATTGCTTATTAGCCAAGATTACATTAAAAAAGATATTGCAATGTAAATAAAACAGAGTCGTATATTTTCTTTTCTACGTCTATGGCGGGTGTAATGGCGTAATTCTAGACGACTACGTATAAGGCATGGTAAGTAACAAGATTAAAAAATGCAGTGGCAGGTGGCTGCCGCATTAGAAAAGCGTTAGAACCGCATACGGACTACGAACAAGTTGTATATGATATCAGTATTATTTATTGTATCTGTACTTAATCTTAAGTCCGAATAGGTTTTTTTTAGTCTATGCTAATGCTGGTATTAAAAATCTTTATTGAAATTGAATAGTCCTGTTTTAGAATGTTTCAAGCAGATACATACACTGCTGGACAAAAACTTAAATTATATTGTTTACTAGATGACCCGGCTAACTTCCACAATGAAATGTGTCAAAGGTTTGATAGATACGGACATTACGGACTATTTGTATGGATAAATGAAATTGTGGTTTTTACAATTTACCTTCAATTTCTTCATATATTCTTACCTTTTAAACCTTTCCTGGACTTCCAAAAATCATTCAACACCAAAATTAGCCAAATCGGTAAAGCCGTTCTCGAGTTTTAGCGAGTCTCGCCTGAAGTCAATTTTTTCTTTCCATTTTTCTTTAAATAAAATATATTTCACAAGCATGTTTTAATGCGAAATAATATAAAACAATTATTAAGGGTAAAAGCGACTTCTTTACGATATTCAATTAACTGCAGTCTATTTTAACGGTTGCCTAACTGGCATGCATAGTTGGCATTAGATGGCGCTGCTGCTACCATAAAGCAATGCAATAAATATGAAGGAAAGATTTGACAAATCGGGCAGGACTTCAGTAGCTCAATTGGAAGAGCGGCTGAACTAGATTCCCAGTAGGCCGCGAGTTCGAGTCTCACCTGAAGTCAAATTTTCCTTTCCATTTTTCTTTAAATAAAATATAAAAAAAATATTACTGAGATGCTGACAACAACTTCTTTCATTTGATATGTCACACGACACAGTTTACGATTATTTTTTTTAATTTTCTGATTTACCCCCCGAAAGTGTTTAAAATGTATTATTTTACTTGACGTGTTCATCTTTGGTTCACCAATTTACATATATTCATCAAATTTCAACTCAATCGGTCGAGTAGTTTCGGAGCAAATTGGCTGTGACAGACGGACAGACAGACAGACGCACGAGTGATCCTATAAGGCAGGGTTTCCCAACCTTTATTTTGCCGAGCCTCCCCGAGCCAAAAATAATATTTGCAATAATATTTGCCCCCCTTAGGTAACTTTGAACAAAAATTAGGATCGCACATTTTTTTATCAATTAAATTATTTAACTTTAGGTATTTTAAAAAGGTTAAATACAGATACAATATATTAATTAAGGATAATGAACGAAAGAATACATTTGGAAATCATTAAGCACTTTCACATTTACATTTCTTGTCAGTCAATCAATCAACAGGCTATTACCGTCCACAGTTGGAGGCCTCTTTCAGGTCGCGCCACAAATCTCTATCCTCCTGAAGTTGTCAGTACAAAGACTCTTACACTACGGCGGCCTAGACGTGGTCTCCTCTCTAGTACACGTGTCGTCTGCTCCAACAATTGTCGGGAAGACATTACCGGCCTACTGCCACTTCAACGTGCTAATCCTATGTCAATAACTAACTTTGCCTTTGATTATTACTGCGTGACATTTTTAAGTTACAGTTTAATTATAAGAGACCAACCATTGGCTCTCAAAAAGCTCAGAAGCAACAGGGCGCCGGGTGATTATTAATACTGAACTACTACTGAACTCCTGAAAGCAGGTGGAAGGCCAGTTTTAGAAGCTCTTTAAAAGTTGTTCAATTTCGTCATACTCGAGGGAAAAACGCCTCATGTGTGGCACAAAAGTATGGTGATACTGTTTTTTAAAAAGGTGACAATACTCTTCTAAAAATTGAAAACCTCTGGAAGAGACACATCTATAAACTGTTTTCGAACCGTCTGTCTCGCAGACTCGACGACTTCCAGCCTCCCGATTAAGCCGGGTTCTGTAAAGGTACCATAGACCACATACACCCGCTGCGGGTGAACATGGACAAGACAAAAATCATGTCAAATGTCGGTCACACTTCGTAAAGGAGCTGTGTGGGCAGGGCACATAACTTGAAGAACTGACGGTCGTTGGGGCAGAAGAGTTCTCGAGTGGCGACCACGTACCGGAAAACGAAGCGTAGGCAGGCCCCCCACGAGGTGGACCGACGACCTGGTGAAGGACGCGGGCAATCGCTGGATGAGGGCGGCCCAGGTCTGTTCATTGTGACAACCTTTATCCAGCTGTAAACGACTTTTGGCTGAAATGATGATGATGAAAAGACCAACAATAAGCTAGTGCAGATAGTTTTGAAATTGATGAAGAATTATAGAAAATAGTAACAGTATGCTACCCATTGATCAAGGAACAGAAAGTAATAAAAATAAAAGGAAACTTAAATTACGATTTGCGATTTGAGGTCAGGAAGTGGCAGTATATCGGTTTTTTAGGTTTGAAATTGGTTTAACACGATTCTGCAAAAAATCTTACTACTGGACATAAAAGCGAAAATTTTCGCCAAGTTTCATAAAAACCCGATTTATTTGTGTGAGAGAAAAATGAAAAACCAAAATGTCGGTTATTTGGCTTTTTCGCAATTATTATTAAGTAATTATTTTGAGCTTATATGAAAAATGTGTGAAGATAAAAGTTGTAGTCCTTTTTATGGCCTAAAACTTTGCCATTTTGGTTTTATAGTAGTAGTTTTTCCTGAAATCGTTTTAAACCTAAAAAGCCCACATCCTCCTGCTTCCCGACCTAACATCACCCGTAATTTATTTTTCCTGTTATTTTTATTATATTTTCGTCTTTTTTAGGCGAATTTAATCGTGTAACTATTTTTCTAAAAAAATATCTGTATCTACTGGCTTACCATGCTTTATTACTTGCTGGAGGAACTTGGATTTTTATGCAAACGAACTATTAACAGAACCGAGTCGAGTACCTACTAATACCTACCTCGGTACGGCACGCAATTGAGTGATATGACAGATGGATACAAGCGGGAAGGTAGGGCGGGGAGCGTGTCACACGTCGTGTTGTGATTTATATAAACTTGTACAGCAGCGATTGAATGGCAATTAGAAGCAGTGAAATTTACCTACTCATAAATTAATTTTTTTTATAAATGTAATTTTTGTACATATTACGCCGCGCCCCCCTGACACTTCTCTACGCCTCCCCAGGGGGGCGTGCCCCCCAGGTTGGGAAGTCCTGCTATAAGGGTTCCTTTTTTCCTTTTAAGGTACAGAACCCAAAAAAGGACTGCAGCACTAGAGCAGATGCTTTTTACTGGTGGTAGAGCTCCAGTGACGGAGCTCGCGGACGTAGACACCACCGCATTACTTAATATACTTGCCGCTTAATGGTAGTGTTCAGCACTATCGTGTTTCGGTCAGGTGGTAATGTACGGCCCTGTAATTTCCTGCACAGACGCATAACACCTTAGGCCTCAGGAGTGGTATCGCATCTGCATTTTGACCTTGGTCTTTTTGTGGGTGTTTATAGTCTGCAGTCATCCGTCAACCACGCTGCTCCAATACGGATTGGTGGAGATAAGCGTTAGTGGCCAACCCGCTGTCGGATCTTTTCAAACCACCCATGAGGCCTCCGGCAAGGCTTAACGACTGTTATCTATCGATAGCAACCGGGACCGACGGCTTAGTGTGCCCTCTGAAGCACGGAAACGCACATTTTAATTTGCCACTAGCGGTCACACATCCGACCGCGGCTGTATCGCTAACTGAGTAGATCGCTTCTGATCTATACCAGCCGCGGGGCCATGCGCGCTTCAATAGCTGAATAGCTGAATGTTTGTAGGTATGTTATTCTGTCTCAAGGCTTTGCAGTAAGTATGAGGCCACTACTGCTACGGTGGGGTTCGAACTCCGTAAGTATTAACAATTTGGAAATTCCGGAAGATTCCCACTGCCACCATCGGAGTTTGAAAAAATTATGAGATTTTTATTGTCAGTTCAGTTATAGAGAGAAAAATAATCTCGGAGATGTTAACAAGCTCGCTACTTTTAATATGGGACAAAATGTAACTGGCTAATCGTGGGTTGTATATTATGCATAAATGCATGATACAATACGTAAATCTTTTTGTGGAATGAAGGCGTACAGTTACGTTACTATCATTTATTTTGCCTCGGATAGGTATGACACTACGAGATTCCTAATAAGCCACTGATACAGTTCCAAAAACTGTAGCTACACATCTTTCGTCATCGGATGTCACTTAAAGATTTGGTATATCTCTTTTATCCCTCTTGATATACGAAAACACTTATGAAAATTTCAGCATTTTATTTGATAAATATGGATTAAGCCTTTACTATGGATATTTATCATAGATGAGAATATGTTTATTGATATTGTATAAGTGTCACAGCTCAGCGGCTCACTCACCACAGCATTATCTCTTTTATCTGCCGACAAATGGTAGTTACCAGCACTATATTACTAAACTTCTATCTTAGAGGTAAAAAAGGTTAGGCCTTAGGGGAGGTAACGTATCTGCATCTTCACCTCTGGTTTTCTTTTAATTGTCTCTAGGCTGCAATATGCACTTACCATTATCATCTATGTGAGCTGAATGCTTGTTTTCCACCTTCATAACATAAAAAATATTAATAATATAAATCACATATCGATCACGCACTCATTACTTCATTCACTCACATATTATTATCTTCTACATAAATTATTTACTTTAACGCCTACATATATTTTCTACATTCGGTTTCAATCACGTCCCTAATTCCAAGCAGTCTAATAAGACAGAAATATGACTGTCCATAAAAATTACGAGAATCTCATAAGAATATGTCAATATCGGTATTATACACATATAAACTAGTGATGTGCAATAACAAATTTCATTGCAATAAATGTCAATTTAACAGGCTGTATTGAATAAAAGCTGGCGAAGATCGTGATTGGAGCGTTAGGCAGGTGGGCAATGGGGCGGCCATTACATCGCATTTCCTATTAGAATCGTGTTAGAGAGCCCATTCCGTAATTATTATACGCTAGACGTCCGCGTCGGCAGGTGCTAGGCGCCCACATACGATACTCATTTATCTATCGGCCTGGAACTGACGGATATCACGGGTGGACTTATTGTTTTTCTTTTGTCGATACCGAATCTATCGGTTTTATGAGGAGGGATTCTGGTTGCATCATCACGGGGATGGGTCAGTGACAGTAAAATCGAAAGAGGATTATGTTGGCATAGTATGTAGGTGATTAAAGTTTTTACTGGTGGTAGAGTTACGATGTTGAAGCTCGATGGTTTCGGTACCATTACGTGATGTGTTCTTAGGTTTTAACGCAAGACGTTTACGAAATCGATGTAGTAGCTTATCATTTTTCAAATTGCTATCAGACAAATGTCAACTTACACCGCGGCGGGGTCCCGGGCAGGCAGGTCCCCGACCGCGAAGTATGTGCGCGGGCAATATGTGAATATTATGGACCAATGTCTATACCTATGTTCAGCACTATCGTGTTCCGATCAGGTGGTAATTCACGGCCCTGTAATTTCCGGCACAGAGGCATAACACCTTAGGAGTGGTAACACATTTGCATTTTGACCTTGGTCTTTGTGTGAGTGTCTATAGGCAGCAGTCATCACTTAACATCAATGTAAACTGCATGCTTTGCCACTTCCAAAACAAAATAAAAATCATTGAGATAGATACTCGTATATTAAAGGTCAATGAAAAATATAGAAAACGAATTGATTTTTGACTAAGTGGATGTACGAGGACACGCAGGACGCTGGGACAGACCTTTTTTTTTGCTCGTGCGTCTGGGCCTTTAAATGCCAAATGCCGCCGCGTGCCTCTGATGACCTCAACTCGCCACTATGTTGAAGCCTTCAGTACTATCGTGCGAAAGATGGAAATGTATGTCCTCGTTATAGGATCTATGGGGGTAAGGTCAAAAGTCTTAGGAATCGGGGTGCATGTATAAAGAGAATGATGAATTTAGAAGAAGCACGACAGGTGTGATAGGACAGGCGCCGGCTTTGATATCTGGCGCTTCTCGCTCTCTGACTACCCCGAAAGGGAATTGGCGTGAAGATACTACAGGAGTAGTAATAACTGCCGTTGTATTTAATATAGGTACGTCTGGCTCCGAGTAGATGGGTATATTTTCGTATACGGTCAAGTATCGGAAATCACTTTCAGGTGATTCATTACCCATCCTAAAGGTCATTGCTCTGTCTATTTATCAATCTGGAGATATAACTCTATTATCTGTTGCTAAAGTTTTGCGTATGACCACATGATACGCAGTTAACATCGAGAGTGTACCTATACACTGATACCATCAACATACCTAATAGGTATGTTGATGGCAGTGAGTGGAACAACGTAATTATTAGTTCATCATAATTATAAAGTTCATACGTTTCTTTTTGTTATTGAAGTGGTAAAAAAAGTGTTTACATAAAATTTACCTAATATTTTATTATTTCTCATTTTCAATTGTCGCAATATTTTTTAAAGTTATTATTTTGTTTTTAATTTCCTTTTATACTACCTGGAGGCTAAAGCTCTCCATATTGATGTACCTACTGCCATTCCTAACGTCAACGCTGTTTGGTAACTGTGTCAAAAATTATGGAATCGCGGCACGCTGAAGCAATGCACGCTGTAAAATAAAGGTGTTGCCCATAAGCAAAGGCGTTGGATCACAAAAAAAATCTCTCGTCGCCCATAAATGTGGGCGACTCAGCCTGTATATAGTCGGCCACCTGTGCACACTGCGGGGTTCCCACCGCCGCGTCAATATTGACTGTGATTAAATCAATTCCGTGGATGCGCGCTATCTCACGTCACTGAGATCTGTCAAGGAGTGCACCGCCTACGCATCGTTTAAACTATGTCAAGTTCATTGCCTTGCCTTGTAGTCATGGCATCTGTCAAACGATGAAGTTGTCTGATATACACTTCCGCTTCAAGGTATATAGAGATTTACTGATAAATACTTCTATTTGATTTCTGTTTTCATCTACTTTAAACAGAAAAGAGCGATCAAAATCAAACCGAATAAAGTTTGTATTAATTTTACAGGCAGTGGACTTTCTGAGCATTCATTTTTTCCATATAAAAGAGATATCTACTTTGCAAAGTCAAAGGAGACGCTAGTTTCTTTATAAACACTCAAAAACAGCAATAGTTATTGAAAACTTCTAGTAAGTAGGTATATTAAAACACTAACATTAGTAGGCATGCATGGAAGTTTTGCATAACTGGGCGGCTTGTAGGTAGTTCGCAAAGTCACTTACGGTCCCATCAGAACACCAGCGCTGTAGTGCCAACTACAGCAATCAGCTGATATGGGGACCATTTTATTGGTCTCACACGTGCGTCATATCGTGAGTTGCCTTGTCTTTTTAGTATTATTATTTATTTAGGTACTTAGTTGATATATTTTGTGTGTCAAAAACTTTCTTTCTTCCTTTCTTTCTATATTTTAAGTGTACAAATACAACTATTTGTACTATTTCTATTAAGTATTCCATGAATTGCTATGTATTATGTTTAAAAAAAGGGTTTTTTGGAATATTAGAGCGGTACCCTAAAGTCTACAAAACTCGGATCCAATCTCATAAATCACCAAAAAGATTCTCAATTATCTCAGACATTTTATAATTTTTTAATGAATCTAACATCAACTTAACTACATATTTGCGTAAATATTATGTAAATGCGAATTTTATTACTAGAAAAACAATAAAATGCATAATAAAATAGGACACTATAAGACCTCACAAGTTTTTTCCAAGTTTTAATTATAGCTATAAAAGAACATGATGATTAGATCTAGGCGCTCAGCAGCGTCCCCGCTAAGACAAACCAAATGAAGTTCAACCAAGGCTACCTACAACATACTTTTTTTTTAATCACTTCATCGTTTTTTAAGTTACATAACATGGGGCTTAGATTATACCACCCTTGCAAAATATAGGTTGTATTTTGTCTATTGTTGCAGATATATCATCAACAGTAGACCTTTTAAATACATAAAGTTTCAATTGTATAGCTCTAAAAATTTAAATTTAATTAATGTCTAAAAAACTCGATTTCATCACGCATTCATTCACTCACTCACGCACTGACTCACTGATGGTCTTAAAAATTCTCATGATCAAAAAGGAACTTCCTTAAGTCCTAGGAAAGGTGGTATTTAACGCATTATTAGTACATAAACAATAAAAAATCCTAAAACTCTTAAATTTAACCCCCCAACTCCTTAAACAAGAGGTTGGAAGTTTTTATCAGACTTAGTATATACTCCTTCTTATAAATATCATAAAATACCTCCGTATTCAAGATATTCACGACTTTCAAAAATTCTCACAACACTTTCTGCCTACCCCGTTAGGGACCTTAGGTAGAGTTAAGGCGTATAGAGTTAGAAACTCAGCTCTACGTAAGATGATAATACCTTCTTGACAGGGCCGGCCATATGCATGAATAGCCTCGTCTTGGGAACATTTTACATGAAAATGTTTTTGGCGGGATACTTTTTACTTAGTTAAATTCCGTTTTAAAAGAATGTATTGTATGCCATCGATTGAAAACTTTACAATGTAGATTGTATCTTACTCAATCTACTTGAATCTACATATTTTGGATGCAAATGAAACAACCGTTTATTAGAACTATAAAAAATATTTTTTTACATTATTTACATACCTATGTCGATTTATTTCGAAAATTACAATACGGTAATTGGAAGACTAAGGTGAATGTTTTGCTGTTTCTTTCCAATAACTTTGTTCAACACTTCCAATTATTCAGTCATGTTTATGAACATTGTGCTGAACACTACCATTTGGGGACAAATACCTTCTTAGGTATCCGGCTTCAGACCCATCCTGAAACACACGATTTGCTCAGTAATTTATAACAACATAAGGTCTCTGATCACGTGAGAGGACAAAAAGGATTCTCCAAAAAAAAATAATTAGGTAATGCGGTGGTACCTACGCCCTCGACATCCGGACTGGAACTCTACCACCAGTTGATATTATCCCCGACAGTCTCAAATTAGAAGATTCATATTAACACACCTGGAATTTGACATTGGGCATACTTAAGAAATTAAAGAAAAAACGGAAAGAAAAATTTTTACCTACCACAGACGCTCAAATCACCTTACACCACTACAGGTCGGCGGACGCATACGCAGACGCAAACGCAGAAGTGTAGAGGAGGTGATTTGAGCGTCTGTGGTAGGTATTTAACGTCGGCCGACGCATACGCAGATGACGTCTGCAGATGCATCTGTCGACGTGGGTGTAATGCCAGCATTAGGCAGTTACGCTTAATTTTTATTTAGACTGGAGCGCCTTCTGCGCTCGTTGATTGTCCGATGAAGTTGGGTGAAGTAGACTAGAGCCGTCTCGGGCCGAGCCGCCTATATAAGCCCGTCCTAGAAAAAAACTCATTCTGGTTCCGGAGATAAGGGCAATGGGCTTAGATTTTAATGAATCAAAAAAACGCATTCTGGCACCCATTCATACATAGCTGATATGATGAATATTCATTATGCGGACCGGCGTGGTTGCATGTGCCATTGATTAATGATAAAAAAAACCAGTTTATTTTATGAATGAGCAACTTGGTTATTACGAAATCAACGTTAAAACACCAGTCAGGCGATCAGGTGTGCATTAATTGAATGCTAGCCATGGTTATGTTACTCTTAATCGCATTAAGATGTTGCGACACTAAAGTACCTATATTCATATAGTTACCTACGTATTTAGCGAAGGCAGAAAAATTTTTTACAGCGCAACAAATAGGTACCTACGATTAATGTTTGTAGATCATATTAACGAGATATGTATCTGATTCAGAAATAAAATGTTAAACGAACTTACATTACTTCTAATAATAGGTAATTGATGAATTCAAAATTGTTTATGATGGAATGACGGAACTCGGTAGTAATACTTTTATTAAATGTAGGTATAGACCGACACGGATTTTTTGCACGTAGCAAAAGATATTCGTTCGAAAACGTCCAAAAAGATATAAGTTCGAAGACGTACAATATTTTGCCTTAATATTTTAATGATTTTTTATCATAAAAAGTTTTAAATAATTTTGTACAAGCGGCAAAATTGAAAGACAGAAGATCGCAAAAGGAAATGCCCAAATAATCTATGTGAGTAAATATATACTAATGATTGCTGCAACAAGTAGTGTTATCAAACAAGGAAACCATACATCCCAAGCTGGTTTCCGTGAAGGCTTTAACCACATAGAACACAAACACATGCTGCGGCAGGTTGAACAGAAGACAGAAGAGAGGTTCTGATCAGTTCAATATAATGAATTCAGATCTAATTAAAGTTATGTTTAAAGGAGAATGACCTAAGTCGACCTGATTGGCGTCTTAACAACTTGTATGTAGAAAATTGTTTGCCGGTGAATGACAAAGAATGACTCTTTTTCTTTTCTTTTTACTATTTGTTATCAGTTTGTAAAGAGGAAAAGAGACATTCTACTGATATACTTTTTACATTAGTTTATGACATTTAGTTTTATCTTAGTGATATTCTTGACTTTACATATATTTTTTATCTTGTTTGACATGTATATCAATTGTTATTCGCTTTAATTTATTTTGTTTGTTTTTCACGTGTCAAAAGAGGTGCCTGTCACCCTAAATGAATAAATGAGTTACTGATTCTGATTCTGATTCTGTTTCTTGAATTTAGATTTCACTCACATTTTTTTCACGTTAAAACGAATGGGGATTTACAAGATATTTTTTAAAAGTTAATAAATTATTTTGCAGTGAACTGCCAATCCCAGACCAATAACCAAGCTGCCAATGTCAACTCCATTGCATTATTTACTTTTTTGCGTTGGACACTGGTCATTTTAGGACCTTTATGACTTTGTCGAAATAAAATCGATTTCAACGATCGATTGCTTTACTATCGATATTCAACGGAATAGATTATTCATGTCTACTATTTGTCTTGTATAATCACTAGGTATCGATTGGATATAATTTGAACAGTACCTTAGTCTTGACTTATCTCAAATTCATCATATAAATGTCTCACTTTTTATTATCATGAAGCGGCAAATAGAAAAACAGTTTACATTGATGATTCGTGAATATATTGTATAGCATAAAAACACCCACATGAAAAACAGATATTTATTTATTAATTGTTAAGTATTTAATATTTGTCTGGTATTGCTACCTGGAGAAGAATCATGACTACGCCATGTGGTTAAACTATAATACCTGCTTAATGTATGTAAAACAGTTAAGATGGTACACAATACTTTAAAATAGTCTTCGCTTATTTTAGTAACCTCTGGCAGGTACAGCACACAAAACTTAACCTCAAAATAACCAAAAGTTCGTAATGCAGTTTTTTAAAAATTCCTATTGATACCTTTTTTTTTAGCTCACGCATTTCTTAAGATATTGCCTATATTTTGCGAGTAATCGCGTCGAGACGCAAGAAGGGCGAACTCCCATACAAAATTGGTAATTCTCCTTTAAGCAATAAAAAATATGAGTAGGCACAAACACGGTTTGATTCAAACATTTTGTCTATTTAAATTGATCAGTCCAGCTAATGAAAATCAAATATTTTAGAATAGATACGCTAATTTCATGCGCCGAATAGGAACGTCAAACGAAATTAGATAAATACATACCTACTCAGAAATGATTAGAAAAGTATTAAATTATATCTAATAACAATCAAAGTGTAATAAATAAAACGTCGTATCATCGTAAATATACATCACGGTAAAACAAAAACAAACAAATACCTCATAAACGTCTGTTTACCAAGTTATTAGAAATATCATCTGCCATTAAGGATTTTCTTGCTAACCTCCGTCGAGGCGCCGAAGGCACGACCACAAACAGTCGGGCAAATAAAGTGTCGATCTCCGCAAATAAAGGCAAGGGAAATAAACCATACATCCAAGAGTATCGTAGGTATTCACATTACGCGCCAACTTAAAGGTTAGAGCAAATATTTTGCTACATCAGTAAACATACAACAAGAAGAACATAATGAAGTTTATCGTGCTATTAGCATTAATAATATTGGAAAATCATAATAGAACCACAGTCTAAAGAAAACGAACATGTTATACATACAACATGTTGTACATAAGTACTTATACTGTGATAGAACTGTCTAGAAATATTAAAATTCAATATTTGACAGACGTTTATTAATATCAATTCTATTTTTTTGTTTTAATCTCGGCTGGAATATTACAATCTTTTGCAGCCTTACTTATTCATTAAATACATTTAATTTTCAACCGACGAAAAACAAAGATCAACGTGTTACCACCAGCCTCTTTATTCTGATTATTTAACAATAAATAAGGGTACCCGTTCATTTTACCGAAACGTTTCAAAACTCTGCATTACAAAGCCAACGTTTCACAACGATTTCGTTTCACATCTCAACTTTCCACAAATACATCACTACATAAATAATACACTTGGTAAACAGATTATTACAAAACTATTCATTTCATAACACATCATTTCATAAATAATTTATTTGAAAAAAAATATATTCTCAAATTTTACGATATAGTTAGGTTAGGTCGAAAGGTCGTTCGGTGTAAGGTATTTTTTTCTGAGAGTATTAATTATTATTTTATACATTGACGTAATCAAATGTTTGCAAAATAAGTAGTATACAAATCGTTGAGCTGCGAAATGATAGGTATATTTGCGAAATTATGTATTTGTGGAATTAATAGTGTACAAAACGTTGGTTTTGAAATGAAGATTTGCGTAACGATTGTCGGTGAAACATTAGTGAACCACAAATAAGAGAAGCCAAATACAAAATTAGGCAGACAAATAGACACAAAGTAATTAACTTTACACACTTGTAGATATAACATAAAACATTTCGTAGAAGGGCTCGGAAATAAAATTGTTGTAGTTAATTACAGGAACATCAGTGCCAATCACAACTTTTTGTAGCCCATGGCTATATATTGTAAAAACTGTATCAAACAAACGAATTGGCACCGTTTAACAAAAATGCCAAACGGCTCACGATTGTTAAATCTTGTGTGAAACGCCCACATAACAAGCGGATGTTTTTAGAGTCCCGTATGAAAAAACTCAGAACCACAGAGATCAGATTCTGTATCACTAACTAGGACGCGGATGAAGTGGGAAACGGCCTACATAAAATGAAATAACTACTTGTGAGAATCTGTAAGTAATATTTGTTTTTAGTAATTTATATAATTGTGAACTGCTTCAGTAGCCTAGTAGTGGTAGCAGGCCACGACTACTACGGTGAGGTTCTGGGTTCGATTCCCGGGTAGTGGGCTATCTACCGGCGAATCGTGAGTGCTTGCATGTACCTATGCTTGAATGCATGTATCTACCTTCGGGGATTAGAAGCGTGAAGTTACGTGAACTTCATGTAACTTCACGCCTGTTATAAAAAGGGAAAATTTACCACTATCATTCATTACTCTTATCATATTTCTAAAACATTGGTACCTAAATCAGTAAGTAGTTTCTTTGCATGTTTTGTTTATAGGTATCACAATTAAATATGAATAAGACAGCCAAAAATATTATGATTTGAGAATTTTGATTATTCAAACTATAATTTTGTACGGAGCCCTCTGAGCGCGAGTCCATCTCGCACTAGGTTTTTTTTTATAATTGCAAACAGCTGCAACCGCAGGATAGATCCGTGGTTTTTGCCGATTCAACATGGACATATCCATAATGGGATGTTGAGAAATCAATGATGCTAAATTACAGTTCGGCGGGTTGTTAGTCTCTATGGTTTGCCGATACGATTTTCGCAAAACAGCTTAACTAATGTTGTATAATTTAAGTTGACCCTCGACAAATTGGTCATCCATAGGAATTTTTGTGTTTCATTTATTTCAAAGTTTTCTTTTTATATAACGAAGGTGGTAAACAAGCATGTAGTTCAAATTGATGTTAAGTGTTGCACTGTAGCATATCGAGACACAAAACCAGAGGTCACAATGCAGATGCGTTTCCAAATCTGAAACCTAAGTTGTTACATCTCTGTGATAGTTATTACGGGGCCTTACATTATCATCTAATCGGAAACACGATAGTGTTGAACACTACCATTTGCCAGCAGATAGGTTAGGTAATGCAGTGGTGCTTTCGCGCACGAGTTTCTACACTGGAGCTTTACCACCAGCAATAGATATATTCCTTAAATTTTTAATGGTGCCATTGATGGAAGGCAATAAGAAAGGAATTACCATTACACAATGTATGTAACATAAGTATGTGAATCGATGGTAAAAGAAAATTCTATTACTTATTTCCAAGTGTTAAATGAATTTTAATTTTGTCACAACTAGAAGCGCCAATAGTGGCAGCGAACGAAGTTAATGGCACATATTTTACTTCCATGTAAGCACACGTACAGACGTAGTGTTCAGCACTATCGTGTCCTGCTAAGATGGTAATGTACGGCCCGGTAATAAGTTTTTTTTAATGTAATGGAAGTGGCAAACAAGCATGCAGTTCACATTGATGTAAAGTGATGAATGCAGCCTATAGACAGCAGATGCGTTACCACTCCTGAGGCCTAAGGTGTTATGCCCTTGTGCCGGAAATTACAGGGCCGTACATTATCACCTGACAGGAACACGATAGCGCTGAACACTACCATTTAGCGGCAAGTATATTAGGTAATGCGGTGGAGCACGCGAGCTCCGTCACTGGAGCTCTATAATAATAATTATTATGTCAACCCATTATACGTCCCACTTCTGGGCACGAGTCTCTCCCCTTTTTGGGGGGAGGCCTGGAGCTTACTCCACCACGCTGCTCCAATGCGGATTAGTGGAGGTACCCGGGTTAGTGGCCAACCCGCTGTCGGATGTTTTCAAACCATCCATAAGGCCTCCGACAAGGTTTAACGACTGCTATCTATCGATAGCAACCGGGACCGACGGCTTAACGTGCCCTCTGAAGCACGGAAACGCGCATTTAATTTGCCACTAGCGGTCACCCATCATACTACACGACCGCGCCCGTAGTGCTTAACCGAGTAGATCGCTTCCGATCTACACCAGCCGCTGGGCCATGGAGATCTACTACCAGCTAAAACTGTCACAGAGAGTTGATAACAACTAAGGTCTCAGGGGTGGCAATGCATCTGCATTTTGACCTCTGGCCTTTGTGTGAGTGTCTATAGGCTGCAGTCATCACTTAACATATAATATGTGAACTGCAAGCTTGTTTGCCACCTTCATTAGGTACATAAAAAAAACAACATAAATGTTTTACATTTTTTATGTTACTACTGTGTAACTACTGTGCTCGCGACTTCGTCCGCGTGAGAATTTATGATTGTTCAGTATCTAGCCACACGAAGTCGTGGGCGCAGCTAGTATAAAAGTCTAAGTTACTCCTTATTACATAGGCTATCTGCCAGTGAAAGTCCCGTCGAAATCCGTTAAGCCGTTCCCGAGATTAGGGGTCGTCCATTAATCACGTGAGGCGTCGAAGGGGTGAGGGGGGATCCGGACAAAATCACGAAACATCACAATGGGGAGGGGGGCATATATGGAGATATCACGTGTGTTTATTTCTACTTCGAGTGCCCGATTTCAGTCGAGAAGTGCCAATTTCGTCTCAACCTAACAGTCGCCAGTTTAAGCAATTCTCACGCCGAATACAAGCTTTTTTATTCCAAAAAAATACACGTGATCTTAGGTGGGGGTGGCGTTTATCTAAAACCTCCCCACGTATCACCAAGGGGGGGTCAAAACAACGCTAAAAACATCACGTGATTAATGGACGGCCCCTTAGCCCCGCCAAACAGACAGACAGACAAACATAAATTGTAAAAAAAATGTTTTGGTTATATGTACCGTGTATACATACATATGCATTTACTAAAAAGCGGTTATTTTAATATTACAAACAGACACTCCAATTTTATTTATTTGTATAGATGTATAGATTTGCTATCACTTCAAATTCCAGAATTAAGGTCAGTTACCGCCAATGTAATTTGCCTTGAGCACTCACACAGTTGAAATTTAAAAATAAGGGTTCTGTATGTATGTGTAGAAATTAAAAAAAAAAGAATTGTTTTACCACTAAGCTATCGAATCGCGCACCCTTACTTTTATCTTCTATCATCGTAACGAGGTTTCAATCGAACGCTTGGTAGTGCAGGGACGAGTTGAGGGCACACGTGCTAGAGGCAGGTCGCCTATGAGGTGGACAGACTATATAAAATCTGCACTGGACGGTCCACTCCATGAACGCTCCAGTTAGGCAAAGAGGCGCGAAGGAATCGAGTGGCGAAGGATTGTGAAGAGAGCCACTACATCTGAAAATACGACCACGACCATTCTGTCAAGAGTGTAACGCAAGAGAAGAATCGAAGCTAAGGGGTTTTATAAGTTCCTCTTTTAGGCACAGTCTGAAGGTTAAGCGGCTTTATTTTTAGGGTTTCGTAGCCATGTACCAAAAAACGGAACACTTATAGATTCGTTGTCTATCTGCTCTTCCTTTCGTCCGTATGTCATAGCCATTTTACTCGTACTCCGAAATTATGTAGATCACGTACCTACTTGGAACCTACTTAGTACACACCTACTTACACACTTCCAAAATGGTAAATAAGAGATTAAAAAATGTAAAAAATATATAGATATATGTATGTTGCTGTTTGCTGTTCCAAATAAAAAATTTAAACGAAATTTAGTATAAAAAAATATTCTTAGTTTTTAATGATAGGTACATGTTTATAATAAATTGAAAATATAACTGAAAATTCGCTCAAATATTATTTGCTACTACGGAACCCTTTACGGGCGAGTCGGACTTGCACTTGGCCGCTTTAGAAAAAGCCCTTGACGCGGTCAGGTTTTTTGTTTTTCAATAGATAGATAGATACTTAATGAATTATTCACTATGCTACTCACGAAACGAAAAAAAAAACTTAAACTAAGACCTATACTTTGTTGCATGATACGCGCAAAACTTATATGCCACTGAGTAAAGTTGGCTGCGTAAACTTTGTGCCAGTCTCTTACCCCTCTATACAATTAAATAGCTTTCTTCGCAGCAACATGTAACCAAGTTCACGAACATATTTCAGTTTTGCGTGTACCGAACCTGTGCAGAACCTGTGCGTACACGCACAGGTTCTGTTTGTGATCCATGAGTAACAGTGATTGAGTCGGAGTGCTCCTGGGATTTCCCCATTTTGTGGAAGTTTCCCATTGCCATGAAGTTCGTCACCTATCACAGGACAAACACATAACTGGCGAATCGTGGATTATGGATAAGTGGATAAGTAGGTAAGTAGTAAAGAGCGTGTATAAAAAATGTGTCCCAGGGATAAGTGACCGCCCGGCGTTTTTCGAACATTTGGACAAAATTAAGGATAATTTTATTACTCTTATTTATATGGGACCTACCGGCTTTGGTTTTTTTTTAAATGATTTTTTAACTTTTGAGTAAATACGCGTGACGTGCTGCACTTTTATTTTACGATATTTCCTAAGTTTCAATGAAGAAAGACGTAAAAAAAACTTTTTTATGGACTAGCCGAAATCATAGTTTATCAATTAAAATTATCAGACATAACTAAAATGTAATAGAACATTTTATACACATTAATAAAACACTGCATCTCTATTTATAACATTCATTCCATAGATACGAGTATTCGAGTCATCTGCAGAAACAATGCATGGTCTAATTTAGCCTTCGGTCAAAATTATGACTCATATGGGTTTTATTTTAGTGTCCAAATCGAGTTAGGATCCTCTATTATTTATTTATTTGGAATATTTTGTTAGGAATCTCATCTCAACCTGGCCCCAGGCTCCTACAAATGTCGGCGGGTTAATTTAGCATACGATTTGTTTCGTCTATTTCATTTTTTTCTAGGCCAACTTTTTTATGCCATGATATTTTGCGTTGAGGCGTTGTTACCCCTGAATTCTAGGAATCTTTTGTCTCAGTTTATATAAAAAGTACAGGAGCGTACTGAGTAGGTACGCTCCTCCACCA
Organism: Macrosoma leucophasiata; assembly: GCA_036365455.1. Lineage (NCBI taxonomy): Eukaryota > Metazoa > Arthropoda > Insecta > Lepidoptera > Hedylidae > Macrosoma > Macrosoma leucophasiata. The sequence continues at coordinate 14,248,170 of JAWQUS010000024.1, forward strand.
TCTAACCCATACGACGCTTTAACCTCATACTGTTCCATCACATTTATTAGAATTTATATAAAGACTTTTAAGTGCCCCTTAAAGTTAAGTGATGTTCTAGTATAATTGTGCTGTTAGACTTCTGTAGAAGTTGCTATTTGTATTTCTACAAAGTTGTCAAAACGAAATATCAGACAGATCAACCTACCTAATGGTAAAAAAAATACTTGGTTCGTAGCACGAAGATTTCTTCTTAACGAGCTTGAACTCGAAAACAGAGAGCTTTATATTGATCAAGAATATAATGATGATTGATAAGTTATATTAAGATTATAATAAAATTATTCATGATATATCAATTGACCTGTTGACATCGTAATCAAATAATATAATATTATAATCGGCTTTTTATTATCTGGTACCAACGTGAATGATAACTGACAATGATTCATTAAGAAAATTACATAATTTAATAGTTACGCCAGATACCTACATACCAAATCGTCAGCACATATTTTTATCTTATTAATCTTTAAAATTTTCATCAATGGAACGACTTACATCTAGCTGTTGCCCGCGACTCCGCCCGCTTTTCGCGTAACCTGAGGAAGCTCGTCAAAACATCCCATGTCATCCCACAGGAACATTTTTTCGGGAAAAGAACTATCCTGTTATCCAATGTTGTGATGATAATCCAAGTTACCCTTTATGTGTGTGCCAAATTTCATGAAAATCGGTTGAGCAGTTTTTGCGTGAAGGAGTAACAAACAAACAAGCAAACATACAAACTTTCGAATTTATAATATTAATACGATTAGTGGGCTTCTAATAAAATACTCTAATGTTACGCTAATTTATACACTATCATCACAATTTATCGTAGTTGTAGTCTATAGATAATTTCATACTAAAATAACTGGATAATATAGAAAATCATAAATTTACTCTTGCGAACCAGAAGAGTATTTAAGTCCGCTATCATTGAGAAGAGTCACAACCCAAGCATCCTTTGGTATCTTCTCCGATTGCAGAAGTTTGACAGCTGCCGCAACGTTTGCACCGCTAGTGTAACCGACGTATAATCCCTCCTTCTCCCCAAGAAGCTTCTTGTATTCCACAGTTTCCTCATCAGTAACGCTCAAAGTCCCGTCCATATAGTCGAATTTGAACAGATTAGGAACGCAACCGTAACCTGAACCTTGGAGTAAGTGCAGGGGTTTTGTTATTTCACAACCTCTAATCGGCTCGGAACCCGTTGGCTCTACCACATACGCCTGCAATTCGGGATTCTTCTCTTTCAAATATCTCGCTGTACCCGTAAACGTGCCTGCAGTGCCCACTGTAGCAACGAACGCGTCGACGTGATGTCCCGTTTGCCTCCAAATTTCAGGTCCCGTGGTGTGATAATGTGCATCGGCGTTCGAGGCGTTATTGAACTGATTGACGTAGTAAGCGCCGCTCTCTTCCACTAACTTTAAACCCTTTGCTTCTGCTGCTTTCACATCCGCTAGAGTAACGTTCCCATATGTCCCTTCCACTTGGGGTACCCTGAGGCATTTCGCGCCTAGAGCTTCCATGTGGACCGCTCTTTGGACACTGTTACCTGTAGACATGGTGAGTGTGAGTGGATGTTGTAGCACTGCGCACACGACGGCGAGACCGCACCCTTGGTTACCCGATGTGACCTCAAGAACCGGCGCCCCGGGTTTCAAAGCACCATTGTCTCGGGCGGTTTGAATCATGTGCAAAGAGGACCGACATTTGATTGAAGCGCCAGGATTCATGAACTCACATTTCGCCAGGATCCGTCCAGGTCCAGTGTAAAGTCTATCTAACGCGACGATCGGCGTGTTACCGATCAGATCTAAAGCCGAAGCCTTAATTTCGTTGTCAACTCTGTCAACCGGCATGGCGAGGAACTGGTTTCACTTATAGAAGGTATTGTGTAATAATAAATAGGACTACAGCGGCGTTGAGAATAAGTACCTGCACACAGCACATTCAGTGCGCACGGTACCGCGCCAGATCATACTGAGCCCAAATCCTTGACGACGACAAAGATATAGGCAATAAGTACACACGCTAGTGGAATGAGATATTAAGAGTACATTTGTAAGGTGACCGCTAAGTGTAAACAAGTGGCGATTAAAATAATTGATCGTGATTGATAAACTAATTAAGAAACAAACAATATTCGTGGCTTCACGTTCTAATGGAGAAGGTGAAGCCACGAATATTGTTAATGTTAATTTGTATTATGTACATAAATATTATTATATCCATTTCAACGACATACATATTAGCAGTTCTATTGTCAAAATACTAACTTATTTATTCAAGTGATCAATCTATACATCTATTCAAATAAATAAAATTGGAGTGTCTGTTTGTAATATAAAAATAACCGCTTTTTACTAATTGTTTACACGGTACATGTACCAAAACAACATTTTTTACAATTTTTGTGTGTCTGTCTGTTTGTTCCCGCTAATCTCGGGAACGGCTGGACCGATTTCGACGGGACTTTCAGTGGCAGATAGCTTATGTAATGAGGAGTAACTTAGGCTAATAAATAAATATCGTTTGGGTAATAATAATAGGTTGGGGAAAAAGTCTTTTCGCATTATAGTATGTATGAACTTGTAATAAAATCTCTTTGGCTGTAGTATTTGTATCTGGCTGGTTTTGGTATCATTGAAAGTTAAAATTTTAAAGAACATAATTCCAAATTCAAATTAAGCAAATGTGTGATTTTTATTTGTTTTTCGTACTGTCAAGATGAGTGAATCTAATGAAGAAATTCGATACATTTTAAAATTTTACTACAAAAAAGGTAAAAATGCAACACAAGCCGCGAAAAAAAATTGCGATGTTTACGGACCTAGTGCAGTGTCTGTGAGAGTAGCACAAATTTGGTTTAAGCGTTTTCAATCCGGAAATTTTGATGTCAAAGATGCACCTCGCTCTGGTCGCCCTATTACGGATAAAATGGATGCCATTTTTGAAAAAGTGGAGCAAGATCGACATATCAGTAGTTACGACGTAGCTGAAGAACTGAGAATTGATCACAAAACAGTTTTGGCGCATTTGAAAAAATCTGGGTACAAAAAAAAGCTCGATATTTGGGTACCTCACGAGCTCACTGAAAGAAACCTAATGAACCGTGTACTCATTTGTGATTCTTTATTACGACGTAATGAAACCGAATCATTTTTGAAGAAGCTGATAACTGGTGATGAAAAGTGGATCACGTACGACAAGAACGTGCGAAAAAGGTCGTGGTCAAAGGCCGGTCAGGCTTCACAGACTGTGGCGAAACCCGGGTTAACTCGCAATAAGGTGATGTTGTGTGTGTGTGGTGGGATTGGAAGGGCATTATTCATTATGAGCTATTACCACCAGGCAGGACTATCGATTCTGAACTCTACTGCGAACAACTGATGAGATTAAAGCAAGAAGTTGAGAGAAAGCGGCCGGAATTGATCAACAGAAGGGGTGTGGTGTTTCATCATGATAACGCTAGACCTCACACATCTATAGCCACTCATCAAAAATTAAGAGAGTTTGGCTGGGAGATGTTAATGCATCCGCCGTATAGTCCTGACCTTGCACCTTCAGATTTCCACCTGTTTCTGTCTCTTCAGAATTCTTTATGCAATGTTAGGTTAACATCACGAGAGGACTGCCAAATCCACTTGTCGCCGCGGTATTTTGATGAGAAGTCCCAAAATTTATATAGCAATGGGATCATGTCCATACCTACAAGATGGCAAAAGGTTATCGAACAAAATGGTACATACATACTTTAGTTAAATTTAAATAAACTATATTAAAAAATGTTTTGAATTATCTTAAAAAATGCGAAGAAACTTTTTTCCCAACCTAATATATACTTCACTAATCTATACAGTCAATCAGCACTCTCTCTCGAATATGGAGTTTGGAACTGCATATTTGAAAAAGATCAGTTAAAATAATCTCAATGTTAAATTAAATTAATTATTAATTCTTTTTTTTTAAAACGTTTTTTTATAATAATATACCTACATTTCTAAGCTTTAAAGTATAAATTGTTTTGCAGCCAAAGCTCAACTGCTACGGTTGCTACGAATTTATCATTTCCGTACAACGGTCCCTCTGCTTATACGTAAATACTTACTTCAAAATAAAGTAGAAGGGTCGCGGGTTCGATCACCGGATCAGTACATTTTTTATATAATGAAGATGGCAAACAACCATGCAGTTCACATTGATATTAAGTGATGATTGGAGCCTATAGAGACCAGAAGTCATATCCACGCAAAGACCAGAAGTCAAAACAGAGATTGGTTGCCACCACTGAGACCTTAATTGTTTTGTCTCTGTGATGGGTAGTTATTACGGAGCCATACATTACCATCTAACCGGAACACGATAGTGCTGAACACTACCATTTGGCGGCAGATTAAGTAATGCTGAGGTGCCTACGCCCTCGAGCTCCTGGAACTCTACCACCGGTATTGAATACATCATATTTGTTTCGGATCTGGGCTGGATGTTTGTGTGTGTGTGTACAACAGTATCCACGACACAGGTTTATAACTAGTGTGGACTGCGAGCTTTCTTTTTTTTTGTAATGGAAGTGGTTAACAAGCCTACAGTTCACATTGACGTTAAGTAATGACTGCAGCCTATAAATACTTACACGAAGACCAAGATCAAAATGCAGATGCGTTAACACTTCTAAGGCCTAAGGTGTTATGCCTCTGTGCCGGAAATTACAGGGCCGTACATTACCACCTGACCGGAACACGATAGTGCTGAACACTACCATTTAGCGGCAAGTATATTAGGTAATGCGGTGGTGCCTAAGCCCGCAAGCTCCGTCACTGGAGCTCTACAGCCAGTAAATGAGTTTAAGCGTACCTATTTTCTATTTTGTCCCTTATATGAGTAAGTAGCATATCACTATCGCAACGCTGAGTCCTAGCTTTGTTGAGTATTTTTCCAATAACAAAACTACCCAATGCCACTCTCGTTTGTTGGGTGTAAGTTTGTTAACGTGCCCGTCAATGTCTATAGGCTGGTCTGTTTTACATTACCTACTACTCAAAAAGTTTGGCTATCGTATTTATGGGTATTTGTTTATGCGTATTAAAACTCTGCCTACCCTTTCAGAGTATAGAGACGTGAAATTAAGCTTATTTAAGTAGGTAGGTGGGTAATACTGGAGTAGAATGCCCGATGAAGCTAGATTAGTTGACTTGACATATACTTACTGTGACATAGATTTTTCAAATATTTGACAAAAGATTTTAAATTGTGGTGTTAACTAATCGGTTCGTCAAGTTGAAAGTGTTTAAAAGCCTTTCAAGGAACTCAATTTGCACTTGATGACAGATTTGACAGTTTGTTAGTTAGTATTTGCAGTGACAAGCGTTCAAGAAACTGGCAGTAAGAGGATAAACTGAAGGCCCTTTGTTATCTCGTCTTTTTGTACGAAACAAAATCGCGTACCTACCTTATTCGTGGCGGGTTCTTTTGACGCGGTTTATCTTTCCGATATCGCTATTGACAAAGCGACTTATTGGAAATTGAGTTACCGAACAACAATTACGTAAATCACGAATGACAGAGCCCTTTTGTTCCGTAACTTTAATTATTTAACCTTAGGTGTTCATTGATTTCACAACGACAGGTCTATAACCTATTAAAAGAAAATTAAGTTTAAGGCTAAGAGTGCTTTTCCACCAGCTATGTGCTATAATACGTTGCTGTAGATGCGTTTGATATCCACCAATAATATTCATTGATGCACATAGCTAAGCACTGCTGAAAACAGATTCAGCTAACCCCTAGTTTGCACTAAAAACGTTAAGCATGATGATGTTTCGCAACTCGTCGCATAAAGTATGTATTGCGATAAATGTCTTGTTGGTGCAAGCGTTCGCACTGCTGTCAAACCTATCATTTTAACATATTTTTATGTGAATGTTTCATCAATGCAAACTCACGGTAAGATATGTATGTATGTATCTTCACGCCATTTCCCTAACGGGGTAGGCAGAGAGTGTAGAGCGTCAGATATCCCAGTCCTGACATACCTCTCGTGCCTCATCTACCTTCATCATTCTCTTCATACATGCACGCCGCGTACTAAGACTTTAGACCGCACCATCAGACAAAACTCGACCTATTTGGTCATGGTAGGTCAGTCTTGGTCTTCCTGGGCCTCTGCAACCATCCACATTCGCATTGTATATCTGTTAACTAAGATAATATGTTTTTTATGGTAGCAAGTGATCTACGGATGCGTGCTATGGATGCGAGCTATAGATGCGTGCTATGGGCCGTCGCGATTGGTGTAGCTTTGTGCAGAGCAGAATACCTACTATCGGTACTCGGCAGCGCATCTTCATAGCACAGCTTCCTCGTACAGCTACATAGCTTAGTATTGGTGAAAACGGTCACATATTTTCGTGACGTAGATTTCACATCTTCGCAGAAAAGATGCATAGCACATCTCTGGTGGAAAAGCACCCTTAGAGGATTTATTCCAAATAGGTAAGTATATACTCTAAGGCAGGGTTTTCCAACCTTTATTTTGCCGAGCCTCCCCGAGACAAAAATAATGTGTTCATGCCCCCTTAAGTAAGTTTCAACTAAAATTAGGATCGCACATTTTTTCATTAATTATCTCTATCCTCCTAAAGTTGTCAGTACGAAGACTCTTACACTACGACGGACAAGACGTGGTCGCCTCTCTGGGAAACGTCTGCTCCAACAATTGTCGGGCAGATATTACCGACCTGCTGCCACTTCAACGTGCTAATCCTATGTCAATAACTGACTTTGCCTTTGATTATTGCTCCGTGACATAATTATAAATACCAACCATTAGCGTGGCTCTCAAAAAGCTCAGAAACAACAGAGCGCCGGGTGATGGCGGAATTACTACTGAACTCCTGAAAGCAAGCGGAAGGCCAGTATTAGAAGCTCTTTAAAAGTTGTTCAATTTCGTTATACTCGAGGGAAAAACACCACAAGTGTAGCACAGAAGTATGGTGATACCTACTGTTTTAAAATTTAAAGCACCCGGCAAGAGTAGAGTTGACTCTTGCCGGGTGCTTTAAATTTTAAATAAGCTGTTTTCGAGAGTGATTTCGAACCGTTTATCTCGCAGACTCGACGACTTTCAGCCTCCCGAATAAGCCGGGTTCTGTAAAGGCTTTAGTACCATAGACCAGATACAAGCGCTGCGGCAGGTAAAACAGAAGACCGAAGAATGTAACCAGCTCTTATACCTAGTGTTCCTGGACTATGAAAAGGCCTTCGATTCAGTTGGAATTTGGACACTACGAGCGGCGAACGAATGGTTCTGCCGAACAGTGTGTGTACACGCATAATTGTCGCGCGCTTGTCACGCCCACATTACCATTCCATCTTTATTTATCTATTCCGTGGTATTGACTGTACACCAAATGGGTGACCATAATTAAATTAAAAAAAAAAATAAAAATTGTTTATTTATAAAATAGATCACAAAGAAGATATACATGAAATTTCTTAACTATATAAAATAAGGGATGGTTTGTATTCGTACCTGAACTAGGTTGAACCTGTGTTTCAGGCGGTAGAGTACTTCACTATATTGTGAGATTAATTAACATTAAAGTAAAACTATATTAGGTAAATTCATTAAAGTAAACTATAGCAGTGAGTGATTATTTTTTAAGATTATTATTTACATATAGCAAGTAATTCTTCAGTATATTCATAATTAATATTTTGTAAGTAATTATATAAAACTTTTTTACAGCTAAAATATTCTAATTTATGAAATAAAAGGTTTCTATTTAATCTATTGTACAAAAAAGGGCCAAGAAATGAAAAGAATCTTTTTGTAAAGGCATGTTTTGACGTTGAATTTGTAATGCAGACGATATCGTTCCGTCGCTTGTTAGTAATGTCCTCGTTGTACGTAAGCATGGTGTGCTGTTTCAAAATGGTGTGCATTATAAAAATCTGTCTAACAGTTAATACATTACAGTATTTATACAATAAAGTAGTAGGAAAGAAAAAAGGGTAATAATGAGCGACTTTTAGAATTGATCTTTGCGCTCGTTCTAGAGGTAGTATAATGGTTTTCAAAGCACCTCCCCATGAAGTAATGCAGTATTGAATAATGGATTGCCCTAAGGCTAGATAAATTTGGGTTAGTAATTTAGAATCTTCAATCGTTCGTAATTTCTTAAAAACATAGATTAATTTACGCAACCTTTTTACCAAGCTCTCGATATGCAATTTGAAGGAGAGTGTGTCATCAATTATAATTCCCAGATATTTAATTTCGCACGTTTGTGCGATAACAGGACAATTGCAAATACTACTGAGAGGGTTATCACATTGGTGAGCGTAAAGACGATGGTTAGCAGTATTAGGTGAAAGCTTGCGCATGGAGAAGTGGATATATTTAGTTTTGTCCGCATTTAGTGTAAGCAAATTTTCTTGAAGCCAATGGGTCACTGTATTTATACCTGATTGGGCAATTTCAAATAATTCGTTGCTCGTTTTGGCCGTAAATATTAATACAGTGTCATCGGCATATGATATAATTTTGCCCTGTTTTAAAGTTAAATTGCAGAGGTCGTTAATATAAATCAAAAACAGGGTAGGACCCAATATGGAACCTTGTGGAAAACCGAAACATGTGTTTTTTTGATCATTGCTAGTGATATTATCTATTTTAACACATTGGCATCGATCATGTAGGTAGTCAGCAAACAGATTAAGCTGTGTGCCTCTTATACCTAGAGCCTCCAGTTTGTTTAAAAGTAAACTAACAGATATTGTTTCAAAGGCTTTAGATAAATCAACGAAAAAACCTAAGGTCTGGTGCCCTTTCCCGAGTTCTTGTGTCACATATTCGGTCAGATTATGTACCGCATCGGCTGTGGATAATTTTGATCTAAAACCGAATTGCATCGGTGAAATATTATTATTCGTTTCGAGATATTTAATTAATCTACTATTAATGACTTTTTCTAATATTTTTGATATTGAAGGCAGTATCGAAATAGGTCTGTAATTAATAACTTGATCTTTATTACCAGATTTATATACAGGGATAACTACTGCCTTTTTTAAACATCCGGGAAAAGTCCCTGTAGAAAGGCATAATCGAAAAATATGGGTTAGTGGAGGTACAAGAATGTGTTTGTATCGTTTAAGAATCTTGTTGCTTATATTATCCCATCCAACTGCACAATTATCCTTCAGTCCTGAGATTATCCTGGTTATTTCATACTCATCAGTGTCTAACATAACAAATGATTTTAAACTGCAATTTATGTTGAACTTCTGGCGGCTTGTAGGAGAACCCCACGGTTTGATTTTAATCTGTTCGGCTAGATTTTTACCCACATTTATAAAATAGTTATTTACATCATTGACTGATAAAAGTGGCGAAGAATTAATATGCAACAAATTCGAATTTGATTCACGTCGATTTGTTGCATAAGAAATATTCTTAATATGATTCCAGAGCTGTTTACTATTTTTGCCGGCTTGGTTCAGTTCGTTTTTATCGTAATTATGTTTCAAATTCTTTAAGAGGTTATTGCAATGATTCCTGTATCTCTTATACGTCGTTTGAATTATAAGATTGTCGGGATATTTTTTAGCTCTCTGATGTAATTTGTCTCTATGTCTAATACAACGAATAAGTCCTGGAGTAATCCATGGTTTAATATTAAAATGTTTTTTATTCACTGCTATAGTTTCAGTGTTGCGTAATATTGCTGGTTGGACATTTTTTATTACGTACGATAAAGACACATTGGCGTCAGCGATATTGTAAACTGCACTGAAATCAATATTGCGTAAATCATATTCAAGTTTGTTTAAATTTAGCTTTGTTTTTGTTAGTGGGCGATTTCGCTCAGCCAGCATTAAATTTATGGTTAGTAAGACGGCATGATGGTCGGTAATAGATGAATTTGCTACTAAAGTATTGTATTGTAGAGTGGATTTAATCAGCATGTGATCGAGACATGAACCGCTTTGATGTGTGGGCAAGGTATGCGCGGGAAGGAGTCCGTGGTAGGAGCAAAGGTTTAGGTAGTCTTGGGTAGATGCATCGCCAAGTTCGGCATTAAGATTTATATTTATGTCTCCTGTTAGTATGATATTTTTAAAAGCGGATAGTGCTTGAAATGTCTGGTTTAGCGAAGAATGAAATGTACCTAAGTTTCTAACGGAAGGGGACCTATATACGGCGACTATGGCTATGTCTGTGTTCATTTTTATAACTAAACAGTTACAGTCCTGTAAATTTTCGACGGATACGTTAAAGCACTCCTTGACATAGACTACGACTCCATCATTTTGATTGTGATTGTGTGAACTGTAAAATATATTGTACCCTGGAATTACTGGTAGATTATCATGACGATTAGGTAACCAACATTCCGTTAATATCATTATATCGCAATTATAATTTAGTCTATGAAGAAAGACGCTGAAGCTATCTATATTTTTATAAATACTGCGGATGTTTTGGGTTAGTACAGATAATGATTTTTTGTAAATTGAAAGATATTGCCTGCACTCCTCAACCTCACATGACCTTGCTTCAGGTAGAAATGAATCATCTATGTCAGCAATTAAATTGATATCCATTTTTAAAACTAAGTAAGGTTAATTTAATAATAATTAGATCTAAAATACAAACTAGTATGTGGCGCTCTTAGGCGCCTTCATAATTTACAGAGTTTATATACCTGTACTCGGCTGCTTTTTTAGCAGGACATTCTAGGTCTCCGGTCTTGTGATTGCTTGGTTTTTTAAAACGCAAGCACGTTGCACATTTTGGCGCCTCCGCTTTCTTCTGGCATTCTTGGATCGAATGACCCTCTTCACCGCAATGTCCACACGTAGAAGCCACGGCTTTGCAGGATTTGGCTGCATGGCCATATTGATGACATTTGTAACATCTTGTTACCAACGTAAAGTCTTTTACAGGACATGATGTCCAATTTATAAAAATCCTGTCTTGATTTATGAGCGCCTTACGTACGACGGCTGGAACTTCGATTATGTAATTACAGGACTCCATATTCCTTTTTCCAGACTTGTGGCTTAGTTTCACCGAGGTCATAAATGTTTCCCGCGACATAGATGGCATTTTGTCGGCTACATTTTGTTCAAAAATACACTTTAAAACCTCATTCTCCGACATTGCCGTAGAAACACCTATAATAATAATACGTGGATTGCGCTTCTGAGGGTCGTCGACAGTAAGTCCTGGTGTAGCGCGCTGTACTGACTCTTTTAGTTTTTCCAGGTCATCCTTGGTCTCGGTGCTAATTATAACGCCTCCTTTCCTGGTTTTACGAACTCCTCGAACTTTTAATTTCATTTCTTCAGGGCTAATTATTTTCTGGACCAAGGCCTTGGTTTCCTCACTGGTCTTGGAAATGTCATTTGGGTAGATCGCCACGGAACTAACAGGCCTCGGATGAACAAAATTTGTTACTCCTTTCTTCACCATCTCCGCGAAGGATGTAGTCGGCACAATCTGCTTAGTGCTGGACTCCTGTATCGAACGTTTGATGTCCTTTAAACAATCCGTAAGATCACGCTCGTCGGTCAAAGTTTGAAGTGCATTGTGGGTGACAATGACTTTTTGCTTCGCAGCCTGATATTGAACGGCCATTTGCGCAGCTCCATGTCCAACTTTTCGGCAAAGATTGTTTATTTTCAATTTTTGGTTTGAATTGAGCTTTCCCTCAGATGCAATCGAACAGACCTCGCTCAAACATTGGTCTATGGAACTCAACCAATTTTGAATCTCAGGAGTAGATATAACTTCGATCCCCTCGTGGGCTTTTTGATGCGTTGGCGTTGGCGGGGGGGAGCGGCGGGTGATCCCACTCCGATTGAACGGACTTCCCTCCATAATAGTTAGGATAGTTCGTAAATTATTTCATTATATAAAACTATTATCACTTAAAGTTGAAAAAGTTACACACACGCCAAATCACTAAAACTAGGTCACTATAAATAAACACAATTGTTAATTAATTTAATATCGCATTGATGCGCACGTCTATATGCTTCAAGAATCCGACGTATCAATGGAAAATCAAATTTCCTGAATTGTAATTAATTTTGGGACAAAATATTACCTATATCAAAAATGCTTGAAATCGATTCGGTTATCGATTCTGAACAAACTGGTTTCGGGTTGTACATTTAATCCTGTTACACGTTGTATAGATGCAGAATTCTTTTACTTGACGTAACTTTTTTTTTTCTGAACCGATTCACATAAAAGAAACACTAAATGTTAAGGGAAACTTACCACAATTATATTAATGAAAACCAGAAATCGGATAAGCCGCTTCTGAAATTAGCGTGCACAAACACACAGACAAACATAATTTTTTCCGGGATAAAAAGTACCCAGTGTTGTGCGCCAAACGTTAAAGTATAATTCTACCAAGTTTCATCGTAATCGGACCCGTAGATTTTGTGTGATGCTTGAACAAATAGACAGACAGACATAAAAATTTTTAATCACATATTTGTGTTTGGTATCACGCTAGCAACATCCGGGTGGTATTTATTTTTTCAATATTTTAAATGTACAGAATTTAAACTTCTACAGTTTTGTTCTAAGTATAGATAAGACGACATCCACGCGGGCGAAGCCGCGGGCAACAGCTAGTAATTTATAAATAACAATAATGTTTAGTTCTGCGTGTGACGTGTGACCTACAAAACAAAAGTCTACCGAAAGCCGGACGTGACGCATCACATCTACAAATAAATATGAAGTGTACCTATGCTTGTTTACACTTTTATTAGGTAAGTACATAATATCGTAGATTACCTATTCTGATAGCGATGACACTTTGTACTTCATAACTTATACTAGGTAAATATGTGATTGTTATTATTTCCTATACCTATTATCTGTAGGTACATATATTTCAATAATAATATAATTATATTATTCGAAAAAAAAAACGACAACAAATACCTAATGCATTTTGTGTTGATCATGTTATAATCTTGCGTTCGCTCACTACTAGACAAAAAAGTTTAAAAATATGTGAGTAATTAGTTAATTACCTCATTGAATGTTAACGTGTTGCATAATGTTTCTTTACAAAAGTGTAAATTTTGTTTCAGAATATCCTCGCTCAGACCGTCGCGGGTTCTTTCAGTCGTGGCAGCGGTCAGTCTGGCCACTAGATTAAATAATTAACGCACAATATTTAAAAACAGCAACAAAAGCTTTGAGGGAATTTCTTCCCAATTGAAAAAATATTTATGTGTCAATTAAGGGGTCCAACCAGGGTTGCCAACCGTCCGGTCGCGGGGTTAGGTCGCTTACTTCCGACCGGATTCAATTTGTCCGGTCAGCAAGTACCTATTATGAACATTGCGCGCGGCGAGACGTACCACGACTCACGTTTCGATCACACGATCATCGTCACGGTCACCTTTTTAAATACTTAGAAAAACTCGTTCCAAAAGAGAGGGTAGATTAGGAAAAATATTTAAAAATGTTGCCACTGTACAAAGTAATAACCCAAAACCTGGGGAACAAATCAACCTTAAAGAACAAACTTTTTTATGAATACTGAATGTATTCATGAGGTTTTTTTTTATTTTGACCATGTATGATCTGATTAAATTTGTTGTCCGGTTATGGCGGCTGGAAAAGTTGGCAAAACTGGATCCAACCCGAGAGCAGTGTTCAGCTAGTTTATTCTGTAATGGTGTGTATATTTTGTGGAGCAGAACTATAAAACATGTAACTTAATGTACTATTTTAATAATAATTTTATTAATTTTTAACTATAATGGCTACTTGTTATTTTTGTTGTATGAATGTTAGCCATCGCGTCTCCATACTACCCATAAGATGAAATAACAAAAAATAACTTTAAGCAACAAGCGAGTTACGTCGCTTTAGTTCTCAAACTTGAACTTGAAACTTATTATGGATTCTACCACGGAATAGATAAATAAATATTCTGTGGATTCTACACACATATTGACTGCTTTCATTGTATTCGGCAACATAAACATAAATAACAACTTTTCGCTATCGAACGTTACTCGTATTGAGATAAAATTAACAGTATCAATATACCTAAGAATTATTTTTTTCGTGACCGACCTATGGTACAACTGCGATGTCCAACTGGTTGTACTAGGGAGAAGTAAAGTTACCCATAGTTCAACTGGTTGTTCTGTGGGGAAATATCTTTACCGATGGTTCAACTCGAGTGAGTAGTTCTTTCCTTGGTCCAACTAGTTGTACTACTGGGAATCGAATGTATCTATGAAACAACTACTGATAATAAACAGGTTATCAGTCATTTCCCGTGGTACACCTACTTAGTCCACCTGGGAACGGGTAAAATTTTCTGCCCAGTACACCTCTTGTCAGTTAGGTATAGCAGGGGTAATTTATACTTTCGGTGGTCCACCTGCTACTAGTTAGTTCAGTGGAATACATTGCCCATGGTCCACCTAACAATTTTCAATTGTGAATAAAAGACTAGTTGACACAGATAAAAAAAACGTCCAACTTCAATTCCTTTCTGGTTTTTAAATTAATTTAAAACCTAACCCATCTGTTTTGATTCTATAAATATTTAATCGTATTACATTGTACGTTACACTCAACTCATAAGAAAACATCTGACGATTCCCTTTAGTGCGAAATAGTTGAGTATTCTACGCTAACACTACAGGTGGACCACGGGAAATATATATTTCTATTTTAACACCTAGGTGAACTAAGCTGGATAACAGAAAGAAGTAATTGCCTCTGGTACACCCAATTAATTATAATAGGTGTACCACGGGTAGAATATTTTACCCCTGGTTCACCCAGGTGGACTAAGTAGGTGTACCACGGGAAATGACCCGATTTCTCGTTTTCACACGATACCAAAGTAAAATGTCGGAAAATTGTGAAGTTACAATAATTGAAATAAAACGCACAATATATGTATAATAAACGATGATCATCTTATCCCCGCGGTCCAACCAGTTGGACATAATTTCACAGTTGTACCACGGGTCATAAACATAAATATTTCAAAAAGAGTTGAACTATCGGTAACTTTACTTCCCCGTAGTACAACCAGTTGAACATCGTAGTTGTACCACGGGTCGGTCACGATTTTAGGTGCCGCAACCATCGAGGTGTAAGTACTATAATAAGTAGTATTTGAAAAAATGCAGGTGTGTTCATATTCTATAATAATCCTACAGTTTCGGATTCTTTTGTGAATGAACGGATTACATTAGATTATCTAGTATAATAAAAGGTATGGAATTTGAATGTCAATACGTATTAGTTATACCTATTACACAATAAGTCCAGTTGATTACATTACGATAAAATTGAATAAATAGCAACAAATATCGATAACTATTGACGTATTGCTGACTGATAAGTACATTAACGTATTGAGATAAATATAAGTATACAGATATTGAGATAAATATAAATACCTACCTACACACATTACACACGCCCACATATTTAAGCACGAGAATAGTACCTAAATAAATGATTAAATAATAAAGATAGGCTACACCTGTTTGGCTAATTATTTTTGGGTGAATTCTATAAGTTTAGGTCTCGGACATACCTAGATAAAAGTTCTACAAAAATGAGAATTTCCCAAAAAAAATTAAGAAATGATTGCAAGAAACTAGTTGGTAGTCTACGTTTACTATTCTGTCACCACAACATACCTATTTACAAAATATTAACAATTACTAGATATCTTTCACTGTTTTACTGAATTAAAAAGGGGGCTGGTACCGTACTTGTCAACAAATTACATTATGTTTGCGCCAACTGGCAAAATACACAAAAAGTGCAAATACCCTGTCACCCCTCGGCAGAAGGCGATTATGTCACAAGTGGCAATTCCGCGATATTTAACATTCTCAATTTCACATCACAATCCATAGGCATAACATTGAAATTTAAACTTTATCAACTATATTAACATGACTCATTTTAAAACGTTAAGAATGTTGTACTACAGTAAAACTTTACAATAAAAAATAATCTTTATTCACAAGTGTAATATGACATGTTTTATCTTGTAGTCTATATCGATGTCTGACTCTTAGAAGACCCAGCAGATGTCAATACAGTACCCAGCCATTGTTAACAAATATGGGTACAATTGTGCACAATACTTCACATTATTGTATTCTAAAGGCAAGTACGAGCCAAATGTCATCTATTTGATAATTGGGGTAGGTACAGTACAATATCCAGCCATAAATATTACACATCCAACCTACGAAGGAGACAATCGGCTAGTTTCGACTTCGTAGAGCGTTATCTCTGCTGCAAATAGTGTTGTCAGATGTCCCGATTTGCGCGAAACGTCCCGATTTTCAGGGCTCCCGGTACCCGTCCCGATTACACCTAATCGAGACATTAAATGTCCCGATAAAACACAGGGCCAACGACATACCCATACACGTCTCTCCCAGCCGTCTTCCCACCAGGTCCCCATCTGACAGTGGCACCACCGTTATGCGGCTGGGGATAGGGTGCAGGGCCAACGAAATATCCATACACCTCATCCCCAGCCGTCTCCTCACCGCTCCCTTGCTGGGTTCCTCTTAGCTTCGCCGGTGTGGCTCAATCCACGGCCTACTAAGTCACGACAAGACGGAAACTCTCTTGGGAGAAATCTACCGCCACTGCACCAACCCGCACGCTACATACCACATAACCCTCTTATGGGGTGGCTTTTGTCCAGTTGTAAACAGGCAGCCGTATTGGGGCTAAAATAAGAATGATTGTGAATTAGGTACTAGGAACTCTAGGAACATTAATATGTATAACATGGTGTGACTATGATATCACTAATCCATGAGTAGGTTTAACAAAGTACGCATTGAATAACAATTTGTGCAACCTACAAATGCATGCTAATTAAATTAATATGCATACTAACAAGTATTTATGATATACGATTATGATTTGGCTGATTTTATTATGTACTTACTAAAGGTGGCAAACGAACATCTCATCTAATGATAAGGGAAGTAGGTAGTACTTAGATTCGAGACTTATTCCACTTACCTTCTCATTTAAGGGCAGATATTTTTTTGTATCTTCCCCAATGGAAAAATCCTAATAGAACCAGGGATAAAGGATTTTACACCTTTATCTCTAATATCCCCCGACCCGGGAATCGAACCCGGGACCCCAGCGTAGTAGTAGGCCTGCTACCACTAGGCTAATGAGGCAGTTAATAGAATTTGAACTACATCAAAAAGCCTGAAGAGGTTTTTGCTATGATGAATGATGATATTAAACGCCTTTCAAAATTTTTCGCGAGTAAGCATTAGACTTTAAATTTCTTGTTTAGAAATAAACAAGAAATTTAAACATACGAGGCGTAGTTTAGGTATAAACACTGATATCGTCAATTCATAATGATAAGTCATAAATCAAATATGTACATACCTACCTACATTCCAAATATTTCTCACTAGCTGTGCCCGTGACTTCACCCGCGTAAGAATCTATGATTGTTCAGTATCTACAGGGACGAAGTCGTGGGCGCAGCTAGTATAAAAGTAGCCTAAGTTACGCCTTATTGCATAAGCTATGTGATAGGGAAAGTCCGGTCAAAATCGGTCCAGCCGTTCCCAAGATTAGCCCCGCCAAACAGACAGAAGGGCAGACAGACAGGAAAAATTGTAGAAAAATTGTTTTGGTATATGTACCGTGTATACATACATATGCATCTAGTAAAAAGCGATTATTTTTATATTACAAACAGACACTCCAATTTTATTTATTGGAAAGATGTATAGATGTGCTTCTTTAATTTAAAATAATGAAATAATTATTTTTTTACTGGTTGTTGAGCCCCAGTGACGGAGCTCACGGGCGTAGGCACCACCGCATTACCTAATATACTTGCCGCTAAATGGTGGTATTCAGCACTATCGTGTTCCGGTCAGGTGGTAATGTACGGCCCTGTAATTTCCCGCACAAAGGCATAACACCTTAGGCCTCAGGAGTGGTAACGCATCTGCATTTTGACCTTGGTCTTTGTGTGGGTGTCTATAGCTGCAGTCATCACTTAACATCAATGTGAACGGCGAGCGTGTTTGCCTCTTCTGCAAAAAAAAATTGGTAGGTACCTAGTTATTTAAATATTCTATAAAGTCTTTAAACGGCTCTATATACCTATATAAACTCACGGTAGAATTATACGTTATATGGGGAATCCTCCAAAACCTGGCCTTGCTTCAGGGCTGGCAGTGCGTTGGCAATTTCTCTGGTGTTACAAATCTTCATAGGAGACCGTATCCACTTTCCACCAGGAAGCCCGTTTGCTAGTCTGTCAATACCAATTCTTAGACCTAATAAATAATAACAATTTGCATATTAGCTTATAGTTTAACGTGTATATGGTAAGTAGATATGCCTCACACGGGGCAAATTGTGGTAAGTATCTACACGCATATATAGGTATATTTATTATCTATGCGATGCATATTTTAAAGCTTGATATAATTGATTTGGAAAAACAAATAAATAGCCACTTGTTTACCTCAATAAGTTATTATAATTTACATAGGTACCCACCCCCTTTATTATTTAATAGGTAGGTATGTTTATAACGAAAATAAATCAGAGCTGTAGTATAAAATCATATTATAAAAAAGCATCTTCCCTTTTAACAACGTCAATCTCAAATCATCATTTAGAGGCATTAATAGTTAAATTGTATCTTAAACTGCCTATGGTACCTATAATCTGTGACGGTACAAATTATATTCCCACGGACACGCACCTGCGCCTGCGTCGGTCCGTACGATGCGGTGCAATACAATACAATCAGACCCCATTCCAACCATTCCATAGTTTAGCCAGTTAGCCTCTTACACGTCGCTTAAATGAGCTAACAAAAGCTATAGTTTACCATTCCATTTTTTTTCTGTTACGAAGGTAGCAAACAAGCAGCTTAGTCATAGGCCCCGGCATAGTCTATACTATGGACATCTACACAAAAACCAGAGATCAAAATGCAGATGCCTTGCACCCCTGAGATCTAAGGTGTTATGTCTTATTACGGGGCCATACATTTTCATCTACCTGGAACACGATAGTGTACACTACCATTTGGCGGTAGACAGATCGATCGAGATACGCCCTGGTGCCTACGCCATCAAGCTTCTACACGGGAACTCTGCCACCAGTTAAAAGTCCTTCCGCTATTTTGTTTGTTTATGAAGATGATGCTCACAAGTACTAAGATTAAGTTCACCATTACCTGGAGTCATCATCATCATCATTTCAGCCAATAGACGTCCACTGCAGATAAAGGCCCCGAAGATTGCTACTACGAACGGGTTTGGGCCGCCCTCATCCATCGATTGCCCGCGACCTTTAAAGTTTTATTGCTTTCATGTACATTTTTAGGTGTTATTATAAGTAATTTGTATCAACATGATACCCTTCGCCAGGTCGTCGGTACATCTTGTGTACCGACGACCTGGCTTACTACCTGGCGACTACTCGCCACCTTAGAACTGTTTTGTAGTTACCTGGAGTAGAAGCAATAAATGAAGCATCGATCGCAAAAGAGGAAACTCTATATAGAAAGAAGTTATAATATTTTTTTTTTCATCTGGTATACACCCAGGGCCAGACTCTAAGGGACTGGGTGGCCTGGTGACTCCTCACACAAGGCCTAAGACTGAATAGTGATACCGATGCTAAAATAGATGCTTACGGCTAGCCCCGCATGCCAGACTGGGGGTCCGATTAGACTGGGGCCCAGCTGGCAACCACCACCTCGACTATACGGCTAGTCCAACGCTTCGTGTGCTACCTAATCCAATCCTATATCTCTATAAAATATACACGCAAACAGCTATGTGAATTTTTAAAGAAAGAATCGACATAATAATTTTATTTATGGGTATTTGAAAAGTTAGTCGTAAAGTTTCGTTATTGGAGCGCATACCTACATTTTTTTAAATAACAAATTTTACTTAAAGCCTTGATTTTAATGCATCATTTATCAACAATAGGTGAAATGAAACGAAAAAGGAAGAAAGCGGCTCAACGTGAATCAATTCCCCACTCACGCGCACTCGTGTAGGATTTTGTGACGCTTTCTTATACAGAATGATGTTTCAATTAACTACTTCTGATTTTTAATAAAATTTGTTCAGTTTCTATATTTTCATTCAATTTCTATGTTTATAACTTTACACGTCAAACAATACTTGGAGACTTTACTAGAGTCTGGGTTTGATTGGATTTTCTAGTTTTGTAGCGTACCTAACCTATGTTTTAAAGTTTTTATTATATTTGAACATTGACCTAGTATCAGAAACGGAATGGTAATATTTTTTCATTAATATTAACGTAACGTAACTTCACGCCTGTAATCCCCGAAGGGGTAGGCAGAGGCAAATGCATGCATTCAATCATACATGCAAACACCCACGACTCGCCGGTTACGTTTTGGCCCATGTAACAGGTGGCGAACCTGTTGCCATCTCCGGGCACATTACCAAACTCCGGGGTACTGGGAAACTTCCAGAAAATGGAAAAATCCCAATAGAAGCAGAGATAAAGGATTTGAAACCGTTATCTCTAATATCCCCCGACCCGGGAATCGAACCCAGGACCTCCAGCGTAATAGTAGTGGCCTGCTACCACTACGCTACTGAGGCAGTTAATATTACCTACTTAGTAACTTACCATCTTAATTTGATTAGATTACTCGTGGTAGTTCCAGTGTAGGCACCACCGCATTACTTAACCTATCTGCCGTCAAATAGTAAGTCGTGTTTCGCTTAGATGGTAATTAATATATTGCTCCGTAATAACTATCACAGAGACATAACACCTCCTTAGGTGTTTTGTCACTTCTCATGTGTGGCAACGCATCTGCATTTTGACCACTGTTGTTTTAGAGTAGACATGGATTCTGCAGTCATCCATGTGAACCGCATGCTTGTTTGCCATCTTCCTTGCCTGCATTAAAAATATTAGATTCATGCCCGAAGTCAAATTTTTCTTTCCGTTTTTTTCTTTAATTTCTAAAGTTCACTCGCATATGTTATTGCGAACAATAAATATTACAAATATTAGATATCATCGGTTTAACAGTACCTATCTACTCAGAAATTAAAGAATAAATACAATAAATTTACCTAGAAATAAACAAACCAATAAATTAAACTTATAGATTTATGCTAACTTACGTTAATAGATAGATATACGATAATGGCCAACGTGATCTAATAATGTTGTTCATTTATTGGAATATTTCACAACGTTGGTATATCGTTATATCGTAGTATATAGGTATCTCTAAACACAAATAACATGCGTGTGAATTAATTTATAAAATCAGATAAGTAAAAGTCATTACTAAAGTTTAGTAGTATGTAAGCATCATGTAAATACTAGGTATCAAACGAATTCAATTCGACCCAATATGCTAATATCGGAATAATATAAAATAACCGCTACAATAATGCACATGTCAAAGAGTCATGTGGAATCGGATTACTGTAATTAAAGAAACCATATTGAGGCGTGATACCTCAGAAAATGATCAGTATTAAATGCAACTGCATGTATATGTATGTATTATGATAATATCAAGTCAAAGTTCACACTCAAATGAGAGTTTAAGATAAAGAAGTGAGTGCGGTCATAAAATCTGTAATTTCGACATCAGATATAGCGTTAACTTTGTTGAGCACGCTGTATAAACCCGTGGGCAGGTTCGGATGCACCTGAGTATGCCACGGGGCGACTGGCTGGCGCCGACGGCCAGTCTAGCCTACACTGCCTATAGCTGTACCACAATGCCTTCGAACAGCGGGTACGGCGACACCAATCTACATTGTTTTTTTTTGTTTCGTATTCATAAAAAATACATTTTAGGTTTATGACAGATTAAAATAATAAAATAGTTTATTGTTTTACTAAAATAATACAATGATTAACAAACCCCTTGTGCGCAGTGAAGGGTAAAGAAGCTAGTTGCGTAGTTAAAAGTTTTATATCCACCGTAACTTATTTGTTAACATTAGGTAATTTAGCAAATACAAGTTTTGTTTTTCATCTTTATTATAGGTATTTAAGGTAGCTTTCAAACATTGATCACGACACCCTCATCGTCTAATTATCACTACCATTCTACACTTAAATGCTACTCAACAACATGGTAGATCGCTTTTGCATCCTTGGATTGAGAAAAATTTAGTATAAGTATCTACTATTACAAATTCCACCCTCACGAAGATTAATTTCATATTTCAATAGTAGGTAGTATTGTCTTGATTTTAAAACAAATAAAAAAAATGTTTAATCGTAAAATGGTCTTCTCAAACGGAAACTAAAAACGGAGCCATACATACGGGCCCATCTAACCAAGCACCAATTCTGGAACAAGAGTTCCAATCATCATCATCATCATCATTTCAGCCAAAATACGTCCACTGCTGAACAAAGGCCTCCCACAAAGAATGCCACAACGAACGGTCCTGGGCCGCCCTCACCCAGCGATTGCCCGCGACCTTCACCAGGTCGTCGGTCCATCTTGTGGTTCTTGAGTTCCAATGGTAGAATAAAATACACAGTAGGTAGTAAAATGGTAATAATGAGCGACGGTGCACTAAAAAACATTCTCTAGCAGTCAAGCTTAGGAAAGCAATAACATTTTAATTTAGAAAGGTAAAACTCATCGATCAACTTTAATTGTATTTGACACACACGTATCGGTGCAAAGGTTTGGTTGCGATTACATAAATGCTACGAAAGGTCGCGCGTTCGGCATTGACAGCACAGCACACAAGTATTTATAGGTGGATGGCCTCTAGATTTTTTTTCCGGTCTAATTTACATGTGGAACGTAACTTCACACCTATATCCACTTAGGGGTAGGCCAGGGTTGCCAAGTTTTCCAGCTGCCATAACCGGACAATAAATTTCACCTGTTCATATTAAGTCATTGGTGAAAAAATAGATAAATATTTTCTATGAAGTTCTTCTAAATTTTCGAGTAAAATACATTTTGTTGACTATTACTCGCAAACTTGTAAAGCCAACTCAAGTGTGATAGTTTTCCTATTAATTTCGTTATACCTATGTAGCTACTACAACTAATTTCTAACAACAACCGTTTAGTTGGTAGAGGGTACTTGACTAACGAAAGAAATCTAAATTGGTACTTATTTTAAAACTTAATAAGTCACGAACGGTTCACTGGACTTATTACACGGCACGGTATTCAGGGTACGATAGCAAGGGTCAGGGTAGTGTAATAACATTTAGGCCCTAATTAGGACGACCGGAGCGGTCCGTGTATTTGTACTGTGATTGAGTTAGGGCGCTATCGACTGGATAGTGTACTATGCGGCAACCCGGCGCGAGGCCACGCCCACCCTTTCTGTCGGACCCTGAATACCGTGTCGTGTAATAGCCTTTTAAAATTGAAAACGATATTATCACATCCCTAACATTTTTGAAAGTCCTTTCCAACGATATCCCATACATAGAAAACGAAAAGTAAAAAAAAATCCTCGTGTTACATGTATGTTGGGGAGGTACCCTAAATATTGTTTTCACATTTTTATTCTACCAATTTGTCGGCGTGATTAAGGTATATATTTGTGCCAACTTTCAAGTTTCTAGTACCAATAGTTTTTGATCTAAACCGAGGACGGGCAAACAGACAGACAAATTTTCTTATGCGATCACGTGAGGTGCCCATTTGGTAGAGCGGCTAGTGCCCTGATAGTACCTTAAAGTGTTAGGTTAGGATCCCACTGCAGAATCATTTCGTTCATTCAGATTTGCTGCAAACCTATTTTTTACGTATATTTATAATTCAGAGAATATTATATCCACTAGGTTGCCTACCAAAAAAACGCCTGAAAGTATTTTTTTTAAATTTTTTGGGATACATATTTTTTTATTTATTTTTCCAATAAAATATCGTCCACCCCGCGGCAATATGTATAAAGACTCTGAAAAATCACGTCTGCCGTTGCGCACTTGGTATTGCACTACGTATTTTCAAGATTTTTTTAAAGATGTTTTTCATAATAAAAAAAAAACTGGGTACTAGTGGTAGGAGAACCCAGATGCTATTTTTGTAGTTACTCGAGCGTGTCAGATTAAGATATAGAAGATACCTTGCACCAAGACGGGTACCTCCACCAAATCTACAAGTGTATGTGTAGAAAGGTGCCCTTAGGGCAGCCATTACAAATTTTCTAATGTCTGCCACGATCTTACTTTACTTACACTCTCACAGAATATCTGACAAGCTCTTGACCCACGACGTTCATGCCGAGAAATTTTCAAAAACATTTGATTCTTTAAAAATTTAAAGTGAAAAATTACTTAAGAATGTCAGATACTGAAAGAAGATGTAAAGTGAACACAATCATAGCTCCCATCCAAAATTCTGACGATTTGGATGCGAGGCAAGCTTGTGGCGGAAGCTCTGAGGTTCGGCCCTATATAGAAACCTAAGATTTGATGGGGGTAGGTACTCAACCGGGTGCAAGGTATCTTTCATATCGTAATCTGACGCGCTCGAGTAACTGCGAAAATCTTGGGCTACCATGCTATAGAAAAGATACTGTAACGATATACTTATATGTTTCTGTCTGTTGTCAATTGGTACAAACTTTGTTCTTAAAAATATATACCTACTTAGATATTTTTTTACCACAAACTGCTCTACTGAAAGATCTCTCATCCTCATATCATCATACGACATCATTTTACTGAAGAAAGAGTCCCAATGACTGAGCTTACGGGCGTAAGCACCATTGCATTATTGCAACTAAAAAGTCGTGTTGAACGTTGAATTGAACGCTATTATGTTCCAGTCAGGTGGTAAGTGGTAATGTACAGCCCTGTAATTTTTGGCACAGAGGTATAACAACTTAAACCTCTGGAGTGGCAACGCATCTACAATTAAATCTAATGGACAAACAAACATACACATTATCGCATTTATAATATTAATAGGTAAAGAGAAGTTACAATTTAATTTTATTGCATTAGCTACTCGTTTATCAGTCATTTTTATTCGAACTTAAAACAGGAATCGTGCAACTACAGCGACTTATCTAAGAAACGAAATAGATTAGTTATCAGTTATAACGAAGTAATTATCGTTCAAAATGCAAACATTTTCGAAACAAAAGAGGAATACTGAATAAATACCATTGGTATTTAATTTTATTCAGTATCATCGTCACATTAAATATGACTTAGTCTGTTTTCGTTCTTCGTTTAAATTTCACGACAAAAATGGCTACAGTTACTATTTCTCAAGGAACATTGAGGGGCAATAAATCGATTACGGAAAAAGGTGTTGAATATTATGAATTCTTAGGAATACCATATGCAAAACCTCCTGTCGGAGAATTGCGTTTTAAGGTGAGTTTTATTTAATTACCCTGAGATATACTCGACGTCACACCAACCTGTCTGTTGTTCCAAATTGCTTTTATCTGTTGTCTATTGTTGTTTGTTATTTGTTACATGTTATTCTTATTTTGTGTCTCTGTGTTGTTATCCGAATAAATGTATTCTATTCTATTCTAATTTAAAATCGTCGCTGTTCTATACCTATTTATTATAGTAGGTTGCTATGCATAACCTATAAATAATGTGAAATTTTAAAACTGCCTCAGTAGCCTAGTTGCAGCAGTCCGCTACTACTACGCTGGGGTCCTGGGTTCGATTCCCAGGTCGGATGATAACAGAGATAACGGTGTAAAATCCCTTATCTCTGGTTCTATTGGGCTTTTTCCATTTTCTGGAAGTTTCCCAGTACCTCGAAGTTTGGTAATGGGACAAAACTTAACCGGCGAATCGTGGGTGTTTGCGTGTAGCTTGAATGCAAGCATTTAGGTACCTCTGGCCACCCTTTCGGGGATTACATTATTATATTATAGGTACTAGCTGATCCCGTAAACATCGTATTGCCTCACAAAGGAAATAATGTGTCAAAGGTTTGATAGGTACGGACTATTTGTATGGGAAAATTAAATTGTGGTTTTTACTATTTCCCTTCAGTTACTGAATCATTCAAAACCAAAATTTGCCAAATCGGTCCAGCCGTTCTCGAGTTTTAACAAGACTAAGGAACAGCAATTGATTATTATATATACATATAGATAGATGCATTATTGCATCTGGTTTTTTAAATATCCTGCAATATATACTTGGTTCGACTGCGATAGTTTAAAGGAGGTAGGTTAATGAAATTATGATTATTTAAAGGCTATTTACCTAATTTTTGACAGAGTCCACAAACTCCAGAACCATGGAATGGTATATACGACGCTACAGTTGTTGACGAAAACAAAATTGCATGTCAGACGAACTTAAGTAATAATTATCAAATAATTGGTACCGAAGATTGTCTCTACCTAAACGTGTACTCACCAAAGTTGCCTGAAAATGAAGACCCGAGCACATTACCCGTTATGTTTTTCATACACGGAGGCGGTTTTGTTCACGGGAATGGCATTATCAAGGAAGAATTGGGTCCCGACTTTCTCATAGACAATGGTGTAGTTGTTGTCACAATTAATTACAGGCTCGGAATTTTTGGATTCCTCTGTCTTGATATTCCTGAAGCATCTGGTAATATGGGACTAAAAGATCAAGTACAAGCTCTGAGATGGGTACAAAATAACATCACTGAATTCGGTGGAGACATTAATAACGTCACCATTTTCGGAATGAGTGCTGGAGGTGCATCTGTTGACTACCTTATCCTATCTCCATTGGCTAAAGGCTTATTCCATCGGGCAATTCTACATTCAGGGTCGAGCTTAAACCATTGGTCTATTAATTACGAACCGAGAAGTTTAATTAAAAGTCTTTTACAAGAAGTTGGATACGCTGGTTCCATTAATGACGACATTGGAATCTACCGATATTTAGTTATGATGCCCACTAAACTTCTGATCAGAAAAAGTTTTGACGTTGCAAATAATTACACAAAAAACAGAGTTTACTTCGGTTTTGTGCCCACCATCGAAAAAGATTTTGGATCGGATGTATTTCTAACTGATATCCCATACAAACTATTTCGCGAAGGAAAGTTTAATCGTGTTCCAGTTATCAAAGGCTTTTGTGATAAAGAAGGTTACTTGATGAATATAATTCATCCAAAAACATTATTGGAAGTTGGAACACATAAAGAATTCACCAAACATTGGGCGTATGACCTCGATAAAGGTGACTTTTGTAATTATAATACAGCATTTCGTAAAGTTTACTCAGATATAGATCTTAACGAAGCTTCAGATAAAATAGGCGTAGACTTTTTCGGTGATTTTGACTTTAAGTCTGGGATATTAATAAGTGGCGACATGTTAGCGGAACTTTCAATACCGGTATATGTTTATCAATTCTCTTATAATGGGCAGATTAACTTCCTAAAAAGGATATTTGGTCTGAAGTGGAAAGGAGCAGGACATGTGGATGATATGACTTACATATTTAACCATACGATTTCCAAAGAAGCAAACAACAAAGACATTGCTGTGAGAAACCGACTAACTGAGATGTGGACAAATTTTGCTAAGACTGGGTAGGTATTCTTTTTTTTTAATGTTATGTAAGTGGCGATTAAGCATGCAGTTCACATTGATGTTATGTGATGACTGCAGTCTATAGACACTTACACAAAGATCAAGGTCAAAATGCAGATGCGTTACCACTCCTGAGGCCTAAGGTTATGCCTCTGTGCCGGAAATTACAGGGCCGTACCGTTCCGTTCAGGTGGTAATCACCTGAACGGAACACTACCATTTAGCTGCAAGTATATTAGGTAAAGCGGTGATGCCTACGCCCGCGAGCTCCGTCACTGGAGCTCTACCACCAGTAAAAAAATAATACAAATAAACAATTCATACAGCCTCATTGGATCTGCGTTAGTCCCAAAACTACGAATACGAATAAGTAGATATTTGGGAAAATCCTCAATCTTATTGTATTGGTGTAGTGTAATCGAATAACGTTTATTTAGGTACTAAATTACTACATAAGTACCTCTTTTAGATTTATTAATTAGTATATTATTATATTCTGTTGTTGCAGTGATCCCAACAGTAAAAAAACAGTAATTTCTGTACGGTGGCCTATGTACGAAAAAAATAAAAGGTTTTATATCAACTTCGATGAAGAATTTACGGTAAAAAGTGAGTATGAATTAGAAAAGATAAAAATATTCAGAAGTATATATGACAAATATCAAAAATAGCCTATACCTACGTTTTTTTTACTACCTACCATTTAATCTTTGAAGCACATTGAACATATATGTACACATAGAGGACCTAATGCCTCGTGGCATTCTCTCCCAGCCAACCATTGGGTATTAAAGATAGAGATCAATAAGGTACAGAAGATGAACGATTCATGAATTTGAAGAGTGGAATATCATGTAATAAGAAAATAAATATGTATAAGGACTAATCACCACATGTACCTATATAAGTACATAAACATAAAACATGTAACGAATCAAATATTAATGAAATAAAATTAAATATGTACACATACATAATCCATTTTTTTTTCTTATTTCAATTGTTTATTATTTTCTCTGATTTCAAACAAAAGCTTCCTTTGATCGATTAAGAGTTTGGCTTTTGGTCCTAATCTGTCTTGTGTTTACTATTCTGTCTCTATATGTAGTTTTTTGTTCAATTATTTTATTTCTTTTTCTATCCTATCGTACTTTTCCTGAACGGTCGTAAGTTCAAGGGGTTTACTCAGTCTTCAGGGGTTCTAGAAGATGGCTTGGTATGGGTAGTGTAATTGGTGGTTTTGCATTTTGTCAATGTCTTCTTGTTTTAATTGACTTACAACATAAGTAGTAGTAGAGTAGATGTAACTAAATATAGGTCTGTCTGGTGTTACAATGACAGACTCGACTAAGTTAAAAAGGCGATCGAGGTGGCCTACTAAGAGGTCGCGGATATATAGATAGGCTGACAGGCGGACGGCGGATAGTGATCAGCCGATGACCGGTAACCTTTGTGGCGCCATGGTTAACGAAGCGGCTAGGGAGAGGAGGTTCAGGGTGCTGGTACGTACGACCGTGTAGGTAGTGGGCCCCTGGGGATTGACCTTCACGACTCTACGCGGAAGCTTGAGAGGGGATTGGACACCTTCTCAAATCGTGGGGTGGCTTTGGATTTGTATGTAGGGCACAAGGAGCCTCTGATTGAAAAACTCGCCGCTTCCTTGCACCCTCTGTCATTAGCAAGGTGGCTTGCTTGTCCAGAGAATGCAGTTCGGCTCCGTATTAAATGAAACATAATAGATAAAACACATTTTTGTAATAGATATATTTATTAACTTTACCAAATATTTTACTAGCAAACATAAGTTAGTAAATACTCCAGTACGTACGTACTATATAGATATATTTAAGTTCGTAAACATTTTGTGACATGCCAGATTTTAATCTCAAATTATCATGGCTTTCCTTTTGGTCGTTATTTTAACAAACAACAATGCAACTGTTGAACAAGATTATATTAAAATGATTAAACACTTCACTTTTTCAGACACATTTTGTAAAACTACAATAATTAATAGCTAAAGATTCATTATAATGTAACCAAATAAGAAAATTGTTCGAAAATCGAATTGACTTGCTTCACACGTACCTACCTACTACTTAGTAGTTTAATGTTTTAAATTAAGCAGTTCTGTTATAGATTTGTAAAAGATACATTTATTTAACCTTACCCAATACTTTACACACAGCAAACATAAGTAAGTAAATACTCCAGTAAGCACCTATTAGGTCTATTTACCTAAGTTTGTAAAAAAATTGTGACGTTCCAAATTTAATCTCAAACTGTCATGCTTTGCCTTTTGTTCGCTATTACAACAAATTATCGATAATCTCATTTTCTCTTTCTAATATTGGTAGCACATACAGCACCGAGTATAAAATACCTGTAGCATAATACCATTAATAATAACTATATTCGTAAAACAAAATATTAACAGCTGCTCCATGAAGCTGAAAACAAAAAGCCCACTTTGGACTTACTTATACAAAAAAAAAACCATCCATATATTAATGTCTAACTGTACTAAAAAACATATCGCTTTATTATAGAAACATTATCCCTATCTTGTGGAGTGCATCGCTAAGTGTTGAATACAAACCTAAGTATGTAAATTCAAGTGGGTATAAATTTATAGGCAAATACCTACATTAAAGTTTAATGATGATATTATGTAATAATATTCGATCAATTACGAGTTATATTGTATAAAATAAAATACGCTTACACTCACAGCCCCACAGAAGGTATAAACCTGTGTCGTGGGTGCCGTTGTACACATACAACACATACACAAACACCCAGACCCGAAACAAATATCTGTAGGCCATACAAATATTTGTCCCGGTGCGGGGATCGAACCCGCGACCCATCGAATCAAACGGTCATCTCACACCGCTGGACTAACCGGGTCGTAGAAATGTAACTCTCATAATATTATCATCGCTTCAATTTTGGTTCCTTTTACGCAAACTAACAAAATTAACAAACACTCACACATTCAACATAGACAATGCTTGCATTCGATTGGTCGCGACAAGGTCATTTAGCCGAGCGGCAAGGGAACGCCTGACGCGCTGCGGTGTGTCCTTTTTAAGGTCCGCCCACGGCACAGATCACCCCCAACTTGGGGGTGATCTGTGCCCCAAGGTGTGTCTACTTACGTGGAACTATTTTTGTGGCTCAGTAACACTTCTTTACATTATTATTCGTAGACAAGAACTTATTTGAGCGTTAAAGTTAATAATAAATCTCAGACAGTACAGTACCTTTTGGTACTGTTGATATAACCTAAGTTACTGTACCTGCGTAGACCCCCATAAGTCTAATACTTTTTTTTAATATATTTCATTAAATAATCAGAATGAGACTTCAAGTCTTGTTGACACAATTTACACTATCCCTGTTTTCCACGAAAATACATTACTGTTCTCTAAGAACTCAACAAAATTATAGTTTCTAATAATTTATATAATAATAATATTGTAGGGGTCGACAGGGGGCAACACCACCCCCTGTCGACCATCGGGTTGGCTGTTTGGGGGGCCCACCAAGGAGAGGCGAGTCACCACCTGCCTAAAGTAGGATTCCATAATGTGAGATGTTGAATATAGGCAGGTACCGGATCTCACTCCATAGGCCCAGCCAGCTAGTCCCCCCAGTTCACCCATATAGCCCAAAGTTTGGCGAATCACTTATCATTACAATAGTCCCATTATATTCTGCGGGGTCTGTCTGTGCCTGTATTAACTATTGATGCAGTCAGAGAGAGGTCCCGCCGAATATAACCCATTACAAAGTAGATCAAAATTCTCGAAAGGGCCTATACGTGTTGGACCCCCCATGTCCCCGCGCAAGCCTGACAAAGGTCCGGGGTTCAAATTGGACCCCGTGCTGACGAGAGACGTATTGTACTTGTATGTACAAGAAAATAAAAATAAATTTAAAGCCTTTTGGGCAAGTATAAAGAACTAAACATCAATAAAATATTAGCACTCAAATAATTAGTTACTCAATTGAATATTTTGTTTTGTTTCTATTCAATTTTATAATCACACATTTAGGATTCGAATTTAATTGAAGTATATTATAATATCTAAATGTTATTCCAATCCAAATTATTAATAATAAAGTATAATAATCATATTGCGAGAAAATAATATGAGTAATTTACTAAGCAAGGGCACTGAACATCATAAATGTAGAGACAACAATAACAACAACATAGTACAGAGAAATAAAAAAGTTACAATTTCATAAATAATTTTGTAAATTCATAAGATTAATAGAAATGTAAATATTGTTGCCTTCATTTCAAACAATGTATATAGTCAAGGGTTATAGTATTTCTCGTAAAATTCTTCAAATAGCTTCATTCTGTTTGGTAAGAGTTCATATTTCATTGTGAGCTTGTCATCAATTACGAGATAGGCCAATCCTGTGTCAGCTATAGGCTCCCATGTTGTTGTTATTATATTATCTGTCTTAGGTGTTGGATCTCTGAAAAGTTACAAATATACATTTTAATTGAGCACTTTAATAATAATGTTACAATGTTTGTAATCTATAATTATCTATTGACGATGCATGATGAATGTAGATGAAGCATGAGAGGTGTGTGCAGATATCCTCGAACCAGTATTAGATCTGCTGGTATCTGGTATTGTGTAATTAATTCAGCACTAAGCTATTGAGGTGGTCAATAACCTAATGCACCAAACAAGTTTTGATTTTTCTTGATGGCTGACAGGCAATCCTACAGTTCACATTAATAGTAAGCGAATGACAAAAAATTAGAGTGGGTGGACACTAATGTAGATTAGTCCTGCACATTACTATTTATCAGCAAATCCTTGACTTGGATTTGATATGGTTATACCAGCAGTAATCTACAGCAACAGAGGTTGTGGATGTAGGCACCACCATATTACCTTATCTACTTGCCACTAACTGGTAATGTTAAGTTATCACACCGATAAGGTGGTAATGCACGGTCCTGTAATTTCCGGAATTGAGACATAAGAGCTAAGGACTGAGGAGTGGCAGCAACATATCTACATTGAAATCTATGATTTTAATGTAGTTGTTCATAGTATTACTTACAATAAACTTATTTGCCACGACATGACATAAAAAAATTGTCTGAACCAGGATATCTGGCACTCTACACTCTCTGCCTACCCCGTTAGGGACCTGGCGTGAAGATACATACATACATACATGACATAAAAAAATTGTTGTAATGTGGTAGTGGCTGTGGTTAAGTTCTCAACATCAATCAAGTGGTGGTTTAGTTATCAATTGAATTCTTACCCATATTTAGCAAAGTTGGTCCACATAAGACACATCCTCTCCCTCACTAGCTTATCAGTGTCTGATAGATCTCTAGTTAATATATCACTTCTAACAAGATAGCCTCCATCATCCCCATGGCAAGCACCTGGGCGATCAATATTATACTTCTTTTTTAAATAATTTTGACTTCCATCGTAAGCAAACTCATAGAAATATACCGGCGAATTATGCTTTGATATAAATTTTGTAGCAACATAAGCACCACCAAGGAAATCAACATCTGTGAAAAAATCTATTGCAAATCCATCCGGCTCCGTCCATTTACTGTCACCTTCCAAATAAATGGATTTCAGTTTCAATGCAATATCAGCTTTTTCTGTATCGTCAATTTTAAATGGTAAATGTGATATGATATCTTTGCTTTTTGTCACTTTCTCCAAAATAGAAGCTCCGTGTGACACCATTAGTAAACCTTCATCTGTGCAAAAACCAGCCATGAAAGGAACTTTAGTAAATTCACCCTTTTTCAGCATCTCATATGTGGATTTATTGATAAAAGGTTCCCAGTCTCCATTGTTTTCAACAGTAGGGACAAATCCAAAATGTATGCCTCCCCTCCACTTATCCGAAGCCAATACTATCATAGACATTGTAACTAACTCTGTTGTTGATAAACTTTTTAAATACTTCAATAGTTCTTTCTCATCCGTGATTATTTTATTTTTAATTACTGGTATCATAGCAGCCAGTTCTTTTACTTTACTGTTCTGAGCCCAAGGTAACAGTGATGAGCCAGACTGAGCAATAGCTTTATGAAACATGCCTTTAGCCATTGGGGACATCATTAAATACTCCACAGATGCACCGCCGGCACTGATACCGAAAATAGTAACATTATTTGCATCACCTCCAAATTTACTAATATTTTGTTGGATCCATTTCAGAGCTTGCACTTGGTCTCGCAATCCCATGTTACCTGGAGCTTCTTTGCAATCCAAAGATAGGAATCCAAGGATTCCCAGTCGGTAATTAAGACTAACTACAATAACACCTTTATCAATAAGATAATCAGGGCCATGAGTACTGTCATCAGTTCCGTGTCCAAATATAAAACCACCACCATGGAAGAACACCATGACTGGCAGTTGTGGTGATGATTCGGACGGTAGACTTGGAGTATAGACATTCAAGTACAAGCAATCTTCATCTCCAACAACAGATTTTGTATCCTTGTCCATTTGAGCACAAATATTGCAATCTTTAGTTGCATCGCGAACTCCTTCCCAAGGATCTGGTGACACTGGTACCTATAAGAAAAATAATTTTTTTTGCAGCAATCATTCTATTTAGTTACTTAACTTATATGTCAATGTTAAGTACTTTGTTAATGCTGAGATAAAAATTGTATTTGACCATTAATTTAATGTTTTGAAAAGATTTTTTTTTACCGGTTATTAAAAACAATTATTGTAGTACAACCAAATCAGGATTTACATCATAATTCCTGGTACTAATTATTAGAAAAGGATAGACAAAAGAACATTCTGGACTCTTGCTAATTAAATCTATAAGTAGGAATCATAATAACTTACAGCAAATCTCAGTTCACCAACAGGTGGTTTTGCATATGGAACGCCTCTAAAAATATAAAATTCTTTGCCAGACAAAGTTTTGTTCACTTTTCCTTTTAATTTGCCCTCGTTAACCTCCACTACAAGGTTCTCCATGTTATCCTATTATCCTATCAAGTATCTATGAAAATTATAGACGAACTCCTTGCGATAAATTAAATTCTTTTCGTGGAAACACTTAAATAGCTGTTATAAATTTTATACGCTTACGTCTTATATAAGACAACCATGAGGTCAGGAGAGGAGATCAAATAGAAAGGCTAATTAAGTATTAAATTAACAAAAAATAAATAGCCCGCCCGAGCACTCGGCATTCGGCACGTCAACTTCAAAAGCAAAAAAAAAAAACTAACTGTCAATGTCAAATGTCAAACGAGTCTCGACACAGCCAACAACAAAAATCTGAAAACTGCGTTCATAATTATTTATTTATTTTTATCAGTCTTACTTATATATACAATATGATGTTATGCAGCAATGATTTACAATGAAACTTTTGATAAATATGGAGTCAAAGACAATAAATACTATATGAAGACCGGTCAAACTATGGTATAAGTATTGTTATCCCCGTGAGACCAACTGAATTACTAAGTTTTTATATACATACATTATGTAGGATTTATTTGTGAACTATATACACGACTAGTCCACTGTGATTTTAACTATTGATGACGCGAGCGAGTGGACCCAGCCAAAAATAAACGAATAGGTAACCTTTATCTCTGATACACCTAACACCGGTACATCTTATAGCCTCATGTACTAACTGACCCGGCAAACGTCTGGTTCTGGCATAAATGTTGTAGCCATTGTCGCACAAAAACAAAAAAACAGGCGCGTACCAACCATCATCGGTGTGAACAACGCGTTTCAATTAAATATATTTATATGCGCGCTATTTCTCGCGACAACTTCTAAAATATTAATTTTAATTATATGTATGATACTAAAAGGACTTATGTAAAATAATGTGCATGATATATTATTATTTTAATATATTCTAGAGTAACAAAAGCATTTAATTTCATTCTGTATTGGTCTTAGCTTTCCAATTACCGCATTGTAAGCTACCCTTTTTTTTAAAATTTTATATACTAGCGACCCGCTCCGGCTTTGCACGGGTAGCATTTAGTTTATTGTAGCTACCCGACTCCTTTGTCAAAAACCGTGATATCTCGGTAAATTTAAGTACGTTATTCATAAAATTATAGATAAGAACCTTGCTCAGAAAGCCCTCTTTCCGACATTTTAAACAGGAATAAAATCCGTTCACAAACCGAGCTATAGTCAGAGAAAATAGGGGTACTTTATAATATGTAGTATTATGTAGTGATAAAATGGATGTAAGCTATTCCTAAAAACAGATATATATATATATATATATATATATATATATATGCCGTCGTGGACTTTTTGTAGATCTACCAAAGAAAATCTTCCACCATACATTGTTTTGTTAAATCCCTCATGAATCGCTCTATCTATTGGTGAAAAGAACATGAAACTCCGCGCAGAAGTCTTTGAGCTTATCGCGAACAGACAAACAGACAGACGATGCGGTGACGGACGATGAGTTAAATATATAAAATGAATCTACGAAATGTTTGTACGCGCATAACTTCCAAACGACTGAACCAAATTCGATAAATATTACTTAATTCTTCTTTTATGTGTTCGTCATTGTCAGGAGAAAGTTTAGTAAAAAATATAAAAAAAATGCTAATATTAAAAAAAATCCGATGGCGGCACGATGTTTGCGCGGTCAACTAGTAGGTAATACTTCTCTCTACCACTTATATGCAGACGACCTGCAGCTTTATACACAATCTGGTTTTGACGGCTTACATGAAGCCATACAAAATATGAACTGTAACCTCACCAAAATTTCTAACTGGAGTAAAGCGTATGGTCTTCATGTTAATCCAGTTAAAAGTCAAGCTATAATTCTTGGTAGCTCTCGGTTGATATGCAAAATTGATTTTAATAAACTTCCTCCTATATTGCTTGATGGGTCTGTAATTAATTATTGCAAAACTGTTAAAAATCTGGGTGTTACTATGGATAGTTGTATGACTTGGGCTCCGCAGGTTAGTGAGGTGAGTAGGAAGATGTTTGCTGCAGTTGGCTCTTTAAGGAGATTGCATAATTTCTTACCAATTGCCACTAAGATTACACTTGCTCGATCAATCCTATTTCCTATCTTAGATTATGCTGACATATGCTATCTTGATTTAACTCAAACGCAGCTAAATAAACTTGAGCGTCTACAAAATCTCTGTATAAGGTTCGTATTTGGTTTACGCAAATACGACCATGTCTCCGAATTTCGCGTCCAACTCAAGTGGCTGCCCATCCGCCTTCGCAGGAATACTCATATTCTTTCACTTCTTTACTGTGTACTATTCTATCCCCACTATCCTCTTTATCTCAAAGAACGTTTCCACTACCTTAGTCTCTCTAACTCCCACT
The DNA here is from genome assembly GCA_036365455.1 of Macrosoma leucophasiata. NCBI lineage: Eukaryota > Metazoa > Arthropoda > Insecta > Lepidoptera > Hedylidae > Macrosoma > Macrosoma leucophasiata. Next base: position 14,285,204 of record JAWQUS010000024.1, read on the forward strand.
TTCTACGTTCCTCTAATAATCTTCAACTCCTGACTCCATCACATACCTCTTCCTTTTACTCTAACTCTTTTTCTAATGTAGCTGTCCGTCTATGGAATGGGTTACCCAATAATATTCGGCAGCTGCAAACTCTTGAAACCTTTAAGAAATATCTGTTTGAATTTTACCTTTCCTCACAACAATAGTCTTTTTTTCTTGTTATCGTTTCATTATGTTATTATTTTTTCTCATTTCTCCATTCAATTAACATGCATACGTACGTATTAATGTGTATATATACCTGATTATATATTTAAATAAAAGTATATATTTATATATATTTTATACTTATGTATTATATTTCTCTTTTAGAATTACTATTCATTTATTTACTTATTCCCCGTACACCCCCATCTTATTTACACAATTCATTTCCTCCACCTGGTTGTCTGGAAGAGATCGCTTTTAGCGATAAGACCGCCAATTGTGCAAAATGTTTTATGTATCGTGAATGTCCTAATTGTTTGGTGTACAATAAAGAGTTTTATTATTATTATTCCACTTATTTATTGACTTAACTTATTTTATAATTTTTTACATATATATGTATAAAAAAAAAAAAAACAACAAATATATATATAAAAAATTAAAAAATAGTGTGCCGCCGGCAGCGAGAGCAGGGTCCAAGCTGCCGGTGGTTAGGGACACAGAGACAGGAACCTCCTCACTATGCGTGCCGTGCCGAGGAGTACTGCTTTCTGTATCAGACCCTTGATCCATCCACCTAGCGAGAGCCTCTTGAGATGTTGGTCGAGGCTCTTCGCTATCAGCCCGTTCACCGATACGACTATCGGCACAATGATGGCCGAATCCACATCCCACATGGCGACAACCTCTTATTATTATGTCTCTCGTCAGCACGGGTTCCAATTTGAACCCCGGACCTTTGTCAGGCTTGCGCGGGGACATGGGGGGTCCAACACGTAGAGGCCCTTTCGAGAATTTTGATCTACTTTGTAATGGGTTATATTCGGCGGGACCTCTCTCTGGCTGCATCAATAGTTAATACAGACACAGACAGACCCCGCAAAATATAATGGGACTATTGTAATGAAAATGACTTGCCAAACTTTGGGCTATGTGGGTGAACTGGGGGGACTAGATGGCTGGGCCTATGGAGTGAGATCCGGCACCTGCCTATATTCAACATCTCACATTATCGAATCCTACTTTAGGCAGGTGGTGACTCGCCTCTCCTTGGTGGGCCCCCCAAATAGCCAACCCGATGGTCGACGGGGGGCAACACTGTTGAGAGAGGCTGGGGGTGTCGAGAGGTGTGGCCCCGGTTTCACCATCACGAGCGAGTAATCTCGAGCTCGGAGGCGGCTCGGCTTATTATTATTATTATTAATAGGTATAGGTACCTAATATGAGAGTGAAAGCTAACTACGTTTTTAACAACAATGTTGTAGAAAATATTAAATTACCGGATACGGATAGATGACCTATAAATACCTATTCAAAACCGAATATGCCACATGCCACATAGGTAGTATAGGTAAATCCGGTTTGGAATCTTAAAAAGATATCATATTTCATTATTTTAATAGTGTTTTAATATCACTGATAAGCTGATTGAAGGGATAATAATTATGGCCACTCGTGAACAGGTAAGTAGGTACAGTTCAGCTAACATCTACCGGATGAACATCTGTGTGGCACGACTTGAAGTTTTTATTGACATGAAACCGCATAACTTGGTAACTTGGCTCGGTGACATCGAGATCTACTTGTCCTTCTTGTTTGTTGTATATCTGCAATCTTCATGTAGACTGACTTCATAGTAGAAAAAAAGTTGAAAGACGTGTTCCATTACATAGATTTTTTTCATAAAATTAACTTTCGTCTCGTATTTCACCGGCTTAGGGGATGAATTTCGAAAAATCCTGTCTCGTTCCATGCTTTTAACTGTAAAGCTGTTTTTCTAGATCGAGATAACTATAGCTAACAGCTTTGTTGATAGCTCAGTCAGTGAGTGAGGACTTTTTTTAGGATAGGAAAATCCCGCGCAAATTGTCTGGGCAATGCTACCAATATCACTGCCAGTTATCCTATTAAGAATTTTCATTTTTTATGGAGCTCACCAATCTGTCACTATGTTTTTGACTTAAACGTAAATTATAATAAATTAGCGCTTCCACCCAGAAATGTTGGATCGAATTCCGTGGTGTTTCCACAATATAATTAGAGCGCTTCACTTGATTCAAATCCCAGTGCGGTGAGATAGCCGGATGCGCACCTGTGCGCTTGCGCAGTGCGTTCGCTCGTGAGAACCGACCACGATCTCTTTGGTCTCATCCAGACATGCCAACAAAAATATACACCTGCATCACAAAAACTACGCCATTCTAAATTCAAACACGATCACCATAGAGCTTCATTCAATATTTTTATTAGCAAATAACGTTGTCTGTACATTTAAGGCTATACAAAGTGTTGTGCTGTGTTTGTTGTGTTATTTTGTACGCTTTGAACATCCGCGTAAGACTATTATCGCAACTTTTTACTGTATGTTGTAACCACGTTTGATGTGGGACTACTACCAGAGAATATGTTATAATTGCTACTACTCTCAACAACATGGTTAATTATTATCTGCCTTTTGCATTGTTTTATAGTTAGGTACTTAAATAAGCTTGTGAAAAGAGCCTTTTTGCAAGCTTAGTTTGTTTCCTTTTGTTTTGTCCTGACTTTATTTCTGTTCGGTATTGAACATAAGAGATTGGATAGAATAAAAGAAGGCGACTAACACAATAGTTCACTTTAATTATATAATAATAATAATGGCAACCCATTATACGTCCCACTGCTGGGCACGAGTCTCTCCCCTTTTTTTTGGGGGGAGGCCTGGAGCTTACTCCACCACGCTGCTCCAATGCGGATTGGTGGAGGTGGGTTTAATTAATTTTACAATTTTAATGTTTTAAGGTCGGTGAGCTATCGGCAAGTGGGGTGTAGAAAAGTTTTAGTATAGGTGGTACCCTACCACCTAGTTTAGTACGATTAGTTTTCTCTCCGCTGCCCCCGCAGTCCTCTCAGACACCGTCGGTGCTGCGGTTGAAGCTCCGACAATTTCCTCTAGTCAATTTTTATTTTAATTGATTACTATCGGAAATATTCTCTCTAGTAGGCACCTTGTCTTACTTCCGTATCCGTACTTACGTACACGTTTCCAGGTAAAAGCAATAAGGTCACCTAGTTACCGTTCTCTAAAAACTGAAAATGATGGCCACTCTACACCCGCACACGTGAGATGTTTGCAAAATTCGGTTCCTTGGCTGGCCGTGTGAACCCGATCATTGTATGGTCTTTTTACCATTTTCCAAAAAGTTTTTTGGTATCCATTCAATTTGCTTTATAAATGAATAATGCGTTATCATCATCATGCCTTTGTTTTGTGAATTAGGTATGTTCAATTGAAATTACTAAAGGATGAGCCAGCCAACACATCCTTTGTCCCAAAAGCAAACACAATTATAGAGCTTAGACATTGCGATCCCCATGTAGTACATAGGGTAGATTATGATTAGTGAAAATATGGACAGACATGGTGACTAATCAATCAAGCAAGCCTTTCTTTTACTTCGAGGGAGGAAAACTATGACATAAAAAATGTTTACTAACAGCCTCTCTAGTATAGCTTTAATGTACGGACCTGTAATATCCGGCACAGGGGCACAACAACTTAGATCTCAGAACAGGCAACGCATCTACATTGAAATCTTTGGTTTTTATTTTATGCATGTGTAAAGGCTTACAGTATCACTTACCATTACCTAAGAATATGTAATAATACTACGTATAGAATGGACACTTCGACGTCCCACCCGATTTCCCCGCATCACACAACCAAATACCAACCCTCCCCTCTCATGGGCGACGGTTGGTATTTTGTACGTGCTACGCACACAGGTGCGCGTGTAAATATACGTCACTGATTGATGTCTGTGTAATAGAGACCAAATTAAGCGTTTGTATGGAATTTTGGCGGAGTGTCCGCGGTGTGCCATTACTATCAGTGCATAGAGCAACACGGGCCACCGGCCACGGCGGACCGACCGCGGCCGGTGGTCCTATCAGTCCTGACCTATCAGTGTGAACTAGGCTGTATGCTTTGAAAACCTCAGATGAACTGTGCTACCAAGGAAAAGTATCCAGTTTTATTATGTCACAAAGTGGCAAACAAGCATACAGTTTACATCAATGGTAAGTAAAGGTTTGATTCGGAACTCCACTGCACGCTACAGTGCTGTCGCAGCACTACTATATATATATGTATAGTAGTGTACTATATATATAGCTACTACTATATACTGTGGACTGCAGCTAAACATCTTCATAAAACCAGAAATTCCAATGTAGATGTTTTGTCACTCCTGAGGCCTAGGATATTATGATTATGCCTCTGTGTCGGATATTATATGACCGGAAGATGATATTACTGAGCACTACCATTTAGCGGAATTTAGATTAGGTAAGTAGAAATACTCCATTTCAGCTTGAAAAACATGCATTGGAAGCATTAGCTTTTTCTGTGCTTGCTGAGAAATTTTAGATTATGCCAGTAGCTAGTGGCTTGTAGCCTGTCAGTATGTAGCTTAAAGCTAGTTTCATGTGGGTATCCCCGGGAAGGACACAATCTACGAGCTACGAAATCTACGAAAGCTTAGGATACCTACTGCTTGCGGACTGTTGTTTCAGTTCTTACAGGGGCCAGTGGTGGGAAAGGGATGATTTAAAATAGAGCAAAATTGAAATAGAGCCTTGGACCTTGTCTTGGGCATTCAAGAAGGAGTGATTCTTGGTACAAACAAATATTTTTGAAATGATGACATTGATACTGTTTCGTCTGAATTTTTGTTTTTCGTATTTGATTTTGGGGGACGGTGGTCATGAGTTCATGACCCCTACGACTCCCTTCTTCGTAGGACCGTAATTGCCAAGGTGGCCAAAGACTCCCTGAAAGATCCAGCCATTTGTGGGTATGGCAAAATTCCTCTGAACGAGAGCTTAAGCCGAGAAATCGTGAGTTCAATAACAGAAAAACATGTGTAGGTAGGCCATTCCGTACAGATGTTAATGTTTGTTTCTGGACTGGGTATCAATGCGTATGCTTAGTGAGTGAGACATAGCTTGAGCCAGGAGGAAGGTGTACAAGTCTAAAGTGGGCCTATTAACACTGTTCAATTTTATTTTAAATATTATGAACACGAAACATACTTGTACAAATAGGTAGACATAATGCCGCACGCATTGCCCTATAAAAATGAAATCATTGTTATTTAAGTGTCAATTATGTATTCAAAAGCTGCGTGAACAATGGCGAATGGGCTTTCAAGTGGCCGCACGATTGGAGGCGACCATAAATCGCGATGAGCAAGCATTGGCTTTGTGTGAGTTGACATTACTGCGACCAAGGAGTAAGGGGACTATTTCCAAAAATTAAAAAATGTGTTAGTGTACACTATTGGAACTATTTACCTGATAATGCCCAATATGCCGCGTGGCGCGTCGACCCACTCTATTAAGTGTGAAATTCACAGACCGCACTACACTACAACTTTACTTTGAGCAAAGTATACTTCACGTAATGTACAAAAACTCTTTCAATACTTCAAAAACAGTTGTACTTAATAAGACCTCCACCGTTATACACGTTAGGTAGAGGAAGAGATAAAGAAATAAAACATTCCTTTATCCCTCCTGATTCTTTTCGTCTTTGACAGCAGAATAGTTTTCATAATATAAAACCGTGAAAATGGTCTTTCACTTTTTGCTACATGCATTGGGATTGGGAAGGAGTCTTTTCGAAAAAATGTGTTGCATGCACGTACCTATCTACTTAAATCTACTAATGGACAAATAGGTTTTCAATTTATTAATTAGGGTGCACGATTTTCAATTTTTTTAAGACTTTGATGATTTAACCACAGTATTAACACGTTCGTTTTCTTTAGATTGTGATTTAACTTTGATAGTTTAAAAAGAGGTTATATATAGTTTAAATAGAGGAGATAGTTTAGGAAGCGAGAGATAAGTATGCAGGAAAGAGCATGAAAGTAAATTAAACGCGGTCGAGATGAGATCTTTGCGCAAGATCTACGTTGTATCGCTCACCGATCGCGTTCGTAATGAAGATGTAAGAAATAGGCCTTGTGTGAATGATAGTATCGGTGTAAAAATGAAAAAAGGCATGTTCCGATGGTTCGGACCATCGGTCGAAAGAATGTCGAATGAGCGAATGACTAAACAGATATACCTACAATGCGAATGTGGATGATTGCAGAGGCCCAGGAAGACCAAGACTGACCTAACTTGACCAAATAGCTCGAGTTCTGTCTGATGGTGGGGTCAAAAGTCTTAGGAATCGGCGTGCGTGTATGAAGAGAATGATGAAGGTAGATGAGGCACGGGAGGTGTGACAGTACCCTAATATCTGGCGCTCCACACTCTCTGCCTACCCCGTTAGGGATCTGGCGTGTAGATACATACATATATGTAATAATATTAACATACCAAGTAAAGAATATAGGTAATATGTATCACTCCCCTATTTTCTCTGTCTGTATGTAGGTATGCGGCATGCAGACAGTATGCGCTAATCTCGGGAAGTTGTGAACGATTTTTTTTCTTCTTTTAAATATTGGAAAGAGAGTTTTCTGAGCAGGGTTTAGGTACCTACATCTATAGATAATAAACGCTACCCGTGCGAAGCCGAGGCGGGTCGCTAGTTACTATATTAAACTTGCATGAGTCTATTTTTTTCTTTTTATTCAGAATATGGAGTCCACGAGACTCCACCTCACATTAAATTTAGCGTAGGTAAGTTTTAGTCACTATGACAGTAAATTAAGATAGAATCTAAAGTGGTTTTTGTAAGTAGACCCCCAGACAGAGGCTTGAGCGTGAGTCGACCATACCTGAGTGTGTGGGTGAGTGGTGCGCGCGCGCAGGTGTGCCCGAGACTGGCCGGCGCCGGCGCGCATACCGACAGCGGTCACGGCGCCTTGTACTTGATGATTACGGACACGATCACACGACTCATACCCAATGACTAGTAGGTAAGGTACCTACTAGTCCTATGACGGTGTCCTGGCAGTGATTTCATTGCACCTGATTGATTTCCCACACGAAACAAAGACGAATGACCTATCACAAGTTAATGGTTAGGTAATTATATTATCATCGAACAACTTAATTACATATTCTAGTAGAGTACGTAGACTGCATCATGCATGTCCCCATCCCCATGCATGTCTGCATCTAATCTACAAATAAAATTAATCCCCCAACGTACCTAGATGACGCTACTATCTACGTTGCCTCGCTTGCCCCTATAGTATTTATCGCAATTTTATTACAATTAGTATATAATTGCGATAAATTTAAAGTCTTGTTTACAACATTAACATTAAGCCGGTAAGTGATTTGTGTAGTTTTGGAGCAAGAGGCAAGTAAAAAAGCAGCATCGTATGTTTTACATATATTTTATTTACACAGTCACAACCAACGCCATCTATTAGCAGTCAGTCTATAATACAAAAGTCATCTAAACAAAATAATTCCTGCAATAAAAATGAGTAGCATTAATAGGTACCTATGTAATTTCAAGAGAAATTATTTAAGCGCATACCTACATATTATTCGAATTAAATTTCTAACTTAGATGCGATAACAGTAAGTAAATACAAAATCTATTTATTTTTTCGCTAGCCAGCGATTTTTCCAGGCAGTCAACTATTTACAGTGCTCATCAAGAAATAATGCACATCGAGCCTATGAAAGTTGGAGGCATAGAGAAACCAAAACTGCAAACATTTAATTACTTATTTCGTAAGTAGGTATGTCACTACACAAACAAAATAACAGAGGTAAATAATTAAGAACACGAAAGGATAAAAAGTCACATAAGTGTAGAGAAATATCTAGAAAAAGTCTTAAAGTAGGTAGGTACCTAATTAATTTAGGTGAACAAAATTTATGAGATTTATTAGGATAATTTTTAATATCAAGACTATTTAATTAAATCTTAAAAATTTTATTGCCACAAACTGACATCTATCATCTGTAACATACATTAGAATTGAAATTCGTTCAGTTATGCTATTGGACACAAGATGTCACTATATTCACAAATTTCACAAAGTATATTTATTTTATTTATCTAAAATCTTTGTTTGTTTCGCAGACGCATGTTTAGTTAATTAGTTTGATTCAAGAACATTTTAACTTCTAACTAATAAGTATAAAAAAATAATCATGTAACATTTGTTTATGGTTTTACATTTTAACTAGCAACATCGCAAACACATGGACTTCGGCCAAGTTCGTTCGTTGGGAACAAAACGCCGGTTTTTGTCTGAATGTTCTAGATTGCTAGATCATAAATTTTCAGACATTTACGTGAACGTGCTTGCATTTGTTTCTGATCAACCAAATAGTACCTGAGAAAATGGCAAACGCTATGAAACGACTAATCCCCTTGCTGGATCGAGTCCTTATCAAGAGGGCTGAAGCGGTCACGAAAACTGCGGGTGGTATAGTTATCCCAGAGAAGGCCCAGTCCAAGGTGTTGCATGGAGAAGTAGTTGCCGTAGGACCCGGCGCCAGAAAGGACAACGGTGACTTCATTCCAGTGCAAGTGAAAATCGGTGACAAGGTACTCTTACCAGAATACGGCGGTACCAAAGTGAACCTTGACAACGACGAGAAAGAGTACCACTTATTCAGAGAATCTGATATTCTTGCAAAGATCGAAAATTAATTTAGTGTTTACAAATTTAGTTTTAATTTGCGCGGTTTCGAATTATGTTAGTCATTAGAAGTTGGTAGTGTATGAACATGATGTGATTGTGTAATATGTTCAATTCTGTGGAACATGATGTTATCTCTGCATTTATTATAACATTGTTATTATAAAATAATGTGTATTACTTGTTTCCTTAGTCCTCATAGCCTATCGAATTGATAACATTCAGACATGAAAATACTTCTAACCTTTCTAGAAACATAACCTCATATTAGTGATTCTTTAATGTAAGAGATTGTTGTACCTATCAAATGAGTATTTTAAAAGAAAACACAGTTTCTATGAATTATTTTTTTACAAATTTATTATTATACAACCAAAAGTTATTAATGCAAATCACAGTAAATTTGAAACATACAATTTTATTAACTCAGACATACATATACCTATAATTCGTATTCAAATGGCAAGTACTAACTAATGAAAGTATCAGACATTGTAATTACCAGAATGCTTGAAATGCAAACAGTTCTGAATAAACCTAAATCAACATAAGTGCATCAATATTGCCTTGCTATCAAAAGCCAAATGTATATAATCTTTATATATCTTACAAATATCCCTAATAAAGATTTAAACTATATAAAGACGTTAGAAGAAATTATACAATATTTTTAAACAGTAGATTATTTTTCAAATACTTGCATAACAATATTAAACAATTGCAAGCAAGTACAACTTTCAAAACCATGTTTCTTGTAGAATACTGAAGATAAAATAAAACTTGCAGTTACTGTTAGATATCTTCACTATGAGTCCCTTATGGTATAGGCAGAAAATGTAAATTGCCCAAAGATAGTAAAGTAAAGTAAAATATCTACACAATGTACTTATGTATCTTCACTCGAGTCCCTTGCGGGGTAGTAAGATTATATTGAAAAAATAGTTTGCTACATAGCAGGAGTAATTTTTGTTGAAAGTAATGTGATAGTAGTTGTTATTGCATGTCTGCTTGCTAACATAATTGTAATAAGTGCCATTTTAAGTTATTATCAGACATACAAACTGAGTTCACAACTTATGCTATTTAACTACGGATGAGATAGACAGACCGCACTTACCGCACTACAATTTTACTTTGAGCAAAGTGTCCTTAGAACGGTCAAAACTGATACTGTACTGACAGTTAGTTCTAAGCATACTGCTCAAAGTAAAGTCATAGTGCGGTCTGTGAATCTTACACTTATATAGAATATTACACTGCAGGTCAAGTATAATTAAGTACAAATTGTAATACCTACCTACTAAAAGCTAAAGCTGTCACTACTACAATCATTCTCACAGAACGCAAAGCAGTCTTAGAACTATATCCAAACTTAAAAATATAAAGTTACAATTATATTTAGGTACATAATAATGGCGAACAAGCATATTATAAACTATGTCACTATTGTAAAGATATGGCAGTACGTCTGACTGCAGCAGATAAAGCAGGGTTTGGATCTGGTGGTTCAGTGAGCAACTGAACTGACGTCCAGCATCCATCCTCATTGGACTGACGTAATGCCTCCATTGTTGCTTGTACTCTCTGGCCATCTTCAAATGTTGCTGCTGACTTCACTGGCTCCTTTATCCAATCCATTTGCTCTTTGACTGGTAAAAAAGCCTCCTTTAACGCACTTATCATCTTACACAGTCCTTTTATATATGGCTTTGGAATAACACTAGATGCACAACTTAAGTCTTCAATATCTACATAGATAACTTCTTCTTTGTCATGTCTTTTACCATTATCATCTTCTGATATATTCCTTGACTGAGCTTTATGTAGTTTTCCATGTAGGTCTCCACCCTTAACAACCAAATATCCCTTTTTACTGCAAACATATATTTCCTGATTGAAGCACGGTCCGGGCAAATGATTATTTAGAGTAGCTGTTACAAGCAGTCCTTTATCCATTTGCAGTTGAAATGTACAAAAGTCAGGTGCCGTTATTTTTCTTATACCATTCACTTTTTCTGTCTCTTCAACAAATGTTCTCAAAACTCCATGCACTTTAACAACTTTCTGACCACTTAAATATGAGACTAGGTCTATGACGTGACTTCCAACTAATGTCAATGTGCCTCCTCCCATGGTGTCATCACACAACCAATTGTATTTGTCACTCAACAGTGGCCCCATTTGTACTCGTACATCTATCAGAGTTAGTTCATTAGGATTCCCCAAGTAACCATCGAGTATACTCTTTCGCATGTGACAAAACGCTGGTAAGAATCTTAGCGAGTGGTTGATAATGGATATTAGTGTGGGATAGTATTGTGCAGCTCTCACCATTTTAAGTGCCTCTGCTTGACATAAACCAGCCGGTTTATCACAGACTACATGCTTGCCTATTCCTAATGCCTTTACAGATATCTGAGCGTGAAGGTTGGGTGCGCACACGATAAATACCAAACTAACATTCTTTTTCAACAAGACATCATCTATTTTGTTGGTGAAAAAGGGTATTTTTAGCTCCTTAGCCGCGTTTTCGGCTTCTTGTATAGTCACTCCCCATATCGCTTCAACCGAGAAACCCTTTTCTCTAAGGAATGGCACCAAAACTTTAGCTATCGAACCTGTTCCGAACACACCAATTCCGGGCAACATCTTGGTATTACGTCTTTCTAGTTAATTGTTACATTTGTACGTAAGTAAAACTAATAAACACGGATGCAATTAAATTTAAATTTATTTCGTTTGATCGCGAGATGTAATAATAATAAAACAATTTAGGCCACTTGATAAGTCAAATCAGAATCAGCCGCAAAGCAAAGCAAAAGCAAATCAAAATGCAAATAGAGATGTCACTGTCAGTGTCAACTGTCAATCTGGCATGGCATCAATTGGTTGTGTTCAGGCGAATTAAATTGGCCACCGCCTACGGGTAGTAAAGGGTTTTATTATGGGTCTATTCAACCAGAGATCCCCATCAAGCCGTGGTTTTTTAAATTCAAGTTCCCCAAACATGTAACCTCAGTGGTGTGCCGCCTCCGATTTGGTCACTGTTGTTCTCCAATATTCTTACACAAGCTCAGGATCAGGGACTCATCCATCTGCGAATGTGGTCTGGACGATGGGGACGTCAACCACATCTTTTTTTCCTGCCCCTCACACGATCGTTCCCAATTAATTAAAACTCTACAGAAACTTGTTCCTTTTCCTATCAATATCCCCACCCTACTATTCCTGTCCAATTCCAATCCCAAAATTCTAAAATCAATTGTATATTTTGTACATAAAAATAGGATTAAGTTGTAAATGTGGTCGTTCTTGGTGATAAATGTAAATATTGTATATGTTATATATATTCACTCAAACTAACTGTGTGTTAAAATAGTCTAACATTTGTGTTATTTTCAGATACAGTTAAATTTGTAACGCTGTTCATTTTTTTTTCGTATCGCTGTATATTTTCTTGAATTCAGACGTGATGCTGGCAGGTATGCCTCCTGGCGGTTGCCATTAAGGAAAAAAAAAAAAAATAAGATCTTACAAAACTTACAATTAAGTAAGATGTTACAAACACAAACATTTGGAGTGCTAAATGAGTAAGGAAAAGACGCTATTTTAAACATAATTCTTGATTTCGGCATCAGCAAAACCAATCCTGGAGCTAATGGTCTATAGACATTTTATTTTCAAAATTTCCAAATTAGTTATCGATATACACAGACGCATCCAAAGGAGATGTTGCGAGCTCGGCCCTGGTTCGTACATGTCCTCAAAAAATGGGTAAATTATATTAGGTTCAGGAAAAAGTTTCTTCGCATTTTTTAAGATAATTCAAAACATTTTTTAATATAGTTTATTTAAATTTAACTAAAATATGTATGTACCATTTTGTTCGATAACCTTTTGCCATCTTGTAGGTAGGGACATGATCCCATTGCTATAAAAATTTTGGGACTTCTCATCAAAATACCGCGACAAGTGGATTTGGCAGTCCTCTCGTGATGTTAACCTAACATTGCATAAAGAATTCTGAAGAGACCGAAACAGGTGGAAATCTGAAGGTGCAAGGTCAGGACTATACGGCGGATGCATTAACACCTCCCAGCTAAACTCTCTTAATTTTTGCTGAGTGGCTATAGATGTGTGAGGTCTAGCGTTATCATGATGAAACACCACACCCCTTCTGTTGATATTCCACACCCGAACCCTGCAACTTTCCATGCAATTAGTAATTTATTTTCTTCTCTCCCAAACCATATTTAATTTTAGGAGATTTTAATCATCATCATCATCGTCATATCAGCCATAAGACGTCCACTGCTGAACATAGGCCTCCCCCAAGGACCTCCATGCCGACCGATCGGAAGCGACGTGCATCCGTTTTTATATTGATTTTGCCTGTTAATGATATTGTGTACAATACATGGCCGGAGGTCCATACATTTTTGCAACATCTCCATTCTCCAGAAACGGGAGTTGGAGCAGCGGTCTTTATTACATGATATAAAATAATTTTAAACTTCCTTACATAACTTCAGTTTTTACTGGTGAGGCTATAGCGCTTTAAGATGCAGTTACTTATGTAGAATCACACAAGGTTTCAAATACCATTATTTTTTCGGACTCATTGAGCATGTAGCGAGATGCGACACCGTCAACATTTTTTGTAAATTGTTTTATATTATTTCGCATTAACACATGCTTGTGAAATATGTTTTAGTAGCTCAATTGGAAGAGCGGCTGGACTAGATTCCCAGTAGGCCGCGAGTTCGAGTCTCGCCTGAAGTCAAATTTTTCTTTCCACTTTTCTTTAAAATAAAATATTTTTGTAAACTTTCATGCAACTACGGACTTGAGTCGTTCCCCGTACCCGGTCCGTAACGCTAGGCTCGTTAGGCTATACCTGTATACCAGTGTATTTTTATTGTGTTTTATATTCAGTTCAATAATAACATAATTATTACGTTTAGCCTTGACTTTAATTTCACATATTCAACCCTCAAATAGTAACCTTCTGAACTCTTAATTAATGAACACACGTCCACTATACACATATATATATGTATATAGTACGTCAGATCTCCGTACTATTGGCATATTGGCAAATTGTAGTGTTAAATTAGCTATTGGTAAAAGCACTTTACAAGCGATACTATTGATTAGTAAGAGAAATTTCCAATTATTTACGATAGTAAAGAAGTTCTGTTCAGATGTCACAGGAAAAATAATATTAGATATTGTTTTGGCGTGGATTCCAGGCTACTGTGGTACTTAGGTATAGTGGGCAATGAGACTGTGGATCAATGTGCAAAGTTGGCAATTGAAATTGTTGCAATACCTATAACTACATAATTAGTCATGATCTGATGCCATACGTGAAAACCCAATTGAATAAAGATTGGCAGAAGGAGTGGGATCAGTCGAAACTAGTAAGAGGAAAGCACTATGTTGATATCCAGCCCAATTTGTTAGCAGACCGTTTTTAAAATTCTGCTCACTAGTTAAGCTAGAATATAGCTAATATAAAGTTGAGTCCTTATGAAATAATCTTATGGGCTAGTCCGGCACTGCCTGCTATTATAGGTACCTAATCTAACTAGGCACATTACCAAGATTTAAGTACAAACTCAGCATTTTCTCTTTTTTTGAAAATCACAATGTCACCTTATTCTCCGATTTGGGAACTGAATTTCATAGCACTACAAGCATACCAGTAGTCACAGATTTGCCGCCGTGTCTGTCCTGAAGACATGAACCTGAACCTCCTACCGAAGCTGTTACAATATATATTATATATATAATTTACACCTAATCATGGTTCCCTCACTCCCCACTCCAATACTTTAATTATAACTAACTCATATACTTTAACCTATTAGTAGAATTCGTGTAAGTGGACCAAAGAACAATATTTGTTGAGAAAACATTGGGCATCGGCCGTAAGTCATACTGGATGGCGCTTAAAACGAATCACTTCGTCGGAGCGGTAAACTCAGTGCTTTGATATCTGCCACCTGGTTGCAATAGGGTTGACACTTCGCACTTTATAAAACTTTTTCACAGGTGGTAGAGTTCTATTGCCAAAGGTCCAGGGCGTAGTCATCGCACTATTGTGTTCCGGTTGGATGGTAATGTACTTATCCCATAATTTCTATCACAGAGGTAAAATAAATTAAACGTCTGTACATATTTACATTTTGTCATCTGATTTTTAGGTAGACATTATTTTATTTTTATTTATTAGGAAGAATATCAATTATTAGAGCGTGGATACAATATATGAAACGGAAGAATAATTTATATTTTATGCGTATTATTTTGGTCCATTTATTCGGTCAATAGACAGCCTATTGACTACTAACCTACTTAGTACTTATTCGCTGAGATTCCTACAATAATAATTTATATGGAAGTGGGTAGGTACTAGATATATTAATATGACTTTTTAAATATGTGTTTCAATTTTACTAATTGACCACCTACCAGAATGTTTTGAAAATTTCATGCGCGCTTTTCTCCTGAAATCTTCTAAGATATGAATTTTGTTTAGTTAGTAGGTAACAAAAGGATTAAATTGCTAAGGATTGATGCTGTATTGGTCTAAATAGCTTTCCAATTACCGCATTGTAAGTGACCAATTTTTTGGACCTTATTGAACCTATACTATAGTAAGCTGTCCATAAAATATAGATATATGCTATTGCGGACGTTTTTTTGATCTAGGTACCAAAGAGAAAATATTTCACCATACATTGTTATGTTATAGGTATATCAAAAGGTTACAGCAGCGTCAGCTCAAGAAAGCTCTCAGGTGGCTTAATTTTTTCCAACACCTCTGACATTTATTGTTTTTTTTACACAATTAATTTACACAACCAATTTACACAAATCCTTTAACAAATTAAATAGATACACAAACCTTCCCCAAAAACACACTCTATCTATTGGTGAAAATCGCATGACATTCCGAGCAGTAGTCTTTGAGTTTATCGCGAACATACGAACAGAGAGACAGACAGACGGACAGACAGACAGACGCGGCGGGGGACTTTGTATGTATAATAAGTAGGTATAGATAATAATATCCACGTTATAAAATGTTAATTATTTACATTTCTGTAGACAACAATTTAAATAATTTAAAACTGCCTCAGAAGCCTAGTGGTAGCAGGCCACTACTACTACGCTGGGGTCCTGGGTTCGATTGCCGGGTCTGGAGCTATCAGAGATAACAGTGTTAATTCCTTTATCTCCCGTTATATCGGAATTTTCCAATTTTCTGGAAATTTCTGGAAGTATCTCGGTGTTTGATAATATGCCCGGAAGGCACGCCACCTGTTACATGTTCCAAAAAACGTAACCGATACATCGTGGGTGTTTGCATGTATGCTTGAATGCATGTATTTCCCTCTGCCTATCGCTTCGGGGATTACAGGCGTGAAGTACCTAACGTTTACATTCTGTTAACAAAATATTTTCTTTTCGGTAGTCAACCCTAACCGTATTCTATTTGCAGCAATCGGTCTAACACCTTTCAGTTGGAAGCCGTAACGTTGTACCTAACTACTTGATCACTTCCACAATTAGGATTGACTGATGAGCACAAACAAAACTTTGTCTTAAGCTAGATTTTTCATTCTGTTTTTTAGTTTAGATATTTTGGCAAAGGTTTGACATTTAGAACAGAAACACTTAGTGGATGCCAATTATATACATAAAACTGGCATTAAAAAGAAATAATTTAAAATATAATAATGGTGCTGGCAAACAAGCATACAATTCATGCGGATGGTACGTGAATACTTACTGCAGCCTATACAAAAACTAGACTTCGAAATGGAGATGCGTTGCCTGTTTACCACCTAGGTACCTACGTAGCATTATTACATATTCTCTGACCTAGCTACGCGGTATACCGTGTTTGGCCCATATTATAATCATCATAAAAACTACTTTGCCGTCTTACCATTGCCGCGATATTTAGGTACTTTTACCTTATATACCTAATATATTTTATAGTCCTTTCTCTCAGTTTGTTTCACACATTACAAATTTTCTGTAACTGCCATTTTAATCCATAAAATATTTTTAATTTATTATAATGACGCAGATCTGAAGACTCCGTTCCCCGATAACTACCTACATTAATTTCCATTTTAAGTCCTTTCAATTCTTAAACAATCCTAATCTAGTGTCCCATAACAGCCTTTTACGGTAGAACGGCAGGACAGCTAATTATTACATATTCTCTGCCTACACTACCATTTAAGCGGAACACGATAGTGTTGAATACTACCATTTGATCGCACATTGCAGTGATGCCTACGCCTCCGATGTTAGAACTCTAAAATCAATAAAAAAAACTTTTTTTTTATTACATCAGTAGGTATACCTACCAGAGAGTAGGTAAGTACGTTTAATTATGAAATGTAGTTATGTAATTGCATTTCTCTTTACATAATTGGTTTTGAAACCCTAAAAGACAAAATTTTGAAAAAAATAGTGCATCAATTTATTTTTAGACCTTGACCTGATTAATAGAATCGCTTGAATTATCTAGGTATACGAGCGAAGAACAATTTTTATAATATTTTTTTTTATAATAAATATATTCTTATTTTTGCAACTTAATTATAATTTTATTAACCTACATACTTAATTTGATTCTAATTTTCTTAATCACAAGCCATACATTTGTATCTAGTAGTATTCGAACCTTACAGAGAAGTGTGACTTTTAACCCCGGGTCAGGAATGGTAGTCACAGAGCCTGGGGTAGGTAGTAGCATAATGAATAGCTGATGTTTCAAAAAACAAACAACATGAAGTTTATTATTGTGTGTGTGTATCTTCACGCATTATCCCTAACGGGGGATCTACTTATGGTTTTTGTTCACAATGTGAATTGTATGCTTGTTTGCTACTTAGATGACAAAAAAGTCTATGTAGAGCTATGCGCTAGCGCACATTGGTTCGAGTCGAGAGTACATATAGCACGTGTGAGAGATCTTGCCGCAAGTATAGGGTGTCACGGAAGCGACCCGGCTTTGACCGACCCGTCAATCTTCCCACTTTTTTACCATCCTAATTGCGTCACACTTTCCTTGTGTAAATAATACAAATACTTTGGAATTGTTATTTTAAAGTTACCAACTTCGTCTTTTCTTGCTTCCCTAGGTAGGTAGTAGTAGGTACTTATCTTAATTGGATCTTAGTAGGTAGGTATATGTACTCGATTAATACACTTAGATTTCACCGTCGTAATAAAAGGCGTTTTACGTTCTTAAACGATTTCAATGACACTATTTGGATTTCATCGACGAAAATTGTTCGTAAAAAGATTGAAATTGGATGCAAATATTAAGCTAATCGCGTTTTATTAAACTCAGTTCTCAGAGCAAATGGCGAAATCTGGCCGTAGTCTTAGCGTACTTAGAATTTGTGTGTAGGCACTTACTTACTTAATTCTTGTATGACTCTATCGTTCACTTTTAATTTGCTTTTCAGTAGAATTCCAGCATAGAGCAACTCGGCCCACCGGTCGCGGCAGACCGGAGGGGAGTAGGTAGCCTTAACATTAATTACCGATGCAAAACAGTCTGTCATTTTTTGCGGGGGGAAATACGTGTGACACACACTCACACTACAAAAATCGTCTATTATTACGAAACTCACACCTTGACTCTATTCAATTCATCAATCAATTCAATCAATTCTCAATCAATCATCAATTCACGCACACATTTAAATATCTTTGCGACAGGCATAGGACCATTTGGTCTTGTATTTTGACAGAGAGGAAAGCCTGCATATGGCTACTCCCCTCCTGTCCGCCGGTGGCCCGTGTTGCTCTATGAATTCTAGTGACGGAGTTCGAAGTTGCAGTGTAGGTATGCGGGCGGTATAATACATAATCTTTCGCTTTAGATATACCTACCTAGTACCTACTGTGCAGGGTTATTACGGTTGCCACTTTTACATCATTAAAATTAAAATAAAACAAGCACATTAACTGTATTACCTAGTGGCTAAACAACTTGATGCCTAAAAGTGGCAATCTGGGTATGCATCTGCATTTTGACCTCCAACCTTTATATAGACTGTAGTATTCACTTATCATCCATGTAAATAGCATGCTTGTTTGCAACCGTCATATTAATTCAGATTCGTAATTTCTTAATTAAACTTTCCTTCACAAGAAGAAAGAGAGAGAAGTGCATTAAGAAAAACTGAAACCCCGTTCATTAGTCGAGGACTAATCCTGGCATCGGGAGGGGCGTGCGTTAGCGCCGCCCAATCCGCCGCCCGCCTTGCGCGCGCGCATCTCAAATGATAAACGCGACGCCACCCGAGAACTCACTTTACACCCCTATTCGTCTATCCCAAAACCCACTGTGCATTAATTCTGTGTTCAACTTATGTGAAGTGATAGTGATTTGAAATGCCTAGAAAACGTGTGAACAGATCACCGCCAGTTGAAAAGCGTGATGATATGGACGATGACGATTTTCTTTTCGATGACACTCAATCTAGTTCAGGTGAGGAGTGTGTTGTTATTCGCTATAATTTGTTATTATTTTGACACTTAGAAAGAGATTCCTGCACGCAATCCTGTGTAAAAAATCGGTTTTCTCTTAAGTCTGAATATTTGTTTTTGTGGACGTTTAGCCACTACTCTATCTACCCCTAACTAAAAAGGGACACTAAGTCCCTTTTGCACTACATTTATCTCAAAGCTTGTATGAGTAAATGGTTATTTCTGTTACACGCAAAAACAGCAGTTAAAACTATTGCCTGAAATTTGGAATGACCTGGAAATTACACAATACCTAAGACTTTTGTCGGGATAAAAAGCAGGAGGATTTTTAAATAAAAATCCTTAATAAAAAAAAAACAGAATAACTACAAAAAAATATAATCAACGTTGTGTAATTAAAATAAAAAGGTGGATGGACTGGCTGGATGTGAGGTTCTCAAAAATATTTTACAAATACCTAATAAAAAAAAACAGTTTAAAACTTATTTAAAAAAAAATGTTTGAAAGACGACTGACTATTCCGTTCATTTTTTACGAAACTACTTACTAGGCCTATAATAAAAAAACTGAAAATATGCACCAGAAATTACGGGCCTTTATTTAGGTACCTTAAAATATTTAAGTCCTATACCTAAACGGAACAGGGTAGCACAGCACAGCACACGTTACAGCTTTCACAATTTTTTTTTTCTTGTATCTACGTACGTGGACGGCCGTCATATTCGTCGTCATCTACTTCACGAGGTAACACAAGTAATCTGCGATCAGAGGGCTTTTTGGTTCCGAATATCGACTCCGGGCCGTTACTGGCACGGTAAGACATACGATTATGGGCCTCCAGAGATGTTTACAAATCTCGCAATTTTTAACGGTCATGTTAATGATTGGACCGATCACTTCCGTACCTTCCGTACTTAGGTACCCAATGTTTTGGTACAATAATATAAGGGCGTCAATGTCTTGGCACAATATCTATAATGTACGGCCCTGTAATTTTCGACATAGGCATAATACCTTAGGCCTCAGAAGTGGTAACGCATCTGCATTTTGACTTTGGTCTTTGTGTGGGAGTCTATAGCCTGCAGTCATCACTTAACATTAATGTGAACTGTAAGCTTGTTTGCCACTACCATTACATAAAAAAAATTGCGAATTTATGCGATGCGATTCCGTTGACTTTACTTTCAATATGTCAGACGAAATCGTATAGCAGCAATTCGCATCGTAAGTTCCTGCGATGCGACGTCGCATGGCATCGCAACGCTAAAACGTAGGTATCTAGTGGTTCTTCCGCTTGACTCCGCTTTTGTACCCTCGAAACATTGATTCGACTGAGGTTCGCAATTGAATCCAAATGTGAGGTGCTAAGGATGCCTACTATTACCTGAGGACTATAACCTGGCTACAGTCGAGAGCGAATAGGCATTTTGGAAATCAACATCTTCGTCCACATTTTTTCAGGTGGCAGCATTGATTTACTTTGGTTAAAGAAGAGGTTTTAATACGGACCTTGAACATTTGAATTAAGTCTACAAGCCCTGAACAGTAAAATTATTTCAGGTCGAAGCGGACACGAGCCTCAGCACAGAAACGCCGCGAATGCTCGCGAAAGAGCGCGCATGCGAGTCCTTTCTAAAGCTTTTTGCAGGTTGGTTTTTATATATTTTTTAAATTAAAATAAACATCCTAATAATTGCACGCCATATCCAATGTCTTGTTTACTTAAGGACTTAAAGGATTGAGGCTTTTTTCAAAATATCTGTCTACCAGAATTCTGAGAAGAAGCCAACGAGACAGGAGAAAATGCTAAATTCACAGATTAAGCCTGATCGTTCCATAGTTTATGCTATAGTTATTTGTAAATAGAATGAGAAAAATATACTTAAAAATAGTCGGTTAAATATTGAATGTGAGTAGGTATCTAAAAAATATAAAAAGTAGGATTCTCACTTTATCGAAATATTTTATTCGGGTAAAAAAACAGTGGCTTAAATAACGTAACTTAAACGTGGGCTGTTCACATAGAGACATTAGACTCGAAATTTCGCTCTTTCTGAGAATATCTGCCCTCACAATCTTAAGATGGTAAGGTGCTTACTAGATCTATATGTTTTTTTGTGCAGATTAAAAACGACTCTACCATGGGTGCCTGCAGACACCAAGTTGTCCAAGTTGGACACTTTGAGACTCGCCGCATCCTACATTGCGCATCTCAGGACGCTCCTCCACGAACCAAAGTCCTCGCACACTTCTCCACATCCACTCAGTTTGGTTAGTAATTATATGAATTACCTATACCTATCTCTATAACTGGTAGAGCTCCTGTGACGGAGCTCGCGGGCGTATGCACCACCGCATTACCTAATATACTTGCCGCTAACACAACCAACACTTCCAGTTCAGCACTATCGTGTTCCGGTGAGGTGGTAATGTACGGCCCTGTAATTTCCGGCACAGAGGCAGAACACATTAGGCCCCAGGTAAAGCGTCTGCATTTTGACCTTGGTGTTTGTGTAAGTGTCTATAGGCTGCAGTCATCACTTAACATCAATGTGAACTGCATGCTTGTTTGCCACTTCCCTTACATAAAAAAATGGCTTGCTGTGGTATACACCAAAGAAATTCATTTTGCCTATATATCAACCATTGCCGCTATCAACGAAAACATTAAAAAGTTAGGAGTCTGCGATCGTGATCGCTTAATTGTTCACAATTCATTCCCTGTCACAGTTGTCATCTCGTTAATTCGTCGCATTTAGCTTGAACTACATTAGTCTATATGTGTCACTCGCGTGTTTTTTAAATTAGAAGAATGTAAAGTAAATGTTGTAATTATGTGAGAGTAATGTGCGCAAATAGAAATGTCATTTTTTAAATTTTCTTTTAAACATTTAACTGCCTGGGTAGCCTAGTGGTAGCAGGCCACTACTACTACGCTGAGGTCCTGGGTTCAATTCCCGGGTAGGGTTATCAGAGATAATGGTGTAAAGTCCTTTATCTCTGGTTCTATTGGGATTTTTCCATTTTCTGGATATTTCCCAATACCTCGAAGTTTGGTAATGTGCACGGAGATGTCAACAGGCTCGCCACCTGTTATATGGGCCAAAAACGTAACCGGCGAATAGTGGGTGTTTGCATGTATGCTTGAATGCATGCATTTACCTCTGCCTACCACTTCGGGGATCACAGGCATGAAGTTACGTTTTTTTTATACATACCTATGGCGTAAGCGTAAGATTAGCAAGCTCATTATTTGTTTATCTTTCAAGTTTGATTAATCATATTCACATAAAATATGACTATGTCGAATACTGTCGTCATTCTGGATCGAAAACAAATTCATTCCCAAAAAATAAATAAATCGTGGAAAACAAAATGAGTACATTTTTAAGTCAACATCGTAAAAATAAATATGGTACTTTGCTTACCGCTATTTTATTTTCAATTCAACCCAATTGAAAAACTTTGGGGAACAATCAAATATATTTGGGTAATAGTGTGTGCTCATATGTACAACTCTTAATGTCTTATGCTTTAAATATGTATTTTTTAATGCATGTAATTACTCGCAAGAGAACAAAAATTTATAATATATATATATATAATGCGGGAATAGCAATAGCGGCACTATCGCATTACCTAATCTACTTGCCGTTAAATTGTGACTATAACGCATCTGCATTGAAATCTCTGCAGTTCAGAAAATAAATCTTTACACGTATGTACAGCTGTAAGCTTGTTTGCCACTTTAATGAAATCCTTAAAAAAATATGAATATAATAAAAAAAATGATTTAATGTTATAATATGAAATCGAAAAAAGTCATTTTTTAATGTACCAAATGTAGTCCTATATTTATGGTACGGCACGAGCGCATCGGTCCGGGGCACCCGCAATGAATCAGTGGCATGGCATGGCATTTGCCAAACGCCACCGCGGCTAATGTCTGTCGTCGACGGATTACACGACACGTTCCACGAAGGTTCCAGTTTGATTGATCGCTGGATTAGTTCGAAATTAACTGGTATTTTAAATAGGCAGTTAGCGGTTGAAGATAATATTTGCTGCGAATACCTACTTTATTGTTTGAAGTGTGTATTTCTGCGTTTTGTGATGATCTCTTAGAAGAAGAAATATTTTTTTATGTCGTGATGGTGACCAACGAGCATGCAGTTCACGCTAATGGTAATCGAATACTACAAAATAGTTTATAGAAATCTACACAAAAAACCGAAGGGTACGCGGTCAGGCCTTGAGGCCTCTGTGATAGTTATTACAGGGCCATACAATAGCATCTATATCAACCGGAACACGACAGTGGGTTCGAAGGGGTATTCAGCACTGTCGTTGCTTGATGAAATTCGCTAAAAATGATTAAATTGTTATGATGATTGTTATAATAGGTTGGGGAAAAAGTCTTTTCGCATTATAGTATGTATGAACTTGTAATAAAATCTCTTTGGCTGTAGTATTTGTATCTGGCTGGTTTTGGTATCATTGAAAGATAAAATTTTAAAGAACATAATTCCAAATTCAAATTAGGCAAATGTGTGATTTTCATTTGTTTTTCGTACTGTCAAGATGAGTGAATCTAATAAAGAAATTCGATACATTTTAAAATTTTACTACAAAAAAGGTATAAATGCAACGCAAGCCGCGAAAAAATTTGCGATGTTTATGGACCTAGTGCACTGTCTGTGAGAGTAGCACAAATTTGGTTTAAGCGTTTTCAATCCGGAAATTTTGATGTCAAAGATGCACCTCGCTCTGGTCGCCCTATTACGGATAAAATGGATGCCATTTTTGAAAAAGTAGAGCAAAATCGACATGTCAGTAGTTACGACGTAGCTGAAGAACTGAGAATTGATCACAAAACAGTTTTGGCGCATTAGAAAAAAGCTGGGTACAAAAAAAAGCTTGATAATTGGGTACCTCACGAGCTCACTGATAGAAACCTAATGAACCGTGTACTCATTTGTGATTCTTTATTACGACGTAATGAAACCGAATCATTTTTGAAAAAGCTGGTAACTGGTGATGAAAAGTGGATCAAGTACGACAAGAACGTGCGAAAAAGGTCGTGGTCAAAGGCCGGTCAGGCTTCACAGACTGTGGCGAAACCCGGGTTAACTCGCAATAAGGTGATGTTGTGTGTGTGGTGGGATTGGAAGGGCGTTATTCATTATGAGCTATTACCACCAGGCAGGTCTATCGATTCTGAACTCTACTGCGAACAACTGATGAGATTAAAGCAAGAAGTTGAGAGAAAGCGGCCGGAATTGATCAACAGAAGGGGTGTGGTGTTTCATCATGATAACGCTAGACCTCACACATCTATAGCCACTCAGCAAAAATTAAGAGAGTTTGGCAGGGAGGTGTTAATGCATCCGCCGTATAGTCCTGACCTTGCACCTTCAGATTTCCACCTGTTTCGGTCTCTTCAGAATTCTTTATGCAATTTTAGGTTAACATCACGAGAGGACTGCCAAATCCACTTGTCGCGGTATTGTGATGAGAAGTCCCAACATTTTTATAGCAATGGGATCATGTCCCTACCTACAAGATGGCAAAAGGTTATCGAACAAAATGGGACATACATACTTTAGTTAAATTTAAATAAACTATATTAAAAAATGTTTTGAATTATCTTAAAAAATGCGAAAAAACTTTTTCCCCGACCTTATATTATCCCGACTCCGCCTTTTGTAGAACATAAATAAGTACACCTACGTATCAGAATCAGTGGATGAATCATGGTAATCCAAAACAGAGATAAATAATAACAGTATATACAGTAAATACAGTATTAACATCTAAAGAGAAAAAAACACCATGATTTAAAATGAATTCTGTAGGTACTAGGTATAAAGGCTCCGTTATAATCATGGTGTTTTTTTCTTTTTAGCTGTTAATGATATGATGTAATTTATACAGAGGTACAGATGCTTCAATATTTACTAGTTTGTTATTTTAGAAATGCCGAATCAAAACCCTTCCCCTTTAGGGACCTGGCGTGAAGATACATACATATAATACATACGCATCCAAAAGTATCAAAACCGTTGTAAAACTGTTTTGTGACTAAGTAAAACTACATGTTCATATAGAAATATTTTAACGAAAATTGCCGACAAGACCCAAGCTTTCCACCAAATACAAACACCGAAGCCAAATATCGCCGGCTGTAAGGATTCAAAGATAGAAACAAAAAGATTGTAACAATAAACAGTTTTATGCTGCGCGCGCGCTGACCAAAAGTTTGCAGCTGTTACAATTATAAATACAATTTATCTCCGGACGTTAAGAGATACTCAGTTTTATTGTTCCTTTGGATCTTCCTTTGTTTTAAGATGACTTGATCGTGGTCGCTCTGGAAATTTGATGACAACCTACAAAAAATATAGACTGGCCCGGGGTCGCAGCTCTTAAGACTCCGGGATTTCATGTTTGCTTTAATTCGATTATATAAAATGTATGACTTCATTCTGAGTAGGAATTAATGATGTATCTATTTTTTTAAACCATGCATTTTTAGTGTGCATTCTATTCCACTCTAAAGCCAGTGGGGTAAATGTAAATACTATAGATAGTTGATAAGTTATTGTTAGCACAGATTTAGTTGATCAGTAGTTTAACCCCTAATTAAACAATTTAGGGATTGATTTTTTATGAGATTTCCGGTTTAAGTCCCATAGTATAAGTCATTCATAATGTTGAGTTAAATGACCCCTTAAAATTATGCACGCGTATCCCTAATCACCTAGTAAGTAAATACTGGGTTAAGAGTTACCTACAACTTATTTCCTTTGCCTATTAAATTTTGGATTTGGTCTCATTATCATCATCATCATTTCAGCCGAATGACGTTCACTGCTGGACAAAAGTCCCGGATCAAAGATATCAAATCAATGACATTATAGGGACGTATTCGAGAAATTTAGTCTACTTTCTCGAAAAGTCTTTAAAAAACAGTTTCCTAACCATTACCATTCATACCTATTCAAATGACATATTAATATGGATATTCGGGTCAAGATTTTTTTTTTTTTTTTTTAATCTCCATTTAAAAAGCTTGGTCAAAGACCATGACGCTCAAGTTGATTAACATTTTATAGACCTCATAATAATATTGCTGTTCGTCGCAGTAGGTCAACACGTGTTCGCGTATTTGTTTGTTCGTAAAAGGGCACGGTCAATATACAATGGTCCTTCACACTTAATGTATCTGATGTCTAGTTGGGAGGTCTTCGGATTTCATTTGTAGCGAAGTTTGTAAAAATGTTATGAATAAAAAATTAGACATGTAAATGAAGACAAAAAAAATATAATTGAAAATAGATTTTTTAAATTTTACTGGTGGTAGAGCTTTAGTGACCGAGTTCGCGGGCGTCGGCACCACCGCATTACCTAATATACTTGCCGCTAAATGGTGGCAGGTGGTAATGTACAGCCCTGTAATTTCCGGCACAGAGGCATAACACCTTAGGCCTCAGGAGTGGTAACATAAATTGCAAACAATTGCAAAACACCTGCATCAGCACAAACCTCTTCAGGCTTTTTGATGTAGTTCAAATTGTAAAATAGTTTTAAGTATGATTGAATAAATGAAAAAAAAAAAAAAAATTAGCGGCAAGTAAGTATATTAGGTTATGCGGTGGTGCCTACGCATGAACTCTGTTACTGCGACTCTACCATGGTATGCTTAAAATGAATACTTTAATGCAAGTGGCCAGCAAGCAGGCTGTTTGCCATCTGCATGGCCACTTAAATGGTGAGGGAATGCGGAAACTGAAATCTACATATCTAAAAAAAACTCTGAGACCTAAGTTGTTTTTCTCTTGTGATAGAATTTACTTCAAATCCTACAATACTATCTAACCATCTAACCGGAACGGTAATACGGCATTTGACGACAGATAGATTAGGTACCTAAGGCTCTAACCAGACCTACCCAGGCCTTCGAGTCTCGTCTCTGAAACTCGTAACTTCGTAATTTCACGCTTGTAATCCTCGAAGGGTAGGCAGAGGTAAATGCATTCAAGCATACATGCAAACACCCACGATTCGCCGGTTACATTTTGGCCCATGTAGCCAGCCCAGCTAGCGAGCCTGATGACATCTCCGGGCACATTACCAAACTTCGAGGTAGGCAGTTTCCAAAAATGGAAAAATCCCAATAGAACCAGAGATAAAGGACTTTACACCATTATCTCTGATAGCTCCGTACCCGGGAATCGAACCCAGGACCCCAGTGTAGTAGGAGTGGCCTGCTACCATTAGGCTACTGAGGCAGTTGAAAACTCGATCACCAGTAAAAAAGTCATGGAATTGTAGCCAAGTATTCGAAGTTAGCGTTTTGTTATTATATTGTTTATCGATAAGTACGAGTAATAATAGGTTTTGGTCTACATTGTTTACTGCCAAAGCACGATAAATCTATTTTCATAGGTACATGATAAACCTACTTTAATTGAATCGTTTATTTTCAAGGAAAATTGTATTTATTCAGCATACATTCCTACTAGATTAGCATATTAGGCGTTGCGTCGAGCGATGACGACTTCATCGCCTACTAGGGGCGGAGAATTCTTTTGCCGCGAAAGTCAGTCAACCGAATTGGCGATCGAAGTTCATCATCACCTAAGTTCGATCATCGAACCATTATCATATTTTTCAAAGCTACACTAGCATGTGTTATTGCGAATTAATATAAAAACATTATCATATTGCCATATCATAGGCTTCAGGAAATACAATGGGCAGCAATTTGTTCTTCCCGACCCTATCACCGGCCCCGCGAGGCCGATGACATTCTTATCGCCAACCGAATGGAGTAGAGCGAAAGTTGCACCGCCCGTAATCACATTATGTCTCATATGTCTCTCCGCAACATCCTAAGCCGAGGCACGGACCCGCATGGGTCATCCTTAGGCAGTTGCGCTAACTTTTTTGCTTAGGCTGGAGCGACTTCTGCGCTCGCCGATAGCCCGGTGAAGTATTCTAGTGCCGTCTTGAGACAGGCCGCCTACACAAAGCCCGACCTAAAAAAAAAATAAAAAATGCCAGCAAATGTGGTCATCTCTAGGGAAGGCTTTTGCCGGCTTATTTTTGAAGTGATGATGATGACTAAAGCAGCTTATATTGACTCAATGTTTTTATTTTTTTATTTACACGACAACGACGACCAATCGTCGTCGTCGTGTAAAAATATTACTTCACTTCACCTCTGTCTTATCCCGAATGGGTAGAACGTAACTTCGTAGTTACTTCGTAGTGTTTAAGTTTCGCGCCTATATTCCCCGTAGGCAGAGACAATTGCATGCATTCAAACATACATGCAAATATCCACGATTCACTTGTTACGTTTTGGTCCATGTACCAGATACAGGAGTCTAATCTCTGGGAAATTTCCAAAAAATTTAAAACTCTCGATAGCACCAGAGATAAAGAAAAGCGTTCACCGCTAAAAACCCACTTGATGTAGCACCACAGTTCCAGGACTTCCAGGGCACTCCACTCACTGTTGGTAAGAGTATTGGTATCCTGGGCGTTGACATATAGCACGAAGTGCAATTTGGGAGTCACATTGAGTGACCAAGTTGGCACCCAAAAAGCTAGAGGTGCTTAACAAAGTGAGGGCAGTATTTTACATCAGATCATTTTCTAAATAATAAATAATAATAATGGCAACCCATTATACGTCCCACTGCTGGGCACGAGTCTCTCCCCTTTTTGGAAGGAGGCCTGGAGCTTACTCTACAGAACAGTTTAATTTCTGGCACAGACGCGAAAGAATCCAGCTGGAACTCTACCCCGAGTAAAAGCTTGTTTTCAATTTTTGGAAAAAACAAAAGATATTCAACATACATATTTAAAACACTACAATTCTTTACAGGGTTGGCCTTTCTCGTTTCAACATGGCGGCAGTCTGAGCTGTGCTATATCCCAACGATGGAGCCTGAACACGCAATCCAATGACCACAACAGTCGAAATGTACAGAACCAACGTGATAATCCAATCAATTGCAACGAACACTACACACAGGACTACTCCGAAAACGACTTTGAAGACAGGGGCTTTGATGAAACGACTACAAATGAACAGTGTGCGAACATGCAGTATTGCAACTACGGCTACAAAGAAAGTTATTACGATATGCGAAACTATATCTCAGACTCTATAGCAAATAATGTATGATGTGAATTGTGCCTGTTTGTGTCGTGTCTATTGTTATTTTAAGTGTAATTAAGTTTAAAAAGCAAATGTTCAATGCAATAATTTCTGTTATGTGCAATTGTTTTATTTTTATCTGAAATTAGCATATTAAGTTATGTAGGTAATCGAATATTGTATTCTGATCTTAGAAAAAGAGTATTTTTTCGGGAGATTGTTGATTATAATAAAAAAGTTTTTAAATAAATAACTTAGGTACCTATAAGTTAAGAGCGACTTTGTTCACATTTTTATTCTTTTCAGCTATTTGTCCCGACAAACAGTGGACTAATCTTCAAAATTTTATCGCAAGTTATCGTGGCATGTGATTTATCTATACTATCTATACATTCTATACTAATATTATAAAGCTGAAGAGTTTGTTTGTTTGAACGCGCTAAAGGTCCGATTTTAAAAATTATTTCAGTGTGAGATAGCCCATCTATCGAGGAAGATTTTAGGCTGTATGACATCACGCTAAGACGAATAGGAGAAGGTAGGTAACATTGCACCCGCGCGAAGCCGGGGCGGGCCGCTAGTAATATTATAAAGCTGAAGAGTTTGTTAGTTTGTTTGTTTGCTTGAACGCGCTAATCTCAGGAACTACTGGTCCGATTTGAAAAGTTTTTTTGTGTAAGATAGCCCATTTATCTAGGTAGATAGGAAGGCTATAGGCTATATCATCACGCTATGACTAATAGGAGCGGAGCAGCGTAGGCGAAGCCGGGGCGGGCCGCTAGTTTAGGAATATCGCTACTAAACAACTGTCACGTATAATAAATTCAGAATAAAAAAAAACTCTCAAATGGATTTTGTTGTAGTTATTTTAATTCTATATTTTATTTTAATATATTTATAACCTGGGAAAATAGTATGATTTTACCAAAAAAAAAAAACGTCCGATATATCTTTATTTACCTAATAGAGTCAATATTAGGTACTGATAGAGTATCGGATTTTAATATCTGCAGAAAGACTTCATTCAATCGAGGCACAATGAGTATCTACTGTAGGTATCTACTATTACTACTATGAACGTGTAGGTAATATTAATTTTGAGTGGTTTGATTGACAAACCTACACAAACTCTATGCTAAGCATGCAGCGTCGGGCTGGATATAAGTCAAGGTGGCGTTTGACAGCCTGGCTCCAGGCTACTCGGGCTTCCCACGGATCTGGCTGTGGGGCTTGTCGGAAGCATTTTTATTAGGCTGCGGCACACCGCACACCGCGGACACTCCGCCAAAATTCCATACAAACGTTTAATTTGGTCTCTATTACACAGCATCAATCAGTGACGTGTATTTATACGTGCACCTGTGTGCGTAGCACGTAGAAAATACCAACAATCGCCCGTAAGAGGGGAGGAGGTTGGGTGATACGGGGAATTCGGGCGGGACGTCGAAGTGTCCATTCTATACGTAGTATTATTACATATTCTCTGGCTGCGGGCCCACTATCCAGTTTAAGGCCCCGTGCGTGAACGAAGCCACTGAGCCACTTTGGCTGGGCCTTTTGGCTCAGTCCGACGTTGATTGCATTCATATTGGAAATCTACATATTAGGTATAAGTAGACATTTTACGGGTTGCCTGTCATGAGGTGTTTTAGAGTTCTACTATAGAAGCTCAACGTTGCTCAACGGTGCGGTTTCCGGCCCAGAACGTTCTAATTGTGGAACGAACTTCCCTCTGAGGTGTTCCCTAGGTGCTACAATATGGGGTTCTTCAAAAATGGCGTCAAAAGAGTCCTCCAGGGCTGGCAGCGCGTTGGCAACACCCCTGGTGTTGCAAATGTTTAAAGGCGACGGTGACCACTTTCTATCAGGTGTCCTGTTTGCTTGTCTGTCAACCTTCAGACATAAAAAAAAGCTCGAGGGCGTAGGCACCACCGCATTACCTAACCTATCTGCTGTCAAATGGAAGTGTTCCGGTTAGATAGTAATATATGGCCCCGTTATACCTAACTGGCAAACTTTCTAAATTTACAACTATTAACGTTACGTCACTAATTAGGACAACGCTAATATTAATGAGCGTTTGTTTCTTTAGTCATAAAAAAACAGCGTTTTTCTCGGTAGTGTGATATGTCACCGCAAAATCAAGAGCAACTTGTATAGTGTTTCCGTGAAGAACCGTCTGGATGTATTTTTTGCGTATCCCAGTGTTTGTTTTGTCAGATTCGAGGGAATGTCAGTCGGGACTTAAACTGAACTATCGGGTTACGCGTGGCGTTTAATTTAACATCACTTTCATCTTACAACATCAAAAACTCTTGTGACGGTATGACATATTGCGTTTACAATTGGATGAGGTTACAAAATGCAGATGCGTTACCACTCCTGAGGCCTAAGGTGTTATGCCTCTGTGCCGGAAATTACAGGGCCGTACATTACCACCTGACCGGAACACGATAGTGCTGAACACTACCATTTAGTGGAAAGTATATTAGGTAATGCAGTGGTACCTACGCCCGCGAGCTCCGTCACTGGAGCTCTACTACCAGTAAAGATTTTAAATCTATATACCTAAGTGATATACTAGCGACCCGAACCGGCTTCGCACGGGTGCAATTTAGGTATTTACCTACATAATGTTGCGAGTGTTGCGACTGTAAATTGAAATGTAAGCCATCCTATCTTTTAAGTTGGATCAAACTGCACACAGTGAAAAGTTTCTTTAAAATCAGTCAATTCGTTTAGGAGTCCATCGCGGACAAACAACGTGACGCGTAATTTATGGATTAAGATTTTAATAAGAATTATTTTTTAAGGGAAAAATTTGACTTCAGGCGGGGCTTGAACCTGCGACCACTGCGAATCTAGTTCAGCCGCTCTTCCAATTTAGCTGCTGAAGTCATTGATATACAAAAAACCCAAGATGCACACTCAACGTCTCAAAACCGTCCGCTCGCAACTAGCGCTAAAATGAACATTTAGCGCTCATTTCAAATAGTATCACCTCAATCTTAGAGCAGTTCGTACGTCAAAAATGCCGAAGTGTTCCGTAAAAAATTGTAAAAATAATACGTCTATACCGATGAAAACGGATGGGATATCGTACTTTCGGTAAGTAAAAGACTTTATTGATTTACATTTGTCATATAAATGAGTAAATATAGCGATTTTGAATTGATTTTGATTTAATTTTGTTTATTACTTCACTCATCGATCTTAGTATTATTCGGCAAACTTCAATAGTTGTACGGTCTACGGTCATAGAAACGTATTAGGCTCATTTTGTTTTAGTCGTATAACGGCTCTGTTCTTGTCAATGGAGTCGATTTTCTGAAATCACACATATTTTTTATTACTGATTTAATAATTAACTTTAAAGGTTTTTATTTAATAATTAACTTTTAAATTAATATAATATATTATTATGTATTAATACATTTTTAGTATTTAATAATTTGATAATTGCCATAGACAAAGTGACGTAATTTGTTAGTAATATTAACAATTTATGGATTTTATATTTTTTAATCAATGCATAAAATTATTATTGCTGCTTTTTTATTCCATTTTAATACGTACCGAATATTTTTATACATACATAATTAAACTAAAAACATAATAATATTATTTCATATCACATAGCTATATATAGAATTATAATATGGGCATAAAACATTTAAAAACTGTGAACGTAAATTTTACAAACTCGATAAAATAGGCACCTGTAATAAGATACAAAAATAAATCAAACAAAATATTTATATTATTATTTTATTTATTTGACTCTATTCAATTCCTTGTGCCACTCATGCATTTCGGTCGTAAAATTTGTTTAGTTTTTGCATATTGTTTTAAAAAGAGAACATAAACTCTTAATGTTAAGGTTCACTTTGCAAAAAAATAAGGTCATGTGTTATCTATAACTACGCTAGTACAACTGACGACAGTTTCGAGTACGAAGTTTGTACGCGACTGTGCATCTTGGGTTTTTTGTATATCAATGGCTGAAGTCCACACCTGAATTTCGAATTACACCTTCACATTTATTGCATTGCCTTAGGGTGGCAGTAGCGACATCTATTGCCAACAATGCAAGCTAGGTAACCGAAACAACAAACTTGGTAGTTTATTATAATATTGTAAAGTCGCTTTTACCCTTAACAATTGTTTTCATATTGTTTTTGCTGGTAATCCGTGTAGCAGAATCCGTTTTTTATAACTCTGAAGATTTTGGGCACATTTACACGATATAAGCACACTATCTGCATCTGTATTATATGCAACATGCAGTTTTACTTACTCGCGGTGGAGTTCCAGTCTTAACTCAAGGGCGTTGGCAACAACTCATTATCGAAATTGTAGTACTCAGCATTACCATATTCCTGTAAGATTGTGATTACGTATTGTATGCAATCATTATTTATAAAAAAAAAGATTCCGATGAATTGATAACTTCCTCCTTTTTTCGAAGTCGGTTAAGAACTGTGCTTTCATCGCCATTTTTGTATTCTATTTAGGTTCTAGAGTGGGTGTCGATCATAGAGCAATGCGGCCCACCGGTCGCGGCGGACCGGAGGGGAGTAGCCATAGCGTGTATTACCGATGCAATATAATCTGTCATTTTTTGCGGGGGGAAATGCGTGCGACACGCACACTACAAAAATCGTCTATTATTACGAAACTCACACCTTGACTTAAACAAAATACAGAAACAATTTCACGCGCACATTTAAACATCTAGGCGACAAGTATAGGCCCATTTGGGCTTGTACTTCGACAGAGGGGCAAGCCTGCATATGGCTACTCCCCTCCGGTGTTGCTCTATGGTCTCGATATTTTGTACTCATGTTGTACCAAAGCATGTATTGCCAAAGCAGGCCATGGAAAATCAAACGTACATAGATAGTATCGAAGGTAAATAAAAAAACAAAAATTAGCTGGTGAAAATTTTATTACTCTTATAAATAAATTTTTAATTGTATGTATTATGCCAGAGCACACTTAAAATTCATATTAATTATTTACAACAAACCGTAATGTAACTTAAGCGAGGCAACGTTTTGGTAAAATTTGTTTAAATAATTACACTAAAATTATAACTAACGCGAATGGTGACATTAATTTAAAATTATCTTACACACATTCTATTATTTGACTTAATATGGGTATATAGTGGCAGTAGCGTAAATACGGGGCTACAATACATAATTGTACATTATACTAGCATACAATAATTGCTTTTTGTGGCTTATACATACTTACAAAATAAATCTGATGTTTTCAATAAAGTAAATTCGGTGAAATAGTTCGAATACACTATGCAATAAAGTGAAAGTTGGCTTTTAAATTAATCCTACTAAGATCGTCTATATCTATCAAGTAATATTTACTATGGTGGTAGAGCTCCAGTGACGAAGCTCTCGGGTATAGGCACCACCGCATTACCTAATATACTTGCCGCTAAATGGTAGTGTTCAGCAGTATCGTGTTCCGGTCAGGTGGTAATGTACGGCCTTGTAATTTTCGACACAGGCATAATACTTTAGGCCTCAAAAGTGGTAGCGAATTTTGACCTCTGGTCTTTTTCGTGAGTGTTTATTGGCTGCAGTCATCACTTAACATCCATGTAAACTACATGCTTGTTTGCCACTTTCATTAAGTAAAGAAAAATATTTGCAAAGACAATGTTTGCGGTGCTAAACATATTTTTATGTTCAAGAATAATATGTGTGGGTACTCGAACTATTACATATCATGTGGTTAATGGATATTATAACAAAATTATAAAAGAAATAGACACGATGTCTGTAATACTATTTCTCATTTTGACATTCAGAATATTTTATATTTCGTAAAATTATTTACAACATTCTACAAAACTCCATTACATAACAATACGTTACAAGTCGCTACATTATTTTCAATCTATCTGTGCCCTCATTGCCTTTATACTACGAAAAATCTAAGCCTTGTCCTTTTCCTTAAGTCATATGTCTATACTTTACCTTATTACTCTGCCTTTTGTTGCACCCTGATCATTTTATATAGAAGCGGAGTTGTCCATTTTTTAAAATAACTGTCAGACAAAAAGGCAAACGTAATCACACAAGAACATTGAAAATAATTTCCTTCCCTTTGACGATTCCAATAAAACCCTTTGCAGATGTAACATTTTTCCATAAAATAATTCGAGATATTCAACAAACAGAATCTAGGTATTTATCAAATCGAATCGATTATTGAATTAAATTATAGCACTTTTATTTGGAGTGAATGCACACATACATACTTTTTTATATGTCAGAGACTGTTATAAAAATGCACCGTTCTGCGGAGGGTTTTACATCATTCATGATTTAAATAACTTATTATAATGTCTATGCGTTTCAAAAGTAACTTAAAAAACTCAATTTAAAAAATTGTTTCAAAAAACTTAAGTAATGACAGAGTTTACACTATCTATGCATCGACCACGTCCTTTTAAATGCTCAGACAACGTTATTCATTTACAATGCAAGTCTTTTCGTCTTATGAATATATCATGTTGACCTATATTTCTAATGTAAACTTTATTATCTTGGCAACACGGCGCAAAATAATTTAATAGCAATCTAAACAACAACACCTCACACACAAACACCACAAACACATAGACAGATGAATTTTATTCATACCATCCCAATTACTACTGCGTTTGAAGAGACATGCACGATTCATACCATCCCAATTACTACTGCGTTTGAAGAGACATGCATGATTCATACCATCGCAATTACTACTGCGTTTGAAGAGACATGCACGATTCATACCATCCCAATTACTACTGCGTTTGAAGAGACATGCACGATTCATACCATCCCAATTACTACTGCGTTTGAAGAGACATGCACGTAGCGCCAATATTAGAAAAATAAATATTTAAGTCAGATTATTATAGTCTAGATTACCTTAATAATAAAAATTTGCTGGAAGAATTTTAATAATGTTCAATTAAATCAAGTTTTAGGCTCTTGTTAAATAATTATTTAGTATTAATTACTAAAATTAGGTAGAGAACAATATAGAAGAGTTAATTGTATAAAACAGTATCCCACAAACGCAGAAGTAATACAATCATACCTAATATTGGATTTAGTATACTTTCATAATAAAAATATTATTTCTACCATATTTTTGGTAGTGTCCTAGCATCGAATACGCTCTTACTAAGTTACAAATAAGTATTAATTAAATGTAATTATCAAACGTATCAAACGAGATATAATTCAATATATTTTATATGATTATATAATAATATTATGATTGTTGAATATAGCTGTTTATTTTTAAGTAGCTGACCTGGCAAACTTCAATTCGCCATCGGAGATTTTTAACTATTTGCTATTTTTAAAATATTTTCAACATTCTCGTGGCAAATAACGAACACATAAAAGAAGTTGTTGGGAGTTTTGCGCTTAAATTCAATTCGGTGACATTTTTATTTATATACAGACTGATAATATCAAGTGTATTTTTTTTTCAAATTTTAATGTCGCCATCTATTGTCGCTTTGAAGCATTAGACGACAACTTGTCTTGACAATCTGTTTATATTTTTGTTTGCGACATTTATGAGATTTAGCGTGTTCCTTTGAATGGTGGCCTAGGCACATATCTACAGAGAAAATAAAATTATATACACCCAACAATATACGCCCCCGCTTATTTTACTAATGTTAAATGTTACTTTTATTCGTATAAAGCCATCTGTACCCGCTTGCTAAAATATCGTTCGAGTATAATTTATGCTAATTTAAAGGAACAAATGAATAAAATCAGGTTTGGAAACGTATCCCCTTTCAATTAAAGTTTGCAAGTTTGATTTCATGAGTAATGTTTTATTTCAACGAAGTAACAAATTTATTTTAAGGTATGGCAAATATGCTTCGTTTAGGAACATATACTTACACCAAGAAAATAGTTGGGAACTAATTGTGGGTCTGAACTGAAATTTAGTTTTTGTTCACCATCGTCACAAGTTGGGTCAAAACCAAGATACATTTTGATATTTGTATTTACAGAGACTGTTTAAGACTTGTTGAAGAATGTGCATGACCCTCGATGGCTTTCGAAGTACGGGCCAAACCATTTCGACTGATCTTTATCTATACCTTACAACATTGAGGTCTCAAGTTCAACCTGAATCGGTAATACGAAATTAAAATCGTATTGCTTAAAAGTATTATTTATAATACGTAGGTATTTATTTTGCCGGGATTATGAAAATACATAGCAATGTATCTTGAATATTTTACTGGGATATATACAAATGTCACAAAAGTATAAGTAAGTCATTTTATTATTAATAAGACTACCCAATAAATTATTGCTATATTTCGACGCTTCAACTCAAGATATCTTAAGTTTAAACCATTACGTTCGTTTAAGCAAAAATCCAATATATTTTAACTAGAAAAAACTTTATTATAACTATAATCGCGTACTCAAACACGAATACAATATTTGAATTTAAATTAGTTATTTATTGAATGAACTATTATATCGAATAGTTGGGACTTACAGTCAATAACTTTTTTAAAGAGTTAATTAACAATAGATTTTTTTTTAACAAAGGACTCATATTTTGATCTATTATCTCTGTAGCAATTTTATTATTTTTTTATATTCGGTTCGGAAATTTTTATATTCATCGCGCCCAAACGCCATGAGTTTTCAATAAAACCTAAAAACTAAAACATTATTTTGGCAACCAATTATAGTCGACTAATTGTTTTAAATAGTTCCATTTGGTACTTAATCTAATATTAATTACATCGGTCTAGAATTGTTGTGATTCTACCATTATTTTTGAAAGTGGAATCAAATTACCTTCTTCGTATTGTGCTATGATATGTAGCTATAACCTATAAATTCTTAATAATCAGGCTATGATACATTATACTATACACAAACTACTATGCCCTTGTATAAAACCGGATATATAAGACATGCTAAGCGTGATCTATTTTAATAGTATTATTTTATTTTCTGAGCATTTTGAGATTTATTTTTGAAATACACATTAAACTAGTCTACAGTAGCCGGATGTCGCCAATTATTTTACAAAAATATGACTGGCATTTTGTCAGGGACAGGATATACAAATTATAATAAACATCTTTGTTCTACGACTATTTGACTCAAATGTCAAAATATTATTATTTTAAAGAAAAATAGTTTACACTTGCGTAATATTGTCGTAGACACCACGTAGACACAGTCGTAGACTTCTACGTAGCGCAAAATTCCGTAGCGCAGTTTGTATTTATTTTTATGTTTTATGGGAAAAACAATTCTACGGATTCCGAAAAGTAGTAGAATGCAGAATGTTTGTGCAGATAATACATTTTACATGAAATCGGTAAATTACCAAAGACACTGTTTACGCAAGCTGGTATTGACAACAGTTATACCTTGTTTTACTAAATGGACAAAATAATTTAATAGTGAGTTTATTATTACTTTATTTCTTATTATTCGTACAATTACCTATAGTGACGAAATCCTACTTCCAGCGTGCTTAAAAATTAACACCAGAAGGCCTTTGGACTACAAATGGAGGAGAAAGCATAATAATTTTGACAGATAAGAAACTGTTCTAGGTATGAACTTCCGTGATTTTAAAGTTTACCAGATGTTATAAGGATTATAATATTGTACTAGCCAAGACAGTTCAGTTTTTCAAATTAAATAAAAAACATGAATATGGTGATACAAAAACATATTTATCGGAAAAACAACAGATTGTACTTGTGTTATGAATCTAAGGTTAAATTAATGTAAATTAGCCTATACTAATAAATAGATCATGGTTTTATTACAACCATAAGTAGACAAAAGTACCTATTGCATTGCTTGCATTGATTGGTAATTAAAGTAGGAAAACTGTTTAAATGTAATAGAATTTAATAGATATTTATATAATTCAATGTTATAATGTTTTAGAGTAGATTAGAAAGTATAAAAACTCCTTAGAGACTAAGAAAATCTGGGCACCTAAGATATATTGAAGAATTAAAAAAAAAACGACTATATAAGATTTTCTCGATTTAAATATTAAGCGAGCAAGAGAGGTTCTTTCATTACTGAACATTCATCGCAAATCATGCGCGCAGTGCACTCAACTATACTAGGTTATTATCACAGAAATGTAAATAACAAGACAGAAGTGCCAAGATCGCATGAACTTGTCACCACTAATTGGTGTCGCTTCGACATTATGCGACACCAATTCCAGTGATCTGTCAAATCAAAACTTGTCACATACACAAATGTCGGTAAGCGAAAAGCGAATGTATTTTGAACCTTCACGGACACATTTACGGTCAATATTTCCCAATGTTTACGTTGTTATTATCCGTGTATGTACAAACCGGGGCCATGCTTTTCCGACCGTTTTAGCAACATGCCTTTTCTGTTGTCTTATTATTTAGATTTTTGTGGTTAAAATAGAACAGAATCGTGTCACTCGTGTCTATAGACGTGTAAATACGTGTGTGCAAGCGAGAGCGGGCGGAGCCTTGTGTGTGTGCAAGCTGGTAACATAAGGTAAGGAGTTGTCTATTTATCACGTGAGGCTCGAAAGAGGGATAGATGATTAGGATAAAAATCACATAGCACCCTCTGTTTTGTAATTTTTTTCCGAAACCATGAGCGTGCGTAGCAGGATATCACGTGTATTTATAATGTCAAAAAGTTGCAAAAAATCGTCACGTGATAAATGGTTTACTTCTAAACTACCTATTTCTTTTTGGCTTGTTTATTACGTTACGTAATTTTTTATTGAATGTTACTTACCCATATCGTTAATAACATAAATAAACTAAGCATAACAAAGAGCAGTTTTCAGCAACAAGCTATTTCTATGGCATGCATTATCAAACTTTGACAATGTTATCAATTATTAGGTACCACATACTGACTGTTTTTAAAAGTTAGGCAACATGACTGAACATAAACTAACACGAGAGCATATATTAACAATTAATTACTTTTGGCTCTCAGTTGTTGTTCAGTAACAATTGGAAACGTTGTTCTACAAAAAGTAACGTGAATGCACCATACGACACGCACACTGATACGCCGTACATGTATACATTAGTACGTCTAACTACAACCACAGATCAGCCGCAATCGTAAATTGTGACAACCTACATTCACGATTTGTGTGATTGTTAAATTTCTACCAACATCATTCTACTATTAAGTTTAAATATACTTTTGGCTAAGTAGTATTAATAAAAGTTCTTGATTTCTCATTTCGTAGTTTCATTTGTTTTCTTAGATTGGTACAATTTTAGGTGGCGTTTTAAGCCATCGCATGAACATAATCGTATCGTAATATCTCGAGAAGTATTACAAGGAGATTGTGGTTTTAAATGCAGTTTTATTTATTTCACAATCATTAAGACGTGCGCCAAATATGCAGGTGATAAACGATGTATGGAAACAATTAGTCGTGTCGAAACATTATTTTAACGACCGGTCCATGATAAGCTGACAGCGTTCCAATAATATTTCGTAGAAAATTTATCGGTGTATTGATTATTGTTTCATTATTATTTGACAAACAAATCTAACCCTGGGTTGAACCAAGACATTTGTCAAAGTTGAAGTTATTGTAACATTTAACATCCTTAAAGAAATTTGTTAAAGTAAGAGAAGGATGTGAAATGTTACAATAACTTTATCAAATATCTTGGTGCAACCCAGGCTAAGTATCGGTCGAATAGAGAGATAAATCCGAAAACTATTTCTATTTCAATGAGTGTAGCTCGCGAATACCTAAGAACATACTATATCGGTCGAAGATCGTTAATTACGATCAAATATTTGGATAAGTAGCGCCGGATTCACTTTCGTATCAAAAAGTAAATTCGAGAAGTATGGTTTCGGCACAAAAAATTGACAATACATCGTTTTTTTGTGAATAGACTTCGAATCAAATCGTTCAGTGACTACATTCTAACCAACAAGTCATATTATATTCCAGGTATAATTTATTTATTCTCTGATACAAACAGGAATTATGTGTGTTTATAAATTATTTACATTACCTTAGCATTCTAAACCGCATAAAGTACAATAATGCTTTAAACACTAAAGCGTTATTAAAAACCTTTGTCGTAACTCGTCATACATTTACGATTACAATAACATACAAATTCCCTGTAGAATGTCTTTTTAATATGAATGAGAGAGCATAAATATTAACGTGTACGCCTAAGTATACGCCTAATTTAAAATAATTAATTATAATAGATTATTACATAAATCTATTACAACTGACGATACACTTTAATATTAGCATAGTTAAATTGTAGCTATAATGCTTTTTAAATAAATTACCTCATATCTAACATACTGATATTTGTGCGCATAGCCAGGATACGTTGATGATTAAAACAGAAAATATCTATTTCACAATACACCTTACCTAACATATAAATATAAAAAAAATAAATCAGGAATTAATAATTTAACATATAAATTACAGATTCAGTCCCTTTACTGTTTCACGTAATTGTAAATTATAAAATTAAATTATTTACATTTAAATCGTCATACCGATGCAATAAGACGTCCAAGGCAAACATTAATTCAACAAAACGAAATAATCAGTTATATCAGTAAAACGCGGATGACACGAAAACTATTTACAAATAAAACGATCTAAAAGTAGGACTCGCCTAACATACTATAGAACTTGCCTAACATAATATAGAACTCGCCTAACATAAAATAGGACTCGCCTAACATAAAATAAGATTCTGATTTGTAAAATAATTTAACAAATATAAATTTGCAGTCTGAATATAGACGTCGCGTCGATGCGACGGGCTCGGTTAGTTTGTGAGCTTATGGCGTGTATGTGTGGAACTACCTGCCAGAAAATATGTTGATGGAGTTCGATCCAGTCCGCTTCCGAACTAGGGCTGCTTCAACTGGAAAACAAATAAGGTATGTGTTACTCAAACCTGTGACGTATTAAATTTGTACTTTAGTTAGTCAATAGTGTTAGTTGGACATATAACGATTTATTGAATACAAGTTATACTCACAATTTGGGGTACTTGCAGTCTTTTTGGATTATTTTAAGAAAATTGGATATTCATCAGGTGGATTTAACCTGTTGATATATATTTAGGATTTCAGTATGTTTTATTTAGGAAAATAAGAAACGTTTTCTTTCAGTTAAAGTTGCCAGATTAAATATTTCGTTTGATTCAGCCAGTACATTGAATAATCTACTCTATTTCAAAGTAATTGAGCAGGTATATTTATAAAAAATTTAAACTGATTTTCGCAGTTATTTACTTTGTAACCAAGTGCGAGACTGCAGATAATGAAGAAAGGAGGAAGAATATCCTTTATATTAAAATTAGCAAATTTACTTACAGGTTTTTTTTAATTTTTCGAAATAAAACTAGTGCACTCAAAGATATTTTCTGTTTTATTTAAAGAGTATCCATTAAATACATAAAGACG
The DNA here is from genome assembly GCA_036365455.1 of Macrosoma leucophasiata. Taxonomy (NCBI): domain Eukaryota; kingdom Metazoa; phylum Arthropoda; class Insecta; order Lepidoptera; family Hedylidae; genus Macrosoma; species Macrosoma leucophasiata. Next base: position 14,328,220 of record JAWQUS010000024.1, read on the forward strand.
TGAAGAGTTCACCCATTAAAAAAAATACTGACTTCAAAAAAATAGATTATATTATCTCATCAATAAAAAGTGTAAAATTACTGAAAACCAATTTTGTTTTTTATATTATTTCGCATTAACACATGCTTGTGAAATATGTTTTATTTTAAAGAAAAATGGCAAGAAAAATTTGACTTCAGGCAAGACTCGAATTCGCGGCCTACTGGGAATCTAGTCCAGCCGCTCTTCCAATTGAGCTAATGAATTCCTAACCTAACCAAACCAATTTTGGCAATACCAAAGACGACGAGAAAACATTTATTTACGATCTTATTTTACCGGTCGGCGTAAATCAAATGTATATTCATGCAACAATTCCGATCTTACACGCCGAACCCGCTGACAATCGGCTACTTTCGATTTCGTAGAGCGTTATCTCTGCTGCACGATACCTACGTAAGCATCCGTAGTCCGGTATTGGTCAAACCTCATAGAGCAACACCGGAGGGGAGTAGCCTTATGCAGGCTTTCCCCTCTGTCAAAGTACAAGCTCAAATGGGCCTATACCTGTCGCCTAGATGTTTAAATGTATTTTGTTAAAGTCAAGGTGTGACTTTCGTAGTAATAGACGATTTTTGTAGTGTGCGTGTGTGTCGCATGCATTTCCCCCCGCACAAAATGACAGATTGTTTTGCATCTGTAATAAACGCTATGGCTACTCCTCTCCAGTCCACCGCGACCGGTGGGCCGTGTTGCTCTATGGTCAAACCTTGATCAGAATGGTGGACATACGACACATAGGTTTGTGCGAAAGAGATAACGCTCTACAGACTCGAATAAGAAGTGCAGTATTCCTCATTGGTTGGAAACTGTATACTATTCCGGGATTCCGAACCCGGCGATCGGCGCGCGGGCTGGATATCAATGTATGGCGGCATGACAGGAATGTGTCAAAGGATTATGATAAGATTGGTACAAAAAACAATTGAAAAAAGGTACAAGATGTTACACCTTACAAACACAGCTTTGAAATATTATTTACAGAACTTATACATTTTCCGATCTTAAAATATTTTTACAAATTTTATCTAATTATTTTTAAAGTTTAAATACTTACCCCCTTATTCATAAACGTATTTTAGCTAAAGTGTTGCTAATCTCTCCTTTGTCTTTTTCTATCCTGCACATTTGACAATGCAGCTGACAAAGACAAAGAATTCTATAGCTAAAACGTATCTAATGTACGTTTATGAATAAGGGGGTTAAGCCTTAGTGGAGGGCTCCTGCTTTTGGTAAGAAAGACCATTTTTTTCAAACAAGTAAAAAATAATTTTAAATTTCAGGAAAATTTCATTATTAATGCTCCCTAGATAATATTCCAAAGCTAAACCTAAGAACATATCATTCCAAAGCTAATTTCCGTACACTCTTTTAATTTTTTTTCTATACAAAGTAGGGGGTGCCAGTATTCATTTAGAGAGACTGAAAATGGATTAAACAGCAGTTTCTATTTTCGATATTACTATTATGATTTCAGATTTTGTCACATTAATATAGAGACTTACTAGAAGAGTCCTGAGGACTGAGGGGTCGTTTGATAGCCTGCTGTATGACATAGAGCCAGCCGGCGCGGTCTTCTTGCGTTGTCGCCGCCAAGCGAAACTCCCTGTCCGGTGTTTTCAGTTGAAATGTGAAACGAGCTTCTTTGCAGCCGTTGTCCTTGCTCGACACTTTTATACCGTAGTCGTTGGACTCGTTGCCTGAAATTAAGGGTTGCGAAATAAATAAATCTTCTAAACTATAATATTATAAATCTGTGTGAAATGTATAGGTAATATTATAAAATTGTTTGTTTGCCGAACGCGCTAATCTCAAGAACTACTGGTCCGATTTGAAAAAATCTTTCAGTGTTAGATAGCCCATTTTTTGAGGAATGTAATAATATCACGCTTAAATGAATAGGAGAGGGTAGGTAGCATTGTACCCGCGCTAAGTCGGGGCGGGTTGCTAGTAAACAATAAAATACGCTTAGTTCACTCACAGCCCACATTAGGTATAAACCCGTGTCGTGGGTGTCGTTGTACAAATACAACACACACAAACAGCCAGACCCGAAACCAATATCTGTATGAGATACAAATAGATATTTGTCCTAGTGCGGGGATCGAACCCGCGACCCTTCGAATCAAACGGTCATCTCACATCGCTGGACTAACCGGGTCGTCAATCTTAAGTTCTAGTGACTATATAAAATATTATTATATGATGTTGGACCAGATAATATTTCAAGTAGGTACATCTACAATAAGACGTAAGGACGCGTCTGACCCACCGCACATTAGTGGCTAGTGGAGAAAAATTATCCGCTTGCGCAGTCTGTTAACTGAACAATAATCTATCAACGGCTTTTGTCAAGTATTGCTATCGCTTTTTCGATATATCGATTAACATTTTTCAATTAGGTATGTATGTATGTATGTATCTTCACGCCAGGTCCCTAACGGGGTAGGCAGAGAGTGTAAAGCGCCAGATATCCCGGTTCAGACAAACCTCTCGTGCCTCGTCTACCTTCATCATTCTCTTCATACATGCACGCCGATTCCTAAGACTTTTGACCCCACCATCAGACAGAACTCGACCTATTTGGTCATGGTAGGTCAGCCTTGGTCTTCCTGGGCCTCTGCAACCATCCACATTCGCATTGTATATCTGTTTAGTCATTCGCTCATTCGACATTCTTTCTATATGCCCGAACCATCGGAGCATGCCTTTTTTCAATTAGGTGAAATATATATATTATTTTTATTAACATTGCAAAAAGCTTGTCAATACAGTTCTTTGTATTATAAAAACTTCAGGCAATATAGTTATATTGCCTAGAATTTTTATATGTAACACAACCAATTTATGTATAAAATCTGTTGTTTCGTTCAATTTGCAGCATCCATAGCAATAAGTAGGATAATTTATTATTATTTCCAAGAATAACAGTAAAATTGTTTCCATTTCAATATTTCCTATTCATAATTTTCCTGCTCTTGTATACCTACCTACTTTATGAGAGTAAAACGATTTGAGGTCGTTTTCACTGCCCCAGAATAAGATTCATAATAATATTTAAGAGATGAAACGAATACGGGAACTATCCGGTAGCCGGCCTTGTGGTCATTCATCCGGAGAAAAATTAAAAAAAATATCATTGTTTTACACACAACAAATCGTACCACAATAAGTTATTGACACCGTCTATTTTCACAAACGCGCATCATAGATGTTTGTTTTTTTAATTAGTTTTGTAGGTAAATGAATACCAAATTTTCCGCATTTGTTGCTAAGAGATGACTTCACTTGGCTTCGTATAATAGACCAGCTTTTGAAAATAGTCTTTCGCTGTAAACGCTACTGTCAGGTAGAATATATACACTCACCAATAAATATTTCACCCTTTGGATAAGCATCCAATGGGTCATCGTGATACATCAGCTTCCTGTTGTCCAGGGTGAACCAGCGACGGCGGTGGGCGTCCGAAGGTCTTGGCCCGGTCTTCCAAAGCCAGCCCTCTCGTGCGAAGTCTTTGGGCAAACGCAGTATGAGATCCGACTGCGGTGTGGACGGGAACGCCACTTGGAGGAGGTGCAGTTTAGCACAACGTATTGCTGTGTACCTAAAAATAATTACACGTATTTTTAATATTCTTTCTGTAAGAAACGGGTGAACAAACATTAAGTTCACATAGGTGGTAAGTGGGAATTAGATATTTTAGCCTGTATATCCCACCACAAATAATAAATGAACAGTACACAATGCTGAATTATTATCATTTATTTAATATTACAGATCTAGTATCAGATCTTATCTAGGTAGGTAAAGCCGTTATGAAATTCGCAATTGAAAAGCTGTAAAAATAACAAAATTACAAGTTTAATTCTGACAATTCGAACGTGAGGTAAGCTCGTGACGGAGCCCTTAGTGTGAGATTCACAGACCGCACTACAAATTTACTTTAAGCAAAGTATGCTTAGAACTGTCAGTACTGAATGAGATTCGAAGCGTAACGTACTTTGCTCAAAGTGAAGCCGTAGTGCGGTCTGTAAATCTCACGTAGTATTATTACATATTATCTGCTTAGAGTTCGGACTTATATAGAATCCTTAGATTTGGTGGACATATCGCTCGAGTAATTGCAACAGTCCCCTCAACTTTTGCGTCTGGTAATATTTAATTTGACTTACCAACAAGTGATAACCTCAGCATCATCGTGATACACATAAATGTGTCGTGTCGAGCCATCTTTCATAAAGGTGAGCTGCATAGAATTCATGCGACCGATCTTGGCCGGTGCAAAGGCAACATTTAGTTCTGACAATTTGAGCACACCTTTAGGCTCCTTATGTTCCTTCACGTAATATCTGGGGAAAGAATCCGAATTTAATTACCTGCACCGCAAATCTGGCTAGCGGCATTGCAGCTCGAAATGAATGGCACGATGATGACATTCACAGATTAAGAACATTTCAATACTTTCAAAAGTAAACAGTACGCTCCATTCAGCTGGCTCATTACTGCTCTCGTAATTAAAATCAGCATCATTTTTATACATTCTTCTAAAATTATACCAATTGCATGTAACCAACCGTGTGGACACGTTCCTGTATTTTCCTTGTAAAAGTATTTAAGCGATGTAAGCGTTATTGAATGGTCTGATTGGTGATAGAGTGGGGATGAATTTTGACCTATGACGGGACAAATTTATGACAACCTCTACAAGAAACCCCTCTCATTTATAAATTAATAACATTCGTATATGTGGTAACCGTGTTACGTCAAATTGCACGCTCATTCTTACCTCCAACGACCAATGTTTTTGAGACGCAGTCGGTCGAAAAACCGATTGAGACAACTGGTGGCACGGCCACAGCCGTCCGAAGCGTGATGGTACCTAAGGACCAGTCCGGATTTTTAAGGGTAAATGATATCCACATTAACAATTTGGAAATCTGTCATGCTTTGCGACGTAAGTTACATATTTAGATATAATTAAAATTACTGTGTCATAAATAACGAACAAATACCGCATATTATACCCAATTTTCCTGTTTGTTATGTGCTATTTCCAAGTATTTGTGCTATTTCCACATTATATTCTATAACTATTGTTTATTTTATTTTGTCATCTGGATTTACGAGAAAAATACACACGGATATCATTAGCAATTGATTCTTTATCTAATTATCTATCTATTCTATACTCTGGAAATCCTCGCTTAAAGTACTTATATAATTAGCTATATTATTAAATTTAAAAATGACATGAAAACTTGAAAATTTAACAATATGAAAATTGGTTTCATTAATTTAGTTTTTGCTATCTGCCTATAGCACATTTATTCACCGACTATACCGATATAGAATCTATTTTTCGAAATTCCTAATTATAAAGGTAATTCTCTGTTTTATTACACAAAATTTAAAATTTTAATTTATACCGTACCATTACAACCGAGTTTACGCGTAGGCACAATGACGTCGGTTGTTTTTTCTACTTTTACAGATTTTCTACAGAGCCAGACAGTATAATTACCGCGATCATAAATTATACAGTAACGACGCGGGCGATGACGCGTCGAAATCTTTGCGGGCCGTGACGCGTCTTTTTGTCGTGCCATAGTAACTGTTCACGAAAAATATAACAATACAGTAATAACATAATAATATGATACGTCATACATTCTTTGACATGCCATAATGCGAATGTTTACCGACTTAATCAAAGAAGGAGTGCCGAAACGCGAAACGTATCGCGTCGCCGAAATTACGTAGATTGTCAATATTTGACCGAGATTATTTATTTTGACGAAGAATCTTCATAAAAAGGCGTGGAAGTTTTCGTATGCTGTACGTCACTGTGAACCTGTCGTGTTGAACGATCTTTTATCTTCTAATCTCGCTTATCATTCTTTCAGTTCGGTAAACATCGCGCTATTTGCCGTTCGGCTTTAGAGCAAATTAAATAAATTGTTGCGCTCCGTTTCTTTATTGCATCATAATATAACATAAATTCTTACGTGGATGCTTCTATGTAATCAATTAATAAGCATTTTGCCGTGTTAACACTTCTAAGCAAATGAAAATAGCTATATGAAAATATTGCGTATTTTATTTATGTCTAAAGTACAATTACTAACGTATTTTACGCTGACTTAGGTAATGTTATGAAACGAGAAAATGAATGAATGAGGATTTTTAGGATTGTAAACACAAGAAGCGGATTAAAAATAAGCAGTGAAGCTTAATAAATTGCCTGTATTCACGTTACTTATTTATGGATACAAAATGTAAATAGAAGGTTAACTGAATTGAAAGATCCTTTACAATTTCCAAAATTAATGTTACCGATTTAAGAAAATTATTCAATTCGTTGTAACCATCGACGATGGAACCAAAAGGAAGACTGATTGGTCTGTGGTTGTAACGAGTTGAGGATAAAATGTATTTAAATAATTTATTGCATCAAACATATTACAGTTTTAACTTTAGATTGGTTTATGTTCCGTGTTTTTAGATACATTCCCTACACGAGAGCGAAGTAGAAACATTTAAGTAGTTCCTATAATTTTATGAAACAACCAAGTTTGGGGTCATGGATATGTGACAAGAGCCAACATCAACCCTTTTTCCCCAGGAATGTGTTGAAGAGTATTGGCGTAGCGTATTGCAGTAATTTTTAAAAACTTTCTTCGATGTATTTTTTCAAGAGTTCAGCATGGTAACACCGGGTGGTTTAAAAAAGATATGGTAAAAGTAAAATAAGTTTGTGTCTCATTTGGACTTGTTAAATAGGTAACAGTAATTTTATCCATTTGCCTAGCATTTATTTCACTTCACTGCAAACACAAGTTTAACATGCAAGTAACATTGCTCATGCGATCATGCATAAAAAAAACACATGTGTAGGCAATCCCGATAACATACTTATTAACAAATTGCAAACCATTGTCATCATAGTCTCTTGCCAATGGATACGGTGAAACTCAATATAAAGTTAATACTTATTACTACAGTACATAGTTTCAACTTGGTTTAACAGTTTTTTATTTAAATATTTGCGATATTTTAATATGTAAGTAACCGAGGTACCAAGAATTAAAAAAAATAAGTAATTAAACAATGATATCAGTGTCCGTAGGTATAACATTATTTTAATAGACAAATACGTCAAAGTAAAGCAATATTTACGTAATAAACACGTAATAACTAACCAAATTACGTCGAACATACGTAGATAAACGTGTTTAGTTGCATTGATTACTAAATATCCTTAAAATGTCTTTTTATTTATCAACATATTTAGCAAAACGAATACGGTTTTTTTTTTAATTTATGTAACGCATGTGGCAAGTAAACATACTGTTCACGTAGATGGTTACTGATGACTGCAGCCTAGAGACGTAACGTAACTTCACGCTTGTAATTACCAAAGGGGTAGGCAGAGGTAAATGCATGCATTCAAGCATACATGCAAACACCCACGATTCGCCGGTTACGTTTTGGCCCATGGAACAGGTGGTGAGCCTGTTGCCATCTCCGGACAAATTACCAAACTCCGAGGTACTGGGAAACTCCCAGAAATGGAAAATCCCAATAGAATCAGAGATGGCGCGGCACGGGGAGCCTCGTGCCGCAGGGCTAGCGTCAGGTTCCGCGGTCACCATCCCACTGGTGTGGTAACTTGAGATATGTCTTTTATTTTTTAAAGGATTTTGAACCGTTATACCGGTCCTCCAGCGTAGTAGTAGTGGCCTGCTACCACTAGGCTACTGAGGAAGTTCAGCCTAGAGTCATCTAAACAAAAACTAGAAGTCAAAATGTAGATCCGTTGCCAACCCTGACACTTTAGTTCTAATGTCTCTGTGATAGTTTATGACGGGGAACTTTAACAAATTTCGTGGTGCAACCCAGGCTTAAAGTGTACCGAAAATTAGCTGATCCTTGCGGATCTTTTATGTGGTACCTATGCGAGAGTTGGATCTCACACTTTACCATTTTTAGGGTATCGCAAAAAGAACTAACGAGACCCTTATAAGTAGGATTCCTCGTGCGTCTGCCTGTCTATCTGTCTGTCCGTCCGTCTGTTTGCTCTAAAAGAACTACACTGATTATAAATATGTAACGGAAATAAATGAATTTTAAACACTTTTGAAGGATAATATATTTTTAATACGAGTACTATATAGGTATTATAAGAAGTCTATGTTATTTAAGATTATTTAGGAAATCTTTCAATTGTACTTAAAGCTGTACGCTCGAGTCCAATTCGCACTTGACCATTTTTTCTTGATGTATCAGTTATTTAAGTGTTCTGTGGTCAACATAATCAGTGTGACCATGATGGAGGTAGAGTATTAATAGTCTATAGCTCAAAAATATGGAATTAATTAAATGATAGTAGGTACGTAATGCCCTATTTTTTTGTGATAAAGTTCCTCCTTTTAAGGAAATAATGAACCACAACTTATTCAACAAAATATTTTCATATAAATAATGGTGTTCAATCATAGAGCAACACCGGAGAGGAGTAGCCATATGCATGCTTTCCCCTCTGTCAAAGTACAAGTCCAAATGGGCCTATACCTGTCGCTTAGATGTTTCAATGAGTGCGTGAAATTGTTTATGTATTTTGTTAAAATCAAGGTGTGAGTTTCGTAGTAATAAACGAGTTTTGTAATGTGCGTGTGTGTCGCACGCATTTCCCCCTGCAAAAAATGACAGACTGTTTTGCATCGGTAATAAACGCTATGGCTACTCCCCTCCAGTCCGCCGCGGCCGGTGGCCGTGTTGCTCTATGTGTTCAATCCACATGTACAGGAAAACCCTCCATGTCATTTCCTTTTTGAGGAAAGTTAAAATTACATATTAATATTGGTAGTTTGGTAGTAAGTTACCTACTATGTATAAGTATTTTTATTAGTGAAAGTTGAATTAATTCATGATGATTATGCAGTAGGTGGTAGAGTACTGCCGGACTATTGTAAGTGGTGTGTTTCCTGATTTAATGAAAAATAGTAAAGTTATTCCATTATTCAAATCCGGTAGTACAAGTGACCCCCTGGTTTTTGTGTAGATGTCTGTAGGCTGCAGGCATCACTTAACATCCATGTGAACAGAATGCTTGTTTACCACCATCGATACATAAAAAAACCGGTCAAGTGCGTATCGGGCCCCGCGCAGTGTAGGGTTCCGTAGTTTTAAGGTTTGATTGATGTAATGAAAAAATACATATTTTCTATGGAGTTGTTCAAAAATTTCGACTATTACGTTTGGTCGACTATTACTCGCAAACTTGTAAAGCCAACCTGGGTGTCATAGTTTATGTTACTGTCGCCGTAACGTTTGAATGTCTAACAACAACCGTTTCGTTGGTAGAGGGGGTGGGGACACTTTAAGTTAGAGAAGGATGTGAAATGTTACAATAACTTTAACTTTAACATAGGTATATCTTGGTGCAACCCCATAGAGCAACACGGAGGGGAGTGGCCATAGCGTTTATTACCGATGCAAAACAGTCTGTCATTTTTTGCGGAGGGTAAATACGTGTGGACACACACTCACACTACAGAAATCGTCTATTACTACGAAACTCACACCTTGACTTTAACAAAGTACATAGACAATTTCACGCACACGTTTAAACATCTAGGCGACAGGCGTAGGATCATTTGGTCTTGTACTTTGACAGAGAGGAAAGCCTGCATATGGCTACTCCCCCTCCCCTTCGGCCCGCCGCGGTCGCGTCCGGTGGCCCGTGTTGCTCAATGTGCAACCCAGACTAACTGTGACATTGACTTTAACAGTTAAGTACTGCGGAATGCGTTGTACCCACGTATTTTTTTTTGCTTTTATGGCAACGTATCTACTTTTGTACTTCATGACAACAAAAAAAAACGGATTTTTTTGTCATTGTTAACGTTACCAGGGTTAAAGTGACATTCCCTTATAATCTGACAGATAATTTACTCATTTATTAATTTACTCAAGCTATGATTGAAGTTAAGTTTATGACGTCATTCAACAACTATTTTTTTTTACTTGAACGGTACTTTAACAAATTTGCTAAAGTTAAAGTAAGATGATGCAACCCAGCCTTATTGTAGACAGTAAAGGCACCGGTAGTAAAATGTAAAACAAAACTACGGACAGGGACGTCACATATAATATACAATTAGGTACTGTGAACGAATGAACTGCCGAAATTAAATAAAGCCATTATATTTAACGTATTGAGACTTAATAAATTTTAAAGTGCTATAGGTAACATGTCTACCCAACATTACCAGCAAATTCGTCCAAAGTTTCATTTATTCGAAATTAAGGTGGACATACTTTAAGGTGTCTTCATTTTCGTTGAGGACAAATTTCCGCAGCTGGTAACGGCTGTCCTCTTTCCCTCGCTTCATGAGGAAACCCTCCATGGTACCAGAGAGGTAGCTCGGGCGTTCAGGATGACAGAACTCTTCGCGCTCGTACTTGGCCCGTATCCACTGTTCGATGAGGACCCTGGGGACGTTAATTATAATTTTTAGTTACAATGATACCAACTTACTACCTTCGTACTGGTGGTAGAGCTCCAGTGACGGAGCTCGCGGGGGTAGGCACCACAGCATTACCTAATTTACTTGCCGCTAAATGGTTGTGTTCAGCACTATCGTGTTACGTAATTTCCGGCACAGAGGCATAACACCTTAGGCCTCAGGAGTGGTAACGCATCTGCATTTTGAAATTGGTCTTCGTGTGGGTGTCTATAGGCTGCAGTCATCACTTAACATCAATGTGAACTGCATGCTTGTTTGCCTCTTCCATAACATAAAAAAAAAAAATTTTTAGGTACCGTGATACCAACTACGAAATATGCACATTTATCGAGAAGATGAACAGTCAAAAATTACATGTACACGCCTAAAAATGCTTTCAAAAATAAAATTGTGGACATGCGTAAATTATTTTTTAACGGATTAGGATTTTTTATTAGGAACGGATTATTACCTACATACAATTGTTTTACCTACATACAAATAAAACGTAACGCTGAGGAGTGTAAGTACCGACATATCTAGTTAGGTAGTAGGTTGATCTAATTTTTGATTGTCCAAGTTCCCGACATATTTCCAAACGTCTCTTCACTATACTACTTTAAAGAGGAATAACGCTATGTCTACTTACATCATGAACAAAATGTAAAATATCAAAAAATATGTCAGCAATTTTTATCATAGCTACACGCCGAAAAATGTGTTTAAAATAGTTGTTGACAGAATAAGTAAATGTGATTTTGTAATCGTTATTGTAGTTTTTCTTTATAAAATACTTTTTATCTAACCCCCCTTGACATCTCTCTATGCCTCCCTTGTGGGCGCGCCCCCTGGTTGCGAACTCCTGATCGAATAGCTCCATGGGTAATGTTAAAGGAGACGAGTCTATAGATATCTGTTGATATAATAAATAATAATATGTCACTTCGAAACTTATGCTGGGTTGCACCAAGATATTTGTAAAGTTAAAGTTATTGTAACATTTCACATCCTTCTCTAACTTAAAGAAATCTGTTAAAGTTAGAGAAGGATGTGAAATGTTACAAAAACTTTAATTTTAACAAATATATTGGTATCGCTCTGGCTAAGCCTACACTCTGAATGAGTTTCTGAAATGATTTGTTCGTAATTAATTCGCTTGGATTTACGTAATATTAGTTCAAGCATACGATAGCAGTTGACAACGAGTATAAAATGTCTCGTAGTCACGCACACAAGGAAAACATTGTCGCGTTATCAAACGTCAACTTTGCACATTTGATAAAAATGCACTTTCTCATCTTATCTCGGCGATATTTTCGGTACCTAAAAAATGTATGTTAAGTAAGGTCAGTTAGCGAACACGTATCGAGAAGCGAAAGTGAACTGAAGAATGCAGCGAATGACCCCCTACTAAGCCTCGGGCAATCTTTGGTTTTACCCACGTACGGAATTTCCATGATGAACGTTTTCCCTATTTGATTTTCTTTGACGGTAGCTTTTGAAAGTGTTGGAGCCGTGAATAAATGATGGGTGTATCCAGGTGTATCTGATGGTTAGGATGATCTATAGTAGGTACAGCGCCGTGGTATAATATTTCGTGATGTGTACACGTATACCTCATATAATTTAATGCTAGGTCGGTAGTAATCGGTAAGTACACTTGAACCTGTTATACCTAAACGGTGAAATTTTAATGGTTGTTTTTCCGCGTCAGATAGATTTTTCCTTTAGCATTATCGATTTTTTTTTTTATTAAATTTTCTTCAAGATTGCTAGTTTACGAGATAGTACAGCGCAAGAACCCTGTGCGCCCCTTTTCCCATGATGGCGTTGGCATATGGGTTACGACCCCACAAACTTGAACATATGCTTCTACTGACCCCCCTATACGTTAAAAAAATAAAATTGCGTACTATGAAAAACGCTAAAAAAACGGCTAAGGCCTAAAAAATGTAACATTTCAATGAACTATAAGTTAAGGGATATCATTTTTTCGCTCACATACCTATAATGACAATTCCGTTCGCAGCAAACCGAATTAATTCAATTCGCCATTCAAAATATTCAGAACGTGTAAAAAATTATCGCAGAGAGTCAACGCACTCCATCGTCATAAATTATGAGAGCACGATCTCAATAGCTAATTAATTACCAAGAAATCCTGATATAGAAACATGAAAAAACAGTTATTTCGTCAACTCGTCCCAAAATAAACTTTGGCAAATTTCAAAATGTTGCAATCCTCTATTAATGATATGTTCTTAGGTTTTCGCGAGCTACACTCATTGAAATAAAACTATTTTTACGGATTTCTTACTTCGTAAACGCCTTGCGTAGCGTTCAGGATTAACACAATAATTACTTAGGCGTTTACGAAATCGATGGAGGTAGCTACATATAATTTTTTCAAATTTCTGTCAGACAAATGTCACCTCAGTCTGCCCGGGACCACGGAAGCTGAAAAGCGACCGAAACGTCGGGTTGATTTTAAAAATCATTTTAGTTTAATATACGCGAGATAAATCCGTAAAAATAGTTTTATTTCAATCCTCTATTAAAACATTTATTTCACGGTCCATTGTATGACGATCTCAATAGCTAATTAATTGCCAAGAAATCCTGTTATAGAAACATGAAAAAACAGTTATTATTTCGTCAACTCGTCCCAAAATAAACTTTGGCGAATTTCAAAATGTTGAAATCTTCTACTAAAACATTTATTTCGCGGTCCATTTATGTAGGTACTTTATGCTACTTATTATTACTCATTACTGCTAATCATCATCATTTCAGCCGAAAGGTGATCACTAAAACCTCCCCGTCCCCGGGGATTTGCCATAATCGCCACGCTTGGCATTCACGTTGGCGATCGTAGGGGCGGTAGTTTTATCAAAGGACGCTGCTGCTCATCTTGTGTTATTGCACTTATTACCGCTCCATTGGAATGGTTGGACCACCATTGTTCGGTCGACTGACTTGCTCTGGCGGAATAATTATTTTCCACAACTGCCTCGGTAGCCTAGTGGTAGCAGGCCACTACTATTACGCTGAGGTCCTGGGTTCTTGGGTAGGGGGTTATCAGAGATAATATTGTAGTCTTTTATTTCTGATTCTATTGGGATTTTTCCATTTTCTGGAAATTTCCCAGTACTTCGAAGTTTGGTAATGCCCGGAGATGTCAACAGGCTCGCCCTGTTACATGGGCCAAAAACGTAACCGGCGAATCGTAGGTGTTTGCATGTATGCTTGAATGCATGCATTTACTTCTGCCTACCCCTTCGGGGATTACAGGCGTGAAGTTATATTAGAAGAAAATTCTTCCACTAGAAGTTTTGTCCGTACTTATGTAAAAAAAAACTGTTTATATAAATATACATTTCGACCTAGTGGTCGAAATGAAATGATGAAATTACATAGTAATCATTTCAGTGGAAAGACATCCAATGCTAGAGTTTTTGTCCAGGACAAAAACCTCCCCCAAAGATGCTCACAGTTGTGCAACATCTGGAGGATATGCCATAATCGATAGCCAATCAGAATCAATGTACAATTATTTTATGAATATTTATTTAATTTTGATTTGAAAGAGCTCCGTTTCGCTTAGTCTTTTGCCACTCGATACCCTTTTGCGGTGGAAACCTGAAATTGCATTGAAAGAGAACTCACTGTGGGTCATTCTTGGTGGGTCTTCTGTAACATGGTGGCACCCGTTCCTCGTACTTGTTCTTTGCAGCTATGTTGCCAACCTCCTTCATCCTCTGCACCTGCGAGTCTTCCCAGCGGTCCAGCTCCAGATTTTTCACTTTGCTTATATGCGCGCCCATACCGCGGTGGATACTCGCGCATCGCATGCAGATGAATATGCCGATGTTATATGACGCCCACTCGGGATCTAGAAGAAGAAAAGTTTATGACTAAACTAATGAAGACTTATAGCGTGTGACACATAGCCACATAGGTACTGTTGCGATCTAAAAAAATATGCTAGTTGCTTATGAAAACTTTAAAAGATATTTAGTTTGAATGGGATACTGTTAATAGTTTTTCAGATATGATAATATAACTAGCTGTGCCTGCGAATTTGTTCGCGTGGAGTAGTGAATTTGGGGCTTTTGGATATAAATTTTGGCTAATTTTGGATCTTATACACTTTTGAGTTGCTTCTCTGTACACGATATTAGCCACTTACGGTGGTCCTATCAGAACACCAGCGCTGTAGTGCCAACTACAGCAATCAGCTGAGATGGGTACCATTTTTTTGGTCTCACACATACATCATGCCGGTAGTTAAGTTGTTTCTGTTTTTTTTTTTTTTATTATTATTATTATTATCATTTTTTTATTTAGTGTGTGTGTGTGTGTGTGTCAAAAAATAAACTATTTCTATTTCTATTTATATTAGACATATGGCCATAAAAAATATAGGATAACCCCCTATAAGATAAGACAAAGCATTCTATAGCTAAAACGTATACGAGGGGGTTAGACATTAATATAATCACAAGTTTAAAATTGTCACAGGAAATCAGATCAATGAAATTTTAGTGATTGTTTGTCCCGCAGCAAAATGATTTTGTCTAGGTAGTATAATAAAATAAAATTAGGTATCTAATGTTTAATACATAATTTCATACGAAAAATAGACACCTATTACACATTACATTAGTAGCCACATGGTAGTGTTTAACTTAACACTACCATGTGGCGGTAGATAGATTAGTGAGTGAGTAGAGCCGCGGTAGAGTCTACATTTATACTTTGCTTTCATATAACTTCGTTACTATAGCATTACCAGTTATTAATTGACAACACATTGATAAGCAATAAGATGCAATAAGTGTACTTGAAAATCTAAGCTAGATGAAGACTTTTTAATTAGATTACGTAGATAATAAATTAGACGTACCTACGTTTTTGTTGTTTATTTGCGACAAAACAGAAAGTTAATAATGTTTTTATGTATCTCTCGCATAACTGACATTACTCATGGTAAGCACCTTGTTGTTTACCATAAAGTCCTATTACATAATATTCTGTTCAATTTTCCTCCTTTGAGGAAGATTAATGTCATAAATGTTTGAAATAACAACGAACAGCTATGTTCGTACAAAGCTTTTGAGTAAAGAACAGCCAAATCAGAATTCAATACTATTCAAAATATATCAAATATCAATAACAGAATGTAGGAAACAAATTGTAGGAAACCGTTTACGAAAAAGTAGCCAAGTGCGTGTCGGGCCACACACAATATACCTGTGTCAGTAAAGTTTTTTTTTATACAATGACAAATGGCAAAGAAGCATGTAGTTCACATAAGGGACGATTGCAGCCTAAATATATTTATACACAAAAACCCGAAGTCTAAATGCAGATGCGTTGCCACCCTTGAGGTCTAAGATGCTCCTCCACCGTGATAGAAATTACGGGGCCGGCCATACAATGGCCCTATAATACGTGGATCATAGAGCACCGGAGGGGAGTAGCCATATGCAGGCTTTCCCCTCTGTCAAAGTACAATCTCAAATGGGCCTATACCTGTCGCCTAGATGTTTAAATGTGTGCGTGAAATTGTTTCTGTATTTTGATAAAGTCAAGGTGTGAGTTTCGTAGAAATAGACGATTTTTGTAGTAAAAGACGATTTTTGTAGTATGCGTGTATGTCGCACTCATTTCCCTCCGCAAAAAAAGACAGACTCTTTTGCATCGGTAATAAACGTTATAGCTACTCCCCTCCAGTCCGCCGCGGACGGTGGTCCGTGTTGCTCTATGAAGCGGATCGACTATAACTCGTACACTCGACGACCCAGTTGGTCCAGCGGGGTGTGATGACCTTTTGAACCGCTCAAGGGGTCTTCAAGTATTTGTATGGCCTATAAATATTTGTTTCAGGTCTGGGTGTTTGTATATGTGTTGTGTGTGACTATGGCACCCACGACGCATTGCCAACAAATTGAGAGATTTTTCTTTTGACATGGAACAACAAAGACAAGATTTTATATAGATACCTACTTCTACTGTGTAATTTTTAACCACTACCAAATAGTTAAAATATGTTTAGCTGGGAGATGTTACATTTATTCAGGATTCCTGAGCCCTGACGGCAGCTTAATAGGTCAGAGAGAAATCTGTGTCCTAAGCTATGGACGGACAAACCCAAGGCAATTATGGGTTCCTTGTAGGTAGTCTACAGTTGTAGATTACAGAAACATAAAAAAATAAAACGGATGGCTGATGAAACGAATCATAAAACTCCATTAGTCAACGCTGTAGCAATTATAAATATCAATTATATGCATAAATTAAATTATAAGAAATGTTAATTCGATTAAAAATAGAATAAGCTAAGACAAAAAAATACTGAAGGCAAATTACCTATAAAAAGTCAACGGCCCGTAAAGTAAACTCAGGTGTTCCAAAGAAAACAATGAACAAAAATAAGCTTACTGGCTTTATATAGACTGAAAACAAATTCATTAATTTATATCACATAACTTTTTTTTTTCAAAACTACAATTGTTTTTCATGGTTTGGAGTTTTAAAATATTTGTTAAACAAAAAATACCTAATAGAGGCAAAATGAAAATACGATAGTAATATTAATATTGTTATTTTGTGAACAAGAGTAACTCTTAATGGAACATAATTATCATATTCTTCATGTATTACCCCAGACAGTGCCGGTATAGATAATAATGCAAGCATACTCGTACTTAAGTGCCCCTCTCCAAAAATACCTGAAAATTTTTTTTCTACCTGCTGTTTCTGGTGCATTCCCAAAATGTGATGCCAGCAATTGACAAATTTTTCTTATGGGCCTACAGTACTAACTGTACTGTAGTAACTTTACACTGGGTATCATCCCATGGAAGCTGTAGTGAACTGTTCAGACAAACACGTATTGAACTGCCATCAGTGCCGGATTAGCCCATAACAAAAATTTGTCAATTGCTGGCATCACATTTTGGGAATGCACCAGAAACAGCAGGTAGAAAAAAAAATAGGTATTTTTGGAGAGGGGTACTTAAGTATGCTTGCATTATTATCTATACCGGCACTGTCTGGGCATAATCATCCCACATCAAACGTCTACAGTCAGGCGACTCCCATGGAAATGAAGTCGCGTCGAGTTCATTTAACTAGTGATGTAGAAATATGGTGTCTAGCGCTTGACGATAACATCCAAACTACCCCGAACGTCTTTTTCCTTTTCCTTCATGTAACTGTTTTCATTTATTCTAATCGCAATCCTATCGCAAACGACGAGTATAATAGATTTTTGTGATCCATTCCATATCCTCTGAGAGCGCCTACGGTGCCACAACAACGATGCACGAAACAACAATGTTCCTGACAACTTGGCAGAGTACTACCGCTCCGGAAACACGTACCCATGAGCTCGTACCGAATTTCCAGAAGGATGTAAAACCAGCCTTATAGTTTGTTCGATTCCATTTAGGCCATGCACGTTTACTACTTCCATGATGATATTTATGACGAAGATTAAAGTCCGTAAAAGGCAGAGACTAAAATTATATTTAATGTACAATTATGGTTACATTCTCGTTTTACGACTACAATATGCATTACTACTAGATATATGCAAAATGCTAAAACTTTGGACAGCAAAATGTAGATGGATATGTATAGATTTAAGCACATATTGTGATGATAATATATTATTTTTCTTATAATTTCTTCATCATTAATTTCATTTTCAAATGTAGAGTTCATAGAGCAATACGGGCCACTGCCCGTGGCGGATATGCAGGCTTTCCCCTCTGTCAAAGTACAAGCCCAAGTGGGTCTATGCCTGTTGCCTAGATGCTTAAATGTGTGCGTGAAATTGTATAAGTATTTTGTTAAAGCCAAGGTGTGAGTTTCGTAGTAATAGACGATTTTTGTAGTGGGTGTGTCTCACACGCATTTCCCAACGCAAAAAATGACAGACTGTTTTGCATCGGTACTAAACGCTATGGCTAACTCCCCTCCGGTCCGCCGCGGCAGCCCGCCGGTGGCTCGTGTTGCTCTATATGATAGAGAAAAATTTTCACTCGATATTAGGTATCGAAACCCGGATAGGTTTTTGAGTTTTGATACTACAACACCTACTGTGACGACAGACGAATGTCGATTATTTATTTCAACATGATACAAAATTTCGTAAATTGATTTTCATAAACAACACACGAAAATTCGGTTACCAATCACATACGCATTTTTTCGATAAGCACCCTATCACACCAAACATATGTTTAGATATATGGCTTAGCGTATAGTTCACATTCCAATAGTTTGTTTATGCAGGATATGAAGGGCCTATCGTTTCTTATCGACACTGACCGTGATAAGAGCGCTGTAAGTCGTCAACAATACTGACGTCATCACAAACAATAAAAAGTATGATTAAATATCGTAGACGTAAACGACAATTACTAGCCATTATTTCTATTGTTTATGGGTTTATGCGAAGAATGGAACAGTATTTTATTTTAAAGAAAAATGGAAAGAAAATTTTTGACTTCAGGTGAGACACGAACTCGCGGCCTACTGGGAATCTAGTCCAGCCGCTCTTCCAATTGAGCTACTGAAGTCCTGCCCGATTTGTCAAATCTTTCCTTCACATTTATTGCATTGCTTTATGGTAGCAGCAGCGCCATCTATTGCCAACTATGCTAGTTAAGTCAAATTTTTTCTTTCCATTTTTCTTTAAAATAAAATATATTTCACAAGCATGTGTTAATGCGAAATAATATAAAACAATTAATGGAACAGTAATTGACGTTATATCACTATACATGACGTGGTAAGGACGTGATGCAAATATAAAGCTGTAATCGTCAGCCATAAATTGTTTAACGTCATATGGGAAATCCGTTTAATTTTTCACAATCTGTAATACACCATAGTCATGTTACTACAGTTTAGTAGTAGCAGACTAGGCATTGAAATGATTAAAGTGATTTTATTTAATCGAGTCGATTACACACTCCGAAGGGCTTTCGAGTCTCGACAACATAAATAGGCAATGAACTGGAAGCCGAAAGCCATCGACGACACAATACAGCTTCTCCCGAAAGCGAATGCGTAGCCGATACACACAGACTTGATGACATACTGTGCTAGACGAAGTGAAGAAGACCGGGAGACGCTGGTGGGTTCCGTAGTAAACAAGGAACCCTTATAGTTTCGCCATGTCCGTCTGTCTGTCTGTCTGTCCGTCCGCGATTTAGCGCAAAAATTGTTAGTACTAGAGACTTGAAATTTGGCACAAGTATATATATACACCTTAATCACGCCGACAAAGTGGTAGAATAAAAACGTGAAAAAACAATTTTTTAGGGTAACCTTCCCTACTAGTAACGCGCGGATATTTTTTTTTAATTTTCGAATTTCATATAGTGTGGGGTATCGTTGGATAGGTCTTTTAAAAATATTATGGGTGTGCGAACATAATTATCGAACATCATATTCGATTTAGTTAACTGTTCGTGACTTATTAGGCTTTAAAGTGCAAATTTTCGTTAGACTCAAATGTCCCTCCCCCCCTTACAGACTAAACGGTTACTGTTAGAAATTCAAACGTTACGGCGATAGTAGCTACATATAACGAAATTATAAGGAAAACTATCACACTAAAGTTGGCCTTGCAAGTTTGCGAGTTATAGTCGACCAACTGTATTTTACTCGAAAATTTCGAACAAGTCCATTGAAAATATTTATTAATTTTTTTCATTACATCTCTTACTCTGTAACTACGGAAGCCTACAATGCGCGTGGCCCGACATGCACTTGACCGGTTTTTTAAATGGACTTACGTAGGTGGCTCAACTCGAGAAGGCACTAGTCTATTTCACCGGGCAAGAGATAACAAAGGGCTCTTAGCCAAAATAAAGTTACAGAACTGCCGAAGGGAGAACCCTGCGGGTCCGATCTTGAGCTTAGGGTGTTGAAGATAAGACATATGCGATTAGGGGCGGTGCAACTTTCACTCTAGACATTGGTTGGTAGTAACCGGAATAACGACCGCGTGGGTTGTGCTAGTATCGGAGCTCGTTTTTTCATTTCCGTGTTCAATAAGACCTATACTGTCTTGAAACATGCTCGGGTTTGCCGCGCTAACTGAATACAAAATCGTGTTAATTTCAAGGCACGTGTCCTGCAATAGCGCACGGGTTTGGAACACCAACTGTTCTTCCAAACACGTGTTCAGCATAATCAATAATAGGGAAAATGATGGCTTGAATCAATGAGCTTAACATATAACTTAGTTTCAATGGGGAGAAATTTTTGGCATTGGGCAACAGGTCAGCTCACCTCACTGATATGAACTCTCCAGCTTAGAGTCGCAACAAATCAATACATTCGAAGCATAGTAGGCATAGGTACGAAGATGTTAACAATATAATGATATTCACCAAAGCAATAGTGTGTGCTCCATTAATTCTACAGTAACAGTTAGCACCAGTTGCATCACTATTTTAGCATTCTCATCTAATTGGCTTGCGACAACTCAACAACAACGATAAATAAACCATGGCACGTCCGTTTCGCTGGACGATGTTGTAATACGTGTTTGTAACTATGAATGAACTGGTCACATACGCTCGCGAAGCCATAAAAATGGACTTCGCGATGGTCGACTCAAAATAGACGCTTGCTTAGCTCCCCGCAAAGTTTTCTTGAAAGCTGTGAAAAATCCAGGACTTGGTGTTCTCAAAATATATACGTTTGCACAACAGTTCATATGTTTATTATGTGTAGGTACATAACAAACACCGACACGACGTCACGCGGCTCGCACACATTGCACACACGTGGCCTCTCTCCAATCGTAAATAACACTATGTTTTGGTCATAACAGTTGTGGGTGAATCTTCTGGCATGTTCCAAAACAGGTTTTTGTGAGAATGTTTCAATCAACACTGTTTTAGATATGTGGTACTAATTCATTGACACTTGATAATGTTTCAATGTTTGTGCTGTTCTAATAGAGAAACGCGAAAGTTTTTGTTCCACGTCACTGAGAAAAATTCTAAAATATGTTGGTGTGTCTATTTGTTTTAATTAGTCCTCTAGAGACTGTCGCTTGTAATTATTCGAAATGATTAAAATTTAATGATACTTTGCAGATCAAACAGGAAACAAACATACACCATACAGTTCAGATGATGACACGACAAGGGGCCCACAGTCCAAGTTGGGGACCTGGTCCAAGTCACGGACCCCAACTCACCTCGCAACACCTGGCTTCGTGGCCGGGTCATCGCTACGTTCCCGGGACCTGATGGCATCGTGCGCACCGCAAATATACAGACGAGGACGGGGATACTACGGCGGCCTGTAAGAAGATTCATCATTCTGCCAGTGCGATATGACATCGCGCCTGCACCGGTACCTGATGCTGAGTAGCACGGCGGGAGAAATGTGCAGGACGCTCGTGAATAGTGTACAGAGTTTGTGATTAAAAAACAGTTTTGATAGTGATCGACCATACAGTCCTCAATAGTGTACGTTGTCAGCGCGTAGACAACCTATAACAATCACGTTGTGTAGTGGTTGATAGCATAGTACACAGTAGTATACGTTGTCGGAACGTAGATAGTGCTTAAGTGACCAATAGCGTTAGAGTATTGTATAACTTCTATTTTTAGATTTTGTCTTTTTTATGTAATATTTGTGTAATTTAGAGTGTAATTAATAGTCTTGTGTCACTTAAAGCTCGTTTGTGTTTAATATTACTTTATTTTGTATAATTTAACAGATTTTCGTGTATAATTTTATAGTTTTTTGAATATGTTTGTTTTTCTTGACTTCTGTTTGTATCTTTGAACATTTGTAATAGTTTTATAGTTGTAATTTGTTTATTTTATCTGAAAATAAAGATTTTTGATGTCGTTTGTTTCCTTTCGGTAATGATCTGAGATACATTGAGATTTTAATTGGCCAAATAGATCTAATAGCTGATTGGTTGCTCGAATCAACCAATCATCGATAGTAAAAGTTGTTTACTTGAAATTTAAATATCTCTTGTGATTGGTTACTTGAACCAACAATCAATCACCAGAGGTTTTCTTAATCTCGATGACCTTGAGATTTTGGAATAAAAGTAGGGCAGTTTTCTATGGCCGGTAACGCGCCGCGCCCGCCCCTGATCCCGACCCTATCTCCGGCCCCGCGAGGCCGATGACATTCCGGTTATCACCAACCGAATGGAGTAGAGCGAAAGTTGCACCGCCCATAATCGCATATGTCTCATATGTCCCACCGCAACGTCCTAAGCCGAGGCACGGACCCGCATGGGTCACCCTTAGGCAGTTGCGCTAACTTTTTTGCTTAGGCTGGAGCGCCTTCTGCGCTCGCTGATTGCCCGGTGAAGTAGACTAGTGCCGTCTCGAGACAGGCCGCCTACACAAAGTCCGACATAAAAAAAAAAAAAAAAGTTGAAAAGTGAAAAAGCGTTTTATTGGAAGACCGGTAGAGCGTGTCACCCTGGTTCGCTTGCGCTGCTATATCCGTAAAATCTGTCATGACAATATGGTTATATACTCGTAATATTGCAGGCCATTTCGGTACATCTGCCAGCTACCAGCTGACGTCTTTGCCCTCGAGATCCTACAGAAATTGCTTTTCAGTGATGTGAAACCGGCGCCAGTCGCTGGACTGAACTAGACTAGGTTGCATTGTACTGCATAATAAAATTTTGTGTCGTCCGTCGGCTGACGCGTTTTGTTAGCTCAAACGATTCACTGTAACTCACTGGCAAGTCATATTTAGACTGATCCAGTAATATTTAGCACGATATTCTTTCTAGACCCGAAAAACTTGCACGTAGTATCGATCGAGGGGAGCGAGTGATCATATCTTACTTGACGAGCAAATAGTTTCTTCATAAAATCCAGTCCAAGAGAGGAGGGATTGTCATGGTGATTTAATGACCTCCATTACGTATCCTTGATCGTTTTTATGTCAAAAGTTAGACAGACAAGCAGGAAGACCTGATGGAATGCGCTTACTGTCCGTCGCCTATGGACATTTGAACCATAAGCCATAAGGAGAGTTGCCTCCGGGTTAACAGTCAAAAGACTCTTTTGAAGCCAATTTTGAAGATTAATTCTTGGCCTACCAGTGTATTGATGTATGAATACTGTACTAATACAGTGACATAGGTACATACATTGTAATACTATATTATATTATACTTAAATATATTAACTTCTCCTTTGGTGTATTTGGCTCTCCCTCTCCCTCTGACAAAACGTGGTCTAAAACCCACTTTACATAAAAAGGAGCTCAATACAAATTTAAGTCTGTAATACAATTATTTTTATTATAATAAATGAAACATTTAAAATCTTATGTCCAATTATAAACATTTAAAAATACCCATTTATGCGCCATCAGGTGACGAAGAGGCCATTCAAAACGAAATTAATGTGAATAATATTAAAATTGTTTGTGTGTACAAAATGTCCACAAGAAAACTTAAAGAGAGTTATAAATAGGTGTGAAATTATAATTTATTGCGAGATTAATACAAACGAGTGTCATTAAGTGTGATCAATTCGAAATTATTCTTGAAAAATAGTCGAAAATGAATATTACTTTATGTAAATGACTTTTTTTAGTAAACACACGAGCATGCAGTTTTTATTGATGATCAATTAAGTTCTTGCCGCATCTCATGAACATCTACAAAAGATTAATGACATTTATGTGATTGCTGCTACACTCAGAAGAAAGTGTTTTTACGGTAAGTTACAACATGGGAGTATATTCATGGCCTAGTTGAGAAAAAATATTCAATATGGACGGTCCCAAATAACAATGTTTTCGCAAAAAGAGTGCTATTAGTAGAGCACTTGAAACTTAGTTTTGATAATTAATTAGATATTTTGAGTTTATTTTTAAAGTTCAAGGTTTGTTAAGAGAATAAAAAACCAAAATATTGTATTATTTTTATGACGATTTTTAATCCTTGAGACATAACAACTAACGTCTCAGGGATGACACGCATCTGCATTTTGAAATGCAAGCTTCTTTGTAAATTAACTTAGTTGGTACTAAGTTAATTAACTTTGGACTTCTTTACAAACGAGAGATATATCTTTAGATATATCTATATTAGGCCAAGAGAGCAATGCAAAATATTTTATTTTCTGTGTTAAAATTGTTAAATATCCAATAAGTATTTTGTTGGGTTCTTTCATCCATCGTCTTCTTAACACGGATAAAGGAACTATAAAAATCTTACTACACATTGTACCTGTTTGTGCTCGCTCTCCTCTGAAACAAGACAACCGATTTCGTGATTTTAAAATGACAAAAACACTCTTAAAGCATATTTCATACCGTTACGGCATTCTTGACTCAGCCGAGGCCCGATGCCATTCGTCACTAAGATTAAAAACTAAAACATTGTTATAATAGGACTACCTACTGTTAAATTATGATTTATGAGTAGGTAGGTATAAAATTATCGATTTTAGATTACCCGGGATATCTGGCGCTCCACACTCTTAGCCTACCCCGTAAGGAACTTGGCGTGAAGATATATAAGTACAAATCGAAAGCTTTTCTGAGTTATCAACATAATAAGAGGCAACGACCTGAGCCCTGCTGAATTCATTATAATTAAATAATGTCTATTCCATTTTATAAAAAACAACAGACACGAAAAAAACTGCTATAACGTTCTACGCGGTGTTTTCAAAAGAAATGAATCGGCAGACCGAACAATTATGCAGACGCGGTAATAACAAAGGGAAAATACATAATTTGTAATTTAATAGCAAAGAGTTGAACAGGAACAGGGAATGGTAGACGCTATTACAAGGTTATTGAGCTAATATTGAGAAATGACCCTTGAACGGGTCGTGGTCATAGAACTTATTCTATGACCACGACCCGTATGACCATGACACGTCCAGGTATGAAATCTTAATTTCATACCTGGACTTGTTATTTTACTTTTTTGAGTTTTTGTTTATCTTACGATCAAACAAGCATGCAATTCACAATAGTTCACATGAATAATAAGTGAATACAGCAGTCTGTAGGCATGTTAAAAAACGTAATTAGCCTGTATTCTGAAAGGGTAGGCAGAAGTAAAATGCATGAATTGAATAGTTTTACCTGCATCAACACAAACCTCTTAAGGCTTTTGGATGCAATCCGTAAACAAATTATTCGAAACTAACGGATATTCCGAAATAATTTCATCCGTATCCGGTATAATAATCATTCCTATATCCGTATCCAATCCGTATCCGAAATTTCATATGCATACCTGTATCCCTGGTAGGTACTGACCATAGTTTAAGCTGTATAGACTGACTGGGTGACTGTTTATGATATGTCAATAGTTTACTTTTTGTTTTACTATTAAAAGTTTAAAATGTTCACTCAGCTCAGTACTAAAGCTATGAGCACACTGGAAAGCAAAATTCCTTGTATAAGATGTTTCTTGCTAAAATAGCAAAACATGGAAAATATTATATTAAGTGGTAATTGCTCCTTAATTGATTTACATACGTCAAATTAATTAAGTACATAATTAACGCTTTCAAAGTTACATTTCAGTGATAAAAATAGAAACGCTTAACGGTTCGTGTGCCTAATTGGCTAATATACATTAATACTACAGTTTTACCTTAAACCGGGTTCATTATAATATAGTAACCGTAAAGCGATAAGAAACAAATCTAAATATAGTTCAAATTTCTGTTAAAACTCGATTAACCGAGTCACACGATTAAATTATTGCACTATTATAATTTTCCTAATTTCTTGTTATAATTTTCATTCGTGACTATTCTACAAACCAATGAAACTCACGTGTCAATTCAGAATTTCTTTGCATTTCACACCACTTTGAGGGTAGAATTTTCAAAAATATGAAATTTAGAAAGAAGAATTCTGAGAAGGCTGCATTTCAAGTTTGAAACTTCAACCTGAAAACTAAAATTCAGCCTTCTTAGGAAATAATTTAGGTACACAAGTTAGGTTACACTAAGACTTGCTAACTTTGATTGAATGAAAATTGATTTAGAATTATTTTAGAATAATACTAGCTGTTGCCCGGGTTGAATTTTATTCTGAATTTTCTTTGCTTTAAACCCGAGACCTTTCCAACGAATGCAAAACCGTGGAAATCGGTTGGTGCGTTCTGGAGTTATAGCGTCAGGAAGGAAAACCCGACTTATTTTTGTAGGATTCACAACAAATTTTGTGTAGATAGGTACCTATTGGGAAGATCTGAGAATCGGCCAACATCTATTAGTGATAAGGTGGATTCTCACAAAATATTCTTTTTGCGATTTTTTGGACATATAATTTTTTTATAGATTATAGATCGGGGCAACTAGTCTCTATATAGGTCGGTATAGGTATAAAAATCTCGTGTCACAATGTTAGTTAGGTACCATACTCCTCCGAAACGGATGGATCGATTCTCATGAAATTTTGTTTGCCTATTGGGTAGGTCTGAGAATCGGCCAACATCTATTTTTCATACCTCATAAAAAAATATTTTCGACTTTTTGATCAAAAATGTAAATATAAAAAAATTACAACAAAATATGTGTAGTGAAGTATTTAGTAAAACTGAATAAAAAAAAATAAATTGATAGATAGACAGATAGAGATGGATGAAGGAATAGAGGATGGACCCTCTGCCTTGTGAAATCGTAATTTTCGTTTAAGATCAATTCCTAATGTTTTACTGTTATAAATACTTACTATAATTTTAAATAAATATATACTACTATCTTTAAAATTCCTAACCCCTAACCAATCTACCAATCAATTATTTGATAAGGCACTCAAATTATTAAAGGAGGCTTAAATTGTATTTAAAACATACAAGACAAAATGTGAAGAAACTGACTAGGTAATATGTTATTGTGCAATTTAGAAATATGTATAGTAAAGTAGGTACCTAATTAGAATTTTTACTACTAACGATGACGGTACTCATGTTAGAATATGACTCTACAATAATACATTATTAGAGTCATCGTGAAATATATCTAAGAATGATGATTAAATATGTCATTATATAAGTACATTGTTTATTACATTTCACAATGACTAGCTGTAGTGGCATCAATGACCATCAAAGATCAGTGATCGTTTTTTTTTAATTAAAAAAAAAAAAGAGATTCCGAATTCTTATAGTCACAATATTGTACCTATCAATAGATAGGTATAGGTACAATGGGAATGTTAATGCTTACAGAGACCCAGGAAGACCAAGACTAACCTACCATGACCACTATAGGTAGGTAAATGTTACGTTGTTAAAAAAATAATTCATGGGTACCTAGGTACGTTTCATTTAGATAGGTATGCATGAGCGTTTCATTCAGTAAACAATATTTTTATACGAGACTAGCTGTCCCGGCAAACTTCGTATTGCCTCAGAATGAAATAATATGTAAAAGGTTTGATAGGTATATAATATACTATTATATATGGACTATTTGCATGGGAAAATGATATTGTGGTTTTTACTATTTCCCTTCAATTTCTTCGTAACTATTATCTTACCTTTTAAACCTTCCCTGGTCTTCCATTAATCATTCAAAACCAAAATCAGGCAAATCGGTCTAGTCGTTCTCGAGTTTTAGCGAGACTAACGAACAGGAATTGATTTTCATAAAGGTAGGTATATATTAGGTTGGGGAAAAAGTTTCTTCGCATTTTTTAAGATAATTCAAAACATTTTTTAATATAGTTTATTTAAATTTAACTAAAGTATGTATGTACCATTTTGTTCGATAACCTTTTGCCATCTTGTAGGAAGGGACATGATTTTTTTTTTTTTTTTATCTTTATTAATTTGGGGATTTTTGTCAATTTGACACGACAATCCCATTGTATCAAAATGTATACAAAACACACATTTACATACTAAAAATCAAAAGAACAATCAATAGGTATGCAATTGTGTAGTTTACTGGCGACATTCCAATAGACTACACAAGTGCATAGTTTCATCAGAATTAGGATTACACAGAATATCCTGAACATAACCCACATCTAGCCTATTAATACCAAAACGACTCAAAAATTGTTCTCTTTCGATTCGGTTCCGCTCACATTCCACCAAGAGATGGAAGACGTCTTCAATTTTCCCACAGATCTCACAATTGGGCGAATTTACTTTTTTCATCAGATACGCAAACTTTCCTGATGGAATATGACCGGACCTTACCCTTAGTATTAATTTTAAATTATTCCTGCCTAATTTACTATTAATAAACCATGGTATAGGAGGAGGCTCACATACGATTGTTTTGTACCATATCCCTTTTGTCTTTGATCGTTCATTAAAGTATTCTTTCCACTGCATTTGACAAGCCACTTTGACCTGAGGTAAAGCCTCACAGTAGCACGGATCTACATTAAACTCTATTCCATTTATGCAGGCAGCATTTGCTAATTTGTCAGCCTCCTCGTTGCCCCATAGGCCAATATGCGCCGGAACCCATTGCAATTTCACTTTTACATTTCGCGACTCAAATTGTAGGATCTGTGCAAGTACATCGAAGGCTGTCGGTACGCCTCTGTGTCCAGAGGCGCATCGAGCCAAATGTTGTATTGCACTTTTACTATCGGAGCAGATAACGATTTTGTCCTGATGAAGGCCTTCAGCATATAATAGTGCTTTAGAAATAGCAATGAGTTCCAGCGTCATAATGCAAACCTTATTTATAACTCTATAACAATCATGCTTTCTTAACAACGGGTCAAAATACGCCGCTCCTTGTTTCTCTTTGCTTTTTGATCCATCTGTGAAAATCATATGCCAATCGCGGTATTTTGTCCGAAGTTCTTCAATAACATCACACTTCATTAAATCAGTCGTATAACAGTTTTTAGATTTTTTTAAACAATCTAATTTACTAATAGCTATATTTTTTATGTCTAACTGAGAGAGCCACACATCTGCCTTAAATAGATCTAAGATAAGAGAGG
Source organism: Macrosoma leucophasiata (assembly GCA_036365455.1). Taxonomy (NCBI): domain Eukaryota; kingdom Metazoa; phylum Arthropoda; class Insecta; order Lepidoptera; family Hedylidae; genus Macrosoma; species Macrosoma leucophasiata. Next base: position 14,357,745 of record JAWQUS010000024.1, read on the forward strand.
AATAAATCACAAGGTCTTTTGTTTTGTTAAATACATCTACCAAAAGCGAGGGACATGATCCCATTGCTATTAACATTTTGGGACTTCTCATCAAAATACCGCGACAAGTGGATTTGGCAGTCCTCTCGTGATGTTAACCTAACATTGCATAAAGAATTCTGAAGAGACCGAAACAGGTGGAAATCTGAAGGTGCAAGGTCAGGACTATAGGTACGGCGGATGCATTAACACCTCCCAGCCAAACTCTCTTAATTTTTGCTGAGTGGCTATAGATGTGTGAGGTCTAGCGTTATCATGATGAAACACCGCACCCCTTCTGTTGATCAATTCCGAGCGCTTTCTCTCAACTTCTTGCTTTAATCTCATCAGTTGTTCGCAGTAGAGTTCAGAATCGATAGTCCTGCCTGGTGGTAATAGCTCATAATGAATAATGCCCTTCCAATCCCACCACACACACAACATCACCTTATTGCGAGTTAACCCGGGTTTCGCCACAGTCTGTGAAGCCTGACCGGCCTCTGACCACGACCTTTTTCGCATGTTCTTGTCGTACGTGATCCACTTTTCATCACCAGTTATCAGCTTCTTCAAAAATGATTCAGTTTCATTACGTCGTAATAAAGAATCACAAATGAGTACACGGTTCATTAGGTTTCTTTCAGTGAGCTCGTGAGGTACCCAAATATCGAGCTTTTTTTTGTACCCAGCTTTTACCAAATGCGCCAAAACTGTTTTGTGATCAATTCTCAGTTCTTCAGCTACGTCGTAACTACTGATATGTCGACCTTGCTCCACTTTTTCAAAAATGGCATTCATTTTATCCGTTATACGGAGACCAGAGCGAGGTGCATCTTTGACATCAAAATTTCCGGATTGAAAACGCTTAAACCAAATTTGTGCTACTCTCACAGACACTGCACTAGGTCCATAAACATCGCAAATTTTTTTCCCGCCTTGCGTTGCATTTTTACCTTTTTTGTAGTAAAATTTTAAAATGTATCGAATTTCTTTATTAGATTCACTCATCTTGACAGTACGAAAAACAAATGAAAACCACACATTTGCCTAATTTGAATTTGGAATTATGTTCTTTAAAATTTTAACTTTCAATGATACCAAAACCAGCCAGATACAAATACTACAGCCAAAGAGATTTTATTACAAGTTCATACATACTATAATGCGAAAAGACTTTTTCCCCAACCTATTAGTGTGACATGACCATATTTTTGCGTGTGTCCACATAGTGAAACTTAAATAAAACCTCTTTTATGTTTTCACCAACTGGACACTATCACTTTTTTTGCAAAGAAGGTACAGTCATGTGAATAATCTCCTCGTTTATTACATCCTACTTAATATTTTAAATGCGAAAGTTTGTGAGTATGGATGTTTGTACTCTATCAAGAAAAAGCTACTGGATGGATTTGGATGAAACTTTACAGTAATATACCTAGGTTACACATTGGAATAACATATAGGCTATAATTTGTAATTATTAAAAGTACACGAAAGTCAAGTAGACGAAGTCGCGAGCAAAACCTAGTACTACATTATGAAAATAAACTGACTCATATTTTTGCTGAAATAGCCTGTTTTTTTTAATTTTAATATAAAACAAATCAAATAAAAGTATGATTTATTAATATAAAGACATGGTTTGATTACCTTAAGGAAAAAAATTGAAAATAGGCACTTTTACACAGTATTTCAGTAATAATTGAACTAGGCACTTGTAGGTATCACAATCATTTCACTAAGACTAAATTCATGTTGCAAAGTCTGTATAAGGGGCTTTTTAAAATCACAATCATGTATTAGTTTCTGGGTGCCACTGCGGTATTTGGTTTTTAATTGAACAAAATAACGTTTTATATAATATGTTTCAACTATTCAATTGGGAAAACGAACATAAATAGTAGGAATAATGTTTGTATGATATTTTGTACTCCCAATATCGACATGAATCGTGAATACTAGTTGATTCAATTTTCTAACGCATGTTTTAAATCAACACAGAAGAATCTCTTTGAATGGGCAACAATTTCTCTAATTTTCAACATTTCTCAAACAAGAATACCGATGCGATCTACATGCTGAAACTGTTCAAGTTCAACTGTATTAGCCATATTATTGAATAATATCCACTGAACGCCTAGTGATCCTTTTCTATAGTCTTTTGTTTACACTTTGGATAGTTGGGATCATCATATCAGCCGTAATACCTATGTCCACTGTTGGACTAAAGCTTCCCCATAAGGAGAGGATGGGATACATACCCTCCCCCAGACATAATTGCCACGATTGGCATGTAAATTAGCGATTGCGGTGGCGATAGTTTCATCGCAGGACGCTGCTGCCCATCTTGCGTTATTGCATTTACCTACTACCGCCCCATTGGAATGGTTTGACCGCCATTGTCCGGTTGACAGATAGTTGGGATATTGGCAACTAAATGAAGTTCTTTTCTTGAAATATAATCTGCGTGACTGTACTTTGACATGAATTCGGTTAAAATGTGAACGTGTGTCCAGTTGTTTTTTTATGTATTTTGTAACTAAATGGTAACTATTTGTTTTAGTATTTATCATGTATCTCTAGTATTATTATAATTTTTACGTCTATGGTTTCCCATGTTTGCTGTGTCATCATACCGCCCACCTAACTCTCTAAACTGCGAATGGTTTAGCTGGTAGAGAGCGCTTTTAGCGTTAAGCTCGCCATTTGTACCAATATCATGTATGTATTGTGTGACATTAAAGAGTAAATAAATAAATTTATTGTAATTAACAATGAATACCCGTACCGTAGAGTATTTTGTAGCGTTAAATAAGGTCCCACGACCATTTTAGAATTAAGCGTTGTAATGAAACGCCTAAGCTTCATTTGTGTACTAAGTAGGTACCTACTCCATTCTAGATTTATACACTAACAATATCGAAATCACTCGTATGGTTTCCACATTATCCGACTCTACATATAACTAATACGCATAATAACCGGTTAATTCGCTAAATGGTTTATTAGCACACATTAGGTGTATAACGCGGGGACATATTGATTTTGTAGTATATCTCACGACCTACATCTCTCCTATAAATTACCGAGGGAAACACGTTCAATTCAATCAGGTCGATCTGTTTACCTACATTTGTTTTCAACACAACCATTAAAAAGCAACGCAAGCAACGTATTTTGTTGTGGAATTATCATTGGCGACTCTGATGAGTACAGGTCACATAAAATCAATTTTCAATTACCACATACCTATTTGGGTATCACAACCGGAACAAACTACGAGACATTATCTACTACGCATCTGTTTGTATTAGTGTAGTCATGTCATTGTTAATGCAATCAATGTCGATGATTTGTTTTTATTGAATGCATTTTACTTCGAGGTCACTGAACTCAGCATGGACGCACTCGCGCCCCCCCGCCTATTCACCCCATGGAAATACCACGCTAGCACGCCTTACTAAATCACAAGTAATAACACTATACGTACCTTCGCATCCACAATCCGCACACACATTATTCCCAGGTTTCTTGAGCAACTCCTGTAACAATTTCTCGTTATGATCGACCATCGTGGAACTTTTGCATCAATAATGAAGACACACGCGACGAGCGTACGTCGTTACCCGAAAGTCGAGCGCACACCGCGAGCGCGTTCTTTGCCACTGCGCGAGGAAGCGAGACTTCGACCGACGCGCCGATTTGGTTCAACAAACGCCATTTCGTAAGTGAAAATTTCGCTATTTCACTCTCACGTACCGCGAGACCGCTAGCTTGAATGAGATAGAAAGAGAGGTCTAGTTTCGGTATATGAATGAAATCAGTGAGTAGTGGAATATACGAATGTAGGTATATGTACAGGCGGTGTAGTGGATGTCTCGTAAAACTTTTATTTGTGTGTGTATAGCATAGTACGTGAAACGACGTAATACAAGCGGCCGCCGTCTCGCGTAAATACCTACTAGATAGACGTCTCTACAAAGTGTAAAGTTGTAGAGACGCAGAGTAGACTGCAGAATACTTTGTATTGATAGGTATATGCAACTGTTGTAGGATTCTGTTCCCTAGAATATTAATAGGAGAAAAAATTCAAACCCGCAAAAGATTTACTACTAGATACCTATATTAAATCCCTTGGCACCCGGGTATTTGCTGGATCCCGCGTACCTATTTAGTAGGTTAGGCTACACAAATATGACAAATTATGAACATGATCAAACTTCAGAAATTATTTTTTTAGTAAGTAGGTAGGTAGCTATTTTTAATTAATTAATATTTTCGTAACTCAATCGCATGTGTCATCTATACAAATAAATAAAATTGTAGTGTCTGATTGTAATATAAAAAACCTCTGTTTACTAAATGCATATGTACCTATGTATACACGGTACATATAATTAACAAAACAACATTTTTTTCAATTTTTGTCTGTCTGTCCCCCGCCAAACAGACGTTTGGCGGGGCTTTTGGGAACGGCGCCGGGACTAACTTTGACGGGACTTACACTAGCAGATAGCTGATGTAATAAGGAATAACTTAGGCTACTTTTATACTAGCTGCGCCCGCGACTTCGTTCGGGTAGATACTGAACAATCATAAATACTCACGCGGGCGAAGTCGCGGGCACAGCTAGTTGATAAATAAAAATACTTAGTAGGTACAAAAACAATATTCAAGCCAGGGAATTATAATCGTTATTTATATACCTAAGATTCTAGCTAATGTCTCAACAACACTAATGTTTGCTAATAGCGGCGCTTGTTGTTTCATATAGTGATCGAGCGTAGCGTCGGTAAAACCTAATTTCACCCCTACCCGTACCTATATAACCACAGTTCTAGAACTTTGTAACTGCATGACTCACATTAATGGTATGGGTCATATGAGTGTGATTCATATCGTTACGCCTATTTAAAAATAAGAAAGTTGAGTCGCTGCTTGCATGGGTTTTCCTGGTACTTACATAAAATTGTCTGACTTATTATAGAGAGTATTTACAGACATTTTTTTTAATAATAATAATCTTTATTTCAATATCAAAAATCTTACATGACACAAATATGTTGGAGTCCCCTTTTAAGCATTGTAAAATGCCTCCACCAGAGGGCTGCGCTCTTCTAATTTACTATTCTTTTGTTAGTTTTTTTTTTTGTTACAATACCAGAGATACGATTAGAATAAGTTCTATCGAAGACATGATTATAGGTATAACAATTTAAATTTTTAAACGAGTTCAAAAAACGAGAAGGTTCTCAATTCGGCCGGTATATATATTTTTTTCTATGTATGTACGTGAATTTCGCCGAAACCGATTTACGTAATTCGTAATTTGTTTGATGCGGAATAGTTTCGAATTGGTCGCATAAAAATTTGATTCAGATAGGCCCATCAGTTATTATTTTATGAGCATTTTTCTTCTTACTTTCACCTCAGACTAAAGGAATAAGAATCGACGGCGAGTTGTCATACAGTGCGTTGAATCCACTGACGTCTTAGATAGTCCTAATGCGCATGACAACAAGATGACAACAAGTGACAATGACACATTTACTCATCGATGACACAACACAGCTTATTTACTCCTTCGTAAATAAAATTTTTTCATTGATTTCGCATAGTCGTGTAATAATTTTGTATCGACACACCTAAACAATTTAAATTAGGTATCTAATTGTCACGAAGCTAAAAGAGTCAGATTTTACAAATTTAACAGATGTGAACATTAATCTAATTGGCAATGCAATAAACTAAAAACTATTAAATAAATATAACTACGTTAAGAAAAACCGACTTCAAAACTGAAAAGTAAAAAATAATAACGCAAGTAATATTTTTTTTGTAATTTATAATGGGTATGATGTGATTCAAATATTTTTATCGGGCGTAATAGAAAACTGAGAACCCAGGGGATGTGGAGACATCTTTACTAGGGTTAGTCAAATTACACATACCTATTCAGTTTATTCATATAAATAGGCTCCTGGAAAGCTGACTGCCTCAGTTACCTAGTGGTAGCAGGCTACTACTACTACTACACTGGGGTCCTGAGTTCGATTCCCGGGTAGGGGACTATCAAAGATAAAATAAAGTCCTTTATCTTTGGTTATATTGCGATTTTTCCATTTTCTGGAAATTTGCCAATACCTCGAAATTTAGTAATGTGCCCGGATATGTCTACAGGTTAGCCACCTGTTACATGGCCCAAAACGTAACCGGCGAATCGTGGGTGTTTGCATGTATGCTTGAATGTATGCATTTACCTCTGCCTACCCCTTCGGCGACTACAGGCGTTAGACGTTTAGGCTCTTGGAAAGGAACTTTTATTTCGTCATTATTTTAACAACCTAGATTGAATAACTACTAATAATAATAATAATCATGGGGCAAAGCAGCTTGTGGCGAGCTGTTGGTGAGTAGCGACACCACCCCCTACCATCATCTCGAGTTCCTCCGAGAGAACTGGGCTCCGCTTCGTCCGCCACACAGAGGTACGGCCGGACAGTGCATCAGGTTTCTCACCTCTGGCTTGCCTTCATTGGCCGGTCAGAGTGGGGCGCTAGAGCTATGGCATTTGCAGAAATTTAGTTAATAGGCTGTTGTCTAAATTTCTGCAAGAGCCATACACTCGGGGGTGGAAGTGTCTAAAGGCATAATAGCGGGGAAGCCCGCTCCGAGCTCGAGATTACTCGCTCATGATGGTGAAACCGGGGCCACACCTCTCGACACCCCCAGCCTCTCTCAACAGTGTTGAGAGGCCCACCAAGGAGAGGCGAGTCACCACCTGCCTAAAGTAGGATTCAATAATGTGAGATGTTGAATATAGGCAGGTGCCGGATCTAGCTCCATAGGCCCAGCCAGCTGGTCCCCCCAGTTCACCCACATAGCCCAAAGTTAGGCAAATCATTTTTCATTACAATAGTCCCATGTATTCTGCGGGGTCTGTCTGTGTCTGTATTAACTTTTGATGCAGTCAGAGAGATGTCCCGCCGAATATAACCCATTACAAAGTAGATCAAATTCTCGAAAGGGTTTCTACATGTTGGACCCCCCATGTCCCCGCGCAAGCCTGACAAAGGTCCGGGGCTCAAATTGGACCCCGTGCTGACGAGAGAATAATAATCAAACGTAACTTCATGCCTGTAATCCCCGAAGAGGAAATGCATGCATTCAAGCATACATGCAAACACCCACGAGTGCCCACGATTCGCCGGTTACTTTTTTGGCCCATGTAACAGGTGGCGACCCTGTTGCCATCTCCGGGCACATTACCAACTCCCAGGTACTGGGAAACTTCCGGAAAATGGAAAAATCCCAGTAAACCGTTATGTCTGATAGCCCGCTACCCGGGAATCGAACCCAGCTCCTTCAGCGAAGTAGTAGTGGCCTGCTACCACTAGGCTACTGAGGGAATAATCAAAAACACATAATATATCAAAAAGAAACAATTATTTATTTATTTACACTTTTATGCATATCGTACATACGGCGGACTTAATGCCACTAGGCATTCTCTTACAGTCAACCTTGGGGTTGTGTGAAATAACTTGTAGGGGTGCAACATAATATAAATATAATAATTAACTATTTAAGTATTGAAAAACTAAACTAACTATACAATCAATAAATAAATTGAATACATAATATAGATACATATTTTACATAAAACTACACATATATATATGAATAAAAATATGTATTACAATATATAAATAGATATTATAATAACGATGACGATTGTGTGAAACCTAAATCATAAATTAAGTGACCTTAAAAGAAAATCTTTAGTTCTCCGCTTGAAGATAAACTTGCTGGCAGATTGTCGAATGTCAAGGGGTAGCATGTTCCAGAGTTTAATAGCAGAAATAGCGAAGGAGACAGACATAAAACCAGTGCGGTGAGAAGATATTTCAAGGATCAGGTTTTCTGATGAACGAAGGTAGTGATCATGAGAGTTGCCCAAATAATTAAACTTGTTTTTATGATAACACGGATAACAAGGATCGTTAATGATGGAGAAAAGTAAACAGAGAATCCTTAAGTGTCTTCTCTGATGGATGGGGAGCCAGTTGAGCTTGGAACGATAAGAAGAGATGTGAACAAATTTACGAAGGCCATAAATAAAACGAATGCAATTATTCAGTAAACGATCCAGTTTGTTCAGAAGTTGTTGGGACATGTCTGAGCAACAAACATCTGCATAATCAATGAGATTGCATAAGAACAGTTTTGGTACGAGAGGGTAAAAAGTTTTTGAGTCTATAGAGGGAACGCAGCGAGGCAATAGTATTTTGAGTGACTTGTTTCTTCCAACTAAGACAGGAATCTACAAATAATCCTAAATTTTGGTGGTAGTTGATCTCTGGTTTTTATGTATTATATGGTTTTATATACCTAGTATATATTATATAATACGTTATCTATAGGCTGCAGTCATCAGAGCTGCAGACTTGTTTGTCATCTTCCATAAAAAAATAAAATATATCATTCTACTCAAATAGGTAAACTATTTTGAAGTCGGTTAGTAAAAGGTAGTTTACTAAACGTGCAAAACTTAAATGCCTGTTAATTTTTTAAGTACTTAGCTAAGAAGTGTCACGTGCATTGCATATAAGTAGGTAAATAAATAGGTACGTAGCTCACCTTATCACCTATTAAATATATAAACTGAAGGAAAAGGCCTTCGATCGGGTGTGGCATGTTGGGCTGTTGGAAAAGGTAGAGATACCATCGGGCCTGCATAAGGTGGTGGCTAGCTTTCTCGAGGGCCGGCGGTTTTCGGTGGAGGGAGCCGACTCGGCCGAACACTCGATCCGTGCAGGAGTCCCCAGGTCAGCTGTCTGTCACCGTCGCTTTATGCGGCGTATACAGACGATATCCCGACCATACCGGATGTCATGCTGGCCCTGTTTGCCGATTGCCGACGATAGCGCCTACCTAACGTCGTCGCTCCGGTTGCAAATAGCCCACGAACAAATGCAACGTCTGCTGGATGTACTACCTGAGTGGTTTGACAGGTGGCTGGCGGACGTCAATGTGGGTAAGATGGCCGCTCTCCTTACGCGAGTAACCCGCTGCCGGCTGCCACCACTCAGGCTTCGTGGCGAGGACGTACAGTGGCAGACACAGGCCAAATACCTCGGGTGCACCATCGATCGTATAGCGCATGACACCCGCTGTGAATCACGTGGTGTGTCAGGCGGCAGCAGCGCGGTCGATGCTGCGGCCGGTGTTGAGCTCAAAACTGCCGCTGCGCACCAAACTACGCCTGTACAAAACGTACATCAGGTCGAGGCTGACGTACGCGGCGCCAGCGTGGTATGCGCTGTGCTCTGCAACGCAGCATAAACGACTACAGGCTCAGCAGAACGTGTGTCTCCAATTAATTGCCAACGCGGGGAGGTACGTTCGAAATGACGTCATAGCACGGGACTTGCGTGTGGAATCCGTGAAGGAGTTCGTGGCACGTCTTGCGCGCGGTATGTATGACCGCGCCGAGAATGGGCCGCACGAGCACCTCCATGGATATGCCCCACTGCACAGTAGGCTTCCTGATAGGAGACTTCTCCTACGCGAAATCCTCACTGCTCCGGCAATAATCGGAGCAGTGAGGATTTCGCGACGATAACGAGGTAGCTGGGTTAGACCCCGCGTTTCGTGACCCGAACGATAGCGAGCTTGACTCGACCAGACCTGCTGATAGGTGGGATTGAAATCACCCGACCTGGGTTCGAGTCCCGGGTGAAGGAGGTTTCCTCCTGGGGCGCGGTCACAAGCCCAGCTAGAGCCAGGGCAATGGTTGCGCCGTATAACTGTGGGCGTCGTCATCTTGGTGGGGACGCCCGCCACCCTTTGTTGTTGCAGCCGAGTGCCGAAGAAGCCCGCTCGAGATCGCATCGAGAAAAGAGAAGAGGATGAGAGCGCAGCAGGACCTGGACGCCAATACCATGGTGGCATGAGTCCATGGTGCCCACCTCCTCCACCACAGCCCCAAGAAGGGGGTGCCAAACGCTGTCCTGCAGCCGCAGGGCAGAAGAAGCTGCAGCAGAGGGGGATGCCCCGGTACTGCATCCGCGTCGCGCGAATGGTGCGCGCGAAGACCAGTGATGATGAGGTAGGTACTTATTTTTTATAAATATTAAATATTCCCATAACACCCATAAATAATGCCAAAAGTACACATTATTATCTAGATAGTTCTCAACATGTTCCCAAGGTGTAATTTTAATTTTGAGCGGTCACGCTCTTCCAAAGTGATTTTTTTTGCTTGTATATTAACAAACCTAAGTTAAATTCAAATTTTTGGGGAATACGAAGTGCAGCATTGGCAACTCTCGTCAAAAGTCAAAACTGTCATAATGTCAATTTTGTCAATCGAACAAAACAAATATGGCTGCTGTGGATTGAGCAAACAAGCGGAACGTGTTATTGAATTCGATAGAAATTTCGGCATGTAAATGCAATAGTTTCGGATTTTTGGTTTAGAATAGAAGTAATCAAAAATCATTCAATATGGGGCGCCGATCGATAAATACCACGAAAAGTGGTAAATACATGAATCCAACAGACCAAGCGCGTAAGTTTAACATTTTTTGTTCTTCGATTTATAATCATAGAAATGTCTTAGCCAAACTCTAAAATTAATTTTTGTGAGCAGGAAAAGAAGCGCGTAAAAAGGAATTGAAGAAAAATAAAAGACAAAGGCAAATGGTTAGGGCGGCGGTGTTGAAAATGAAAGACCCGGCGCAGATACTGGACGAGCTTCAGAAAATCGACGAAATGGGTAAGTTTAGTAAAGGAAGCACTTTAATGTTATTGATTCTAAACAATATATATGGGAAAAAACCCTTCAGAATGCGTGTATGTATTTGACGCTCAGCCTTTCAGCCCCACACTAGGATATAACTGCACTTACTGTTGTCGGTGCCGCTGTACACACACAATATAGGTAGGTATACATAACGTGACAACGTCCCGTTTTGAACCGAACAGTCCCGTTTTCATGCAGCCCGTGCCTGTGTCCCAGGAAACTAGCGTACATGACTGAAATTGTCCTTTAAATGGCAAATCCGAAATTTTAATATTTTTTGAACAATTTGTAATAATCTCAAAAGCAATCAATAGCAATACCTGAGATACTTAAAGAAGGGTGTTATAGCTGAGCATTCATAAAATCGTAAGTAAGCCTCTTCCCCCCTTGTTTCTTGAAGGATAGTTTTGAGAATGTCCCATTTTGGGTCACAATAAAAATGGTGCATACACCAACACTCGGACCCGAAACAAATATCTGTTGATGATACAAATATTTGTATGGGTATCAACCCTGTGAGCCTCGGTGTAAGGTTGTCTTACACTGCTGGACCAACTGGCTTGTATGTATCATCATTTATAAGTTCTTTGCAATTGTAACAGTCAACATCTTCCAAAGTGGATGATAAAATTTTAGGCTAAAAATACTGTAAATGGTTGAAATCTACTAGCACTAAATCACTATTTTTTTTTTTTTGTTATTTTCGTAAACTAGGAGCATGTTTATTATAAAATTTTATTTGTATTTACTATTATTTTAACTTTTTGGGTGTTTCTGAAAAATCTAAAATGCTATAATCGTATGATAAGTTCTTAGCCTAGGTCTGAAATAGTGTATATTTTAATCTGTCAGCTTGCGAGAAAAATATGACAATTGATTTCTAATTGTTTGTGAATTGATATTAGTCCAACTGCAGCTTAACAAATTAATAGTTATATTCTTTGTAAATTAAATTTTTCAGTTGTTTCACAACTCGCTGCACAGAATATTTTTTTTTGAAAATGTATAGATATTTTATCATTCTATATCAGCAGAGAAATCCCATATTGCCAGTGGTCCCGTAATTGAAAAGAGGTTAAGACTGGTTTTATGGTCCTATGTTTATAGTTACAACTTTTGTTGCAGATATTAAAAAAATAAAATCAAATCAAATTTCTAAATTTAACACCTACATATTAGTATGTATTATTTTAAGGATTTAAATGATTGTTTGTCTTTTTTTTTTCAGAATATAATGTTTTACAACCATCACCACTTAATGAGAAAGTATTGAAAGAGAAAAGGAAAAAATTAAAAGAGACATTTGATAGAGTTCTGAAGATGTATGTAAGTACTCTGTGGTAGAGTTATGATGATATTGGTTTTATATTGACTGTACTAAAAATAACCCTTAAACACAGAAAATACTATTAAGTTATACAGTATATGGTTAACTACACCTATGGTAAAAACCTTATTTAATAAATAATTTAACCGTACTTAAGTTGCACAGATTCTTGACTGAATATGATTCTTAAATGAATTTATTCTTCTGGGCAAAGTTATCTATAATTATAACCTATACTATCTAAACATAGGTACTATACATCATATACACTGCTGGCAGCCCAGCAGTTGTTCTGCTTAAAATAAGACATACTGGTTCAGTTTACTTATATACTTTCATAACATTTCTTAATTGTATACTATTTTTACTGACTTGATTACTGTATTTTATGCACAGTCCTGATTTGTTGTTCTATGCAGCTCTTTTGTACATTCCGACAATATTGCAATATGATATGGTTTGCAAAAATCATAAAATAAGAATATGATTTAGTGTATTCTAAAATTACTCTTTAAAAGTTTTAGGTGTTTTTTTTATGTATCCTATTGCATACTGAAAAATTATGCAAGAAAATAATAATTTTTAAAAACTTGTGTTAGTCATTTTGTATGTTTATGTCATACATATGTTTTTAGGACAAAGATGATCCTGAGAAATGGGTAGAATTGAAACGTCAAGAAATGGAATATGAGAAACGGAGGGCACATTTAATATCTTACTATGAGTCAGTGAAGCGTGCGCAGTCTGTACAAGTTGATGACATTCCTTTACCAACACTTCAGGTTTGTTTTTAAAATTGTATGTTTTTGTATTTATTATACTGCATTGACCTAAGGGGGGTCCATGACTAAGGGGACTCTGCATTCTATGCACCAAAAGGGACCGCGCGTCCAATCGAACGCCACGCGTAACTTAATCCTATCTCAGTCCAAGTGTTAAGAACATATAATACAATGGTTCATAGAATTTTCTCCACATGTCACAAAAATAGGAAAAACACAAAAACCCTACCAGATTACTAGTGACACTTTCATACTACTTTTGCAAGGCCAAGTTGTATTATGACTGCTTTAATCTTTTGAATACTTCTATTTTAAGATTCCCGACAACATGATATATGGTAATGTTCCATCACAAATCCCTTTGCCTATGGATACAGTGCATCCTGTTTTGCCAGCAAGGCCTATTTTGAAGAAGGATTCTGTGTACAGGGTGAGTAAATAACATGAAAACTAAGAAAATTATATAAATATGTGTTTTTTTTTAATATTTATTCGTGTAATTAAAAAAAATATATTTATTTTTGTTCTTATATACAATTGAGTCAATCTCTACTATGTTGTGACACCGGTGTTACCAATGGTGTGACCACTGGGAACGCACCTAATATATAGGACATTCCTCCTTCTATTCTATTGTCTTTTTGTCAGATTTAATTATCGATTGTTCAAACAGCCATATATTGAAGACCTTCAATGCAGGTTTATTAAAAATAAAAGCAAAGTTTTTTTGGCCCGCTCCTTGTACACTATATCAAAAGTTAGAGCAAAATACGCAGAATCATGGAAAAATACTCAAAAAATAATTTGACTCGTTGTTTTATTTACTATGACATTCTTGTTTTCGAAACATACTTACGACAATTAATTGAAGATTTAATAAACGATTTGAATAGCTGAAAATGATTTAGTATTTTATGCTTTATCTCTCAACATAGTGTACATGGTGCGGGCCCAAGCGCCATACATTTTGGAACGTTTTCTCCTTTATTTACCTACTTTCTCTTCGGGAACTTTACCTACTTTCCCTCCATCATGGTCTTTTCCAACTTTGTATTATTCTAAGAAAGTAATATTCACATTTGATTTTCTAGGAAAAGCCAGTCGGTGTCGATCCGCCAGGTGTTCCGCCCGGTTATCCACCAAACTTCGCGACATTACTCGCCGAAGTGACAATCACTGATGTTGTTCATAAGGAGAAGAAGAGTTTGCGCTTCTCGGATTTGCCAGACGAAGGACCACCGGGTGATTGTGTAAGTATTATGTGTCGTATGTTCTTGTATTCGAAAAATATAAAAATGAGACTGAGTTCAGAGCCGATTGGCATGACAAAAAGGCGCTATTTTATTTTTCTTGATCATCATTTAAAATATATGGTAAATCTCTTTATATTTGTACGCTTCGGCTAGTCCTTATTTTAAACTAAAACATAAAATTGAACTTTGCTTTAGGTTCCCCCTTAAACCCATTGAAATGCCGTGAGATCTTGTTTCATCTATGTCAACGTACGTGTTTGAAAACACGTTTTTTCGGGTTGCCTCCAAAACTTCATTGTAAATGTTCTGGTGAAGTAGCCGTCGCTTTACTAGAATTACTGACTGTGACTGACTGACGGACTGATAAATTGACTGACGACTCTGACTTTTATGTTGCTTTATAGGAATACGAAATATCGTTTTACTTGACACTGGCAATATGCAAAACAAGCGATGCCATAAAATTAAATTTAAAAAAAAACTGACTGCATCAAAAAAAAAAATCTATCTTTCAGGCACCCCTTATCGAAGATATGGACGGGGAGCCGATGGACGATAGCGAGCGGCCCGCCACTCCACCGGCCGGCAAGCCGACGCCCAAACCCACCTCCCTCCAGCAGAGGATGCTTGCTTTGTCCGGCCAAAACATTGATGACTTCATGAAGGAAATGGAAGAGGTGCATAGGAAACGTGAACGCGATAGGGCTGCTGATTTGACTGCGAGGTATGTATTTTACTGATGGTAGAGCTCCAGTACCGGAGCTCGCGGGCGTAGTCACTACCGCAAAATTACCGTTAAATGGTGGTGTTCAGCACTATTGTGTTTCGGTCAGGTGGTAATGTACGGACCTGTAATTTCCGTTACAGAGGCATAACACCTTAGGTCTCGGGAGTGGTAACGCATCTGCATTTTGACCTTGGTCTTTGTGTGGGTGTCTATAGGCTGCAGTCATCACTTAACATCAATATTCAACGTGAACTGCATGCTGTTTGCCACTTACATTACATAGAAGAAATATTTATAAAAATAATATATTGCTTTTTTATAAATACGTTTGTCTCATTTTCTTCCATAGTTGTTGGCAAATACCACGGGTCGGATGCCATCACTCGATACATTATGGCTGTCATGTTGATATCACTGCATTTTGCTGCGCGTGATAAAATAAAGTAGCTATGCTTTGTAGTGAAATATTTCATTCTTAACGCAAACCGCCGTGCTCAGGCGAAAAAAGTGAAAAAAACAAAAACTAGTTCATATTCATTAACATTAGATCAAAATGAGCTCCTCTGCATTGTGATACGGCATAACTAATAAGGAATATTATTTTTACATCAAAATATAATAAAAGAAACGAGAAAAGAACTACCAAGATAAAATAATTTAGCTGAAGGAAAACAGCCATCAATAAGACAGAGACAGAGACATTACCTACCCTCGGTCTAACTTGCTCAAACACGTTCCTATGATACGGGCAATAAGAGCTATAAATATGATAGCTAATTATGTTGACATTTTTAATTGCAGCTTGTCGATATTCACAGAAATCGCGTATAGGTTTGCGGAAAATAATTTAATTTAAGATTTTGCGCTCATTTTATATTGTATTTTTTAATTTTATTTGTTTAATTAACTATTTAGTTTTCTGTTTTTCTATACCATTATTATTTTGTTTTGTTTAATTGCAGTACCGTATTGGTTTATCTGTGATGGTCTGCAATTTAGCTTTTAAATAAATAAATTATTTATTTAGCAAGTATTTGTTGTTAAAATCATCACGATAGGCGGTCTAGATATTTTTTATGCGCATTTTTAAGAAATCAGTTCCGATCGGCAGTCCGGATATCCGGAAGTCTGGAAGTGTGAATTACGACGTAAAACGTTGCAATTTTTTATTATGACAGATGATGATGCTTGAGAGGTTAAAATACCATGTATTAGTATAATATTTTTTACATCGCAGGTTAAGCGCATTACGCGCCACGCGGCACGGAGGCGCGCGCGACAGCGACTCGGACAGTGACTCGGAGAGCCACCACGCGCATGCGCACGGTCACCACGACTTCGCCCTCGAGCCGCCGGGGGTCGAGCGGCGCCAGATGCCGCCACCTTTACTGCCGCCTGGTAAACTTTGTTGAAAAGAGATACGCACTTGGCCTAGGTTGCACTACGACATTTGTTATAGTTATTGTAACATTTCACATCCTTCTCTAGAAATTAAAGAAAAAACGGAACGAAAAATTTTGACCGCTTTACCACTAAGCTACCGAAGTGCCACACCAAGGCGTCAAATTTTGCTTTCTTTTTTTGATTTTTTTAACCGATTTTAGGATCGGTGAACGACATCGACTTTTTCCGTTTTTTTTTTTATTTCTAAAGTTTACTCGCATGTGTTATTGCGAAAAATAAATATAACAATCCTTCTCTAACTTAAAGAAAACTGTTAAAGAAGGAGAGAAGGATGTAAAATGTTACAATAACTTTAACTTTAACAAATGTCGTGGTGCAACCCGGGCTTAAAATAATAATGTTAAGCGCCCATGGTCCCGCGGCTGGTGTAGATCGCAAGCGATCTATTCGGTTAAGGGATACGGGCGCGGTCTGGTGTGTGACGGGTGACCGCTAGTGGCAAATTAAAAACGTGCTTCGGAGTGCACGTTAAGCCGTCGGTCCTGGTTGCTATCGATAAACCTTGCCGGAGGCCTTATGGGCGGATTGAAAACATCCGACAGCGGGTTGGCTACTCACCCGTATCTCCATCAACCTAAATTGGAGCAGCGTGGTGGAGTAAGGTCCAGGCTTCCCCAAAAAGAGGAGAGACTCGTGCCCAGCAGTGGGACATTTGAAACTTCGTATTGCCTCATAATTAAATAATGTGTCAAAGGTTTGATAGATACGGATTATTTGTATGGGAATATGAAATTGTGGTTTTTACTACTTCCCTTCAAATTCTTCATATTTTCTTACCTTTAAACCTTCCCTGGACTTCATTCAAAATCAGAATTAGCCAAATCGGTCCAGCCGTTCTTGAGTTATAGCAAGACTAACGAACAGCAATTGATTTTTATATATGTAGATAAAATACTCGTACCATTTTTAACTATGGTCCTAAGTCATTAATTTCGTTACACCTAAATTCAACGTTACAGGTCTCCGTCCACCGATGCTACGGGGTCCACCCGGTGCACCGCCCGGGGCACCACCAGGGCTTCCTCCCGGGGTACCACCGGGGCTACCTCCCGGGGTGCCACCGGGTGCTCCTCCAGGCTTACCTCCAGGAGCTCTCCCTGGGCTGCCTCCGGGAGGTCCGCCGGGCCCTCCGCCGGGCCTACCCACTCGTGGTCCTCTGAGGCCTCCAGGTCCGCCACCCGGGGCGCCGCCAAGGTTGCTGCGGCCTCTGCCGCCTCCTCCGCCCCATGTCTCCGTGCTGTCGGCAGCACCGCAACTTATACAAAAGAAAGACAGTGCTCAAGGTTGGTGGTTTACTTCTCTTTCAATTAACTTTTATTTACCACGCCCCGATTGCTTATCAAATGTTGAGGTCTTTTTACTCCCCTATCCAGCGATGAAATCTGTAGTTAAAACACTACATTAGGGCATTAGGCTGATCAACGTATTGCATCATTTACGCAAGATAAATTGTGTACCAAAATTAATGTTAATTATTATAATTATACCACCTAGAAAAAAAAATCTAAAATGTCACTGGCATCCTGGCATCTACACTTGTGTAAATTTTACAGTCTGGCTGGCCACGGCTATCCACGGCATTAAAATCATCAACCCTTCTTAATTTATCTGCTAAATAGAGAACAGTATTATTTCTTTAATAATATACACATATTCTATCTATAAATGAGAGCCAATTGAAGTTCAAGTATTTGAAAATTATACAAAATTTCAGGTGCCACAATCAGTGCGAAGCCTCAAATCAGGAATCTATCCGCGGATGTTACGAGATTCGTCCCATCCGCTTTACGCGTGAAGAGGGAAGACAAGAAGGCGAAACCGGAGATGAAGGCGCTGCACAGACCGGCCGACATTCCCAAACAGGCGCCCAGCAAGGACGATGCTTACATGCAGTTTATGAAGGAAATGGAGGGACTTTTATGAGTGTTTTTATATTTGTACATAGTCGGACGATAGAAATAAACATTTATCCAAAAAAAATATTCTTAATTTTTTTGTAATCCTAGAACTACAATGGAAAAGCCCAACGGTAGACGCACCATCCCGTTATTCAGTCTGTTGTAAAATGTGGTAAAATGTTTTGCGTTACCGTGTTTCTGTTAGAAGAATAAAATATGAGCCTTTGCTCACCGTGCAGGTTACACTGGTGTTCATCCTAGAAAAACCGATGATCTGTTCAGGCATGCATTTGTGAACTCATGTTCCAAAGATGTAAAAATGGTTATAAATGGGAATAAAATTCCCTCTTGCCCCTTATCTATAATCGCATGTCCTTTGGACATTGTCCATGCTCCATTCTATGTGTAAAACGTGCAAAATAACATTGCAGGCAAATCCACGATGCGCGATACATTTTTGTCCCATATAATAGGTGGCGAGCCCTTGATATCTCCGACGATGCCACGGGATAACTACCGAAAAATAGAAAAACTAGAACTAGGTATGTAAATAGTTTCACGCCAAGTCCCTTACTTGGGTCCCTTATGGGGTAGGCAGAGAATGTAAAGCGCCAGATATTCCGGTCCTGACACCCGTGCTTCTACATACATCATTGTCTTCATACATGCACGCCGATTCCTAAGACTTGACCCACCCTCAGACAGTACTCGTCCTATTTGGTCACGGTAGGTCAGTCTTGGTCTTCCTGGGCCTCAACCATCCACATTCGCATTGTATATCTCAGTCATTCGCTCATTCGACATTCTTTCTATATGTCCGTACCATCGGAGCATGCCTTTATTATTCTTACACCGATACTCTCATTCACACAAAGCCTTTTCCATCTTCATAACGAACACGATCGGTGAGCGATACACTGCAGATCTTGCGCAAAGATCTCATCTCGACCGCGTTCAATCTACTTTCATGTTCTTTCCTGCTCGCTTCCATATTCGCTTGCTTGCATGCTTCGCGTTGGAGTAAGTAAAGCATTATGTATAGCTAGTCGAGTCCGCTGGCTGGCGTCGAGATGTTTGGATTCTAGCAGCTTATCCAACGCTCCATTCATGCAATTTCCCGCAAGCACTCTCCTCTCTATGTCAGCGGTGTGTGTACCTACCATCCCTGCTAAAAGCACATCCAAGATACACAATTTTATCCACCTGTTCTAACACTGCATCATCTTCCTATAGTTACAGTATTCACTTACCAGAATAGAGTTTAAGACATCGAGCAACTCGGAAGGGGGGTAGCCATATGCAGATCCTGTCACCTAGATGTATAAATGTGTGCGTGAAATTGTTTATGTATTTTGTTAAAGTCAAGGTGTGAGTTTCGTAGTAATAGATTTTTGTAGTGTGTGTGTGTGTCACACGTATTTCCCCGACGCAAAAAATTACAGACTATTTTGCATCGATAATAAACGCTATGGCTACTCTCCTCCGGTCGACCGGTGGCCCGTGCTGCTCTATGAGTTCAAGACGGTGGCGGTGCCTGTTATGTGATGCTGAGGTTCAGATTGTTGCCGTTTAGTGTAAAGTAGGCGCTCATCCCAGCAGTCTACTGTAGGCCGTTCGCCAATGCTACCGCCAATACAGGCGCGGGGTCATGTGATATTTCGGCGCTCAGCACATAACACGACATCTCATTGACGTGAATTCCGTGATGTTATTTTCTATGTCTGTCTGTCACGTGGACGCTGGGTGTTAGGACGCTGGGCGTCGGGACGTTCGGCGTCCGGGACGCTGGGTGTCGGGACGCTCGGCGTCGGGACGCTGCGCGTTGAGAAGCTGTGCGTCGGTACCCTGGCCGTCGGGACGCTGGGCAACGGGACGCTGGGCGTCGGGACGCTGGCCGTCGGGACGCTGGGCGTCGGGACGCTCGGCGTCGGGACGCTCGGCGTCGTGACGCTCGGCGTCGGGACGCTCGGCGTCGGGACGCTCGGCGTCGGGACGCTCCGCGTCGGGACGCTCCGCGTCTGGACGCTCCGCGGCGGGACGCTCGGCGTCGGGACGCTCGGCGTCGGGACGCTCGGCGTCGGGACGCTCGGCGTCGGTACGCTGGGCGTCGAGACGCTCGAAGTCGGGACGCTGGGTGCCGAGACGCTCGACGTCCCGACGTTGTGCGTCGAGACGCTCGGCGTCGGGACGGTCGACGTCGACGCCGGCGTCGGGAAGCTCGGTGTCGGGACGCTCGGCGTCGGGACGCTCGGCGTCGGGACGCTCAACATTTTTTTGTTAAAGTATAATTATATCAAGTTTCATCGTAATCGGACCGGTAGATGTTGTGTGATGCTTGAACAAACAGACAGACAGAGAGACAAAATTTCACTCATTACCTTACGATATACGGTACATTTCCTTACGATATAATTATATCACTGGAATTTATACTTATTCGGTTTATTTAATTCGAATATAACCGGGATATTCATTATCTGTACTCCTATTGAGTTCAAAGTGCTTATCCTTAATTTTACATAGTTAATTATACCAGCACCGAATATGTCTTATATTGTTTTTACTGGTGGTAGAGTTTCAGGAGCTCGAGGCTCGAGGGCGTAGGCACCACCGCATTACCTAATCTATTTGCCGTCAAATGGTATTCTTCAGCACTATCGTGTTCCTGTTAGATGGTAATAATGTATGGCCTCGTAATATCTATCACGGAGACATAACAACTATGGTCCCAGGGGTGGCAACGCATCTGCATTTTGACGTCTGTGTGGGTTGTCTGTCTATAGACTATTATATATTTAAGAAAAATAAAAGTTATTAAACAATACCCAGCTGTTCCACAGTTTAGTCACAAAATATTTTTGTCGAATAACTCTACAACTATATAGGTAAGTGCGTATCGGGATTCAAGATGTCAGCAAAGAAAATACATACTCGTATTACCTAGTAGTTATAAAATCGCAATAAAAGAAATTAAATTAAAGCGTGGCATTAAATAAATAATATTAATTTTATTTCTCCACAATAAGCACGTCTCAATGAGCATCTTGTAAGGGCATTCTGAAATTAAAAAATTAAAACCAATCGATTAACATTATTACTTCTTTGCATCAATCTTAGTTCCCAGATTCCGTGGCAATAATAAAAAATATTGACAGTGGTAAATACCACCGAAGAAGTTTCCGGTCATCCAAAAACATTACAAATGAGACTTTATCTCTACACTAATAAGGCATCGACGTGATCGACCGGACATTTCTTCGATAGTACCTACCTGATACACGGTAACAGTGCGTAATTAAACATAAACTAAAATGTTCATAATTATAAACTAAAGGCAGCAAGCCTGTCGAGAATGAGTAATTTACCTATCTTCCTGGTCAACCCAACCTCCAAGTCACATTATTGGATTTTTTTAAATCACAAAAATGTTTCCATGTAATTGTGGCAATAAAACAATTCTTGCGACGTTAATTTCACGGTTAATGGTCCTTCACCTATTAGCGGAATTATCCGACCCAAGGCAAATTGTTCCGAGATGTAATTTTACACCTTAATTGTTTTGTAAAAATTGCCTTTTTTAATGGGCGGCGACAGCTTACTTGTACTAATCACTGTAAAAATGTATCACAAATTTTACAGATTAGATAGCAACGAAAAAATTCAGACTAAACGAGACACCTACGTTTAGATTTGTTGTCTTGATTTCAAACCTTTTATTATTAACTAGCTGACCCGGCAAACTTCGTATTGCCTCAGAAAGGTTTGATAGATACGGACTATTTGTATGGGAAAATGAAATTGTGGTTTTTACTACTCCACTTCAATTTTTTCTTATTTTCTTACCTTTTAAAGCTTCCCTGGACTTCCAAAAATCATTCAAAACCAAAATTAGCCAAATCAGCCCAGCCGTTCTCGAGTTTTAGCGAGACAAACGAACAGCAATAGATTTTAATAATACCTAATAGATTATACGCTTCTGCAAAGTCGGTTTAAATTAATTATTTTTAATTATAATGGTAGGCACTATAATTTATCAACCGTTTGATGTTTTTTAATTGGTTTTTCATCAGTTTAGTTTTGGCTTTGCTAGATTTTTTCGTTTTCCTAATGAGTATATGGCCACGCAAAAAAATGGACAATCTTCCATTTTTTTGATGTTTTGATTAGTATTTGTTTTTAGACACTCTTATAAAAAAAATACATTACTTAAACTTAGTGAATACTCACGTGTGGTTAATGGATATCTACTCACTGGATACTAAATTATTAATTACATAAGCAAGCAAAATTATTTCTTACGGACTACACTGTATTTTTTATGGATTTACAAGTTTCATTTTTGTTAGTAGGTATAGCCGCAGCGTTTCAAAGCGAGTTTAGCCCTGAACTTGAGTTAAGTTAAACAGTTCTTACTGTTCATGTTTAGAAAAAATTGACTTCGGACAGGAAGAGAACTTGCGACGTCAGGATAACCAGTCCAGCCGCTTTACCACTAAGCTACCGAAGTCCCACACCAATAGATCAGCCAAAATGGTACATAGATTGTACATGAACAAATACTTTACATAAAATTTGTACGCATGGAGCTGTACATTTTTCAGTATATTACTATACTGAAACCCACCGGAAAAGTATTTAAAACAGTTTTTGAAAAAATCTGTACTTTTGATATTTATGATGACGTAAAAAGGAACGTAACGAAATGTAATGGCGTAGGATATAATTATTGTATCAAAAAATATCGATTAATCATATTAAAAAAAAAATAATTACATAACAAATAAAAAAAAATAAGTGCAAGTACACTTTCGGCCAAATACTCAAACGTCACTTAAATCTAAGTGGGACTTAAAAGTCTTCTGTCTTTATAAAAATCGTTCAAACGATAGAGATAGCGCACATTAGAGGGTTGCTTAAAATTGAGTGACGTTTGAATATTCGGCCATTAATATTTTATTTTAAGGTGCCAACAATCAGATGAAGACTTATTGAAATACTGCTTTTTCTTTAATTTCTAAAGTTCACTCGCATTTGATAATACGAAAAATAAATATTACAATGTTCATGTGCATCACTTTTTCATCATGAATTAGTAGGTAGGTACCTATGATTAATATTTTAACAAACGACAAATGTCAGTTTAAACATGGCTTGCTTATAAATTAAATTTTCATACACAGAAGTCAAGTATGAAAATTTATCCGACAGCAAAGTAACTTGATTTTTGTTATGTTGGTGAAACCCGTTCTTAATCTTTATAAACTGTGCTACAACCTATATTTTTATTATAAAGTTGTCCAAAGAGGAAACTTAAAATGATTAGTCTGGATGTGTGTGACTCACGTACGTATGTAGGTACGTGAGTCACATCCAGACTAACTACTACGTCGGGTTGATTTTAAAAATAATTTTAGTTTAATATACGCGAGATAAATCCGTAAAAATAGTTTTGTTTCAATAACTACTACTACTTGATAAACTAAAGTACTAGATCTACTTGATAAAATAAAGTCAACGACTTTAATACATATTGCACCTATTTATCTACGTCGTGTAGGTTAGTATAATTTTGTACCTGAAAGTGGTAACATATTTGTAATGCTTAAGTGTAACGGTACATGACAGTTCATAGCTGTGCATGACATGTTACAATCTTTGATTAATTAATTAATTAATATCTAATGCGTTTTTTGAGCTCTACCTACTACAGAAGTAGGTAATAAACAATAAAACGATTTAATTTGATAACAATGAATTACTTAAGTATGTATATTTCCACCAATCCGCATTGGAGCTCCACCAATCCGCACTGGAGCAGCGTGGTGGAGTAAGCTCCAGGCCTCCCCCAAACAGGGGAGAGACTCGTGCCCAGCAGTGGGACGTATAATGGGTTGCCATTATTATTTATTATTATTACTTAACTATGTACCTATAGGTAAAATGAGTATCCAATGTAAATGATTTTATCGTCTTATAATTATTTCGGCTATAATGTTTTCTGCAAAAACAGTTTTGTAGTATAATTGTTTCAGGTACAAAATTATACTTATACGACGTAGATAGTGATATAAAACTGTACGTACGTGAGTCTACCGAGACATAATATGCTGCCGCTTCGTTTTTACATCTGTCTCTTTGAAATAAACCCCCTATGGGCCTATGGTTAGTAGGTACCTATAATTCTAATGCGATGTAAGATGTTTTAACCTCCGAGGATGCAGGCACATCACAACCAGTGAGTAATAAAAGGTTCGGTGGTTCGATTGTCCTAATATGATATAGATAAGACCCATTATTTAAGTAGGAAAGTACTTCTTAATTAACTACATTTCATCTAAAGTTATTCAAGTTAAAAGTTAAAAGAGTATCTTTAGAAAATCGTAACAAAATGTTAAGTAATAAATCAGGTACCAACCAACAAAGCGTAGGTATCAAGTACCTACCAACCGACAAAGCGTAGGTACTTACTTTAGTAGAATTATTACTTTGCTGGCGATGGAGTAAGCTCCAGGCCTCCTCCCAAGAAGGGGAGAGCCTCATGCCCAGGAGTGGGACGTATCAAGGGTTGCCATTATTATTTATTATTACTTTGCTAAAATATTCGAGTCAGAGTTCTGTCACAACTTCTGACATACTTACATAACAATTCAGTCATTGTTTATTGAATTCTGAATTCATTGCGTGCAAAGAGTACAAAGTTGATAAACCTATCTTGTTTATTTTCAAACAAATCTATGAATCAAACCATTACCTACAATAATTTTGAGAATTTAATAAATAGTTTTTGATGGTGTAAGTAGGTATAATTGAAAAAAAAAAGTAATTGGTTCTTTAATCGTAATATAGAAAAATGTCTTTATTTCTACTTTGTTTTACACACCATTGTCATGGTAGAATATTATAATCTTATTAAGCTGTACTCTCACCATCTGTACAAAACTATGTAATATTCTCGTAAATAAATGATTATGATTATAAATACAAAAACAATTTCGTGATATTAAAACTATATAAACTTCAGTAGCTCAGTCGGTAGAGCGATTGGATTAGTTAGTGACTCCACTGATCGCGGGTTCATGTCCCGTCTGATGTCAATTTTTATTTAAAATCATAAATAAATAAGTTGTTGATATAATAAAATTAAATCGTTTTTCATTGTAAGTCAACAAAACATGTCATAGGTACTTATTAATCGACTCTACATTTTCGAGTTGCTATGAGTAGTAATGGGTATTTTATTTTTTACACGTTATTTGGAACACATACAAAAAATAGGTATTAAAAAAGTATTATGATGATTTAAGGTCACAAGGTGAAACCATTTTTCTTGTTACATAAAAACTGCACACCTCTTTTTATGCTCGCCATGTCCGTCTGTCTAACTGTCTGTATGTCCGTCCGCGGTTTAGCGTAAAAACTATTGATACTAGAGACTTGAAATTTGGCACCTTAATCACGCTGACAATGTGGTAACATAAAAACATCAGTTTTTTTTATTTAGGCTACCTCCCCTACATGTAACGTGCGGATATTTTTTTTATTTTTCGTTTTCTGTATAGTGTGGGATATCGTTGGATAGGTCTTTCAAAAATGTTAGGGGTATGCTAATATCATTTTTCGATTTAGTTAACTGTTCGTTATTTATTTAGCTTTAAAGAGACAATTTTCGTTAGTCAAGTGTCCTCTGCCAACTTGACGGTTATTCTTAAGAAATTCAAACGTTACGGCAATAGTAGCTACATATAACGGAATTAAAAGGAAAACTATCACACTTAAGTTGACTTTACAAGTTTGCGAGTAATAGTCGACCAATGTATTTTACTCGAAATTTTTGAACAACTATATAGAAAATATTTATTTATTTTTTCATTACATTAATTAAACCTAAAAACTACGGAACCCTACACTGCGGGTGGCCCGAAACGCGCTTGGCCGGTTTTTTGGACTTATCGCCATGACGACGACTGTTTGCGTCTAAGTTACTTACCTACTATGCCAATGTCCATTGCTTGATACTACTGATTCTGATCTATTTGGAGTTAGACTTAAGATAACCCATTATTTATTTGCTTCATTGTTATTAATAGATATCGAACATCTGATTTAATAGATCTAGATATAGAGTTTTATATTTGGAAGATAAATAGTTGTGAGAACAAGGAAAACATGATCATGACGGAGATCGCGAGCGTAGTCACCACCGCATTATCTACTTGCTGCTTAATATTATATACCAACTTATTTAATATTTAGTAGATGGAAGGAATGTAGGTACTACTACCTACATGGGCGTACCTAGATATGTTTTCTAGGGGGGGGGGAGTGGGGGGCTTCGGAATGTATAGTGATGACGACATAAATTTCAACTTTATATATATTTTTTTTATTAGCAAGGGTATTTACTCGCCGCCCGACTCTTCCCTTCCTACGCCCATGTCCCATTCCTACGTCCTCCTACATCACCACAATATAATACAGAAAGTAAGTAGTGACCTAGTGACGTAACACTACTAATCCAATGATGCAGTTAGAAACCATAATTCTAACTATAAATTATAAATAACAAAAATAGATAGTAGCTGGTCAATTGAGGTCACATCAAATAGCGTGGCGTGGGTGCCGTTTAAACAATTGCCATTGTTTTTAATGGTAAAACCTGACCTTTACCTCTTATGCGACTTAATTGCTGCTCAGAGATTTTACTTAAAAATGTTGTTACATTATTTCTTACTTAAACGTTGGTGTTTAAAAGCACAGTGATATTGAGAAATAATGACAGACTATTTTTTGTTCTATAATTAATTATGCAACTTGTTAAAATACCTATATGGGGGCACTACTCCGCACTAGCTACCTACCTTTTCTCAAAACGCTTCGTGGTTTTTTTTTTTAATAATTCTTAACCCCCTTATTCATAAACGTATTTTAGCTAAAGTGTTGCTAATCTATCCTTTGTCTTTTTCTATCCTGCACAATTGACAATGCAACTGACAAAGATAAAGCATTCTATAGCTAAAACGTCTAATGTACGTTTATGATTAAGGGAGTAAATCTTTTGACCTTTTATCCCCCAACCCCTTAAACAAAGTGGTGGAAATTTGTTTCAATTTCCTATATAACTTTGATCTTGACGAATAAGTTTTTCTTTTTCTTCATTTATGATCATTGAAGGAATTGAAAAATTTTGTGATTATTATGTTCTAACCAAGTAGTTTAAATTCTAATTTTTAATTTACTATTAATATATGATTTTTCTTTTACTATATGTAATGGTTATTCACTCTAGGTAGTTTATGTTATATTGACGTTTTGAAAGTATCTGTAAAGATCTATTCGAAATAAAAATATTTCTGTTCTTGTTCTATTCTATTCTATACAAAAGTAACTTCATGCTAGAAATGTGAAAATAAAAAATACAGAAGTACATAGACTATTTATTACAAATTAAAAAATGTAGGTAGGTATGGTTTAATACAGTAAATACGTTTTACTGGTGGTAGCACCTCAGTGACAGAGTTCGCGGGCGTAGGCACCATTACCATCTAATATACCTACTTGCCGCTAAATAGTAGTGTTCAGCACTATCGTGTTCCGGTCAGGTGGTAATGTACGGCCCTGTAATTTCCGACACAGAGGCATAACACCTTAGTCCTCAGAAGCGGTAACGCATTTTGACCTCTGGTCTTTGTGTGAGTGTCTATAGACTGCAGTCATCACTTAACATCAATGTGAACTTGTTGGTGCATGCTTGTTTTCCACTTTCATTACTTACATAAAAAAATACAGAATTAAAAAAAAAATTGCAACATTTTCCGTGGTCGTCCTACTTGTTGAAGGCGTAGATACCACTGTATGACTTATTATGTCTGTCGCCAAATGGCAGTGTGATGTGAAAAGGGATATGACGCTAAAATTTAAAATATTTATATATTTAAAAATATAAAAAAAAATTGAACAAATAAAATTTACCACCAAAAAGAGTAACCAATAGTAATATTATATTAAAGCTTTCCTCGCGTTTTGAGGGAGCGTCAAACAAATCAATGCGTTGCGTGGTATTAGGTATTACATATTCTCTGGAGTTGTGAGACTTACTTTTGATAGTAATGTTTTTGAGGGGATTTTAATTTAAAAAATAGTTTCACTTATATGCCTTCCAATTTCCTAAGGTTGGGAACTAAAAGTAACTTTTTAAATTTTCTATTTCAACATATGGCTGTTGTTAGGTAATTGTAATCTATGGTTATGAGAAAAACTCATCCTTATAAAAATGTTATCAAAGAGTTAATAACACAATATTCGTTAGGCGTTAATTAAAAAGGTATGTTGGTATTTAATTGAATCGGATTAAGGAATATCCAGCAGCTAAAATTAAACAACGCGGAACCAAAATTAAAGTTATTCTCGTATTTACCTGAAACAATGAGATTATTTTTAAATATGAAGAAAACAAAAGATTATTAAGACAAACATTATTCTACAGATATTTGTTATTAAGTATTATGTAATTCTTTTTTTTTTTATATATAATCGCAGTGGCAAACAAGCATGCAGTTCACATTGATGTTAAGTGATGACTGCAGCCTTTAGACATCCACACAAAGACCACGATCAAAATGCAGATGCGTTACCACTCCTGAGGCCTAAGGTGTTATGCCTCTGTGCCGGAAATTACAGGGCCATACATTTCGCGGTAAAGTAAGTTATATAATATTGACCTTGTTACCGTGCATGTTTTGGCTGTATCATGTTAATGTATTGCTATTTTTATCTGTCGTCTGTACTAATTAACGACCCAAAAGTTAGTATAGATAGATTGTACTAGCTTTAACCCGCGACGTCGTATATTTTGTTTCATTACGAATTTTGAGAAATCTTCTCTTAATCCCCATAGAACCTAATGATAGAAATCAACTTTTAATGTGAACGCACACTTATCCGAGCCGAGCGCGCCGAAAGAGCCGAACGAAACGAATTTTAGAATTCTTTATATGAAATCATATTATGAAACTTCGCACACTTGCCAGCGCGTATTCGTTCGAATCGGCAGAACCCCAAAATCCAAGACGAGTTCGGATGACGTCATCAGGTTCGGCCGGCTAATGCGGCAGCCTCAACCGATGCGATCGCATTCTATCACACAAACGTAGTGGTTATATTCTCTTTTTTATATATCGCTCGGATAAGTGTGCGTTCATCTTTACAATATATTGATGACTACAATTATAGAGACAGCCCTATAATTTCTTGCACAGACGTATAACAACTAAGACCTCACAAAAAATCTCTAATTTTATGTAAATATTTACAAGATACAGTATTCACTTACAATAAATATGAACTGTATGCTTGTTTGCCACTTCATAACATAAAAAAAACTTCATAAATATATTATAATTAGAATCGAGTATTCATTTGACGATGAGTGATCGAGTACATTTATAAGCACATAGATAATTACAGATTAGTTTGGGGTAAAAGATACGTGAAGCAATAATTCATTTCTATTTAGTAGACATGTTTAGATAATTTTTTCAGTGTATCAGGCGCGTCGATCTCAATGAGAAGAAGATAAAGTTTGTATAGGTCGCGCCACGTAAAAAGTACGCTGGCGGTCAAGCTGCGCGTCATGTGTTTTTATTTCATTTTATGTTATTCTATGTAATATAGTTGTTTTCAATCTGCCTACCAATACACGAAACCGCAAGCGAAAGCTAGATCAAAAATAAACCAATAGGGCTAGTACTTTCGTGCGCGAGTGTACCGATGCGCGAACACATCCCTTCTACTTTCTTCCAGCGTACTTTTTACGTGGCGCGACCTATAACTAAGATTATCTCATCGAATTAAGCGCGCATGGCCCCGCGGCTGGTGTAGACCGTAAGCAATTTACTCGGTTCAGCATTACGGACGCGGTCGGGTGTGTGATGGGTGACCGCTAGTGGAAAATTAAAATGCGTATTTCCGAGCTTCGGAGAGCACGTTAAGCCGTCGGTCCCGGTTGCTATCGATAAATAGCACTCGTTAAATCTTGTCGGAGGCCTTATGGGCGCCCCC
Source organism: Macrosoma leucophasiata (assembly GCA_036365455.1). NCBI lineage: Eukaryota > Metazoa > Arthropoda > Insecta > Lepidoptera > Hedylidae > Macrosoma > Macrosoma leucophasiata. The sequence continues at coordinate 14,388,078 of JAWQUS010000024.1, forward strand.
CCATGGGTTTCCGCCTTGTCGTGGCGGGGGGGCTCAGTACCCGGTGGTTGTCCCCACACTGGCGAAGCCAAGAGGAATCCAGAGAGGGGGCGGCGTTTGGCGTGGCTCTGCCCGTCACTCGCTGCTGTGGAGAGGAGACGGCTGGGGAGGAGGTGTACGGGTATTTCGTTGGCCCTGCACCCTATCCCCAGCCGCCTAACGGTGGTCCTGCCGTCAGATGGTGACGTGGTGGGAAGGCGGCTGGGGAAGAGGTGTATGGGTATGTCGTTGGCCCTGCACCCTATCCCCAGCCGCCTAGCGGTGGTCCCGCCGCTCGATAGGGACTTGGTGGGGCCGCGGGAGGGCGGTTGAAAGTCAGTTCATCCTTGTCACTCCCGCTCCCCCGGGGCCGGACAGGGTGCCCCTGGACTCCTCCACCCGGGCGTCTTGGGACGCCTGGCGTTGTGAGTAGTCGGGGCAAGGACCTTTGGGTGTCGGACTAGTGGATGTCCGTCGCCCAAATGGAGATAGGTCCCAAGCTGGGTGGCGTGCACCTGTTCCGCACGCCACTAGTGTTGGTTGGAGCCAAAGAGCTCTGCGGAGAGCTCGGAGATGAGCAGCCGCCGGCGGGGTCGCGGATGTGTGCGTAAGCGTTCCCGTGACCCCGCCACTGATGGCGGAAGAGTCGGAACACCGCGGGGTTTTAGTGAGTACGAGTCTCACACTACCCGCCGTCGTTTCCCGTAGACGGCGGGGGTGCCTTTGAGGGTTATAACCCGTATTTCAACCAACCTGCATTGGAGCAGCGTGGTGGAGTAAGCTCCAGGCCTCCCCCAAAAAGGAGAGAGACTCGTTCGCAGCAGTGGGACGTGTAATGGGTTGCCATTATTATTATAATCTTCATCATTATCTGTGTTGTTGTTGAGTTTTATTACTACCGGTATTCGGTCGAATCTCTAACTTAAGGGAAACGTATTCAGTAAAGAATAAGAAAAGCTTGATGCGTCTCTGAAATAAATTATGCATTGAAAGTTTTACTCTGAATCAATGCAAAGTCAGTCGTAGTGCTGTTTTTGAATCTCGCCCTAGTGGCGTTTCAGGGCTTGGCCATAAGCATCGAATTTAATAAGTTGGCAGTAGATACCTACCGATAAAATTTTACGATATCTTTCTGCGAAGTTATAACAGGCAGCTTATTAACATTTCATCTGGCTTAGTGTTTATCTTGTCTAGACTAAGTAATCCGACGTTAACTTGCTTAATTATATATTAGATTCCTATTATGTTTTAAGCTGATTGCAAACTATGAGCTTTTTTGTTGATATAAAACGAACAATATAAAGATAATAAAATATTGCATAACCATTAGGTAAGTACAGACTAACCTATTAAGTTACATACTACTGAGCGATAACTGATTTGCGTAAGCCGTCAACCCTCTCTCCGCCCAACCCAAGTTCAGTCTTACTACTACAACAGAAAGATTTACTGTTGAATGGCCTTATTACACGGCACGGTATTCAGGGTACGATAGCAAGGGTCAGGGTAGTGTAATAACATTTAGGGCCCTAATTAGGGCGCCCGGAGCGGCCCGGTCAGCCTAACGCCCTAACTTCATACAGTACAAATATGAACAGTATGGAAACTACGTACAAAACGTTCAAAACGGCACACTCAGACAAACATGCGCATGGACACTCGAGTAGCGAGTGACTCGGAGCTCCTGCACTGCGAGAATCGCTTAGGGGCCTCGTTGATGGGCATGTTTGTGTGATTGTGCCGTTTCAACGTTTTGTACGTAGTTTCCATATTGTTCATATTTGTACTGTGACTGAGTTAGGGCCCTGTCGACCGGATAGTATAATAAGCGTCAACCCGGCGTGAGGACCCTGAATACCGTGTCGTGTTATAACCTTTTTAGTTTTTTACTAAAATCCTGTCATCTGCTGAGTTAAGCCCGATTCGTAATGAAAATTGTGGATCGACCACCACTACCTACAGTAGGTATACCTGATACTTACTACGTTACCCTTTGGGGTACTGCATGTGTGAAGTGCTAACGACCTTGTGCAGGTCAGGAAATACTCCCATACATCATTATAGTTACTGCCGGATTTTTATATGACTGAATCAGTAAATGGGCTTGCAGTAAACGATAATTGCAGTGAATTTACCTGAGTGTGGTTGGTTTGGAAATGAGTTGATTAATAGTTATGGTACATACACATCCAATTGACTATTTTCTTCTGTTTGTAAATGAGACCTTTGGTATACGAAGCCTTTCAAAAGACACAAGAATTTTCAGAAACAGTCCACAATTGATGGAGTAATTGATGAATTTAAATACAGTCGAACATAGAACCGCCTCCTAAACGTTGGAATAGAGCAAAACAAAAGTTTAAACTCTTTAAACCAGTTCTTTGTGGCGGTCGCGCAGAAATAGCATTCTATTTGCTCATTTCCGTCAGCACTTCCCCCGAAAGCTGTCCACCGCTGGACATAAGGCTTGCCAAAGTAGCCCACAACAGTGTTGTGGGTCATTAGCGGAGAAAGTGTTGAACCGAACCGAGAAACCGTCACGTTTTGCAGGTGGATTGCAGTTGCGCAGCTTGCGGTGGTAGTTGTATTGCGGGACGTAGCTGCCCACATCGCGATATTGTTATATATATACCTATATACCTACCTGTCGGTAAGGTTTGACAGCCATTGTTCGGTTGACTGAACTAGCGGAAGTATTCTCCCCCATTAGAAGTCATGCTTATTTGCTTATTTAATTCAAAGGTAAAGCAAAACGCCTTAAACCTCGGGAATGCATTTTTGCTAATTTTTTTTTTATTGCGTTTACAGGAAGAATACCTTGAAAGGCACACCCTTATCTCACTAATTTGTCAATTTGATATCTTTAGCCACGTGATCTGTGCCTTTAGCGCTCTCTATGACAGTAATTGAGAACCTCGTAAACACTCGCATCTGTCAGTTAGCCGTGGACACCTACCTTGCACTTGCAAGGAACGTATTGTTCCGTGTTAGAAAATTTATTTCTTGAGTGCATTCTCTACTGTACGTGAATAATTTTGCGTTTTCCAAAAGAGGAAAATAAAATATAATCGTAAAAATAATCAAATAAAAATAAAAAATATAGATAAAATAAACGATTTTTATTCTGTTCCTATTCATGAAGACCTAGTACTTGCTCGCTTTAGGTCGAGTTTTTGTACCGAATACCTTGTAAGTAGCATTTTATGCATTTCGAACAATTTTAAAGAATGTAACAACAGTTCTGGGTATAAAAGCGGGCTAAATTTTCACATAAATGAATAAAATAACATAAACAATCCCATACGAAAATTTATCAGTACGCAGTTTTTTCGTCTTCTAGAAAAGTTGCTTATTTTACACTTACGAGGTTTTCACAATAAGGCGTCGATATCCAAATATTATTTGCAACCCATAAAAATGTTTATTTGTGCGACTCGTAGATCGGAATCGCAACCCATCGGTTCAGGAAGTAGTTAAACCATTGAATTGTATAATATAGGGATATAAAAGTTAACTAATTAAAACAACGTCATTTGCGTATTATTATAATAATTATTTGAGCGGAACTTTAAACAAACTAGTTCCGCGTTATGATTCAATATGACATTTAAAATGTATCTTGCAATTTTAAATCTATTTAGTGTTATTTGACTTAATTAAACTTAATTTATTATCCGTAGTCTAAGTTAATTTTAGGTTTTCGAGTAGTTTTTTTTTATGTGCTGGTAGTGGTAAACATGCAGTTCACATTGATGTTAAGTGATGACTGCAGCCTATAGACACCCACACAAAGACTAAGGTCGAAATACATAAACCATGTGAACGAATACAAAACTACTACTACAGCTTTATAAGGTGGCCCCAGCTGGAATACTGCTCTCATTTGTGGGCGGGAGCCCCCCAATATCAGCTTGGTCCACTTGACTCCATACAAAAACGCGCCGTTCGTATTGTTAACGATCCGGGACTTACTAACAGGCTCGAACATCTGAGCTTGCGCAGAGACATTGGGAGTCTGTGCGTGTTGTACCGTCTCTACAAGCTCTCGGGCGGGACGTCGAAGTGTCCATTCTATTATGTAGTATTATTACATATTCTCTGCCTAAGGTGTTATGCCCCTGTGCCGGCAATTACAGAGCCGTACATTATCACCTGAACGGAACTCGATAGTGCTGAACACTACTATTTAGCGGTCTTTCGGCTGACATGATGATAGAGATCTAAAGAGACCCTTCTATTCTGTTTTATAAGTATAATTGATTACTGAGTTTGACCTGAATTCTATAATATTTGACTACTAGGTAGACTACTATTTAAAAGAACACTTTCGATAAAGGCAAACGTTATTATTACCATCCTAATACATAGTTATATTTTAATCCCATCTTATCTAAAATTATGATGTTCTTCTATTTTTTTTCCTAGAGATTGGTTGTAGAATCTAAATCGATTTATAAATAAAAATTTAGTTCCGTGATGATCAAATTTTAAATGATACCTACTGCAGATTTAGAATCGATTTGAGCTGACGATAATTTTAATCTTTTGTTTATTATACTACCGAGAGTAAACCAAATAAGAAGCAAAATTATATCAAATTTTTATTTTGTATTCTAACAATTATGAATTTACAACATTACGAGTATATTTTTTTTAAAGCTGTTTCATACTAAATATGTCTGCAGTCGTAGTCTCAATTGTTACTATGGTATTTTGTATAGGAATTTATAAGTATCAATTTCGTTAAAGTATGTTGTGTGTATGTAAGCCGTATTTGTTAATCGTATCGTATTTATTTATTTATATTTATATTCGTATTCGCATTCGCATTCGCATTCGCATTCGCATTGCATTAGAATTTTGTAGGTAAACATAACGAAGCATAATACCACAGTCTAAAGAAAAATAACAAGGATATTACCCAATTTAGTTTGGAAAGGTGCAACTTCATTGATTACCTAATATTTAATTTGGAAAACGGGGAATCACTTTCGGATAAATACATTTTTTAATAACTTTGGGGAAAATCCCAATTGTGGTAGAATACTAATAGGTAAGTCAGAGAATATAACATGTAATAATATGCTACTGTACAACTATCAATAGATTAATCAAATTCATCATGTCAATGATCATTAGAAATAGGTGTCGTTCTCGGTTTCGGGGGTTTTTATTTTAATTACACGATTATTTATGCGTTTTGTACAAATATACAAGAGTCATGACGGGTGAGAATTTATTACTCACTCACTGTGGTTTTGACTTGAAATTAGGTACTATGGAATACTATGATTAAAATTTTGTATTTACCATATCCAGCTGAGTGCATGAAGGGATCAGGTAGACGATTATTTAATTTTATTTTGTCTCTTGATTGCAATTATTATTTCCATACTAGCTGTTGCCCGCGGATTCGCTCGCGTGGATGTCGTTTTATAAATATTTTTTCCTGTATTTTCTATCATATAAACCTTACGGAGCCCGAGACCTTTCCAACGAATGCAAAACCGTGGAAATCGATTCGTGCGTTCTGGAGTTCTAGCGTCAGGAAGGAAAACCCGACTTATATTTATATAGACTAGCGGCCCGCCCCGGCTTCGCGCGGTTGCTACATTACTTACCCTCTCCTATTCATCTTACCGTGATGTTATATAGCCTAAAGCCTTCCTCGATTAATGGGCTATGTAACACTGAAATAATTTTTCAAATCGAGATCGTAGTTCCTGAGATTCGCGCATTCAAACAAACAAACAAACTCTTCGGCTTTATAATATTAGTATAGATTTATTAAGCGCGCATGGCTCCGCCGCTGGCGCAGATCATAAGCGATCTACTCGGATAAGCACTACGGGCACGGTCGCGTAGTGTGATGGGTGACCGCTAGTGGCAAATTAAATGCGCGTTTCCGTGCTTCGGAGGGCACGTTAAGCCGTCGGTCACGGTTGCTATCGATAGATAGCAATCGTTAAACCTCACCTTCGGTTTGCCGACGATATTATAGTCATGGCAGAGTCGCTGGAAGATCTCAGCACAATGCTCGAAGACCTCAATCGAGTGTCCCAAAGAGTGGGCCTTAAAATGAACATGGATAAGACCAAGGTCATGTTTAATAACCTTGTATCGCCCACTCCAGTATCCGTTGGGAACTCGATCCTCGAAGTTGTCGACGAATATATCTATTTAGGACACACCATACAACTAGGCAGGTCGAACTTCGAGAAAGAGGTCATTCGCCGAATCCAACTCGGCTGGGCAGCGTTCGGGAAGTTAAGGAGCGTTTTCTCGTCAAACATCCCGCAGTCCTTGAAGACGAAAGTCTTTAACCAGTGCGTTTTACCGGTGATGACCTACGGTGCCGAGACGTGGTCTCTCACTATGGGTCTCGTACGAAAGCTCCAAGTCACTCAGCGGTCAATGGAAAGGGCTATGCTCGGCGTTTCCCTACTGGATCGAATCAGAAATGAGGAGATCCGTAGGCGAACGAAAGTCGCCGACATAACCAAGCAGATTTCCAAGCTGAAGTGGCAATGGGCAGGGCACATAGCTCGGAGAACCGATAGCCGCTGGGGCAGAAAGGTTCTCGAGTGGAGACCACGTATCGGCAAACGCAGCGTAGGACGTCCACCTGCAAGATGGACCGACGACCTGATCAAGGCTGCAGGTACCCGCTGGATGCACGTCGCTTCCGATCGGTCGGCATGGAGGTCCTTGGGGGAGGCCTATGTTCAGCAGTGGACGTCTTATGGCTGATATGATGATGAAACCTTGTCGGAGGCTCTATGGGCGGTTTAAAAACATTCGACAGCGGGTTGGCCACTAACCCACCCCCTCCAAAAATCCGCATTGGAGCAGCGTAGTGGAGTAAAGTTCCAGGCCTCCCCCCAAAAAAGGGGAGAGAATCGTGCTAAAGACATCTTGCTAATATTAATACAGATAAGTATGTAATTAATTAGAGATAATAGGTATGGAACTGGGTGACTTATCAAGTTAAATGGGTCATACAAAATTTAAATTTATTCGACAAAAAGTTCATATGCCTACTTATGTTTCAAAATTGTTATAAAAAACGGTATATTGTGACCAGTAATAATTAAAGATTAGCGGCATATTGTTGATTAAACACAAAGGTAGGTAATATAACTAACATATTTGATAAATCAAATGTTGCGGTCGTCAAACAAAATGCCGATGATTTAATGAAACAGATAAATAAAGAACTAATTAACTACACAATTAAATTGATAACCATCCCTAATGTTGTTTTCGATTCTAATGTAAACATAATTATTTTAATTAATAACCACTTACACAATGACCAGATGTCAAAATGCAGATGCGTAGCCACTCCTGAGGCCTAAGGTGTTACGCCTCTGTGCCGGAAATTACAGGGCCACACATTACCACCTGACCGGAACACGATAGTGCTGAACACTACCATTTAGCGGCAAGTATATTAGGTAATGCGGTGGTGCCTACACCCGCGAGCTCCGTCACCGGAGCTCTACCACCAGCTCTACCTCCCCTAATGACGCTTTCACTATTGTTAGCGTCTTGTGGTAAAGATTTGTCCAGCAGTGGACGTGTTTCAGCTGCTGTGATGATGATAATATGAGATGAGCGAGTTTCACATATTTTGGAAATTATGTTTGCGACGTTTCCACTTTCCAGCTACCTTAGCAAGAAAAACTGTATTATAAATCTTCAATCATCAGTTATTTGTTAGGATCCCACTGCAGAATCATTTCGTTCTTCCAGATATGCTGCAAATATATTTTTTATGCATATTTATAACCTAAAGAATATATATCCAGTAAGAATTTAAAAGTTTGCAGCATATCTGGATGTACGAAATGATTCTGCGGTGGGATCCTAACCTATTACCATCAGTCTCAAATGTGTGCTTGTTTACCACTTTCATTAAACATGTAAAGTCTGTTGTCACTTTCATGATTCATAAAATGCATTAGATGGATGCAACAGTTCACTATTGTTTTCGGAGGTAATGCAAGGAGTAGGTAATGCATAGTCGTTGTAGCACAATTTGACTAAGATTAAACATATTGATATACTAGTATCAATGCCTTTTTTGCTGTTGATGTTGTAGTGTGTTAGGCAAATTGTTGAGTTGATCGAGCGAGTTACTTCATTTCGCATAATGATTACTGATGCAACGAACGTGGAAATTTCTTGATAATGATTGCAAATAAATATATGGATATTAACCCATATTTGGAGTTGAGATGTACTAGTATTTATTCTTCTATATTTAATTAGAATGGTCGACGCTTCACGTGTTTAGAGGGCTGGTCTATTCTTTGCCCAAAGAATAAGCCTTGCTATTTATTAACGTGGCAAAGCGGCGAGTCTTCTGGGTACACAAGAGGAGAGCGATGTGAAGTTCTACGATGCATGTACGGGTATGAGTAAATTAAGGTAGGTAGATTATTTGAATAGATAGGCATACACTTTCCCCCTTATTCATAAACGTACATTAGATACGTTTTACCTATAGAATGCTTTGTCCTTGTCTGTTACATTGACAAATGTGCAGGATAGAAAAAGACAAAGGAGAGATTAGCAACACTATAGCTAAAATGCGTTTATGAATAAGGGGGTTTGTGTTTATAGTTATTAGTATCTTATGTTATTAAATTCTTAATACTTATCTAATAAATGTTTCTTGAATTAGAATATAGCAATTTGCATGGGGCGACTGAAACTTACTTAACTTGATCTGATAGGTGAGATTATCTACAAAGATGGAAAAGCAGAGCAGTCTCTAAAAATTGGCTTAGGATAGAACATAACATCGCATTATCTTCACAAACGGAGAGTTCATAAGTATTATTATGTTTGGCGCTCTTAGCCTTTCGTTAAGGAAAGAAAGCACATTCCTGGGCGTGAAGATGATAAAATATATTTTTTCTTTCTCTAAATTCAGGTTCTCCGTGGCCCCTATTCTAGTCAACCCGCGTGTGGTTATTCTTGTTACCCACCCATGACTAGAGCGATAGTTACTCGCTAATAACAGTATATGTCTTAAGCCGCAAATAATTTTATCGGACGCGTCCATCAGCTGCGGCTGATGGATGCGTTGCCAGGTGTCGTCTTTGTTTAGTTTTTGGTGACTTCTCATAGAGTTCTTTTTCATTTATTCATTTGGAGTCCAGGGATTACTTAAGGCAAGCCTTGTGCTGAACAGCCCTTAGTAGTCTAGTGCTACATAAAAAATACGGAAAAAAACTGAAAAAAAAATCAGAAAACAGTAACAAAGCTAAACAAAAATAGCTACCCTCTCTTTTAACTCTCGATACGTGCCTCCTACACCGAAGCCCTTAACCAACCTTAGGGTACCCACCGCCCGTCTGCATGGTAGGCCAGAAGGAACCGCAGCAGAGGGAGCTCCTCGGTGCTGCTTCCGTGCCACAAGCTTCGCGCACGCGACGATCTATTGATAATAGGTCCGTTATTTAGACTGTGGTACTAGTATGTTCTCATCTATCTATATCTATACAAATTTTAAAACCAAATCCATCCCGGTGTCTGTCTGTCTCTCTGTCTCTCTGTAGGATAGGACGTTGGTTTTCCTCTTGTTAGGTCTTTCTTGACTGACATTAATTTAAAGATTACGACATTAGACATTTAAAGATTGATAGCCTTTGCTCTTTATCATTTTTAAATCCATTATTTTCGTTTACCTCTACAAATTTTTCCGTTACGAAGATCTTAGACGGAATTCGTTTTTACAAAGATTCATAGTGAGCTTTTTTACTTAGCGTTGAAATGTGTTTGATTACGTCACCCTATTCACAATGTTTTGCTTGTTATTATTGTTGTATTATAATAGTTACCTACGGATATTGGTGGTGTAACAGTAGCATCAATTAATTCGATATATTGCAAGATTAATTCAAGGTCATCAACATCGGTATGATCTAGTGAAATAGGAACTCATATTTTTATGCAATTATTTAGGATCGCTGCATGATCGAAATTTGAACGTAATTCTTTTTTATGAGTTCGAATGTTGTTGAATTTATTTTGTCAACAATGTAAAATTTTTTTAAACTTTGTTTCGATAGTAGAATATATAATTATAATATATACCTACGTGAGATATTTGATTAAAATGGTGGTCCGTTTTGTTTAAAAAATAAAAAATGATAATTATGGAAATAAATGTTTATTTAAAACATTGGCACTGGGCATTTGGCCTATACGATACGTTTCTAATCTATATCTATGTATATAATATACTCGTATAAAAATCAATAGGTAGAAATTGAAGAGAAATAGTAAAAACACATTTTCTTTTTCCCATACAAATAGTCCGTATATCTTAATATATATAAATCTCGTGTCACAATGTTTGTCCTCAATGGACTCCTAATCCACTTAACCGATTATAATAAAATTCGCACACCATGTGCAGTTCGATCCAACTTGAGAGATAGGATAGCTTACATTACGCTATGACTAATAGGAGCAGAGCAGCGCGGGCGAAGCCGGGGCGGGCCGCTAGTATAATATAAAACCTTTGACACATTATTTCATTCAAAGGCAATACGAAGTTTATTGGATCAGCTAGTGCTTAAAAATATTATGTTTTTATGTTTTTTATTCTTGTATGTATTAATTTTTTTGGGAGATCTTATTTTCTGCTTAGCACTTCAGCTTTACATCTCTACAAAAACAAAGAACTCTAACTTTGAGAACAAGTTGGTTAATTCGATAATTACAACGCGCATAATTAGTTTTGTGTTAGCCTAACGATTCTGATAAAAATGAATCGACATTAATGACCTCTGTGATCATCAGTCGTTTGAATTACGATGCAAGTTGCAATTGTTTTGCGATTAGACTCGTCTTCCAGCGTCGGGGTGGCCGATGCAGTCGTGGTGGGGTTTTCCAGTCAAGCCTCGGCCTACTCGGACACATCTCAGATTTGGCTTGCGGGGCTTGCCGCAAGCGTCTATCACTTTTCCTCTTTTAACGAGGTGGAAATGCCTTTGCATTTAATCGGCTCTTTCGAAAGATGAGCCGGGATATGAGGGACTGGGACCTCCCGAAACCACCCAGTTGTCGACTTCAGTGTATATGAGGGGGGGATCCGGGTCCACTATAAACACTTCGAGGCAGCTACTACAGATTTATAAGGCCCAAGTGCGGCCCCATCTGGAATACTGCTCTCATTTGGGAGCCCCCAAATACCAGCTTGGTCCACTTGACTCCCTACCAAAACGCGACGTTCGTATTGTTAACACAACTTAACGACAGGTTCGAACATCTGAGCCTGCGCAGAGACATTGGGAGTCTGTGCGTGTTGAACCGTCTCTATCATGGTGAGTGCTCTGCTGAACTGTTTGACATGATGCCACCGTTTCTTTTACTATACGCCGAAATGAGAAGTTCTACCCACACCGACTGGACACCTGGCAGTGCCCAACGGTGCGGTTTTCACGTTCGTTCCTGTCCAGAACGTGTATATTGTGAAACGAACTTCCCTCTGAGGTGTTCCCTAGGTGCCAGGTGGTAAATGGGGTTCTTCAAAAATGGCATCAAAAGAGTCCTTTAGGGCTGGCAGCACGTTGGAAACTCCCCTGGTGTTGCAAATGTTCATAGGCGACGGTGACCGCTTTCCATCAGGTGGCCCGTTTGCTTGACTGTCAACCTTCAGACATAAAAAAAAGAAATTTTCTTTCAAAATAATTAAATTAATTCATAAATTTCGTAACTGATACTTAGTTTGGTATCAACGTTACTGATAAAAGTATTTGAATTGAACTATTGTAGGTATCAAATTGATTTGTGATTATCAGTCGTTCGTATTGTTTCGCGATAAGTCTATATGACGCGCTCATGCCGCTCATGCGTCGCGTGAGTTCAACAGCTGGTGGGCATTTGCACCCGCTCCAGTCATAACGTTGTGCCAGTATTATTTGAGCTAGTGTAGAACTGTAGAGTCTTTATATTATTAATTATGTTTCTATTAATTAGAGCATTTGACTTTTCCAAAGTTAGAGTACCGTGCGACAAAATAAGAGTTGACACTATTTTTTCTAGTTAAGTACAAGTGACGCTTGCATACATCGGCTTTACATCTACAAGTATAAAGTACTCCACATTAAAACTTTTAGCTAGACCCATTTGAATCCAGGTGACTTAACTAAAATTTTACTACGATTTTCTTAGTCAAGTTATGACGCCTGTGTACATTGGATCTAAATATGAAAACCAGCCAAGTGCGTGTCGGGCCACGCGCAATGTAGGGTTCCGTAGTTTTTAGGTTTGAATAATGAATAATGTAATTAAAAACATAAATATGTAAATATTTTCTATGGAAATGTTCGAAATTTTAGAGTAAAATACATGTGGTCGACTTTTCAACTTTTTGTTCGATTTTTTTAAGAGCCTTTTGGAACTCATACTCTAACTAATTGATTTCTTTAACTTTCGTTATCTTTTAGTTAGAGCTACTAGGAACCACTGACTGATATTAACTCTACTGTTCTTAGTCAAGCAATAACGCCAGCGACCATTGGCTCTACATCTTTTTTTAAAAGTTTATTTTGAATACTGCGCCGTTTTTTCTCGTTTCATCGCTGATAGGTAATTAGTTTGGTATCAACGATTCTGATAAAAAAATATCTGAATCATCATCATGACGACGCGGTTAGTCCAGCGGTGCGATACCACCGTTTGATTCGAAAGGTCGCGGGTTCGATCCCCGCACCGGAACAAATATTTATATGGCCTACAGATATATGTTTCGGGTCTGGGTGCTTGTGTATGTGTTGTATGCGTACAACGGCATCTACGACACAGGTTTATGTAATACCTAATGTGGAGCTGTGAGTGTAAGCGTACAAAATAAAGAAAAAAACTGAATCATCATTAATGCAACAAATCCTTTCGTGATGCATAAGTTGTTTGAATTAGGTTAGGTACAATTGTTTTGCGATTAGTCTGTTGGGGAAGCGCATGCGTCGCGCGCGCTCGACAGCTGACGGAGCCGACGGGCATTCGCACCCGCTCCCAGTCATCTGTCCATATCGATACCGTCGTAGTCTCGTAGTGCCAGTATAACTTGTGATCCGGCGATGGCCGCGCGCTAAACTCGCATTCGAATTTCGTGCTATAGTCGAATGTATCGAGTTATGTGCTGTTTCGGATATTAGAGTTGTGCAATTATTTGTGGAAGAAATTAGTGCACCAATTTTTTATAGCGAAGCATCCTCGTTTTCAACAGTGTAAGCGAGGTGAGCTCTTGTTTTTGTTTGTCGGGGTGAATGACGCTTTGATGCGCTGAAAGGAATCTACGGATTCTACGGGTTCGGAGTTTTGTTGCGTTTAGTTTGCTCGACGCTGAAATCATGATTTATTTATGATGAAACGTCAACGCCATATTTGAATTGATCTACGTAAAAACATTACAACAAAATATATTGGATGTTTAATTTATAAATGAAACCGAAACCGGTATTTTTGCGATAATTTTTATTGCAACATTTTAAATGTTTTTTCTTACTACTCTTTTTATTTATGTAAATTAAAAGTAATAATTTAGGCATAAAGATTTTATTAAGATGAAATTTAGTCAGGTTTTCATGAGCGATTTTTTTTTAAAACATTTGCTCTACATTGTAGAGTTGATAGAACAGTGGCGCGTCTAAATATTAGGTACATTTACGAAAGAAAAAACGGTAAGAAAAATTTGGCTTCGGGCAGGAATCGAACCTGCGACCTCAGTATAACCAATCAATTTTTTATTTCCGTTAATTCTTTAATTTCTGAAGTTTACTCGCATGTGTTATTGCGAAAAAGAAATATTACAAACATTTACGAAAGTCCACGTTGTTTAAAGCTCTGTATTCATTCTGAAACATAATAATCTTACGTAGTATTTGTATACTCTTTGTAATAATCTATGTGTTTCTGAAATAAATAAATTTGTATCAGAATCACATTATTTATTTAGTTAGGTGATAAACACGTAAAGTGCACCGGGACCGAATGACGTGTTGAAACAAAACTGTTTTGTTTTTCGGGAACATGTGCATTTTGTTTCTGTAACAGTATTTATAAATAATTATTTTCATAATTTGGCGAAAATACTTCTAAGATGTTACAAAAAATAGTGTAGGTATGTTGTTTATTTGCAGTTTAGTAGATACATTAGGTATATTATAAATATTATTATTTACAATACATAATTAATATTATTTATGATTTATATACATTATTAAAAAAAAATGTTTATAGAAATACGTAATAATGCATCAGTATGGACAAAGGGATAATTTTTATTATTGTTTTGTATCTATGCAAAGTAATAATAATAATAAAAATAAATTTGTTTTATGAACACATAAAAATTGATAAAAATAATCCTTACAGAATATCTATATCTTAGTTTTAAATAATATAGTTACCTTTTATTTTTAAAGAAAAATGGAAAGAAAAATTTGACTTCACGCGAGACTCGAACTCGCGGCCTACTGGGAATCTAGTCCAGCCGCTCTTCCAATTGAGCTACTGAAGTCCGCATTAACACCAATAATAATATAAAACAATTATTAAGGGTAAAAGCGACTTCTTCACGATATTCAATAAACTGAAAAGTCTATTATATCGGTTGCCTAACTGGCATAGTTGGTAATAGATGGTGCTGCTACCATAAAGCAATGCAATAGATGTGAAGGAAAGATTTGACAAATCGGGCAGGACTTCAGTAGCTCAATTGGAAGAGCGGCTGGACTAGATTCCCAGTAGGCCGCGAGTTCGAGTCTCGCCTGAAGTCAAATTTTTCTTTCCATTTTTCTTTAAAAATAAAATATATTTCACAACAATAATATAAGACAATATAGTTACCTATTTAGGTAAATATTTAGTGCTAGTTATCACTATTGTTATTGTTGGTAACAAGATAAACGTGTGCGAAATAGAAGTTGGTCTTGAGAGAGAGAGGGCAAAATGGCGTAATCATTGTGATGTAAAATAAATTGACCGAATTCACTCTCGTATTTTGGCTCTCTTCGTGAAGGTTTATTATTTCTAAACCGGCACGTTGGTTCACTTTAAAATTATAATATTACTTACCTACTCACGCATTTCAAGCAGTATCTTAATTAAATTGTTAATGTGGTGAATTTACGTGTTAATTTACGTTTAAAACATGTGACGTTTAAAAATAATTAAGTTTACACAAAATGATAATAAAAAATATGGCGATGGCGAGGTTCCTGAGTGTACAAATTGCCAAAATCAGTAAAAAAGAACTCGATTAAACAATTTCATCTTTGTTTTAATCAAAATAACTTTGTTTTTCCTTTAATCTTTGAAATATTAGCTTTCTTTTGATGTACTGTACATCCACTGGGAACATCGCATTACAACTCCATTAAAATTTGAATGTGTCGTGCTTAGTAAATCCAATTCGGGTTATGGGGCGTTTCGGTCCGCTCGTGTTTCATCCCGCGGACCTAAACGCCTATAAGTATTTTATTCATGGGGATATTCGGCCCACAAATGGGTCCGAATCGCTCAAGAGTTCTTCTTAAATGGGTAGATTCCGTCCTATTATTTTGTCATGTACAGTCGAATACAAAAAAAAAAACTTTCGTCCACCAATTATTTGAGTTTATTTAAGTGATTTTTTAAACTTTACTGCAGAAATATATTTATTTATAGTTGTGTTTTTTATTGTGTAAAAGAATTTAACACTATAATGGCATTTAATATGATTAATGTTCTGTGTATAATATATAATACACAGAACATTTTATAGCCTATTATCTACACAAAAATAAACTTAAACAAATAAATCACATAAATCAAATTAAATATATTACATTTGATTTATAATACATTTAATTTGATTTATGTGATTTATTTGCTTAAGTATATTTTTGTGTAGGTAAGTATAAATAAAAATAAATTTTATTATAATACATTGCATTTTATTTATTTCTCAATTTTTTGTAACCAACTGTACTTAAGTCTTTCAAAACAGGTATTCACATCGGGACGAATCGCCCTATAATAATAAAAATATCGGGTGATTCGTCCCGCGGACCGAATAGACCCATTCAGAAGGCATTGTTAGGCGTTTCGGTCCGCGGGACGAAACACGAGCGGACCGAAACGCCCCACGACCCGAATTGAATTTACTAAACACGACACATTCAAATTTTAATGGAGTTGTAACGCGGTGTTCCCAGTGGATGTACAGTACATCAAAAGAAAGCTAATATTTCAAAGATTAAAGGAAAAACAAAGTTATTTTGATTAAAACAAAGATGAAATTGTTTAATCGAGTTCTTTTTTACTGATTTTGGCAATTTGTACACTCAGGAACCTCGCCATCGCCATATTTTTTATTATCATTTTGTGTAAATTTAATTATTTTTAAACGAAAAAACTACACAACATTAATTAAAATTGACAGTCGGAAATTGTTCAGAATAGTTTTAACTATACCCGGACTTTTAATTCGATTCACAATTTGACATTAGCTACTGTCACTTCGTAAAATAATGATACCACACTTAACATAATAGTGATGGACCCAATAATCGATAAAAAAATCGCGATTTTATGTTTATGTAATTATAATATTGGTGTGCCAGTTTTAAGATATATTGAACGTTTTTATTGAAAAAAATACATTATTATTCACTATAATTATTTATTTATATTAATCATTGCAATATTATATTAAAAGTTAATGTTTTAAAAAAACAAAACTTATCATAAATGAGCCTAAATAGCTAGTTTTTTTTAACATTAAGTGTATTCATTTGTTTCGGTTTGCCATCAAAATGAATCCTCAGCCAAGTACATCACAAAAAGACGTAAACACATTGTCCCAACGAAAAAAAAACGTTTATGAAAAGTTTTGATGGTTACTTATACAGATAAGTAATGATCCGTAACGCCTATAATTACGTGAAAAACGGAACTACTAAAATAGTAGTTGTTTAGATAACTATAAACGAATTGAATCGATTCGGAAATATTTCATTTTTTATCGATTAATTTCGCAACGTCACTATTTAGCATTTGTCATTACGTTGCAATACTGAAAATGTCAAACCAGGAATCGAATTAAAATTCCGGGTATACCTTTTATTTTACGAACTGTACACAACAGTGTATTGGGAATAACTCCATACACTTTTGGACTATCTCCTTTTCTAAGAATCGTTGCTTTCTTGTAAATATTATATAACTGTACAGGTATTTATTCGTATTATGAAAGAAAGTCCCCTGCCAAAGCTTCTACTACACGGTTTTCATGCGGTTTTCACAGATAGATAGGTACCTATAATGATTCATGAGGAAGGTTTGCGTAGGTAGGTACCGGTATATAGGTAATTTGATAAGGTTTTGTGTAAATTGATTAGAATATAACGATAAATGTCGGAGGTGTCGGAAAAACCCTCCTGGGAGCTTTCATCGGAGACGCTGCCGAGGCCTTGAATATAAATTTAATACAAACCATTCAAACGCGTTGCTTACACCAATGATGTATTTTTTTTATGGCAATAATGCTAAAAACATTATTGTTTGGCAGAACAACGTTTGCCGGGTCAGATAGTTTTAAAATAATTTCTTCCAATTTTTGTTTACACGGAAAGATCACAAAGATTTTTTAAAAATCTCTCTTACTTTGGATCTTTTACCACGAACAAGGTACCTATATAGTAGGTATACCAAGTTGTTGGGAATCGCGTAAACCTCCGAATAAAATTTATTTATAACTTTATATATAACTTTTATTTATAATTTATTTAAAACTTTGTATTGCCTCAGAATAAAATAATGTGTCAAAGGTTTGATAGATACAAATTATTTGTATGGAAAAATAAATTGTGGTTTTTACTATTGCCCTTCCATTTCTTCATATTTTCTTACCTTTTAAACCTTCCCTGGACTTCCAAAAATCATTCAAAACCAAAATAAGCCAAATTGCTCCAGCCGTTCTCGAGTTTTAGCGAGACTTATGAACAGCAATTGATTTTTATTATTTATGTAGATAGGTATTTAAAGGTTTCTCAATAAATAATGTTCAGTGGCAATAATACTCACCTATTATGGCATTAATGCCTCAATAGATAATTAAGCGACGTTTTTTAATTAACGCTTGACGTTAATTTAGGATAAAATGTATTATTGATGGTAAGTGACTAACGGTACATTGACATGAAAGGTAAAACAATTGATTGCAATTTTATGTCCATGCCACTTTGGATAAAGGTAATAAATCTAATATTTCCTCTAAAAAATTAATTAATACTATAAAAGAATAAAGCCGGCCAAGTGCGAGTCCCACACCACCATTTATTGCTTAACGCTCCTAGAAGTTTTTTCATCCAGTCTAAAAAACAAATGTTTTTATCAGGAATGTTGAAAATGTGGTAACGTCACTACACTTAGGGCGAGATTCACAGACCGCACTACGACTTTACTTTCGAGCAAAGTACGGTTCGAACTGTCAAATCCCATACATTTCTGACAGTTCTAAGCATACTTTGCTCAAAGTAAAGTCGTAGTGCGGTCTGTGAATCTCGCCATTAGACTTATTATTCATAAACAACTCAAATAGTCTTTTATCAAGCATTATAATCTATAATAATAGGTAGGTAGCAATCTATATTATTATTATAGATTATATTAATTATATCTTATTATGCGGTGTTGTTACTAGTTCTGTCCTTGTGAACATACCATTTTTTTTAAAGATATATTTTATACAATTGTAATTTGTTTAAAGTCAGTATCCTTTACTCAATAATATTAATTTAAAAAATAAATGTACCTAATCTTAAACGACGCATCAATTTAAAGCAGTTCTTTAAACAGATAGGTATGTAGGTCAGGGAGTAAACTGGGTATTTATATATCTAATAATAATATATTAAATAACCAAAATAAATTGAATCTAATAAATAAATAGAGAAATTGTTTGTAAATAATATGATTTTCGAAACCATCACTCAAAATAAATGCATTTTTGCGTTGACGTCAAAATTTTGATGACGTCATGTGACAATTTAAATCAAATGTGACGGTGACGTGAATGCAACCAGTAGGAATAAAAATACGATAAAAGTTCCTTAGTACGTACCTACGAGTATTATTTGTATCAGTACCAATTTATGCAGTAGGCATTCATTAATATGCGTGTGGTATTACTTCAATATTATTATTCACATTGGGCTGCAGGTCAACAATAAATTTACTTCAGGTTTTTTTTGTTTGTAAATACATTTAAAATTATAAGTACCTACCTATTGAAATTATTAAATTTAGTTAACCGTTGTGATTGCGTAACGCAATAGTGGTATTCGATAACATAGATATAAAAATTTTAATGTTATCGAATAGAATACCGCTTCATCATGTAGGTAGTACCTACTTAGCTACCTACTTATTACCATAAAGCAAGGCAATAAATGTGAAGGAAAGATTTGACAAATCGGGCAGGTCTTCAGTAGCTCAATTGGAAGAGCGGCTGGACTAGATTCCCAGTAGGCCGCGAGTTCAAGTCTCGCCTGAAGTCAAATTTTTCTTTCCATTTTTCTTTAAAATAAAATACTTAGCTACAGTTATAAATATAAATGTTTGAATATCACTTCCCGTACCCGTGGGAATGACCAGTAGGTATCACTTATTTTACTTCTGATTGTAAAACTGAGATAAAATTTCATGTTTCCACATGCAGTGAACTTCTTTACTCTACTTAGACTGGAAGCTTCTTATAGGTATCACATAAAATTTGTTTCTCCGAAAATAAATAATCATAATAGGTACCTACCTAAGTACCTACTTACATTTAATTTTGCTACAAACTTAGAACAAAAAATATAGAATAATTAATAGTTAGGTGATACAATAGAGACCCCACTGGATGATTTGTAACTTAATTTCACGTTTGTGATCCCCGAAGGGGTAGGCAGAGGTGAATGCATGCAGTCAAGCGTACATACATGCGAACATGCACAAATCAACGTTAACGTGTTGGCCCATAAAATACATTTCGAACACTAGCAGTGATGACTTTGAAGACAAATATTATTGAATTGGTAAACAACCAAAACACATCAATCTTTAATCAATTAACGTTTAAAATAAATTTTTTGTTATTAATAGTTCATTGTATCTAAAAATTGTAAAAACTGATTGATAGGAACTGATGATGAACATAAACAAAGTAGATTTTATTTTTAAAGAAAAATGGAAAGAAAAATTTGACTTCAGGCGAGACTCGAACTCGCGACCTACTGGGAATCTAGTCCAGCCGCTCTTCCAATTGAGCTACTGAAGCCCTGCCCGATTTGTCAAATCTTTCCTTCACATCTATTGCATTGCTTTATGGTAGCAGCAGCGCCATCTATTACCAACTATGCTAGTTAGGCAACCGATATAATAGACTTTTCAGTTTATTGAATATCGTAAAGAAGTCGCTTTTACCCTTAATAATTGTTTTATATTATTTTGCATTAACACATGCTTGTGAAATATATTTTATTTTTAAAGAAAAATGAAAAGAAAAATTTGACTTCAGGCGAGACTCGAACTCGCGACCTACTGGGAATCTAGTCCAGCCGCTCTTCCAATTGAGCTACTGAAGCCCTGCCCGATTTGTCAAATCTTTCCTTCACATCTATTGCATTGCTTTATGGTAGCAGCAGCGCCAAGTAGCACAAGCATGTGTTAATGCGAAATAATATAAAAACAATAAACAAAGTAGGTTCTACTGGTGGTAGAGCTCCAGTGACGGAGCTCGCGGGCGTAGGCACCACCGCATTACCTAATATACTTGCCGCTAAATGGTAGTTAAGCACTATCGTGTTCCGGTCAGGTAATAATGTACGGCCCTGTAATTACCGGCACAGAGGCATAACATCTTAGGCCTCAGGTGTGGTAACGCATCTGCATTTTGACCAGGGTCTTTGTGTGGGTGTCTATAGGCTGCAGTCATCACTTAACATCAAAATGAACTGCATGCTTGTTTGCCACTTCCATTACATAAAAAAGGTAATATAAAACTTAATATTCTGTAATTTGTTAGTATTCATGAGTTCTTTATTAGCTGCTATATGTAGTATATTACCTAACTATTATTATTTTATCTGCCGCCACTAAAGTTTTTCTGTATTTCGTTTTTTGTTATTTGCGGTAACATGTTAATCATTCATTAATAGTGAATTGGATTGGTAAAAAAATAAATAGATAAATTTATAAGTTGCATATTTTTTACTCTTTACGTCCTTCTCAATAATAATTATAAATCCAATAACGGCCAAGTACGAATGGGACCTGCAAGCCTAGTATTCCGTACCTACTATTGAAATTTTTCTGTTAGACACGTTTTATACTCAGATACTACTTACAATCTTCTTATTTATTTTCTTGTAACATACCTGTACCTAATTAAATAATTATTTTTTTACCTTTTGTCACAATTAAAGACTTCGCAGTCGCGGAGATATATTTTTAAAATTATATAATATTTTTAAAATTATTATCTGAAAATTATAAAAACGTAAACATACTTTTGTAATCGTCATAATGAGTCCATTTATTTTAAACGTCATACGCTACAAATTTTCGTTACTTTATATTTTATTTTCTTATTTATCGAACAAAAATGACCAAATTGAAAAATAAATGTTTATTTTCGTTACACTTCCATATTTGGAATGTAAACCAAGTTTCAGTTTAAACCTTCCAGTAGTTTCGAAACAATTTGACTGTGACAAACGGAAACGCAGCCAGACACACGAGTGATCCAATAAGGTTTGCGTTTTTATATGCGGAACCTTAAAAAGGATTTCACCAAGTATTTTCTTGATCGATACAGACTTGGGGACTAGCGGGGTTAAAATGACTTCAATTTAATCAGGTAGGTACCTCCCTACATTAAATTAAAATAATTATGTAAATATTCTCCTAATGTTATTATACACAAAATGCCGGTTACCTACTGATAGCAGTCTACGCACTTACACAGTAAAACAGGGGGCCGACCGCCTAACTGAAACGCTTTCGTTTAGGACGTTACTTCGTTCGTTTCGTACAGCCTATTAAAATCATTTTGATCTAAGTACCCTATATACCTGCGAACGAAAACACTTCCAGGAAAAAGTTAGGTGGTACGAAACTGATTAGATTTTGTAATAATCGAAAGCTAAACGAAAGCATTTGAGTTAGGCGGCCCCAGGTGACCAAAATTTGTAATCACTCATAGGTTTATTGACTGCGGACATAAAAAACAAATGTAATTATGTTACCGTTAAAGTATCTGTATTTGCATGCTTGTGCGACTGCGACTTATTAGCACAAAACACTGATCAAATCAGCTGACTAGCCATACCTATCGCTATGTTTTGCCGATCATTGGTTATAGGTTAGGATCCCACAGCAGATATGGTGGAAAACTAAGTTTTACGCATATTTATAATTTATAGAATATATATCCACTAGGTTGCCTATAAAAATTTGGCCACATGTATTTTTAATTAAATTATTTTACCTCTAACACCCCGCAACTCTTATTTGCGGCCGATTTAATATGGCTCCCCTCAGTGGCGGATTTACCAGCAGGCTGAGTAGGCTGGAGCCCAGGGCGGCAAGTTTTAAGGGGCGGCAGATTTATTAATAATTTTATTTCTATCTCGATTAACAAAATTAAAAAAAATATACACACACAAAATAAGAATTTCAAAATTTGGAGGGAAATTAAAATATTTAACTAAAATCGAATTATAGTCCATTAAACAATGCTTAATATTTCAATATCTTAACATAAATAATTGCTAAAGTTTAATAGCTGTATCCTTCAATGATCATGAATTAAAAAAAAATCGCAATACCGCTTCTATATTGTTGTCGGAAGTTAGTTATATATACATATTTTCTTCTCTCTTAATTGTTCTGTAATTGATATGATTGAGGACTACGATAACAAAATTTAGGGGCGGCAAAAAATGAGTTTAGCCTACAGGCAGCAAATTTGTAAATCCGCCACTGGCTCCCCTAAAATAATAGCTTTAATTGATATATAAATAATCAATGTACGTTAAGGACGTAAAAAGTTATCGGGGCGGAAGGGCGGCCAAATGCGCAACGGCAGCAATCATTTTTCAGAGTCTTTAAACATATTGCCGTGAAGTGGATGATATTATATAAAAAAAAACAAGTAAAAAAAATTATTTCTCAGAACAAAAAAAAATATTAAGAAATACATGCACCCATTTTTTGGTAGGCAACCTAGTGGATATAATATATATTCTCTAGATTATAAATATGCGTATAAATAGCTTTGAAGCTATTATGATTTAACCTATTATGATCATAAATCAAAGTCAGGATATTTGACAAAAAATATTTCAATCGATGCCTACTTTTTTTGGTCGATAAGTAAAAAAGTATTTAATAATATACTTGAGCATTAAGTCGGTTTTTCAATACATGATATAAGTGTATTACATTTTGTACACGACGTAACGTTCAAATAAGATATATATGTAGTTGTAGGTACCTACATAATATGTTTTCGGACTTTTGACATACTAAAAATATTGTGCGTAAGCTTACTTATATATGTATATTGTATATTTTGTATTTAACAAAGGTGGCATTCCAGCATGCAGTTTACATGGATTTTGGTGATGACTTGACTGCAGTCTATAGAAATATATACATATAAAACCAAGAGGTCAAATGCAGATACGTTGCCACCTCTAAGACCTTAGTTGTTATCATTTCTCTGTGATAGTTATTAAACCCCTCAAGTCACGAGAAAATATGACAATTGATTTCAATTGTGTCTCCGCCAATATTGGTCTCCTGATCCGTGAGAGTGGAGCCATTCATTACCATCTAACCGGAACATGATAGTGCTGACCATTACGATTTGACGGCAGGCAGATAGATTAGGTAATGTGGTGGTGCCTACGCCTCCGAGTCCTTAGCGCCCTAACGCATTAACGGTTAGCCGCAGGAGCGGGTAGCCGCGCGGCTTACCGATTTTACAATTTAATATGCAACCGCCTGTTATGTATAGTGCGTTCAATGACAGGTGGTTGCATAAATATTAAACTGTAAAAGCGGCTAGCCGCGCGGCTAACCGCTAGTGCGTTAGGGCGCTTACACTGGAACTCTACCCCATTAAAAATATTGTTACGGTATGTAGGTACGCCAGGTTGAACTACTGCTCTATTGAAAGCTATGATAAAACAAACTTAGATGATACGAAAGATGTGCATCGATAAATACGTACTTTATAAAATATTTATTTATGTAATGGCAGTGGCAAACAAGCATGCAGTTCACATTGATGTAAAGTGATGACTGCAGCCTTTAGACACCCACACAAAGACCAAGGTCAAAATGCAGATGTGTTACCACTCCTGAGGCCTAAGATGTTATGTCTCTGTTCCGGAAATAACAGGGCCGTGCATTACCACCTGACCGGAACACGATAGTGTTGAACACTACCATTTAGCGGCAACTATTAGGTAACGCGGTGGTGCCTACACCCGGGAGCTCCGTCACTAGAGCTCTACTACCAGTAAAAATAAACAAAAGTTCAGTGTGAAAAATCGCACTGTAAACATTATACTATATAAGATTTATCTCGCGACTTCTTCCGCTTAGAATTCGTTAAATACAATCATTCATCGCCTAAGCTCATCCAATACACCTACTTACATAATTTACGCCTTAACCGGTAGACTTGGACTCAAGTTTAAACTAAAGAAGCCATATAAACAATTCAGCCAATAATAGATACATTAAGAAGCAAAAGCGTAGATCTCGATATTTAGTTATTTATTTTAAAAAATCAGCAGCACAACTGGTTTCATGTAATAAAGCAATAGGTAACACGTTATAAGTTTTGAAATCGGAACGACTACGGAACCTTTCCCAATGGTTTGATATGCGACCGGTTTAATATGGAACAAAAACCTTGCTATTTGTCGTATCAATTTAAGAACTAGAAAATGGACCGAGGGGTATATTTCATCTTCCATAAACAAGTACCAAGTTAGTGAAATTAGAGGCGAAGTCTCTTACTGACACAAACCGAATTAAACGCGGGCGGAGCCGCTGACACAGCTAGTACTTAAATAACTACTAAAACTACTAATAAAACAGTTTTTATCAATCCAATTAATGAAAATAACTTGATCTCATTAATTCCAGAGTTCAGAAATCATTCCATTTGCAACATTATCAATTGCATCTGACTCTTGTTTTTTTTTTCTTTACAATCTGCGAAAAAACAAAGATAAGACTAATTACTGCACTGTATCTTTAAATATTATATTACGAACACAAATGGTAAATAAGAAAAAAATATCGTTCACGCATTGAACTTTTAATAGGTACCCACTTTTTTATGACTTTAATTAAGAATATTTACGTTTTCGAAAAAAGAAACAAGTGAGTGACGTTAAAAAATACATTTTCAATTAACGTTATGGTCGCTCACTATGGGCCTCTTAAGAAGGTTAATGGTCACTCAGGGAGAGATTCACAGACTGCACTACGACTTTAATTTCGAGCAAAGAACGCTTAGAACTGTCAAAACTCATACATTTCTGACAGGTCTAAACATACTTTGCTCAAAGTAAAGTCATAGTGCGGTCTGTGAATCTCACCATCAGAAAGCAATTAATGGAGCGAGCTATTCTTGGAGTTTCTCTGCGAAATCGAGAAGAGAAAAGAGGAGATCTGCATGAGAACCAAAGTTACCGACATAGCTCACCGAATAGCGAGATTCAAGTGGCAGTGGGCAGGGCATATAGTTCGAAAAACTGACGGCCGTTGGGGCAGAACAGTTCTTGAGTATCGACCGCGTAGGCAGACCCCCCACAAGATGGACCGACGATTGGTGAGGGTCGTGGGCAATCGTTGAATGCGGGCGGCCCAGGACTGTTCGTTGTGGCAATATTTGGAGGAGGCCTTTGTTCAGCAGTGGACGTCTTTTGGCTGAAATGATGATGACCTATATTTGTACATACTACATTGCATCTTTTGACCTATAAGACCTGAAGACTTTCCTTCGATATTTATGTTATCTTGTGCATCCAATATGTACCTAGTGCGTATGAGAAGATAATTAAGCTACAGCAGGGTTTGTAAATGTATAACAAACGGTAAATAGCATCGATTGTATATAAACTAATTCGAGTAGTTAGTTCATTATACTAATTTAATCTTTTATTTTCAATATGTTCAATGACTGAATAATAATTTAGCAGTGAAATATTCAATTGTCACTTGTCATAAATTACAAGGAGTACTCGCCAACAAGGTTACATAGAACAAAACGTAGGTAACTAGCCAATCTTGGGCGTTTGCATGTAGGTATGCTTGAATACACGTCAATTATGGCCCTATAATTTCCGGCACGGAGGCATAACACCTTAGGCCTCAGGAGTCTTTGGTGCTTGATGCTCGTTTGCCACTTCTTGTGTCTTCTGGTGGCTATATTCTGAGCGAATTTCATTCGGCTTCTTATACACAAATGCTACAGAAATAATGGCTGTTATTATTTTTATGCTTACTTCTAAGCATCAGGGATGTTAACAGGAACCTGCTTACCTAGCCCAGCTGACTTGCTATAATCGTCAATGCTATAGATAACGAAGCAAACCTATGGGTAGAGAAGTCGATATCCATTAGTCACGCGATTTGTCGTTGACAATATGAAAGGTTTCGTACTCTGTAGGTTCTAGTAGTAGCGAAAAAAATGTAGAGATTTCGTTAAAAATATTATTTTAGTTTAAAATTAAATCCAATTAATTCACGTAATAATTAAAATTACATTACCAGTTTTCTAAAAGTATTAGTAACGTTTTCAAGATGGCGGTCCTTCAACCATAGAGGGCCGTGGAATGTAGAGATAATAATTATGGAACATGGAGAAAACGTCAAGAATAGTCCTGTTGCCATTTTGTAATAGCTTTAGAGTGCTTTTTTTTAAGTTTAATATTTTATCACATTCAAATAAAAAAGAAGTGCTTGGTGGATTTGAATAGTTGAGATTGATTAAAAATTTTATTCTCTTGTTCTTCTCTCTTCATCCAACTTCTGACTGCTCCTTTCCATACATTAGCTTCGTTTCTAAAGCGGCAACGATTATCAAGTCAGCTTGGCTAGGCGACTGGTTATGCTCGGTATTATCTTTCGTATTTGTTTATTGAAGCAATTTCTTGTGCTATTTCTTATTGCTTGTTGCTAGGTCGAAAAAAGTTAATAAATTCTAAGAGCCTAAAAATTATTTAAATTGTGAGATAATAACATCAATATTTCTACTTGATTAATGATTATGTAAATACAAAAAAAAAATATTTCACGATCAATTATATATGTACATTTTTTTACCTGTGTTGTTTTTACCTCTCGAATGTTCCATTTGCAATTTTGTTCCTTTTTCAAATGCGGAACACTTTGCTTTGAGCGATGATGTCATTTATTGCTTTTACTAGTGTGGATTTTATATTTGGGGCAAACGTGTAATATATTCGTTTACCTAAACGTGTAACATATTAGTTTTAGTGTTAAAAGATTAGTGATTCAAGTTTTTTGGCTGTTTTACATCTAAAAAGGTAAATAGGTTTACTAATGTTATTTAATTGAATCATTTACCATTAACCACAAATTATTCCGAAAGGAACTATTGTCAGGTGTATGGAAAGGAGAGTTGGACGTAAATAGCTACGACGTAAATTAAAAACGTAACCATGGTGGTTGTCTCCCACATTGATGTTAAGTGATGACTACAGCCTCTAGACATCTACACAAAAACCAGAGGTCAAAACGCAGATGCGTTGCCACTGCCACCCCTGAGACCTAAGTTGTTACGTCTCTGTGACAGTTATTACGGGGCCACACAACCATCTAACCGGAACACGGTAGTACTGATAACACTACCATTTGGCGGCAAGGTAATGTGGTGCCTACGCCCGCGAGCTTTGTCACCAGTGCTCTACCATCAGTAAAAATTCTGATCAGCAGCGGTATTCTGTATCTCGTCGCCATGAATATGAAAGACACTTTGCGGTACAGTGCTGTTTTCTTAAAAATGCTCGTAATTACATTAGTCAAAACAGCAATGTACTGCAAAGTGGGTATCAAAATGATGTCAATGGAGATACATAGTACGCCTTTACATGGTTTTTGTCGATCGTCAGTCTACGAATGAAGAAGGCAGGCGCTCATTCGAACATTCACTTCATCATAGGTCTTTAAACTACACGGCTAAAATTATGAAAGAATGACAAAAGAGATAATGGGGATTGGTCGTAGGTAACCTTAATAAACACATTAGACATGAAAGACTCCACTCGGCTTCAAACGCTCTGTTGATCAATTTATGTTGTTGCAATTTTATATTTCAAAATAACTAGTAATATTCAGTTACTAAGCAATCGCAGACGACTTTAGTCTCACTCACTTTTATGGTGAGATTAACCAACCCCCTCTACTACTTTACTACCTACTATTTTACTTTCAGTAGAGAATATGTAATAAAATTACGTATAGAATGAACACTTCGACGTTCCCGCCCGATTTCCTTCCCTCACCCATCCTCCTCCCCTCTTATGGGAGACGTTTGGTACTCTCTACGTGCTACGTACACAGGTGCACGTGTAAATACACGTCACTGATTGCGTCCTCCCTCTTACGAATTTTCCTGTGAGAAAAGTGAAAAAGTCTTTCTTCTGTGTCCTGACGCGAGTTTAACATTTTTTACCCTTCACAAAAAATGTACAACGTCGCCAAAGTCTTCACTTCAAAAAATAACGATAACAGGAAATGATAATGCCTGTTTAGTATTGTGAAGTACGAGTAACTTTCCCTGATGTATGTCTTGACCTGGTATGGTAATGACCGCAAAATTTCTACAGTTTTGTATTGTAATATCAATGAACTAGTGCAACGACTTGAAACAATGCTATTGTGCTTCGAGCCGAGACCGAATTATGGTTTAAGAAACAACATAAGGTCTCTGATTTTACTGTTGTAGTCTCAAACAATGCCGAAACTGTATATTCATGTGTTGTTAAAATGTCATACCGTTGATAAGAGTATCGGTATCCTGGGCGTTGACATATCGAACGAAGTGCAATTCGGGAGTCACATTGAGTGTAAGACCAAGTTGGCATCCAAAAAGTTGGGGGTGGTTAACAAAGCGAGGCAGTATTTCACATCGGGGCAGCTACTACAGCTTTATAAGGCCCAAGTGCGGCCCCATCTGGAATACTGCTCTCATTTGTGGGCGGGAGCCCCCAAATACCAGCTTGGTCCACTTGACTCCCTACAAAAACGCGCCGTTCGCATTGTTATGTTTAAAGTTCGTGTTGTAATTATGGTTGATATTCATCAAACGTGGAGAACAATAACGTTATTTTCCAATCTTTTAGTGTAAACGAAGCTGTAAACAAAGATTCGTTATAAGAATCCGAACGATCAAGGATGAAAAATAATTACAATTTTAACATAATCCTGTTGGATTTAGACCATACGAAAAACACACTAAGGAACACTCATTCAGAATAGTATAATTCATTCATTCTTGCAATGTTTACATTAACACCAAGCAAGCGAGCGTTCTTACTGTTCTTCGAATATTCCACAGAATCTCGGAGAACAGAGATAGAACAATAAAAAAAACCCTCTTGTTCACACTTAAAAAATCTGGCAAATACGGGATTGCTCGTTCCATCCCGTATTTGTCAGGTTTATTGCTCGCTCGCTCGTCCAAAATTTACCAATATAAGCTGGCAGCTAAGTTGGCTGAAATTGTCGCAAAAGAAAATTTACAGCAGCGTAAGTGAAACGCAAAAATAGAAATTCAGTCTCGAATGGTGCAATGTTAAACTCTAGTTGGTAAATGTATACATAATCAGTAATTTCCGCTAAAGAGATAAAGAGCTGTCCCCATAAACTGACAAAATATTAGACAGAAATCTGTACCTAATTAAGTCGCCTAGCTTAAAATAATCTTCAGAAGTAGTTAAGATTTCAGTATTAATCTTAGAGTATATTATGAATTAACTGCCGCAGTAGCCTAGTGGTAGCAGGCCACTATTACTATGCTGGGGGTCATGGGTTCAGGGGCTATCAGAGATAACGATGTAAAATCCTTTATCTCTGGTTCTATTGGGGGTTATCCAGTACCTCGGAGTTTGGTAATGTGCTCGGAGATGTCAACAGGCTCGCCACTGTCACATGGGCCAAAACGTGACCGGTGAATCAAGGATGTTTGCATGTAAGCTTGAATGCATGCATTTTTACCTCTGCTTACCCTTTCGTGGATTACAGACATGAATTTACGTTACGTTTTATTTTTAACTAAGCTGGCATTTCTAAACACTTCAAGAGGTCAACGCACTTAATCCGACTATGATTGTGTTAATATGTGCATGATAATAGTATCACATATTATTATTAAACACAGATAAAGAGTTGTACAACTATGTCAAATATGATAATACAAATCAATCTAAGTAAGTACCTATATTTTCATACATTATTATGTAGAAGTAACATTGAGGTGTCTGTTGATGTTTCACTAATTTAATTATATCGTATTTACGAGTTATTCGTCATCTCGCACGACGAAAATTCGCACAATCGGGAGACTTGGTATCTTTTGAATTTACCCAATATTTCTGTCGTCAACTTGCACGCTCTACAAAGTACAGCGAAATAAATAAATTTTAGAAACGACATTGCTACTGCCTCGGTAGCCTAGTGGTAGCAGGCCACTACTACTTCGCTGAGGTCCTGGGTTCGATTCCCGGGTAGGGGGTTATCAGAGATAATGGTGTAAAGTCCTTTATCTCTGGTTCTACTGGGATTTTTCCATTTTCTGGAAATTTCCCAGTACCTCGAAGTTTGGTTATGTGCCCGGAGATGTCAACAGGCTCGCCACCTGTTACATGGGCCAAAACGTAACCGGCGAATCGTGGGTGTTTGCATGTATGCTTGAATGCATGCATTCACCTCTGCCTACCCCTTCGGGGATTACAGGCGTGAAGTTACGTTTTTTACGAAGTTACGTACTGCTCCTAAGTACTGTTGTTTTATTATGTCTATAACAGATTTATACATAAAAATAAAAACGGTCGTACATTATATTGACAATTATTGTAGGTATGTTATATGAAGTAGTTATAGTAACAAGCCAAATTCTTTTGTGATATTGTAGATCTATTCTTTTTCATATTTTTGATTGAAATGTAGGTACATACTAAAATGATGATATAATCATTTTAATTTTAAAGACCAACCATAAAATAATAAACGTTTTTAAAAGATTTTTGTAGTTGACTGTACATAGTTACCTCACAATGTTATGGTCGGGCGAGTTGACGACAGAAATATTATTTAAATTCAAAAGGTGCCAAGTCGCCCGATCGTGCATGTCTTTGTCGTGCGAGATGTCGACTATTATAAATGTGAAAGAATGGATAGGTATTTGTTTGTTTGTTTGTTGCTTAATCACGCTAAAGCACCTGGACGGATTTCGATGATTAATTGTGCACAGGTAGAGTACCTATTTATAGTTGTAACCCATAGGATACTTTTTATCCCGTTCAGAGATTGTTTTTTCTTAGGGATTTTGAATTGACAACGACATACCTTCCTGTCAATTACTACTGCATAATTATAATTATTAATCTTTATATGTTTCAAAAGTACCAATATTTATACCCAAAGTCCACGTGGATGAAGTTGCAGGTAAAAGCTAGATTAAGTGCTTCCATTTATATTATATTTCATTTATTTATGAATAATTAATCTTGGTCAATTGCTGTACAAAAATCAATAAGGAAAATATTTTTCTTTTCCTTGTCTAAATGACAAGACAAGAAATTTTAAACATTTATTTTATTATGATTCAAAATTTCACTCTTTGGGATTTTTAAAGCGAGCATCATTAATAAAAAATATAAACTTTATAGGTACCTATTAAATCTTCATTTATGATGTCATATCAAGATACGGGTATTCAATTATAATACTGTACCTATCCTACGAGTATAATGAAAATTATTATTTATGAAGGATTTGAGTTCTAAGGCCCGGTACCGAAATTTTATGAGGAGTAAAATCAAGTGTAAAGGTGGCCATTCACGGGCACTCCATTTGGAAACGCTCCACATCGGTGGACGACATCCAAATTCTTACCACACTCACGATCACTTTGCGTGGCGGCACTCCATTTTTTTTGTCAGTGTTGTTCGATTCCTACAGTGAATAGACGCAGATTTTTTTTTCGAAGAAAAAGTTTTGCTATTGTCAGCTGCTGTTTGTATGGCTATTGCAGCGTCAGAAGTTCGCACATACAAATTTAATATCCGAACTTCTAGAACTAGGTGATTGGAGAAAATATTTTAGAATGGATGAACCTACTTACTTTACTACAACGACTATCTTTATTTGCGTTAGAATAGAGTTTTACAAATAACTGTTCTATAATGTGTTCTGTAGCATTATTACGTTAATTTTTATTGTTAGATAATGATAATAACTGTAAGTTATTTGCCAGAGGCATGGTAATTCTCTATACATTTCCATTACTTCTAAAACAAACTCTTTGCCTGACATTTTAAAACAATTTAAAAGCAAAGTACAGAAACAACCATTCGTTACCGCAGCGCAAACCAAAATGACGACCAAATGGATTTCGTTTTCGCCACTCACGAGCAGTGCGCGCGTGGATTTGCGACACGCCACGCAACGTTTCGGCATTCACGATGAGTTGGACTGCGGCCATTGGGGCCGCGCCGCATTGGATTTTGGATCGTTTGGAAATCCAACACGCGGAGCGATGCCACGAAATCCACATCGTTTTTAACATTCACGACAAGTTTTTGCATTATTTTGGAGTTTTGGCGTGGAGCGCTTCCAGATGGAGTGCTCGTGAATGGCCACCTTAACTCGAAAGTTGAGGCGTTACACGCGATTCTCACCCCAGCACTGGGACCCAGCGGACGTTTTTCACTCGGCCGCACACTAGCGATCTCCTTACGCACACCGAGTAAGCCGAGTAAAGTTCTTCAACGGTTAAAGTTCTTCGGATTTCAATATTTTATTAAAGGTTTGGGTTTTGATTAAGTGGAATTTCCTGACGAATATGATGCCGCCTCAAATACAATATGTTCTGATATAAAAAACAGATGGATAGGTATATAATTGTGTATGTAATTTCCTGTAATTAACACATGCTTTGCGATTACTATTAATGACCAGTATCATGTTGCAGTTTATTGTTATTTCTTATTAATAGGTATTTAGCTTACGTTATATTCTTTGCAACAGTATTTATAAAAATACAACTTCTTAGAATAAAATGAAGTTAAAAAATATTGTATTAGCGATTATGCTATTTTAAATCTATTATATATATTCATACCCTATTGCACTAAGGACTCCCGTATAATTTAACAAAATTTTAAATTATTGCTCTGATTAAAATTAGTAGCACTTTAATTTTGATCTAACTGTGTATTTAAGTGTGATGCTAAATTGTTCTCTTGTGTTTGGCTGCTTTAATTGCTCACTGTTTACATTTTTGATCATTATTAGGGCTCCTGCTTTCTGCAGTTTAGCTCTTTAGTTATTTGGTAGTGGTATTAGGGCTTTCACGGTTTCCTGTATTTATATAATGAGCTACATCTTCTTTTCTTTCCTTCCACGTCTTAAAGCGGTCACGGTATGAGCTCTCAAGTATTGTATCATTTGTAGGTATCTCTTCATATACCTACTTTATGTTTGAGGCAAGATTACTTTCTTATGTTATTATTTATTATGAACATTAGTAACATATTAGTAGCAAGTGTCAAGATAACTAGTCTTCTTGTATGAACCATTTCCTTTTTTGAAGTTGTTTAAAAATGTTGATCTTGCAATTTTTACCACACCGACCTCATTTAGTGTAAAGCACTTAAGTGTAATTTTAAGCGATTTGCGCAGCGCTTGTTGTTAAAGTCGGTAGTTTAAGGTGAAAGTCATATTAAACTTACCCATTCGTAAAATAAAAGTCCCACATACGCTCATACAGTTTCCAATAGAGCACAAGCTACTCCTGTATGTATGCTCTATCTATCTCTGAGGCCACTATTAAAATATAATGTAAAGTAAGTAGCAGCTACTTCTGTTGGATGAGAATATTGCGATCGCCATGCTCATTGGCAGAGAATATGTAATAATATTACGTATAGAATGGACACTTCGACGTCCCGCCCGATCTCTTCCCTCTTATGGGCGACGGTTGGTATTTTCGACGTGCTACGCACACGTGTAAATACAAGTCACTGATTGATGCTGTGTAATAGAGACCAAATTAAGCTTTTGTATGGAATTTTGGCGGAGTGTCTGCGGTGTGGTCTAGTTGAGATAGCAGAATAAACTTGAAGCCGATGGACATGCATGCCAATATTTGCACTGTTACTGCTCATAACCAAGTCATCACAAAGACGTTTTACCTCTGTGTGTACTAGGAATGACAAAGCTGAATATACCTAGTATTATAGAAATTAAACTTGTGGATTTTCTCGCGTATACAACACTCTCAAACTTTTTCTTACACCCGACGTTTCGGTCGCTTTCCAGGTACCGTGGTCACGGGCAGACTGATTCGACGATGTTCAGCCTGGTCTTCGTTTCATCAGCTTTGTCATTCCTAGTACACACAGAGGTACGACCGAAACGTCGGGTGTAAGAAAAAGTTTGAGAGTGTTGTATACGCGAGAAAATCCGCAAGTTTAATTTCTACAATGTATGAAACTCGCGAAAACCTACGAAAATGAATATACCTATTTTATCAGAATGTGACAACATTTAGTAGATACCACGCGATCTTCCATTGCAACATTGATCTTGCTGTATTATTGCATTGTCTAAACTTTACGATCGTATCGACTGCATCGCTACAAATGAATAGAAATCTATTTATGATACACGTTAAAAACGTATTGACAATGGAGTATTGCTCTATTGCTGAGTTAGAAAGTTCATTGCCTCCGTGTCGGTCAAGGCGAGGCGTTTCCTCGCAATCACTGATGTCGACCCGGTTTGATTGCAACCGTTTCATAATACCTACTTGTGAAGTGATCTTTTATTTTACTGACATCGGTGAAACCAGTTTTTAGAAGATGGTAGGTGAAACGTCAGGGAGTATATTTATGACGTTTAAATGGGAAACAAGCATGGTAGTAGAGCTCCAGTGACGGAGCTTGCGGGCGTAGGCACCACCGTATTACCTAATATCCTTGCCACTGAATGGTAGTGTTCAGCACTATCGTGTTCCGGTCAGGTGGTAATGTAAGGCCCTGTAATTTCCGGCACAGAGGCGTAACACCTTAGGCCTCGGGAGTGGTAACGCATCTGCATTTTGACCTTGGTCTTTGTGTGAGTGTCTTTAAGCTGCAGTCATCACTTAACATCAATGTGAACTGCATGCATGTTTGCCACTTCCATTACATAAATAAAAACACTTCAGAGATGGAGTGTCTGAGAGTGATGGAGTCTGTAGCCTATAAATATATTTTTAAATAGTTAAGTACAATTTAGATGCATTGCAATTTATATAGCCCGAGCTGTTATGCCGTAACGGCAATAAGAGGGCCTTATATCACCACCTGATAGTAACTCGGTTAGGTAATGCGGTGGTACCTACGCCCTCAAGCTCCTTATCGAATCTCTATCACCGGTAAATAAATATTCAAATACAGCAATTTCTAAGATGTATTTCCCGCTTAAATCGCACCAGAGTTAAGTGCATTTGAGCATACCTACATAGTACACACCAACATGCACGATTCGAATCACGTTTATGAAGCTTAATTCCCAATCTTCTTAATCGTCGGGAACGATTAAGAAGATACCATAACCAATAACGATACCGAACTCCGAGTCACGTGGGGGAGGGTACGCGCATTCCACAGACCGGCAAACTTAGAGCGAACGGGTTGTACAAGTATAAAATTGTTGATACCAAACTTATAAGATATTGTACCAGCTATTGTAACACATGTTTCTACAAATACAAATAAATAAATAAATACCGTTCATAGCGTTTTGTGCGGCCGCGGAGCGACCAGGGAGAGGTGTTTTGATTTTTTTTTCTAAATTCTTGCGGAACCCCGACAGAGGTGTCACGGAACCCTAGGGTTCCGCGGAACACACTTAGAGTATAGCTGCCATACGACATAATAATTATATAATTTTAATAGTGAAATACTTGGCAATATTGCGAATATAATTTGAAAATGTTATTGGTGGGATTCTGAAATTCCACTACGTACTTTTAAGTGTAATTTTTAAGGTAAGATAATTAAATGAACACGGATGGATTGTAAATTTTAATTAAAAGTTACTATAAATGCAGTTTAATTATATAATACGTGGACCTACAGAAATATTGGTTTCCAACTAATTACGTAATAAACCTGTATGTTATGTTAGATTAAGATCACGTAATGTACGTAATTTTATCCGTAATGGTACTTTATGGGTTATGGGAAATGGGAATATAACTAGATAGATACCTAATAGGTAACTTAACTATACCTTACTATATATATACGCTATACTATACTTAACTTGTCGGTGGACCACAACCTCATACGAATCTGCTATTAAAAACATGAGTGTTATTTTAACGAATTAAAAAAAAATATTAAAAAGTAAACAAACAATTATGATATTCTTAAAAACGTTTGAGAACCACAGATTTTTTTATGTCATGAAGGTGGCAGGCAAACAAGCGTGCAGTTCACATTGATGTTAAGTGATGACTGCAGCCTATAGACACTTACTTAAAGACTAGAGGTCAAAATGCAGATGGGTTGCCATCCCTAAGACCTTAGTTGTTAAGTTTCTGTGATAGTTATTACGGGGCCGTACATTACCATCCAACCAGAACATGATAATATTGAACACTATAATTTGGCGGCAGATGTATTAGGTAATGCGGTGGTGCCTACTGTACTGCCTATGCCCTTGTGGCCCGACACTGGAACTCTACCACCACCACTTATCTAATAATACAGAGACTACGCGCGAATTATGAGTCAAGTAAGAATATTACGCAAAGCTAATATAACGATTTTATGTTAAAACTTAATAATATATTACTCGTATAAAGCTGAAGAGCTTGTTTGTTTGTTTGTTTGCATGAACGCGCTAATCTCAGGAACTACTTTTCCGATTTGAAAAATTCTTTCAGGGTTAGAGAGCCCATTTATCGAGGAAGGCTTTAGGCTATATAACATCACGCTAAGATTAAAAGGACAGGGTAGGTAACACTGCAACCGCGCGCAGCCGGGCGGGCCGCTAGTTAAGTATAAGTATTAGGTTCTCAATAAAAGGTTACACGCCTACAGTTTTCAAGTAGTCTGTCATTCATGAATCTTCTCATAAATTGTAAATAATAGGCGTATTAACCACTAACGATGGCAATTTTTTTTTTTTGTTCACACGCTTGATATTCTGACTACCTAGTCATTGTTATTTTATCTATCTTCATACTCATACTTAAACTAATTAAAAGTAATGGCGTATCTTTAATAAAACTCTGCCTGTAGTTTTACGTTATGGTACCATAGAGCAACTCGGCCCACCAGCCGCGGCGAACCGGAGGGGAGTAGCCATAGCGTATAAAAGGTTATTACACGACATGGTATTCAGGGTCCGACAAAAAGGGTGGGTGTGGCCTCGCGCCGGTTGCCGCTTATTACACTATCCGGTCGATAGCGCCCTAACTCAATCACAGTACAAATACACGGGCCGCTCCGGTCGCTCTAATTAGGGCCCTAACTCCCTAAATGTTATAACACTACCCTGAATCAGAATCAGAATCAGAAACTCATTTATTCATTTAAGGTGACAGGCACCTCTTATGACACGTCAAAAACAAACAAAATAAATTAAAGTGAACAGCAATTGGTATACATGTCAAACAAGATAAAAAATATATGTAAAGTCAAGAATATCACTAAGATAAAACTGAATGTAATAAACTAATGTAAAAAGTGTATCAGTAGAATGTCTCATTTCCCCTTTACAAACTGATAACAAAGAGTAAAAAGAAAGGAAAAAGAGTCATTCTTTGTCATTCACCGGCAAAGTTCCAAAGGCTAATATGATCTGAGAAAAACTTGCCGGAAAAAACTCAGTCGGCTCTTTTAAAAATATCTCTTAGGCATATTTTTACAAGTTTCCATAATTTAAACAAACTTTAAATAAGCAATATAATATCAACATTACACTTGAATTATTACATTTAACACCCTTGTGGAGCTAGATCAGCATTTAGCCAAACATTTCTATTCTTGAGATAGTCCTCGAGTTTATAGTAAGCCTTTTTACATAGAGTGCGCTTAATTAATGCTTTGAATTTACTATCGGTGAGTTTAGCAATCCCGAATGGGATCTTGTTATGAAATTCTACACTATGTTTTAGGAAAGATGTATTAGTTTTCATCAGTCGAAAACTGACCTGACCCTTGCGATCGTACCCTGAATACCGTGCCGTGTAATAAGTCCTTTATTACCGATACAAAACAGTCCGTCATTTTTTGCGGGGGCAAATAGGTACGTGTGACATACACTCACACTACAAAATTCGTCTATTACTACGAACCTCACACCTTGACTTTAACAAAATATTTACATGTTTATGTGTATGTAATATCACGCACACATTTAAATAGCTGGGCGACAGGCATAGGAACATTTGGTCTTGTATTTTGACAGAGGGGAAAGCCTGCATATGGCTACTCCCCTCCGGTCCGCCGCGGCCGGTGGCCACGATAAGCACCACCGCATTACCTTAGGAGCTCGCTGGCATAAATAACCACTCCTAACCTATTTGCCGTTAAATAATAGTGTTCAGGACTATCGGTGTTCTAGTCAGGTGGTAATGTACGGTCTCTCATATACCGGCACACAAACATAAGAGCTTAGAACTCAGAAGTGACAATACGTCTACACTGTAATCTCTTTTTTTATGCAGATGTTTCTAAGCTACAGTATTCACCTACTGTATGCTTGTTTCAAACTGTATGCTTGTTTGTCAAACTGTATGCTTGTTTGTCACTTCATGACTTTAAAAATACGAAATTTGTTTTCGTTTAATTTTCAAAACGTATTTTTTTATGTTACAAAGGTGGCAAACAAGTATGCAGTTCACATTGATTTTAAATGATAACTGCAGCCTATAGACACTTACAGAAAGACCAGAGGTCAAAATGCAGATGCGTTGCCACCCCTGAGACCACATTACCACAGTACAAATATGAAATGGCACACTAACACAAACATGCGCATCGACGCTCGGTGTACCGAGGGACTCAGTACTGCAGCACCGCGAGAACCGCTTAGAGGTCTCATCGATGCGCATGTTTGTGTGAGTGTGACGTTTCAAGGTTTTGTACGTAGTTTCCACACTGTTCATATTTGCATTGTGACATTATTATCTGACCGGAACACGATAGCGCTGAACACTACCATTTAGCGGCAGATAAATTAGGTAATGCGGTGGTGCCTACGCCCTCGAGCTTCAATAATGGAACTCTACCACCAGTAATTAATTAATATTTAACTGCAACAATAACAGCCTCTACAAAAAGACCGACTAACAGATCGCAATCTGTGACTCACTTTATCATTACCGTGTAATTATACATTGATTAGGTTTTTATTTCCTGTTCTTATATGAAAAAACTACATAAAAAGTGAGAGGAAGGACCCTGTATAAGGAAATTGGATTGCTATCAAAATAACAAGTTTTTGCTTTTATCTTAATTAATGAAGCAAAAACAGGACGAGCACGCGCATTTTTATTTAATACCAAAAAAATATATATTGTATGTACTTATGTGCGCACGTTAGAAGTTAATAATCTAATAATTCGTAGTTAACATTAATAAATTATACGTACCGACAATAAGGTAACCTCTAATGTATAAATGCATTTGAAACACTTTCACCACTAATATTTAAATACATATTTTTACTGATAAATCCCTACTAATATTACCTATAAATGCCAAAGTAACTCTGTCTGTCTGTCTGTCACCTTTTCACGTCCAAACGACTGAACCGATTTTAATGAAATTTGGTACAGAGATAGAGTTGACTTTGAGAAAGATCTTGCTACTTTATAAACGGCATCCACGCAGGGGAACCCGTGAGCAACAGTTAGTTATCAATAAATATAAATACAGTCGTATATAGGATTGAGTTACATAGTAAAAGTTTAGCAACTAACTTCAGACTTTTATCTCTCGCCATGCGCGCGCATCGTCAAAATTCACTCTCATCATTTTACCCAATCGCGCCAAAAGGAGTAGGTACCTATAACTTTAAAATTATTTTGCTACGATGGCACGTATAACTTCTCGCATATTCTAGAGAAGATATAGAACATCTTCCTATCATAATTCAGGACTGGCAGCGCGTCGGATACACCCCTAGTGCTGCAAATGTTCATAGGCGACGGTGACCACTTTCCATCAGGGGTGAATTCCTGTTCAGTTGCCGTCTCGAGCGCACGCTTGTCGCGCTCTCCCGAATTGAATAAGGACTATCGCGCTCTCTCTTTCCTTTGTGGCTACGATAGTAACTATCGGAGCTTTTCGGTCCGGACGAGTCCATTTCGGACAAGTCTATTTTTGGTGTGCCCGTTAAGCCCTCTCGCCGCGAACGCTTCTTGGTGCTGCGTCTTAGGTTATCCTGTTTCGTTGGCGTCAATTCGCGTGCGTTTAGTGCTCAGTGCTCCGACGTGCTACGCTACGGACTGATCAAGCGGTTACGTAGGGACGTAGGTTACGCGTTTTAGTTAGTGGTGGTGTCGTGTTGATTAGTGTTAGGACTATCCGTCCGGGCGCAAGCCGACCGGACCGAGGTAAGTGGTTGTTTACACTAGCTAGGGTATAGGTACACAACAGGGACTCACAAATCCCGGATCAATAAAGTGAAAAGGCACACACCTCCCTGCCCCGTGCGGGCAGGGAGGTGACATACCTGTCGCGCACTAGCGCTATCATGGCCGACACTGGCCAAATGCTAGAGGTGGTGCTGGCTTACCTGCGTAAGCAGCACAGCGAAATCTTCGAGGACCTGCAGGCCCATTTGGCGCAAGAGTCCCCCGCCCCTTCGCAGGCAGACCTCGAGTCGCCGCTTTCCCCAGACGCCGAGATGACCTCGGCGATCCCTCTCTCCCGCTCCGCGGTGGTCGGTCCGAGGTGGACTCGGACCGACCACCGAGCGCTCACCCGTCTGTTGCGAACCGACAATATCGGTTTCCACACGTACGCCCTAGAGGAAGAGCGTCAGCTCCGCGTCGTACGACGCGTCCCGAAGGAGCTGGGCACTGACCTCATAAAAGAGGATCTGTTGGCCCAGAACTACCCGGTGCACGAGGTGCACCGCATGTATGACGGCCGCACGAAGGAACCATACGACATGGTGCTCATTACCCTTCCCCTGACCCCCCATGGAAAGAGTATCTATGGGCTGGTCGCCATATGTAGCCTCACAGGCATCCGGGTGGAAGCTCCACGAAAACGTGGGCTTCTAGGACAGTGTCATCGCTGTCAGCTCTACGGGGACTCAGCCCGTAACTGCTACGCCCGCCCTAGGTTCGTAAAATGCACCGGGGACCACGGGACGGCAGATTGCCCCCGCCCCAAACCATGTGAGGAGCCCCCGAGCTGCATCTTATGCGGCCAATCGGGACACACCGCGAATTACCGCGGTTGTCCACGTGCCTCGCCTCTGTTCCCCTCAAAACTCCGCAACTGGAGAATATCGAGGCCACAGTGTGTAAGATTGCAATGACAGGTCACAATCCGTTAGTTATAGAGTCGGCTTACCTAAGCCCACTAAAAACTATCCTTAGAGAGGACCTAGAGGCTCTATTCGATTTAGGTAGCGCCGTCTTCATAGGCGGCGACCTTAACAGTAAACATCCGCGTTGGAACTCAGCCGTCACTACTAGTAACGGCTGAAAACTGGACGGACTGACAGACGTCTTTAATTATGAAATTTGTGGACCAATAGAGCCTATCCATTTAATATTAATCATACACCAGATGTTTTAGATATCTCTGTTTTGAAGGGAGTTACGCTAAGCCTTCGGTCCATTGAAACTTTACACGACCTGGAGTCAGATCACAGGCCAGTCTTGATCCACTTGGGTCAGCCTGAGGCGGTGGTCCCTAAGACCAAAACCATCATAGACTGGGGAAGACTTGGTGACGCCTTTGAGGCCACCAGCTCCCCCCTCCTTGATCAAATCCCAGATAATATAGGGTCGCTAGACGACGCTAACTCTGCTATCGATTTAGTGACTGCTCACATCCAGACAGTCGTCAAAGACTGTTCGAGGGAGATCGTAGTGGCGAATGATCGTCGCTGGGAGCTCCCGGAGGATGTCAGAGAGCTGATCACGGAAAAAAGAGCCACCATCAGAGCATACGATACGTACCCCACCGAAGAGTGCCGGAGGACACTGCGCTCCCTCGAAAGAGAGGTTAAAGAGCGCATGTCCGAAACCGTGCGGCCTTCGTACTAGGTCGCCTCTACCCACTTATAGGAAAAGCTAATAAAATGGCACTTCATCATAAAGTGACAATTTACAAGGCTTGTATACGTCCTATAATGTCCTATGCTAGCGTCGTCTTCGCGCACGCTAGTAAAATCGATAAACTACAAAGGATACAAAACCGATTTATGCGAATCGCAACGGGCGCGCCCCGATACGTTCGCAATATTGACCTTCACAAAGACCTCGAGTTACCAACGATATCTCACTACTTTAAGTGCGCGTCGCGACGCTACTTTGACAAAGGACCGTACCATCCGAACCCCCTAGTCGTACAAGCGTGCGACTACACTCCCAAAATGACCCCTAAAGCTTCCCGGAGGAAGGTCCTGAGAAGGCCTCGCAGAAAGAAGGCCTGTCAGAAGACGATTCCCGCACACTGAACATACAGTCACACACCACATCGATACACCGACGAGGACCCTTATTTCTCACGGCCAGCGCACGTTCTGCCGTGCGCAGGCCAAGTCCGTCCAATTATACAAACCCCCTGGCAGACGCCCTAAGCCGAGGCCCGTACCTCGTTCGGAGGTGCCCTTAGGCTCGTCGCCACCTGCTCCCTACGCAGTGGGCACTACAGTGCGGCCGCAAGGCACACGCGCTGAAGTGCCAACTACGTTAATCCAGGCCGAGCTCCCATAAGAGCTATGCGCCTCTCATGCCCGGTTATTAGTAAAACTGTCCAATCGAAAAAAAAAAATCCATCATGTGGCCTGTGTGCTTGGCTGTCAATCTTAGACGTAAAAAAAATTGTCTCATACTCAGTAAGTTGTCTCTGTGTGAAAAATTACGGAACTATAACAATTAGATATATATTATATATTATATTACTACCATAGAAACACGATACGTATGACTAATAATGATAATCAGTGGTGCTAGAGCTTCAGTGGCGGAGTTCGCGAGCATAGGCACCACCTAATCTAGTTGCCGCTAAATGGTAGTGTTCAGCGCTATCGTGTTAATGTACGACTCTGTAATTTCCGGCACAGAGGCGTAAGAACTTAGGCTTTACAAGTGACAACGCATCTGCATTGAAATCTCTGTTTTGAAATATAGTTGTTAAGAGGCTAGACTAGAGCATTACTTACCATCAATATGACCTGTACGTTTGTTTGTCACTTCATGACAAAAAAATGCCACTTACAAATTAGGTTAATAGTAGTAACACATGTCCGGATTTTGTACGGAGCGGACAGCGGAGTCTGTACGCTCCAAACCAAATCTGGCCGTGTGTAGAGGAGTCCGGCGGACATATTAATTATTTTATTATATATAATCAAGTCCGATAAGGTCCGCTCGCACGGGTTTGGTCGGCGGTTCGGTGCGTTCTGTACCGAATCCGGTCGTATGCAGCGAGAGCGGATTTGGTCGGCGGATTCGGTCGGTCGTAACGAATCCGGACGTGTGTTACTACTACTACATGCGGTGATGCCTTCGTTTCGAGATCCAGGTAGGTTACTCCACCCACTCCCATTTCTGAGTGTCTATTGGACTTATTTCACGGCACGGTATTCAGGGTACGATAGCAGGTAGTGTAATAACATTTAGGGAGTTATGGCCCTAATTAGGGCGACCGGAGCGGCCCGTGTATTTGTACTGTGACTGAGTTAGGGCGCTGTCGACAGGATAGTGTAATAAGCGGCAACCCGGCGCGAGACCACGCCCATCCTTTCTGCCGGACCCTGAAAACCTTGTCGTGTAATAAGCCTTTTATATTATTTGACGAATATTTATATTAGAAATTAGGTATTCTCTTAACAATTACCCACCTGTAAATACCCAAAGCATTTGTTAGATATTTCTCAACGCTGTGAGAATTTGTGCTGTGTGTAATGTTTAACGTTGCTTCATCCAAGCTGTGATACTAGCAAACACTTTTTGAGCATCCACTTCTAGTCATTCGAACGAGACCAAAGTGGTGACGAAAACACATTGTCAATGGTCTACAGTGGTACCTACCTTTTTTTTAATGTAATGGAAGTGGTAAACAAGCATGCAGTTCACATTGATGTTAAGTGATGACTGCAGCCTATAGACACCCACACAAAGACCAAGGTCAAAATGCAGATGCGTTACCACTCCTGAGGCCTAAGGTGTTATGCCTCTGTGCCGGAAATTACAGGGCCGTACATGACCACCTGACCGGAACACGATA
Source organism: Macrosoma leucophasiata (assembly GCA_036365455.1). Lineage (NCBI taxonomy): Eukaryota > Metazoa > Arthropoda > Insecta > Lepidoptera > Hedylidae > Macrosoma > Macrosoma leucophasiata. The sequence goes on from JAWQUS010000024.1 coordinate 14,432,897, forward strand.
GTGCTGAACACTACCATTTAGCGGCAAGTATATTAGGTAAAGCGGTGGTGCCTACGCCCGCGAGCTCCTTCACTGGAGCTCTACCATTAGAAAACCAGCTCTACTACCTTACCTATAGGATACTGTATGACCTTTTACAAGCAATATATTTAAAAGATGAAAATTATGACGGAATAGCTTTAACATTTAGCAATACTTAAAAACAAATTATGAGCAAGATCATTCAAACGAAGCATCGTTGAAAGAAAATTATAGGTTAAGGTCTTACACAAGTAAAAAATACTTGCTCAAGTTTACACTTTTACAGTGAAGTCATTTTTAAGTTTGTAAATGTAAACACTAAACGTACAAAATCTGTGTTGTAGGTATTTGAATTCATAGACACAGCCCGTAAAATTTAAAAGAAGATTGCTAATTTTGCTCAGATGTGTCCGTCTGAAAATTGATTGTAGCATGAATTGAATATCAATTCTAGACCTTAGATTGATAAAATGTACTTAATCATAAAAAACATATTTTGTACAGGTACAACATAAGTATATAATAACCCCCTTATTCATAAAGATACGTTTTAGCTATATAATGCTTTGTCTTTGTTAGTTGCATTGCCAAATGTGCAGGATAGAAAAAGACAAGGAAGAGATTAGCAACACTTTAGCTAAAGTACGTTTATGAATAAGGGGGTAAGTATATAAGTATATACTTCTTTCAATTAGGTTTATTTTTATTTGGTTATAAAATGTTAACTTTCCTTGTCTCTTGGTATGTATTTTCTGTTTAAAACTAAAAGTTGATCTTCCAATTGAGCTACTGAAGCCCTGCCTTCAGTAGCTCAATTGGAAGAGCGGCTGGACTAGATTCCCAGTAGGTCGCGAGTTCGAGTCTCGCCTGAAGTCAAATTTTTCTTTCCATTTTTCTTTAAAAATAAAATATATTTCACAAGCATGTGTTAATGCGAAATAATATAAAACAATTAAAAGTTGATTTCATAATTAATTTTCTTCATAACACAGAAGGAGTAAGCTTAAATCCATGTTTAGTATTTTCTTTGATCCTCTTAATTTTGTAGGAAAAGAAGTAATAGTACAGTAGATACCTCACTGTAGCTGACTATGTACTACCACTTACTTGTACTAAGATAATTTATTTACTTCATGGAACTGTTTACTAAAGTTTTTACTTACTGACACGTGCGATGTAGATATACCTATAAAGAAAAACAGATAGAAAAAAATAGCCTTCCGGCAACCTCTATTAATTTAAACATGCCTACGTTGGGTAGGTACTCTCAAAAGAAACCACTGTCATTATACTTTTGATATGGGTTTCTTACTATACCCATTTAATTATCTTCGAAACATTTTCAACCAGTATTAATCCATACCACATTAAATACTTGATGACACCATATATTATAATTAAAATAAAAATAACTACGTTAAGAAAAACCGACTTCAAATCTAAAAATTAAAAATAAAACAGATTTAATATTAATTATATGCTACCTATTATTTATGTGTTATTTACTAATAGGATTGAAGTCGCTGTCAAGCCTTAAACAAATAATTATATTTTAATCACTTAAATATGAATACGAGCAAATTAATACAATGAAAAAAACGTAACCGGCGAATCGTGGGTGTTTGCATGTAGGTATGCTTGAATGCATGCATTTACCTCTGCCTACCCCTTCGGGGATTACAGGCTTGAATTTACGTTTTAATACAATGAAATGCCTACTTTAATGATTTTGGCTTGGCACCCACTTCAATCCTATTAGTAAATAACATATATAAGTAATAGGTAGTATATAATTAATATTAAATCTGTATTATTTTTCACTTTTTAGATTTGAAGTCGGTTTTTCTTAACGTAGTTATTTTTATTTAATACTTTTTAGTTTATTGCTGCATTGTCAATAAGATTAATATGAAAAAAAAAGATTTTTGAACTCTATGCATTTATCCACGAAGGAGTAAATAAGCTGTTTTGTGTCGTCGATGAGTAAATATGTCATTGTCACTTGTTGTCATGCGCATTAGGACTATCTAGGACGTCAGTGGATTCAACGCATTGATAAGACAACACGCTGTCTAATCTTATTCCTTTAGTTTGAGTTGAAAGGAAGTAAAAAATGCTCATAAAATAAAAACTAATGGGCCTACCTGAATAAAATTTTTATGGGACCAATTCGAAACTATTTCGCATCAAACTCAACAAGAATTACGTAAATCGGTTCATAAATCTCGGCGAAATTGGCGTACATACATAAAAAAATATATATATATACCGTTTGAATTGAGAACCTTCTCGTTTTTTTGAACTCGGTTAATGAATATCTTAGAAGTTGTCGCGGAAAATAGCGCGCATGAAATTAAATTTAATTCAAACGCGATGCGATGACTAAATGATGATGATTAAAAAAAAAAAGTGCGCCAAGGGTTTTAAAATTTATCGTTTGTCAGAACGACGTTTGCCGGGTCAGCTAGTTTCCTTATAAATGGTTATTCTCAGTATTCATTTGAGATCAATTTGTTTTTTTCTGATTTTGTAATCCCAGAAGTCGCATTGTCTTAGCATTTTCGAACGACCATTCGTATGGCATTCTCAAGTCTACTCGCAAAAACGTTACATAGGTAATTAGGTATGTCGGAACAATCTGTCGTGTCGAAACCCTACTTCGAGGTCAATTAGCTGTAATATCGATAAGACAGCAAATTAGAAGTACATACAGTATAGAGTAGGGTTTCGTCACTAAATGTTTCAATATCGTTTTTATTTTACAATACTCGTCTCGCATTATTATAGGTACCAGAAGTAGTACTAGTGTAAGATGGAGTTTTTTTATGTCGTAACGTGGTAAACAAGCAGATGGTAAGTAGTACTGTAGCTTATAAACAACTAGGTACACGAAACCAAATAGTTCAATTCTAGATACGTTGCCAAAGGTATTGTACCTCTGCGCCGAAAATTACAGAGACGTACCTACATTATCAACTGAGCGGAAAACGATAGTGCGAACACTGCCATTTAGCGACGAGTGCTAAAGCCCATCGCATTACCTACGCCCTCGAGTTCTGTCACTCTCTCGTTTCCTATCATTTTTAACGTGTTCTTATATTATTTTATTTGCATAAAAATATGTCTGACTGACATCGACGACACAACGCAGCTCCGTCATCTGTCTGCACAGACCAATCAGCCTTCCCTCTTCTATAGTCGATGTCCGTCTGTCATCCGTAAACTAGACATCATTGTTTAGTAACAAAACATACCACAATATGCTCCGGGCTGTAAAAAATAATATGCCATTACAAAAGTGTGAAGATATTCATTTCTACGATATACGATACCTATGCGTAGCATGTCAGCAAATAATAACACCACACCTCTACAGGTATGCTGTTTGTTTTGACATTTTTGTTCATCTCGCGAGTATCTCGGTTATGTAATAAGCCCACATTGACGGTCAATTTTTCGTAAAACTTTTGTCATAAAACTGTGGCGTCACTCCAAACGATTTACGCCAACTAGATTTCCCCATTCACGAACTGATGCTAATGTCAAATTGAACTGATGCTACATTTAAGGTAATCTCTCTATAGTGTGAAGATAATCTCTCTCTATAATCTCTAATAGAGGGCCGGGTTTTTGGAAATCCTTGTAAATTAATTATGGTGTGCTAATTTGTTTAAAGTAAAAATATTTGAATCGGAATCAGAATCAGGATTTATTACAATTTATAATTATGTCAATATTGTACAAAAACAAGACACCGATGGCCTGTTACTTACAAAAAAAAGTTCTTTGAAATCAGTTTGACATCATTCTTTCTGTTATTAATATTGAGCAACAATACTGAACAATACAAATTTTTAAACTGGTGGCAGAGCTCCAGTGACGGAACTCGCGGGCGTAGGCACCACCGCATTACGTAATCTACTTGCCGCTAAATGGTAGTGTTCAGCACTATCGTGTTCCGGTCAGGTGGTAATGTACGGCCTTGTAATTTCCGGCCCACAGGCATAATACCTTAGACCTCAGGAGTGGCAACGCATTTGCATTGAAACCTACCTCTCAACCTCCTAACCTAAGCCTCATGTAGATGTTTAAAGGCTACAGTATTATTTACCATCAATGTAAACTGTATGCTTGTTTGTCACTTCTTAACATACAAAAATACAAAAAAAAACTCGTTTATTGTATGGGCACCCATCCCCCTTAATATTTTTATTTTTTGAATTTGTTGTTATAGTGGCATAGAGCAACACGGTCCACCGGCCGACCGTAGGGAAGAAGCCATAGCGTTTCTGACCGATGCAAAACAGTCTGTAATTTTTTGCGGGGGGAATTTGTTTTTGGGGTAATTGACGCACACACGCACAATAAAAATCGTCTATCATTACGAAACTCACAACTTGTCTTCAACAAAATACATAAACAATTTCACACACATTTAAACATATCGGAGACAGCGGCTTCTCGGAAACAAGCTCGGATCAGTCGCTCGCCCGATCCGCGTATCGTATATGGTACATCTATCAGTCTGTGTTGTTTACATCAGTCCAAAACAATACGAGCGATATTATCGTATTTTTGAGTTTTCAAGAATAAAATAATAATTTTGTGAATAAAATTTACATTTGAAAGGTAAAGGTAAGGTTTTACAGCAAAGAAACAGAGCAAAGCATTATTTAGGACGTAAGTTCAGTCGCACAGCTAGATTTAGTCTAATGAGCAGTCTGGCTGCAACTAGTTTTTATTATACGCGTATGACCATTTGGGCTTGCAAAGCCTGCATATGGCTACTCCCCTCCGGTCTGTCGTGGCTGGTGGCTCGTGCATCTGTGTGTCTGCTCTATGTAAAGCGGCAACGGAAATACATAACTTGTGAAAATGAGACTCTCCTACTACACGACGGACGGACGGACAGACTGATAGACAGACAGACAAGCAGACAGACAGACAGCGGAGGCTTAGTAATAGGGTCCCGTTGTCCGTTGTATAAAGGCTAACGTACCGTCAATGTAAACTGTATGCTTGTTTTCCACTTCATATCATAAAAAAAAAGTTTTTTTCAGCTAATAAAATATCTGACGCGTAATATTATTAGCCGACCAAAATAATGGGCGATTGAAACCACCAACTTTAGTGGAAAATCCGCTAAGTTGGCAACACTGATTGGATTATGAAATGTACGGAAAAAATCCGGGCGCGTCTTCAGTTAAAACTGTGCATTTATGATTCGCCATTGACGATCAAATTTTAGTTTTACGTAAGTCCGACTCATCAGTTTAACTGATCGTATAGAGCATTTGCAATCGCCCTCAAGGTTATCTCTATTTCGATTCGTAAATTAAGAGGAGATGCTGGTTAAAAGCTGGCATGTGTTGGGCATTCTATTTAATTACAGTTTTTTTTAATGTAATTAAGGTGTGTCCGAATCAGATCAACAAAAGTAACTGATAAATTACAAAGTTAAAGTTAATAACAAAATTCAAAAATTCTAATCATACCTATATTTCAAATTGGTCTACAAGGACACTTTTGCATTGTCGGGTTATAAGCTACCTAGAGAGAATGACTTATAATAACAATCCAATAGGTATTAATAAATACAAATTTAATAATAATATTTAATCGATACGTGAATCATCAAATTTTTCAATAGAAAATCGGACAACTTTTGAGAATGTGTCTAAAATTATTCTTTAAACGTTTATTTAACCATAATAAATATTAATTTTATTATTTAAACATGTTAAAGTACCAGAAACTACACATACATTTTATAATTTCAAAAATGCCGCGTAAACGGTGCCTTATGACTCTGAACAATGTGACGTCAACTGTTTGCAATCAAAGTGAATCTTTTAATTCCATACGACTAACCAAGTGCAAATTAATTTTGTTGAATTTCGCGTAACTTATTTTTCGTGTAAATAACGTAAAAAATATCCAAAAAAGAGCCAATAAATCAAAGTATAACTTGTGTTAAATATTTGTTGTACAAACATATGACGTCACGTCCTGTGATTGATGTTTCGTTCAACATGGAGCACAGATAAAAAATATTAAAATTATTACATTTTATTTTGCAGTTTAAAAACGTAACTTCACGCCTGTAATCCCCGAAGGGGTAGGCAGAGGTAATTGCATGCATTCAATCATACATGCAAACACCCACGACTCGCCGGTTACGTTTTGGCCCATGTAACAGGTGGCGAACCTGTTGCCATCTTCGGGCACATTACCATACTCCGGGTTACTGGGAAACTTCCAGAAAATGGAAAAATCCCAATAGAAGCAGAGATAAAGGATTTTTAACCGTTATCTCTGATAGTCCCCGACCCGGGAATCGAACCCAGGACCTCCTGCGTAATAGTAGTGGCCTGCTACCACTACGCTACTGAGGCAGTAGCGTAAGCAGTTTAAAAATATAAATCATTAATATTTCACGAACATATTTAATGAGTCATCGTATTATTTCACAAACATTCATTCTAATCATAGTTTACATTTATTTTCGATAGCTGTCCGATTGCCTATTCCTTCATAGAAGAAAATGAAAAATTTGTTCGTCATAATCATAGTCATTCACTTAGCAGAGTTCCAAGTGCAGGCACTATTGAGAAAAACTCCGCTACCCAACAAACTCAGCGTGTTGCTCTTTTGTCCACCGATTTATTATTACATTCAAAAGAATGTGTAGCCGCGCGCATTATTATAAGTAGGTACACCTTCTCAGATAAATGTGAAGGTATACTATAATGATAGCGCTAATTATTTGCATTTATCTCATGACCTTCACAATTTAACGAGAAAATAATAAAAGGTCGAAAACCAGGCCATTACAAGGAAACCATCCCGAATAATGTACGGTTAAGGAAAGTGTCAGTAAGATAGGTGGAACCCATTAAAATGGTGTTAATATTGACATTCACAGATCAGTAATGTAAATGTATTAAAAATACATCAAGAAAATGGTCTCTCTCAATTAGTATGTAAAAGATTAAAGTTGTTTATTGCTTCTGACGTATCCATTGAGTAGATACATTAAAAGCTTCCAGATTATATTTTGACATCTTTATTATCTACTAACTGTGCCCGCGACTTCGCCCGCGTAAGAATTTATGATTGTTCAGTATCTACCCGGACGAAGTCGTGGGCGCAGCTAGTACAAAAGTAGCCTAAGTTACTCCTTATTACATAAACTATCATCCAGTGTCAGAGCCAAAGTCTCGTCAAAATCGGTCTAGCCGTTCCCGAGATTATCGGGGACAAACAGATAGACAGACAGACAGACAGGGAGACAGACAGACAGACAGGGAGACAGACAGACAGACGGACATGGCGAAACTATAAGGGTTCCTTGTTTACTACGGAACCCTAAAAACCTGATCTGTATTGTTTAGTACTCTGATACGACGCCTCGCATAAGCAACCACGGCAAATATGTCTTTCAGTTAAGGTTCCTATATCAATCGCCATAAGAGGTCAGAGTATACCCATTGTCAACTGAAGCTATAATTTAAGTGACCCCAGAATATTATAATTAAGACAGAACTCTTGAAGCGAATCCGATTCCCATGTTTTTATTGCTCATTATGTTTTTTGGCAATTATTGCTTATCTGATATGCAAAAAGCAGATTAACATAGTAATAATCGTATATTTCCGTGTCCAATTATGTTCCCATGTGACCAAAGGATTTTTTATTATTTACTTAAATCTTTTTCATGGCATGTAATCATGTTGTACCAAAACAGAACAATTTAAGAGCCTTTCAATTATTTTCGCATTTAGGTACATCATGACATCAACTCTGCTCAGCATCAAGTTGCTGTTGATAAATAGTTTTAAAACATTAGGAATATAAAAAATCAATTGCTGTTCGTTAGTCTCGCCAAAACTCGAGAACGGATGGACCGATTTGGCTAATTTTGGTTATGAATGATTTTTGGATGTCCAGGGAAAGTTTAAAAGGTAAGAAAATATGAAAAAAATTTTTTTCATATTTTCTCTTTTATATTAGGGAAACAGAAAAAACCATAATTTTATTTTCTAATACAAATAGTCCGTATATGTCAAGTCAAACCTTTGACACATTTCATTCTGAGGCAAGTTGAAGTTGCCTGAGTGAAGGAAGTTTGCCGGGTCAGCTAGTTAAGAATGAAATTCGGTCTTGGTACTCTTTGTGGCGCTTGGCGATAGCGTTACCCTTCCTGAGACCTAAGTTATTTCGCCTCAGTGATAGTTAATATTACAAATTAGACGGTACAGTATGATGGACACATTACTTAACATTACCATCAGGCTAGGCCCTAGAGTTACATTGCCTACTGAAATTTAGTATGTAAATAAAACAGAACATTTACGAAAAGGACTCGAAAACAACATTAGGGGATTTTCCCTGTAAGTATTGTGGTTATTGCCAACTTGCAACATAATAATATACCTATATAATTACAGTGTGGCCAACGCTCACTTTGAAAATAGCTAAGGTGTATTACATATTTGTGTTTTTTTTTGGAATTGCTGCCTCCTGCTATATGACTAATCCGGCACTGCATCAGACTAGAACACGATCGTTGTGAACACTGCCAGTGCTCACAACGAGGAGGCAGATAGATGATGTAAAATTGGTAATAATGCAGTGGGCCTGCTCCCTCGCGAGCTCCGTCACTGGAAGCCTACCACTACCATATCATTATGCACTTAAATCACACTTTTAGTCGATTCACAGCCCCTCTACTCTCTGTCGGCCGGAAATTTTTCATATTCGAAAATTAATCCGTGACATAAAAAAATGCCCCAAGGGTCCATTTATGTTGTGAGGTGAAAACGGCACTCCAGAAAATCATGCAGAAAGCAATTAGAGACGGTTAAGTCAGTATTTTGTTTAATCGTGTAACGGCATAAAATAAGACAATGTGTTAGTGTCAAATTCAGGGGCAGGCAGATTTAATATGATGAAAGAAAGGCGCCTTCTAGAATATCGTGTAGCCTGACAAAATAGATTCCATGCTGTGGTATAGCTATATCGTAATAAATATTCATTTGAACTAGTTTAATATATGCATAGGAATCGTCGTGTTGAGTATTGATAATGTGACGTTTTTTTTTATTATTCCGTGGAAAATATATCTAATACCTAGTATTTACATCCGCAAACTTTTGTGTTTGCGGATTTCCATAGTGTTAATGTGCTGGAAACATGGATTATCATTTACAATATCTATAGCGTTAACGATTGCAGTTTCGTAGCTTGCTAACTTGACTAAACGGGATGTACGCTCTGCTTACTCTACCATGGACTAAATATACTGTACCTACCTGCTGATATTTTATGACTCGGTGGCTATCAATCAGAAAACCACTTTTGCAGTTCATTTCTATCTTCCTAAAACTATCAAGATTATCGCGTTAAGTCAAAACAGCAATTTACTGCAAACAATCGAAATTATATCAACCGAGATAAAAATATATACCTACCTTCTATATCTCTGGAAATAATATGGAATCTTATGGAAATAACACTCTGAAACTCTGAATACGTAGGCAGTTAGTGGAGGCGAGGTAAAACTATTATTATCCCCAGTCAATATCCCATTTTCTTTTTGTAATGTATAGTAAAATTAGAAGATACCACAAAAAGTGAGATCCGATGAGATGTTGCAGGTACCTATTTGACTCAAGCTATTGTTCGTCGACTCCACGAATATACACCTACGCTTTCTATTTTCGAGTTTCAGCTTTTATTTTGTTTCATACACATGTGATGTTAATCTCTTCTTTTACTTTACTCTATTTATTATTTACTTAGTAAAGATGTGCTTCCTAAAGTAAAGTTAAGAGTTTTGATATGTCAGTGAAACAAACTAAGCAATGAAAGTTCCAATCCAATTCAAAGAGTCGTAGTGCGATTTGGGAATTTTGCCCTTAGACTGCGAGCCCTTTGCGCTCACCAAATGCTCAGTGAAGAAGGCCGCATCGAAATGAGCGGTCCTCATAAGCTCAATAAAAACATATTCAAATACCATACTCATATACATACCCACCTACTTATGTTCCGTATTGGGAACTGCTAAAAAGAGTCACATAGTTATTATTATAACCTTGAATTTTTACTTTCATAAATTATATAAAAAACTGTCTGAGGTGTCAAATGTGGGACACCCGATTGGAACGAAGTTCGTCTTCAACTTCTAATGAATATCTTACACAATACGTTGTTTATTTTTAAAAGTAACTAAAACTACAAACACACGAACACGACAAAACAATGTACACATACCCAGCAGCCGCGCGTCGCGTCCCTTGTCATTGTCGAGAGAGCAAGAGAGAGAGAGAACGAATAAGTCGAATCCTATACTCGGCCTGCCCCCTCTCCGGGCGATACCCACTATAGCAAAAATGTCGTGAGGATTTTTCGTGACTTCGTTCCAAAACTTCGTTCCAAAATTACCTAGGTACTAAAGTAAGTATGATAATAAGTAATAACATGCTAAAGTAAGTATGTATCACATTTGTGAAGAAAAATTAAATAGTTAAACATTAATCACTCTTTGGTTTGATGTGAGACGTTTATTGCTTTATTACTAGGTACGTACATTTAAATGATAATTTTAATAATATGTTACATTTTATCACTCTATTTGTATGTTCATACCTACCGTTGAGTGACATATTATTATTGTATGACACTATGTACCTATTGTATTATCTCAAAAACACATGCATGCATTAGTAACGCTTGATAATTAAATAGGTTAGCTATTTTTATTAGTTATTTATATAGTCTGGAACTGATACGCAGTTAAAACAATTGCATATCTACTGAATGCCTTATTAATTGACATAATATTAAGTTTGGCTTTTTATTAATCATCAGATTTTTTTATGTCACGAAGTGGCAAACAAGCATTCAGTTTACAATGAGGGCAAATAATAGGTAGTGTAGCCTATGAATATTTACATGAAACTAGCGATCTCAATGTAGGTGCGTTGCCACTCCTGATGCCTAAGGTATTATGCCTCTGTGCCGGAAATTACAGAGCCGTGGATTACCACCTGACCCAAACACGATAGTGCTGAGCATTACATTTAGCAGCGTGATTAGTTGATGCCTACTACGCGGCTACGCCCGGGAGTGAAAAATCGATCTTCTTACGTTTGTCAAATGGAAAAGATTTAAAAGCTGTTAGTCAATTAACCTCACGTCAAATTTTCTTTCCCTATTTTTAGCCGAGTTCAAAAAACGAGAAGGTTCTCAATTCGGCCAATATATATATATATATATATATATATATATATATATATATATATATATATTATGTAATAGGTTGGGGAAAAAGTCTTTTCGCATTATATTATGTATGAACTTGTAATAAAATCTCTTTGGCTGTAGTATTTGTATCTGGCTGGTTTTGGTATCATTGAAAGTTAAAATTTTAAAGAACATAATTCCAAATTCAAATTAGGCAAATGTGTGATTTTCATTTGTTTTTCGTACTGTCAAGATGAGTGAATCTAATGAATAAATTCGATACATTTTAAAATTTTACTACAAAAAAGGTAAAAATGCAACGCAAGCCGCGAAAAAACTTTGCGATGTTTATGGACCTAGTGCAGTGTCTCTGTGAGAGTAGCACAAATTTGGTTTCAGCGTTTTCAATCCGGAAATTTTGATGTCAAAGATGCACCTCGCTCTGGTCGCTCTATTACGGATAAAATGGATGCCATTTCTGAAAAAGTGGAGCAAGATCGACATATCTGTAGTTACGACGTAGCTGAAGAACTGAGAATTGATCACAAAACAGTTTTGGCGCATTTGAAAAAAGCTGGGAACAAAAAAAAGCTCGATATTTGGGTACCTCACGAGCTCACTGAAAGAAACCTAATGAACCGTGTACTCATTTGTGATTCTTTATTACGACGTAATTAAACCGAATCATTTTTGAAGAAGCTGATAACTGGTGATGAAAAATGGATCACGTACGACAAGAACGTGCGAAAAAAGTCGTGGTCAAAGGCCGGTCAGGCTTCACAGACTGTGGCGAAACCCGGGTTAACTCGCAATAAGGTGATGTTGTGTGTGTGGTGGGATTGGAAGGGCATTATTCATTATGAGCTATTACCACCAGGCAGGATTATCGATTCTGAACTCTACTGCGAACAACTGATGAGACTAAAGCAAGAAGTTGAGAGAAAGCGGCCGGAATTGATCAACAGAAGGGGTGTGGTGTTTCATCATGATAACGCTAGACCTCACACATCTATAGCCACTCAGCAAAAATTAAGAGAGTTTGGCTGGGAGGTGTTAATGCATCCGCCGTATAGTCCTGACCTTGCACCTTCAGATTTTCACCTGTTTCGGTCTCTTCAGAATTCTTTATGCAATGTTAGGTTAATATCACGAGAGGACTGCCAAATCCACTTGTCGCGGTATTTTGATGAGAAGTCCCAAAATTTTTATAGCAATGGGATCATGCCCCTACCTACAAGATGGCAAAAGGATATCGAACAAAATGGTACATACATACTTTAGTTAAATTTAAATAAACTATATTAAAAAATGTTTTAAAATATCTTAAAAAATGCGAAGAAACTTTTTCCCAACCTATATTGAATTTCGCCGATATTTCTGCACCAATTCACGTAATTCTTTTTTTGTTTGATGCAGAATAGTTTCGAATTGGTTCCATAAAAATTTGATTGAGATAGGCCCAGCAGTTTTTATTTTATGAGCATTTTTCTACTTACTTTCACCTCAGACTAAAGAATTATGAATAGACGGCGAATTGTCATACAGTGCGTTGAATTCACTGACGTCCTAGATAGTCCTAATGCGCATGACAACAAGTGACAATGACACATTTACTCATCGATGACACAACACAGCTTATTTTCTCCTTCGTGGATAACATTTTTTCATTGATTTCGTATAGTCGTGTAATAATTTTGTATCGACACACCTAAACAATTTTAATTAGGTACCTAATTGTCACGAAGCTAAAAGAGTCAGATTTTACAAATTTAACAGATGTGAACATTCATCTAATTGGCAATGCAGCAATAAACTAAAAAGGATTAAATAAATAAAACTACGTTAAGAAAAACCGACTTCACAAAACTGAAAAGTAAAAAATAATAAAGATTTAATTGTAATTATATACTACCTATTATTTTTATATGCTATTTACTAATAGGTTTGAAGTCGGTGCCAAGTCAAAATCACTATAGTAGGCATTTCTTTCATTGTATTAAAACGTAACTTCACGCCTGTAATCCCCGAAGGGGTAGGCAGAGGTAAATGCATGAATTCAAGCATACATGCAAACAGCCACGATTCGCCGGTTACGTTTTGTTCAGTGTATTAATTTGCTCTTATTCATATTTAAGTGATTAAAATATAATTATTTGTGTAAGGCTTGGCACCGTCTTCAAATCTATTAGTAAATCTATTATATAAAAATAAGTCGGGTTTTCCTTCCTGACGCTATAACTCCAGAACGCACGAACCGATTTCCACGGTTATGCATTTGCTGGAAATGTCTCGCGCTCCACGAGGTTTATAGCAAAGAAAATTCAGGATTATATAACGACATCCACGCGGGCGAAGCCGCGGGCAACAGCTAGTAGCATATAAAAATAATAGGTAGTATATAATTACAATTAAATCTTTATTATTATTTACTTTTCAGTTTTGAAGTCGGTTTTTCTTAACGTAGTTATATTAATAAGGCCTATGTACCTATAGTTACTTGTGCACATAAAAGACTTTCTCGACAAATTACAAACTGTACACAAACAATTAAAAAGCATAAAATAACACCAAACACAGCTACTTATTGCGACAAATTTATAAAGTATCCACTACTATCGACATTGGTCGGTGGGATTGATTTAGCATGTTTTGTGGCAATCGGCCGTTGCCACACGACACGACAGCAGCTGCTGCTTGTGAAAGTGCAAAATGTTCGAGAAAGATCCGAGATGTGGAAGTGGGACCTGCAACTTGCAAGAGATCATATAACATTGGCAAGAGTGTAATTTGTTTTTTTTTTTTTGCTTAATAACAAAGAATCCATTTTGTATTGTCTAGTATACCTATTAAGCTTAACCCAGTAGAGGTTTTCAAAGGTATAGGTATGTTTTAAAGCATAAATGGATGCACTATTAGTCTTAATCTTATGGGACTAAAAATAAGGCGTCTAAAGGTGTCAGGACGTGACGACCGAACCGCCCATTATGAAGACTGGTGGTAGAGCTCCAGTGACGGAGCTCGCGGGCATAAGCACCACCGCATTACCTAATATACTTGCCGCTAAATGGCAGTGTTCAGCGTTATCGTGTTCCGGTCAGGTGGTAATATACGGCTCTGTAATTTCCGGCACAGAGGCATAACACCTTAGGCCTCAAGAGTGGTAACGCATCTGCACTTCGACCTTGGTCTTTGTGTGGGTGTCTGTAGGCTGCAGTCATCGCTTAACATCTATGTGAATTGCATTTACCTGTCGCCTAGGTGTTTAAATGTGTGCGTGAAATTGTTTCTGTATTTTGTTGTTTCGTAGTAATAGACAATTTTTGTAGTGTGCGTGAGTATCGCACGCATTTCCCCTCGCAAAAAATGACGGACTGTTTTGCATCGGTAATAAATGATTATAATAAGGCTTTATTGTAAGAGGCTTTTGTTCATGACTGTAGTAGACGTCTTTTGGCTGAAATGATGATGATTACGCGTATGATGATTCCAGCACATTAGAAAAACAATCAATACCTATCTTATTTTCCGATTGAGATTTTTTTAGGCCTAGCGCTAGCCAAAAAAGCAATAATCGAAAAGAACAGTGAAGATTGGGAGGCTCATATTTGTAAAACCTTGAAAATCCTACACAAAACCACAGACCAACGTAACAATAGAGAAATATTTCAAACTCAGTTCATGGCCGAAAGCAGTAATTGCCATAACGCTTTGTAATGTAAATATTTCACAGCGAAATGGTCAAAGTAGTGGCCTTGAGGCATTAAAATGTGTAGTTTTTTTTGTACGTGTTAAGTATCTTATATGTACCTTACCTTAGGTCTTTTACATTTCTATAGAGGCTAACTTGTTATCTTAAAAATTATCTATTAGCTATGGTTTTAATTTAAAAATAAACAAAATAAATATCTAAATAAAATATACTCTTACACTCACAGCCCCACACTAGGTATAAACCTTGGTCATAGGTGCCGTTTTTTTTATTTATTTAGAGTGACAAGCACCATTTATGACGGTTTATTCGTCATCTCGCACGAAAAAAATTCGCAATATCGGGCGACTTGGCATCTTTTGAATTTTCCTAATATTTTTGTCGTCAACTTACACGCTCACACAAAGTACAGCCAGATGAATAAATTTGAAATTAAATTTTAAAAACGACATTGCTACTGCTACTGACTGACTACTGTTGTTTCCTATCTGAAACAGATTTATATACCTACATAAAACAACAAAACGAATATGACGCGATGACGAATAACTTTTTTTATGACATGTCAAAAACAAACAAAATAAATTAAAGTGAACAACAATAATTGATAAACATGTCAAATTACAATTTATAAAAATTGTAATGGAGAATGTCACTAAGCTCAAACTAAATTTAATATACTAATAATACATAATGTAGGTAAGTAAGTAGCTTTATCAGTAGAATGTCTCATTTCCCTTTCCTTTTACAAACTGACAACAAAGAGTAAGGAAAAAAGAAAAAGAGTCATTTTTTCATTCACACACAATACATACACAAATACCTACCTGAAAAAGTATCAAACGGTTGTCACACACCACTGTACTGTAAAGATTATACGTAGGTATATTTTGAAATTTTTGACAAAGATTTAATACCTAATCACCTGCGTTGAGTACCAGAGAGTATAATATCAATTGATAGGCTTAATGCGATGGATTGAAAAAATGAATGGACCCATCAAAAATTTTGTGCGTAACGCGCAATGCTTAGTTTGAATGGAAAATCTCCCCTTGAAACCTTTACGCAAGTGATTGAATGAAAGCCATACAAACTGAAGCCTTATTGTTCGGAGTTCAGAGACTATCCACGATCGGTGGTGTTCAAATTAAATGTCGCATTCACAGAGAAATCCTGTTACATTTTTTAATATCAAGAAGGTTTAAAGTGGCAAACAAGTATAGTTCTCATTGAGGTTACATAAGTGACCAATGCAATCTATTGATATCTACTTAAAAACGATAAGATTCAATCCAAATATCCCGGTTCTTACATACCTCTCGTGACGCTTTTACATTCCCCCTGTCCAATTATGGCCCCATACTAATTTCCTTTCCTTCCTTAAAACACATTTATAGGGATTAAATATCACTCAATATTAGTTATAGTATCTGCGTACATAGTGATTTTTTTGACGTAGATTTGCATTCGAGACAAACCTCGGTTGTTTTTAGTAATGCCTTGTTAAAAACAATTTGTACATGTTATTTGTTATGTGTTAAATAAATTAAAAAAAAATGACGGAATTTCTTTTTGTAACTTGTCTTGTTACACCGCTTTCACTGTAATTGTAGATACTTGACTTGCTACGATGATCCAATGATATTTAAAAGCTCATTGCGCTGATCACTCGCATCAACATTACTTACTTCGGTAAATAGGGCCGTAAATGTCGATCTATTATTAATTTTTAATCTTAAGAAATACCTTTCTACTTAATGTATTTCAATTTCCGTTTATCACAACGTACTTACCTAAAACTTTTTTTTTTTTATTACGGTTACACTCACTGGCCACACCTGTGTCATGGGTGCCGTTGTACACACACAACACTTACACAAACACCCAGACCCGAAACAAATATTACAGATATTTGAGCCGTATAAATATTTGTGCCAGTGCGAGGATCGAACTGCCTGGGTAGCCTAGTGGTAGCAGGCCACTACTACTACGCTGAGGTCCTGGGTTCGACTCCCGGGTCGTGGGTTATCAGAGAAAATTGTGAAAAGTCCTTTATATCTGGTTCTATGATGATTTTTCCATTTTCTGGAAATATCCCAGCACCTCGAAGTTAGGTAATGTGCCCGGAGATGTCAACAGGCTCGCCACCTGTTACATGGCCTAAAACGTAACGGGCGAATCGTGGGTGTTTGTATGTATGGTTGAATGCATTTACCTCTGCCTACCCCTTCGGGGATTACAGGCGTGAAGTTACGTTTTTTTAAAAATTTGCCTATTAAAATTGGTCTGCAAGAATTTTCTTAACCTAGTACCTTTGTAGTAATTATATAATGAAAGAAAATCAATTCTTTCAAATGGCAACCTTTTACCAAATTGTAATCTGGATTCAAACTGAAATAAAATTATAATATAATTATGCTAAAATTGAGACCATAATTACCACTTCCGTGTAAAAATAACCGTATAAATATTGAAATGTAGAAAGGACAAAATAAGGGCATGTCATGGCATTTCACAGAGCAATTTTGTAAACATAGGTCATTTGTATATTTATGAGTAGTTTTTATTGTTTAATTATTTTCTGTATAGAAGGTGGCAAACACGCATGCAGTTCACACTGATGTTAAGTAATGACTGCAGCCTATAGAATCTACAAAAAAACCAGAGGTCAAAATGCAGATGCATTGCCACCCTTGAGACCCAAGTTGTTACGTCTCTGTGATAGTTATTACGGAGCCATAAACTACTACCTTACCGGATTACGGTAGTGCTAAACACTACCATTTAGCGGCAAGTAGATTAGGTAATGTGGTGGTGCCTATGCCCGCGAGCTCCGTCACTGCAACTCTACCACCAATAAAAATTATGATGATGGTGAACTGAAAACTAATAAAAGTCTAGTCATGGTTGAGAGCAGTGGAGATTGATATGTGAGAAAAGAGAAGAGACACAGCTGGATTATTCCCGGCAATTACAGTTACATCCCGGCTTTTGTAACTATCCATAATAGTTTTGTAATAAACCATTTCAATGCAAATGTCGGTGCAACGAGCAAAGTCATTGCCTCAATTACTTTATTAAAGTACGCTTTTGATGTCTAGGGTTGTCGTATTGACAGTAATAATAATGTAAAAGTTAATAATATGGCTAACGGCTATGATAAGCTGTTTCGTCAATAACTCGACTAGAATAAATAATGCATGTACTTATCCATTAAATGCATATAATTAAAACTGCGAAACTCGAGAGCGGCCGGACGGCAACTTCGCTAATTCTTTTGTGTATTTGCAATTGTCCGGAGGTTTTATAAATGAAAAAGAAATTAAATTTGTGCGGAAAATTAGAAATCTATAGATAACCTAACGACTCTATTAACTTTTGAAATAAAAAACCAGAGACTTGACAAAAAAAAATCAGGAATCGCTAGGAATTGATAAAATAATAGTACGTAAATAATATATTCCAAAAAAATTATGTCAAATTACCAGTAACAACAACATACATGTATGAATTTATGGAATTACATCTGAAAGCACTGGCCCTTCAGATACAGGTAAAATTTATAAAACAATGCTTATACATTTTAGGTTCAAAGTAAATCTTCCAAAATATTGCAGGATCTTCTCTAAAAAATAATTCATGTAAACAAAAAAATCCCAATAGTTCGATTTCGGACTGTTAGGCTCGACAAATTGGTGGGCTGTAATTTTCAATTTTAACATTTGTCAACCCTAATCTTACGAATATATCCATGACTGTGTCTCGACGAACGGTTTCAACAATAAATAAACCGTTATTTTGTTGATTCAGGCATGAAGAGAGCAATGAGTTAACACTGTCTTATTATATTGAGATAAATCGAAAGCTTTTAATGAACGCGGAAGGGTCCGAAAGTAACGTTACCTGTCATTCGTTTTGTGCAGTGAACGTGTCTCAAACAATGCGTTTAGCCTCGATATATGACAATACGGAAAAATTTCAAATATGTTTTTACTAGTTTTTAGTTATGACGTTACAAATCCGTATGACGTTTTGAAAATGAAGTCAAACAAACAAATAAAGTCGTTTAATTTTTTTTTGTTAACCCTAAACTTACGATTTTTTTTTGTATTTATTCTCATTATAAAAAAAAAACTTAAAATGAAAAAGTATTTTTAAACCAAACAAATGAGGTTTGTATCACTACTTGACACTCACTTACTGTCTAACATCGGTTACCTAATAAGCCAACCATACGATATATGCATGACTGTGTTTTCAAGTTGAGAATCTCGAACGGCTTCAACATTAAATAAACCGTTATCTTGTTTATTCAGGCCTAAAGAATGCAATGCATTCATACTGTCGTATATAAGAATATGAAAAATAATACGTTCTTTAAGCTGTGGTCGAATTAAATTGAGATAAATCGAAAGGTTTTAATGAACGAGGAAGGGTCCAAAAGTAACGTTATTCGTCATTCGTTTTGTGCAGTGAACATGTCTCAAACAATGCTTTAGCCTCGATATAGGTATATGACAATACCGAAAATTTTAAAAATATGTTTTTCCTTTTAAGTCAAGACGTTTCAAATCCCTAAGACGTTTTAAACGAAGTCCATAAAGATATGGACTTAAAAGGATGCTTTTTTTATTGTAACACGTTAATAATTAAGAAAAATATTATTGTCGTTTATGGAACTGCATTCGAAAAACTCTAACGTAATTCATAAATCTTAAATCATTAAGCGCAGTTATAACTTAATACATACAATTTTGAAAATTAGCTAAAAAAAAATTAAAATCATCCTAAGTTACATCGTTTTTTAGCTTCTTTAGTTTTAGACCCGGAGAGACTGGTTGTTCCTAAGTAGTCTGGTAGCAGATAAGTTTAAAAAAGTAAAATCCGGTCAAGTGCGTGTTGGGCCACGAGCAATATAGGGTTCTGTAGTTTTTAGGTTTGATTAATGTAATGAAAAAAAAAATGTGTTTTCTATAGAGTTGTCCAAAATTTGGAGTATTACTCGCAAACTTGTAAAGCCAACTTAGGTGTGATAGTTTTCCATTTAATTTCGTTATAGGTATGTAGCAACTATTGTCGTAACGTTTGAATTTCTAATAACAACCGTTTAGTTGGTAGAAGGGGGGACACTTGACTCTGACGAAAATTGGTATTTTAAAGCTTACAACAACAACAACAGCAAAACACTTTATTGTACACCAGACATAACATTAAAAGAAATACATAAAAGAGAAGTTAACACAGTACAATAGGCGGCCTTATCGCTATATGAGCGATTTCTCAGACAACCTTTGGGTAGAGGAAAAGATGTGATAGAAAATGGATGCTTAATAAGTCACGAACAGTTAACTAAATCCAAAAATGATGTTAGCACACCTTTAACATTTTTGAAAGACCTATCAAGTCTCTAGTACCAATAGTTTTTGTGCTAAACTGCGGACGGACAGACAGACAGACAGACGGACCTTGTCAAGAATTCCTTGTTTACTACGGAACCCTAAAATCCTGAAGTTATTCGTTTATGAAAACAAAATTAATTGGCAGATATTCTATAAATGGTTGATTGTCTGTCGGCGCGCGGCGTTGGATATGTCATGGCATTTACTTAATAAAGCAATGGTGAAAACTCAGCAATCAACAGCTCATTGTGTCTAGATAAATTATTGCTTATTTACTTTTCAAGTTCCTTGTGTTCACGGATATATTAATTAAGCAACTTTGAGGAAATTGGTGAATTTACGTTGTGCTGAAATGTCAATTGATTGATTTTTAAATATGACCGGTATTGACTTATGTGTCATAAGGTCGATTTTTCATGTTTCAACCTCTTAATTGGTTAAATTATCATAGTACTATGCTATGTATATATTGCTATGTTTTTTTGATTATATTTTATGAGGGTTATGGAATTACTAGCTGCTGCCCGCAACGTCGTCTGCGTGAAGGCTCTACAGCACCAAAGATTCACAGCTCTTCCCCCGTAGGTGATAGCGTGATAATATGTAGCCTCTATGTTGCTCGGACCTGTTAGTAATATTCATGCAAAATTTGAAGTAAATCCATTAAGTACGTACTTTTGTAGTTTAGCCCGGACATACATACAGACAAAAATCGAATAACAATATTTTTGGCTTCGATATCTATTGTAGCTAACGTCCCAAGTATTCTTTTAAAAAATGTTCAATGTACAGTTTTGACTTTCCTACGATTTTAATAAAATCGTAGGAAAGTCAAAACTGTATATAATGTAGAGATTCCCATGGGAATGAGTGATTTTCCCGCAGTAAAAAGTAGTCTAAATGTTGGTCAGGCTTAGTATCTATACACCACAAAAAGTTTCATTCGAATACGTCCAGTATCTTCGGAGATTAGCCTGGACAAACAGACAGACAAAAAAATTAAAAATCATTGAAAAGTATTCTAATATTATTTTAACATCGCCCCCAATTAGTTTTTCGTAAATATGTACAATGTACAGACACACGGATTTTACTGTTTTATTATATGTAATATATAGATTATTTTATTATCTACTGGATATAATATATAGATTATTTTATTACTGTGTGTAGGCACCTACTTATGATTACTTACTACCACCTAAAACCATATTTATTACCACCTCACCGGAACACGATAGTGCTGAACACTACCATTTAGCGGCTAGTATAGGTCGCGCCACGTAAAAAGAACGCTGGAAGAAAGTAGAAGGGATGTGTTCCCACATCGGTACACTCGCGCATAAAAGTACTAGCCCTATTGGTTTATTTTTGATCTAGCTTTCGCTTGCGGTTTCGTGTATTGGTAGGCAGATTGAAAACTATATTACATAGAATAACATAAAATGAAATAAAAACACATGACGCGCAGCTTGACCGCCAGCGTTCTTTTTACATGGCGCGACCTATACCTATATTAGATAATGTGAGATTCTCAAGATCTCCTTAACAAAATGGATCGGATGCTTAACAATTGCACTAGATACATCTTCGGGCTTCGCAAATATGACCACATTTCCAACTACCGTTCCCAGCTTAAATGGCTGCCTATCCGCGAAAGGAGATCCTTTCGGATACTCTGTATGTTTTTCACCATCATCAACGATCCTTGTGCTCCTAATTACCTAAAATGTAATTTTCATAAACTCGGCGATTTACACAATTTGAATCTTCGTTCGTCCGATAGTCTTAAATTCAAAATTCCTTCTCACCGTACTGGTTTCTATTCCAATTCTTTTGCTGTAACAGCAGTCAAACTGTGGAACGCGCTTCCCCTAGACATCAAGAAGGCTCCGAGCAAATTTGCATTTAAGAGCAGACTAAAAAAATATTTCTTATCTTCAAATAAATGAGTTACAACCGTCGTCATCATTGTATACCATATATATATACATTTTCTAATATATATTTATTTATAATAAAGTTTATACTTTTATACATATATATTATAGTTGCATATGTATATTTATGTATATATATATATATTTATTTACTTGTGTTGTATGTATTTAGACATTGATATTTATTTTTAGAATCTAGGTATTTTCAAGTAACATTTGGCTATATCATTCTTAAATTAATTTTCATTTCTACCAACCACTGCACTTTTTGACAGTTTTATTTGGCCCTAAGGTTGACTGGGAGAGAATACCATTTGGTATTAAGTCCGCCTTCTGTACATCATTCGTGTGCAAAAAGAATAAATAAATAAATAAATAAATAATGCGGTGGTGCATACGCCTGCGAGCTCCGTCACTAGATCTCTACCACCAGTCAAATGTGCTGATATATACACAAATGAAACAGTTGTTCCATCGCATGAATACATGATACAGGCCCAGAGGTCTAAGTAGATTTATAAGCGTTGTATGGCGTAGAAAAATATATGTTAATCATCATTTCAGAAGAAAGATGTCCACTAAAGGACAAAAGTCTGCCCCAAAAGGTGGCCTAATTCATAATTGGCCCTGTAATTTCCGGCACGGAGGCACCTCAGGCCTCAAGAGTGGTAGCGCATCTGCATTTTGACCTAGGTCTTTGTGTGGGTGTCTATAGGCTGCAGTCATCACTTAACATCAATGTGAACTGCATGCTTGTTTGACACTTCCATGACATAAAAAAAAACATATAGGTATGCCATAATCGTCACGCTTGGCATGCGGATCGGGGATAGCAATGTCAGTAGTTTTATTGCGGAATGCTGGTCCCCATATCGCGTTATTGCATTTACTACATACAGCCCTATAGACGTGAATGCGACATTCTAATTTCCTTTTTTCTTACAGCCGCGCCATAATGGATCTGGAGTTTCGGAATTTAACGTACACCGTGCAAAGCCGGATAACTAAGGGTAAGTTTATTGATATTTTTTGAGTTACTTCATTCACACCCGCACGAGTAGACAGAGGAAAATGCATAAATTCAAGCATACATCGAAACACCCAAGATTCGCCAATTATATTTTGTCCCATGTGGAGAGGCTATTGACATTACCAAACTCCGAGGGTGACACTCTTCCAACTTTCACATAACCGAAATGGTCCCAGGCCTAGTAGTAGTGACCTACTACCTCTACTACAACTAGACTTCTGAGTTTCTAAGGCAGTGAATTTTACATTTTCTGAAATATCATAATAAAGGTAGACTTAAGCGTAGGTATTTTCATTTCAATTGGAAATGAAAAATACGCAGAAAGAACATAAGCCGATTAAAGCGGGAAAAAGGAAGTATCGGAAATAGGTATAATTTGCTAACTCCTCTATTATGCCCAATTATTTTTTTATTTTGTGCAATCGAAGAAAAAAATATAACTATGATGAAGAAAAAAATATAACTATGATATAGGTAGTTATATTTTTCTCTTTAAGTGGTAAGCCTATTTAAAAACGTAACTTCACGCCTGTAATCCCCGAAGGGGTAGGCAGAGGTAAATGCATGCATTCAAGCATACATGCAAACACCCACGACTCGCCGGTTACGTTTTTGACCCATGTAACAGGTAGCGAACCTGTTGCCATCTCCGGGCAACTTACCAAACTCCGAGGTACTGGGAAACTTCCAGAAAAACTCCGATAGCCCTCGACCCGGGAATCGAACCCAGGACCTCCAGCGTAATAGTAGTGGCCTGCTACCACTACGCCACTGAGGCAGATATACGCAGTGAGGCCTATTTATTTTTTGTGAACTTTGTTATTATATTAACAATATTTATTTTCTGTAAAGATATTTTATGGCAAGATTTGATAATTTCTATTTGAAAATAAGTGAACGCATAAAGTTGTACGGTTCCTGCGAAAACTTTCCCCGTCGAGTTGCAAACATACTTCTATTTAAGGTCAACTGTTCACTTTCTACTGTCTAAAGATAACCGCACAGTAAATAAAATATATTTTGCAAATTATTGTTGATACAACTAAAGTAATACGTAACTTCACGCCTGTAATCCCCGAAGGGATAGGCAGAGGTAAATGCATGCATTCAAGCATACATGCAAACACCCATGACTCGCCGGTTACGTTTTGGCCCATGTAACAGGTGGCGAACCTGTTGCCATCTCCGGGCACATTACCAAACTCCGAGGTACTGGGAAACTTCCAGAAAATTGAAAAATCCCAATAGAACCAGAGACAAAGGATTTTAAACCGTTACCTCTGATAGTCCCCGACCCGGGAATCGAACCCAGGACCCACAGCGCAGTAGTAATGGCCTGCTACCACTACGCTACTGAGGCAGTAGCTAAAGTAAAACTACCAGCAAAACCCCACACTAGGTATAAACCTGTGTTGTGGCTGCCGTTGTTCACATACCTACAACACATACACAAGCCCAGCCCCGAAACAAATATCTGTAGGTTGTACAAATTTTGTACCAGCACGGGAATTGAATCCGTGAGCCTCGGTTAAAACACACCGTTACACCAACTGGCTCGTCAATCGCAATAAAACTGTTTCGGATTTATCTTTCGTATTTATTAAGCTTAAGGGCCTTGCTTTTTACTGTCCGGCATTCCGACTTCTTACGGTCCGGTGTGGTACGCCATTAATCTAAATACTAGCTTGTGTACTATACGTAATTTTACTGACCGAAATTTCACTTTTCCTAATTCATCGTTTCTTCATGCCACACCGGACCGTAAAAATCGGAATATACAATGAACCGGACAATAAAATACCTCGTAGTTCACAAACGCCCTTACTGATCACGGACGTTATTGAATAATCATCTAATATACTTACGCGAAATAATTCCGTAAAAATGGTTTTATTTCAATATTATAACATTGTGATAATATACAGTTATTAGTAGTTAGGTACCACTTAATTACTGGCTCAGCAGTTTAGAGGTAGCAGGCCATTACTGCTACGCAGATTTTCTGGATTAGATCTCCGAGTTGCTACTGATTTTGCCGTTTTTTAGACCTTTGTCTTTGTTACACTCGGCATTATGTAATGTAAAATTATAAAATGTTTGTAGATTTCATTGGGCATAGAGATAAAACGTAGGTAACTGGCGAATTGAGTGTGTCTGCATGTTTGATTGTATGCATGTATTTACCTCTGTCTACTTTTTCAGGGAATGTACTTAGATTTGAAGTTACGTTACATTTATAGGTATTAGATGGATGTTTATATATTAGCAGTAGCAGACCAGACCTTTTTTTTGGATTGGGCTTGTTTTTTTTTTGTACTTATTTACGAGTAGGCACTTCGTTTCTAGACGGACTTCGGGTCTCAGCCTAAATACGAGTATATACTGAGTCATATTGTCATAACTGCACTGGACTTGGATGACTGGAGGGTAAAAAGGTCGAGCGTATTAAATTCTGAGTGGTTCCCAGGGGCGGATTTGATACGTTGGCTGCCCTAAGCCTATGAAAGATTGCCCTCCGCCCCCTGTGCTGTAAGGCATAAAAATTAGATAAATTAGAGAAATTAAATGAAAATGAAAAACAAAAAACGATAGTCAGTAAGTGATTTAATTATTTCTTGTAATAATTGTAATTGCCATTCATGTAATTTTTTTCGCGAGATACTACCTATATGGACACATTTTTGAGATGTACACGAACGCGCGTAGGCTACTACTTAAAAAAATCTATCAAATTTTGCCGCTCCCTAAATTTTGCCGCCTTAGGCCCGGGCCTACTCGGCCTATAGGGAAATCCGCCCCTGGTGGTTCCAGGACTTCAAATGCGTAATAAAACAAGCATTTAATTAATTAAGAAATAGAACCGTTTGGATTTACAGGTTTCACGTGTTATAAGCATGGGATTTAACTTATTTCTATAATGTCGAATGTTTCAATAAATCATGCAAACAAGTCTAAATAATGTTAAGTCTGTTATTCTATTCCTAGAATATATACCATAACCTTAAATTTGTAGTATTTTGCTATTATTGACATTTACCGGGCACATTATTGCTGTCTGTCTGGGCTTCTATTGAAAATTCAAAAGGAGTTAAAAAACGTGATACTTTATACCTGATCTTCTTCGATCTATAAGTAGCATCCAGGACTTATGGTGAGATTCACAGACCGCACTAAGACTTTACTTTGAGCAAAGTATGCTTAGAACTGTCAGTGCAGTATGGGTTTTGACAGTTCTAAGTCAGTGCGGTCTGTGAATCTCACCCTTAATCTGTTAAGGTCATCATGAATAACCTACTAAAACTTTAGAGTAAAGGCACGCCGTTTTTTAAGGACGTAAGTTGTTAAACATTAGATAGAAATCTAAATGTTATTTTATCTTTTATCTTTTACTGAACTGATTTTGAAGGTTACCAAACAGAAATATTTTCGATGCTGAATCACGTCACGTGACAGTAATTTTCTGCGGTGAAACCTATTTATGACAACCAAATGACAACTGTTCGTACCTTGTGGTTTCTTTTGAATATTTGAATTATTGCCTCGACGACCTCTTTGTGGTAGGTACGTATGCGTTATGCGTTTCATGCGTATTGTTTCTATTCGTATAGATATACTTATAACTATCTAAGTCCGGATCTTTAGGCGCTCGCTTGCCCGCTGCCGTGATCTTGACATGCCTAAAACGTCCCGCAAGATTTTTTGTTGATACGAACGCCCGGCGCCGACGGCTCGGGTTTCACATAAACAATGATTGTGCCTAAAGTTGAAACAGTAATACTGTCAAGTGGTGTTTTTTATGTTTAGTATGAGTGCAGGTATAAACTTAAGTGTTTTGCCTGTTAATATTCAACAACAGTGTCGAGTTATGAGACGCTAAACACAGAGATAGCGCGTTCTTGAACAGTACCTATGTTTAAACGATCATATCTTAAAAAGTAAAGCGATGACATAGGGTTTTTTATTTTTAAATACAATGTCTATAGTATACAGATTAGTGTAAAAAATAAAACCAACCACCTGTTCCTACAAATTAATTTCATTACAGCCCTTAAAAAAAAACGCAAAAACTGGAGGCACGAGCCGTAACAATTGCGCGCATTTAAAACTCACATTTTCTAAACTAAATTGACGTATTTTACTTTTGTTTTCTGATATTTCAGCAGATAACTACGTGATTCATCGTATTATTTACATTTAGGATGCTAAAACATCAAAAAATTAAAAAAAATGAGCATCAAATTGGTACGTCATCCGCCAAAATATACCACCTAATGTTTTGGGTTTAAAAATGCTAAATTTTGTGTCTCATGCTGAAATCCTTATTACTATGTATTAGTGCATTACTTACCTTGAAAATAACAAAACTTTAACGTCTTCAAAATCACAAACACATCACAAAATAACAATAAACACGCACTGAACACTACGTCACTCCGCACTCACGCTTTGACTAGTTTGACGTTACATATCTTTTTTTTATTCCATTGCACAGATTGAACATTCGGTTTTAATCCATAGATAATTTAGCAAAGAACAAGGAAAAGAACAAGACAGATACACAAAAATACCCTGAAACAAAAAGAAACAGACATATTTCACTCAAGAACGAAACTTGGAAGTCGTGTCTGTAGCATGAGTGACTATAATCGACAGGGCAATCGAGCGTTATACATTAAACTTAAAATAAATATAAATCAGTATATAGCCTAAAGCAGTTACTTATCCATATTAATATTAAATGAGAAAGTTAATGTCTAATTGTTACGCTTTCGCGATTAAACCGCTAGCCTGCTTGTAATGATATTAACATGAAGCTACTATTTATATTAAAACTAGCTGCCCCGACGAACTTCGTATCGCCCTAGAAATTTTTTAAAAAGAAGTCCTAGAAATAGAATTCTTGGACCTACCCAACAGGCACACTAAATTTCATGAGAATCGATTTAGACGTAGACTCAATTCTGCATTTCAGTTCTATGAGTAAATATTTTAGTACTCATTTTCAATTTAATATTCTTCAGAATTGCCGTCTATATTCAATTAGAAGAAGAATAGAAGTGTTTGCGAATAGCGCTCGCCTCCCCCCCTCGCTTCCCAGTGGTGGTGCTAATGGGGATGAGGGTTCGTGGTTATTGTGATAATATCGATTCCCGGGTCGAAGACTATCAGAGAAACCTGTGTTAAGTCCTTTATCTCTGGTTCTACTCGGGTTTTTCCATTTTCTGAAAGTTTCCCAGTAACCAGGAGTTTGGTTATGTACCCGGAGATGTCTCAATAGGCTCGCCACCTGTTACATGGGCTAAAACGTAACCGGCGAATCGTGGATGTTTGCATTTATTACATTTGCCTCTGCCTACCCCTTCGGGGATAACATGCGTGAAGTTACGTAAACTACGTAACTTCAGCGAGCCTATTGAGACATCTCCGGGTACATAACCAAACTCCTGGTTACTGGGAAACTTTCAGAAAATGGAAAAACCCGAGTAGAACCAGAGATAAAGGACTTAACACAGGTTTCTCTGATTATTCTTTGTTATAATAAAATTAATACTCTAAGACGCAACGTTTACTATAAGAATTATGATTCACAGAGATAGCTCATTAATAGTTCTTGTGTACGCATCTCTTTATCAGCGGCACAATAAAGTGTAAGTAGGTATAAACACTTTTTTTGTTTCGGGCTAAAGCAAATGTAGGTGAATATAACTAACGGTTGCTTATAAATTTGACGTTATTTAGCACATTGTTTAGTATTTCACACTTTTTGTGTCGATACGTGTAATCAATGAGCTTGCGTGTAATATTATGTTTTCACGGTCATTGTGTTCGGTTGTATTGATGACTAGGATTGCAGTGTTAATATGAATATTTATAGAGTTAGTAGAGTTCAATTATATTTAAATAAAGTCAACGTTTGTTGCCCAGTCATACTTTGCTATGGTTTGTGCAAATTCATAGGGCTAACCTTTTTTATGTAATGGAAGTGGCAAACAAGCATGCAGTTCACATTGATGTTAAATGATGACTGCAGCCTATAGACACCCCCAAAAAAACCAAGATCAAAATGCAGATGCGTTACCACTCCTGAGGCCTAAGGTGTTATGCCTCTGTGCCGGAAATTACAGGGCCGTATATTACCACCTGATCGGAACACGATAGTGCTGAACACTACCATTTAGTGGCAAGTATATTAGGTAATGCGGTGGTGCCTACGCCCGCGAGCTCCGTTACTGGAGCTCTACCACCAGTAAAAACTATATATTATAGGTATTTATTGTTCTTAGATTTTTGCGAGCTACTACAATCATCATGGACAAATTCATCGTACGAGATTATTTCACATAATTATATTATATTAATTATATTATATTTCTGTCCACAATATAGGTCTGTATTAAAACTGGCACAGTAGCCTTGTGGTAGCAGGCAACTGCTACTAACTGGGGTCCCGGGGTTCGATTCCCGGGTCGGGGGTAGATATAGCGGTGTAATATCCTTTCTGTGCCTCTATCTGGATTTTTACAGTGCCGGAATAGCCATATAGCAGGAGACAGCAAATGCCTACGGGCCCCGCGCATAGGGGAACCTCGCGCCTGTGCCCAAAAATACCACAAATATGTAATACACCTTAGCTATTCTCAAAGTGAACGTTGGCCACACTGTAATTAGGTATATAGGTATATTATTATGTTGCAAGTTGGCAATACCAAAATACTTACCCTAATATTGTTTTCGAGTCCTTTTAGTAAATGTTCTGTTATACAGGTTGGGGAAAAAGTTTCTTCGCATTTTTTAAGATAATTCAAAACATTTTTTAATATAGTTTATTTAAATTTAACTAAAGTATGTATGTACCATTTTGTTCGATAACCCTTTGCCATCTTGTAGGTAGGGACATGAACCCATTGCTATAAAAATTTTGGGACTTCTCATCAAAATACCGCGACCTCAACCTACCTAAACCTAACACCTCCCAGCCAAACTCTCTTCATTTTTGCTGAGTGGCTATAGATGTGTGAGGTCTAGCGTTATCATGATGAAACACCACACCCTCTCTGTTGATCAATTCCGGCCGCGTTTTTTCTCAACTTCTTGCTTTAATCTCATCAGTTGTTCGCAGTAGAGTTCAGAATCGATAATCCTGCCTGGTGGTAATAGCTCATAATGAATAATGCCCTTCCAATCCCACCACACACACAACATCACCTTATTGCGAGTTAACCCGGGTTTCGCCACAGTCTGTGAAGCCTGACCGGCCTTTGACCACGACTTTTTTCGCACGTTCTTGTCGTACGTGATCCACTTTTCCCATCACCAGTTATCAGCTTCTTCAAAAATGATTCGGTTTCATTACGTCGTAATAAAGAATCACAAATGAGTACACGGTTCATTAGGTTTCTTTCAGTGAGCTCGTGAGGTACCCAAATATCGAGCTTTTTTTTATTCCCAGCTTTTTTCAAATGCGCCAAAACTGTTTTGTGATCAATTCTCAGTTCTTCCGCTACGTCGTAACTACTGATATGTCGATCTTGCTCCCCTTTTTCAAAAATGGCATCCATTTTATCCGTAATAGAGCGACCAGAGCGAGGTGCATCTTTGACATCAAAATTTCCGGATTGAAAACGCTTAAACCAAATTTGTGCTACTCTCACAGACACTGCACTAGGTCCATAAACATCGCAAATTTTTTTCGCGGCTTGCGTTGCATTTTTACCTTTTTTGTAGTAAAATTTTAAAATGTATCGAATTTCTTCATTAGATTCACTCATCTTGACAGTACGAAAAACAAATGAAAATCACACATTTGCCTAATTTGAATTTGGAATTGAAAATCGAGCACTCTCTGGAGCGGGTCTCGGATTGGGGTCGACTTAATTTAATGCAGTTCAACCCCTCGAGGACACAAGTCTGCACGTTCACCGCTAAAAATCGCCATGCATTGTAGCACCACAGTTCCAGGGCATTCCGATCGCCGTTGGTAAGAGTATCTGTATCCTGGGCGTTGACATATCGAACGAAGTGCAATTCGGGAGTCACATTGAGTGTTAGACCAAGTTGGCATCCAAAAAGCTAGGGGTGCTTAACAAAGCCAGGCAGTATTCACTTTCACTTCGGGGCAGCTACTACTTACTACTCATACTCATTTGTAGGCGGGAGCCCCCAAATACTAGCTTGGTCCACTTGACTCCCTACAAAAACGCGCCGTTCGTATTGTTAACGATTCAGGATTTACTGACAGGCTCTAACATCTGAGCCTACGCAGAGACATTGGGAGCATGTGCGTGTTGTACCGTCTCTACAATGGTGAGTGCTCTGCTGAACTGTTTGACATGGTGCTACCATCTATTTTCCTACACCGTACGACCCGCCGAAGAGAGAAGTTCCACCCACACCGACTGGACACCTGGCAGTGCTCAACGGTGCGGTTTTCACGTTCGTTCTTGCCCAGAACGTGTAAATTGTGGAACGAACTTCCCTCTGAGGTGTTCCCTAGGTGCTACTTTAAGAGGTTCTTCAAAAATGGCGTCAAAGGAAAGGTTGCAAATGTTCATAGGCGACGGTGACCACTTTCCATCAAGTGGCCCGTCTGCTTGTCTGTCAACCTACAGACATAAAAAAAACACACGCACACCAAAAAAAAAGATGATTGAATGACACAATTTCATTTAGGAAATGAAAATAAGAATGCAGTCTTTATTTCTTCGTTAATTAGGTATTTAAGTCGAATATTATTAATCAAAATAAAATAATTGAATACTATTAATCGAAATTTATTTTAAACAAATCGTTAATTAGGTATTTAAGTCGAATATTATTAATCAAAATAAAAGAATTGAATACTGTTAATCGAAATTTATTTTAATAGAATTATTTTTATAAAAAAAATATTTGGACGCTGTTTCCCCAACAACCGGTTTTATAGCTCATCATATACCAATACAGCATTGCTAAAAAGTCGTTTGCTGGTACATTTGATGGAAGAGAAGATAGGTATTGTAAAGATACAGTTCTGTAACGCCCCGAATATTTCGATTTTTTAAGTTGAGTACGCGTATAAACAAAATAATGTATGTCAATAAAATTAAAACAAACAATCAAGGAACAGCGCCGGTGGCGGGTGGGGAGGTCTCGCTCGCCTGTTCGGCCTGGCACCGTGCTGCGGCGTGTGCGTTGCCATCGATACGCGACGCGCATGCGCAACAAAATTCCTCATAAATTCCTCTTAAATTTTGAGGAAGCGGTAGCGGTAGAGGATTTTTTATTTTAATTTTTGAGGATGCGGAAACGGTTGAGGATCCCAAAATATTGCGGAACTTCCTCATTATGAGGAAGAGCTCCTCAGTAACCCTAATTTTAAGTATCAGGAAATGTTGTTTAGGTTCACTAAATAATATTTATTAAGTTTTATGGTGTACCTTTTATTATTTTTTTCTGTACAAATCTTGCCATGATCCTTTAGATTATTACTTTTAGATCCCGAATACATACCTACGTATTTTAAGAAAAGTAGGTGTGTTATGAACACGGACATCGGAGTGTAGATTTAAAAGGATTCAACTTGTCAAAATGAAGGCAATAAAACAGTTCAAGTGTTATTATTTTGTTATTTTTCTTTAACAAAAAATAGCCTGCTAAACCCGTTCAATAATTAGTCGGAATGCCTGTTTAGGTAGGTAATATTTATTTTAAGATACCTATATAATTTGCGTTTTTTTTTATGTATTGGAAGTGCTAAATAAGCATGCAGTTCACGTTGATGTTAAGTGATGACTGCAGCCTATAGACACCCACACAAAGACTACGGTCAAAATGCAGATGCGTTGCCACTCCTGAGGCCTAAGGTGTTACGCCTCTGTGCCAGAAATTACAGGGCCGTACCACCTGACCGGAACACGATAGTGCTGAACACTACCATTTAGCGGCAAGTATATTAGGTAATGCGGTGGTGCCTACGACTGTGGCCTACGAGCTCCGTCATTGGAGTTACCACCAGTATATGTTTAAACGCCAGTTGGTATAAATTCATAAGATAACATTATTTTCTTTTGGATTTTGAAACCAAATATAAGAGCCCAAATAAAATTATAATTTTTTTCTGGTCTTCATAAGATCAATCACCATGATAGATCAATCTGTTCATTATGATCATAGTCATTCACTTAGCAGAGTTCCAAGTGTACCTAGGCTCTACTGAAAAGAACTCCGCAATCGAACAAACTCAGCATGTTGCTATTTTGTTAAAGTCTTAAATATATATATATCATTACATACACATCTAATAATTAGATTTAAATTAGAATATAGATAATGCATAAAAATATCGTCCATGGCATAAAAATATTTGCATATAAACACATACCCAAATACCCATCAACAGCTTAATATCGTGATTGAAAATAACACCCGCAAACCACACAACAGACCAGTCCCCACAATCAGCACCCGTTCACGAGTATGACGCACGTGGCAGCCATTGTTCTCCTCATAGATTTATTAAACTACTTGGTTCTCCTCGACCATAATGAAGGGACCCGTCACAATGACATGTCGCCGCCGTCGAGGCTATTATAACAGTATATGTAGGTAATTAACACGTTCGTTTTCTTTAGACTGTGGTATAAGTAACACGTTCGTTTTCTTTAGACTGTGCTATTATCCAGTTTCGTTTTTTCTTTCAAACTAACATTGAATTTATTGTTTTTTCTCTTGAAGACAATTTCTGTTAAATTATTCTAAGCTGTCAATTGTGTTGTATTCGTAGTAAACAGACAATTGACAGCGAAGAATAATGTAACAGAAATTGTCTCTGAAATCTGAAGATTAACATTCGATCAATAATGTACAGTGTACCTACTAGATTAAGGATCACGATCGAAAAATGGCATGAGAAAATGAATATACCAGTTGTGATCTTAATTGAGTTTAGTATAGTCCAAACACAGCCAATTTGCGGACGCGCTGAAACACCTACGCTTATAGGAATAATAAGAACTGCTAAAATAACCGCCGAAATAGTAATTAATTAATTTAATGATCAGACAAATTCAAGACAAATCGCTTATAAAAAATAACGAAACGCAAACATCGATTCGTTGTTTAGGTTTTTATGGCACCAATAGCTAAATGTATGCGCACGCGTAGCGCTTGTGTCAGATCAATGCCCTTCCTAGCGTTTTAGTTGTGTAACTTATTAAGCTCTATTGAAATCGACGCATTGAGTGATTGTGTGTAATACGTTATTATGACATTTTGAGTCAACAGTTCAATCTTATCAATCTTATTTGTCTCTAAAATTGAGGGTCATGCGAAAGCACTTTAACGGTCAAAATTCGCCAATGGAACCTATAAATCAACGTTTTAGATTATGTACTAAATTCACTAAGTACTAAGTTAAGTCATAATGATGTTTTCATAACTAAAAATTCGATCATACATATGTCTTAATCTTAACAACATAGGTACCTAATAAATTAATAATCAAAGACGCGCCTGTTGAGATTAATTCTTTCAAATGTGATAATGACCCGGCGCCCAACCGTTTTATCACGGCTAATACAAAGTTACATAACAATATGCTATTATGTTTCGCATAAATCGCATAAATTTTGCAAATTATTATAATTTGCAAAATTTGCAAAATTTAGGGAAAATGTCAAGATATGTTGTCGAAACTTCAGAAAATATAATTATTTATTATTTATTAACAACATCTTTTTGTTTCGCCGTTCGATCGAGGAAGCTACAAAACTATGACAGTAAAAATAACGTAAAATCTGAAATTGAACTTGTTCCCGCCCCCAACGATTATAAAAATCATCTCTTCAATCAGAAGACATCAACTTAGTACTGGGCAAAACCCTCACAACAGCGGATGTGCATCTTCAGGGGAGAATCACCATGCTTGGTAGATGGATTCACGGTGGATTGGTGGATTGGACGTGGCATGCTGCTGCCCACCCCGCGTTAGTTGTATTTACTTCCGCCCTGTTGGAATGTTTTGATCGCTATTATTCGGTTGTCTGTACTAGCGGAAGAATTCTCATAATTAGTGAGCGGCGGGGTCGTCTCAGACAAACGGACGGACACCCATCTCGCAGCCAATTGAGGTGGGTGTCCATTTATTTAATATTTCCATTTAAAATAACTAATTGGACCACTATAATGAGTACAAGTGGCATTTAAATGTAGCGTTTTAAGAAAATATTCGCAAAGTGATAAGGTTTTATGGTAACAGGTTGTTTAATATCTGCCTAATATTGTGTAATATTGTACAATATTACCTAATCTTTTGTAACTGGCTTGGTGACGTAGTGCTAGCAGGCCAGGTTCGGTCCCCGTGCGGGTAATCCTGAGTATAAGCATGCAGTAAGGAATACACGTGTTTACCTCTGCCTACCCCTTCGAGGATTATAAGCATGAAGTTGCGTATTTTATGATAGTTGAATTGAAAACCAGGTGAAAATAGGTGACTTATTGATTGAGTTCGATCCCTGAACCTATACTATAAACCCAAACTAAAGGCGGTTGGGACGTGACGAACCCATCGCTCGCTAATGTTGGAGAATTCTTCCGCTAGTGCTGTCAGTCAACCGAATAATAACGGTCAAACGATTCCAATAGTAGGGCATATTCTCCCCTATAGGATTTCCTTCGCTCATTAGTCTGTATCTAACAGCAATCCATGCACTTGTGTCGTATTTTGATTAAATACAATTAAGGATTTCTATGTTGTTATATGTTCAAAATAAAATAAAAAGTCATGATATTTAATGTTTTTTTTTTTCCGGATTTAGACAGCCGGTGGTAACCCTAGTTGCTTTATTTATGGGTATGTAGTGATTGTTCAAATTAGGTACTACACGTGTAGACCTGGCGCGCGACGTACAAGCAGTTCACTTTCATTGTACACACTTTGTTTCAGTTTATTTTAGACGTGTTAACATCTATATTTGGGGCAAGCTGAAATAACAACACACATTAATTTCACAAGTCATACAATGTATACATGTTGGTGTAATACATAAAACAACAAATATTTTGGCACTCGTCGCATTTAACCCAACAATAACTCTTTTTTATGTAATGAAAGTGAAACAGCAAACAAACATACAGTTCACATTGATGTTAAGTGGATACTGCAGCCTATAGACACCCACGCAAAGGCCAAAGTCAAAGTGCAGATGTGTTACCACTCCTGAGGTGTTATGCTTCTGTGCCGGAAATTACAGGGCCGTACATTACCACCTGACCGGAACACGATAGTGCTGAACACTACCATTTAGTGGCAAGCATATTAGGTAACTCCGTCACTGGAGCTCTACCACCAGTAAAGTAATTATTTGAGTAAATTTCTGGTGCTCAGGCTTAGAGCACGTTTCGAGTCCCTATTTTCAGCTGATTGTAACTTTCTCCACTAAAGATTCTGGTATTTAGTTTCAATAGACAAATTAAATTATTAACTGCCTGAATTTTGGTATAGACGTATAGATTAGTACCGTGTTAGTACAACAGGGACATTGCATCCGTACGAAACGAGCGTGCCGTTAGTAGGAAAAATAGAAAGGTAAAACTACATCTAATAAATATATATATATTTATCCAAAACTGCCTCGGTAGCTTAGTGGTAGCAGGCCACTACTACTACGCTGAGTTCCTGGGTTCGATTCCCGGGTATATGTATATATTCGTGTATATTATAATAATCGTGTAAAGTCCTTTATCGCTGGTTTTATTGGGATTTTTCCATTTTCTGCAAATTTCCCAGTACCTTGAAGTTTGGTAATGTGCCCGGAGATGTCAACAGGCTCGCCACCTGTTACATGGGCCAAAACGTAACCGGCGAATCGTGGGTGTTTTCATGAATGCTTGAATGCATGCGTTTACCTCTGCCTACCCCATCGGGGATTACAGGCGTGAAGTTACGTACGTTACGTATATTGTCCATGATGTAGGAAACGGAAGGATATAATAATATGTTTTATCAAATCTCAAACATTTTTTTCCTATACCAACCCGTTCTCTACCAATGAGGTAAAGTCACATTTCGTTATGGTAATGTATCAGGAAATTATGACAGTGTTCGGGTGACGTAGACCTAGACGTGTTAATATTGATACCCATAATTAAAGCTACCAATTAAATTAAAATTTGCATACTAATACAACTTCACGACTGTATTTTCTGATCGAGTAGGCAGGTTGAAAGTACATAAACACAGATAACTGTGTTTTAGGGTTCCGTAGCCTACAAGAAACCCTTATAGTTTCGTTATGTCCGTCCGTCCGTCTGTCCGTAGCACTGAATTTATCTATTCCGTGGTGCTATAGGTGCCTCCCTTACACATTGAGTGGAGACGCATTTTTTTCGTGTGGGGGTTTCTCTGGGAAACCTCTTCATTATTTGTCCATATTTAGGTAAGTATGTATATAATAACATAGTCGCCTCAATGGTACTAATGTTGCATATTATGATATTTTTCTAATGACTTTGTAAAATGTTTTTTATTGTAATTAAAAGTAAATTGATACTTAGCTACATCAGTAAAGTCATAAAAGGATAAAATTTTTTGTAGTTTTTTTATGTGTGTTATAGTATAATGGAGAATATTGAATCACAATTAACGGATATATTCCATATAGCTGTTGGCCGCGGCTCTGCCCGCATGTAGATAGCATTATTTCAATCTGCTATAGCTGTACTATATGCGAAAAAAATATATGGAGTTCAAAAGTAAGTGAGCGCCATCTAATGATATTTCACCAAATTATACGTCCACTTTTTACTAAAATTTAATAAAGACTGCAGTGTGTTCTTGTCTTTATCGATAAAATCAGCATAGCAAAGTCAGCATATACAATACTATAAAAAAATAACATACTATGTATACATTCGGTATATAATCGTTATCGAATTATTGAAACAATTTTGTATAGGTACGCACTCGTTTATACTAGAGATAAGGAATATTTAACTAACGAATAAAATACCTTCGCCCTTACCCTTGACCAAGCTTTTAGCCGGCATTTGACCAGCAATAACCTTTAATCATTAATTCACTTTATTTTATAGAAGGCTTTTATAGGTCTTTGACTTCGAGATTTTATTTCAGTATTTTAACCGACTTCATAAAAGGAGGATCTACGATCTATGATGCATGTTTGTTTTTTTTTGTTTTAATGTAATGAGGGTCGCAAACAGGTATGCAGCTCACATGTAAAGTGTTGACTGCAGCTGCAGCCTAGAGACGCCCAAACAAGGACCACAGGTCAAAATGCAGATGCGTTGCCAACCCTGAGACCTTAGTTGTTGCGTCTCTATGATAGTTAGCGTAGTAGTAATGGCCTGCTATTGCGATTAATTATATGTAACTACGATTGAGCCGAACTCTTTCAAATAAAGGATAAGATCCACGTTGGGCCCGCAACTTAATATAAAAAGATAGAGCAAAATATGTAGAATCATGGTAAAATATTCAAAAAATAATTTAAATCGTTGTTTTTTTGTCGGAAATATTTATTTTATGTAATTTTTGTATGACAGCAATATGAAATAACTTGTTTTTGAAATATACTTACGACAATTAATTGAATTTATAATAAACGATTTGAATAGCTGAAAATGATTTAGTATTTAATTTTAATGCTTCTTCTTTCTTACGTGACAGGCACAAGACACGGGCTCAAACTCCATATATTTTGGAACGTCTCCTATACTTTACTTACTTTTTCAGACCGTAGAAACTTAAAAGTGAACGCATCACCTTCTTACTTGGTTTTAAAAAAATATTAGTTTTTTACCTCAGTAGCGTAAGTAAGTAAGTATTTATTTGCATAAAATGTAGGTAACAATTGATGGAAGTGATTATACTGGTAACCTAGTACATTTTGTCACAATGCGACGTGCAAATCTTATTAAAATAATGTCTAATAAACACTGTCAATCTTAATAAACGAAACTAATTACATTAAAATTAAGGCATCTCATCAATTAATTATTCAACTATTAAAAAAAAAAATACCCAAATAGTGACAAAATAATTGATATTCTAATAGTACGGTCAAATATAAAATAATCAAAATTACGGATACAAAATGTCAGAAAAATGTGAAGCATTACATACAGTCAAGATTTTTTTTCAAAGTCACCACATTCTGATACAGAATAGAAGCACTTTTCGATTAAAGTACAGGTAAAAATAAGCCGTCGTAAGCTTTACTTTGAAAGTTGTTCGTCCTGTGCCATTTATAACACAAAAAAAAAAAATTAAATTGTTTGTTTGTTTTTGTGTCGTGCGTAATGATATTTCCTTGTCTTTCTTGTTAAATATATTTTACTATGTTCTTTTATATGATTTGCGTTTTTTAGTTGAACTGCGCGATATAATAATAGTATCCTGGTTTACTTAATCGAAATATTATGTTAAAGTACAGGCGCCAGAAGCCGTTATAGAACTGGCGCCTAGTACAGGCGCCAGTTCTTCACAAACTTTTATTGTACCTTGTTGCCTAATGTTTGTGGAGAAAAATAAAGTTTATTTTATTATTTATTATGTTATATTTGTGTATATCTAAACTACTAATTGCTTTGTTTGTTTATCTTATGCTAATTAATATTTGCTTTATTAACATATTTTTTTAATAACGTTATCTATAAAAATACATCTTAATACCTACCTGAAATTTATTTTTGAAGTTATTTTTTAGTAGGCTTCGGTAGGTTAGTGGTAAAGCGGCTGGACTAGACCTGAGGCCGCAGGTTCGACTCCTGCTCGAACGCGAATTTTTCTTTCCATTTTTTAATATCTAAATCCACTTGCATGTGTTATTGCGAAAAATAATAATATGACACATTATTTTTGGTTCTTAGAAGTTTTTCCCCAGCGCAATTTGTAAATATGGGATCAAGTAGACCAGGTACATTGCCATTACCATACCGTACCATCATCGCTGAAGGCGATAGACGTGGGGATCTCATCGCCCTCTTGTTCTCCAGTAGCACATTAACGGCTAAATACTCAAACGTCACTTAAATCTACGTGGGACTTAAAAGTTTTCTGTCTTTATAAAACACGTTCGGTATCGAATGCGGTATTATGGAATGCGATGAATTCTTCTCCTAGTGCAATCAGGCAACCGAAAAATAGCGATCAAACCGTTCCATTTTATACGCTTGTTTTTTATAAAATGCCCTTGAACTTTGAACATTTAACGTACAATGCGCCTAACGTAACGCAACTGTGACATTTTTACGATAACAGACATAAAGCAACACGGAACACCGGCCGCGGCGGAGTAGCCATAGCGTTTATTACCGATGCAAAACAGTCTATAATTTTTTGCGGGGGGAAATGCGTGCGACACACGCGCACACTATAAAAATCGTCTACTACTACGAAACTCACACCTTGTCTTTAACAAAATACAGAAACAATTTCACGCACACATTTAAATATAATGGCGACAGATACCTATAGCCTCATTTGGGCTTGTACTTTGACAGAAGGAAAAGCCTGCATATGGCTACTCCCCTCCGGTGCTCTATGATAACAGATATTAGATAATACAATTATCTATATCGTTTTCAGTAAGATATGGTGTAGAAGTTACAATGCTGGAGGTTTAATACAACTTCATAATGAAGACCGTTTCTAAAATTAATTTAATAACGATAATATTTTCATGACAATACTATGCGGTAGTTACTGATATGAATCTTGTAAATCTTGTAATGAGATAATAAATTTAAATAAACAAATTATTTCTTTGTTTACTTATTTTGCCTGAAAAAATTAAGGTCGTGCCCTAAAGATAAACATAAAGAATTTGAAATTCAGGGTCTCTTTTGTTAAATTAAATAATAATCTCATGTAATTGACATATTACACGCAACAAAGTTAACCTACATAGGTTTAAGTATCATAATATTCCGTTTAATTATTTCATCTATACGGTTCTAATTCTAATGTACACAGATAAAAGAATTCATTGTTATTGTGATAACCCTACCTACCAGCTAGATTAAATAAAAGAATGGATATAGGGGACAGCATAAGCCATACCTAATCTCAGCCAGTTTCTACTGCACTCAACCTAGTTCAATACTTAGTTGGAAATTAGAGAAAAAATGGAAAGAAAAATTTTACTTTGTATATTTTAAATTTTTCTTTCCATTTTATCTTTAATTTCCAAAATTCACTCGAATATTGTGTTATTGCGAAAAATAAAAGGTAGGCCGCCTTATCACTCTTCCAGATGTGACCTACTAAGAAACATTGATACTAGATTATGTGAACATGTTTACAATTTCTTCAATGATGATGTCAGTATAGTAAACTAACACGTTGTGCAACTGTGACCCACTAAATATGATAAGTCAATGTGAACCGCGTTACTCATTACAATACAAATAATACGCAATTTATGAAACGTGTTAACTGTTAAATGATATAATGTATTGTCATTGTGGGTGTTTTTTTTTTTTTTTTTTTTTTTATGTAACCGAAGTGGCAAACAAGCATGCAGATCACATTGATGTTAAGTGATAACTGCAGCCTATAGACACCCACACAAAGACCAAGGTCAAAATGCAGATGCGTTACCACTCCTGAGGCCTAAGGTATTACGCCTCTGTGCCGGAAATTACAGGGCCGTACATTACCACCTGACCGGAACACGACAGTGCTAAATACTACCATTTAGCGGCAAGTATATTAGGTAATGCGGTGGTGCCTACGCCCGCGAGCTCCGTCACTGGAGCTCTACCACCAGTACAAGGTGTATTAAGC
This sequence comes from Macrosoma leucophasiata, assembly GCA_036365455.1. Classification (NCBI taxonomy): domain Eukaryota; kingdom Metazoa; phylum Arthropoda; class Insecta; order Lepidoptera; family Hedylidae; genus Macrosoma; species Macrosoma leucophasiata. The sequence continues at coordinate 14,475,027 of JAWQUS010000024.1, forward strand.
ATATTGCTGTTTTCATAGCGTGGTTACGCAAAAGCTCTTAATTCTTAGGGTGAGATTTCAGACCGCACTACGACTTTACTTTCAGCTGAGTACGCTTAGCGAAGCTTAGCTTAGCTTACGAGAAGCGCGCATTGCCCCGCGGTAGGTGTAGATCGTAAGCGATCTACTCGGTTAAGCGATACGGGCGCGGTCGGGTGTGTGATGGATGACCGCTAGTGGCATATTAAAATGCGCGTTTCCGTGCTTCGGAGGGCACGTTAGGCCGTTGGTCCCGGTGGCTAACGATAGATAGCAGTCGATAAATCTTGCCGGAGGCCTAATGGGCGGTTTGAAAACATCCGACAGAGGGTTGGCCACTAATCCTTGTCTCCAACATTCCGCATTGGAGCAGCGTGGTGGAGTAAGCTCACCTCACCCCAAAAAGGGGAGAGACTCGTGCCCAGCAGTGGGACGTAAAATGGGTTGCCATTATTATAAGTACGCTTAGAATTGTCAGTAAATTATAAGTTTTGACTGTTGTAAGCATATCTATTCTGCTGAAAAGTCGTAGTGCGGTCTGTAAATCTCACCCTAAGAATTAAGAGCTTTTGCGTAACCACGCTATGAAAACAGCAATATGCTTAATACACCCACAATGACAATACATTATATCATTTACCTACCTACTGACCTACCATGACCGTATAGATCGAGTACTGTCTGAGGGTGGCGTTGAAAGTCTTAAGAATCGGCGTGCATGTATGAAGAGAATGATGAATGTAGAAGAAGCACGGGATGTATCAGGACCGGGATATCTGGCGCTCTACACTCTCTGTCTATCCCGTAAGGGACTTAGCGTGATACATTATTCTTACAATTCGGCCCAGAGTCAGCTAGCCCACAATACTTTACTACTACGATTCGATTTATTTTGACAAAACATTATGAAACCCTTTTCCTTTTTTGAAATCGTTTTAAAATTTAATTCAGGACAGGTAAGTACAATATTTAAATAAGATAATTGTAAACATTGCTGTCGTCGCCTATTTTTTCGATTATAGGTATTACCGAGAAAAATCATACGTTTCGTTCAGCAGTCAAATAGAAAGAAACAAAGAAAGTAAGAAACGCTTATTTGTAACAATGTTACATGGAAGGTAGAGAAATAATAACGACATCACATAAAAACATTCCATTTTCCAAATGGACTGCGCTGAGTTACGCTTCGAAAATGAGCAGTTTGTTCAAACTTTAACGAAATCATATGGTGGGATATTATCACACATGTGTTACAAATTCTATTTACCAGTTCATGGTTACTTATCGTATCCATAAACACTCTGAACTAGGCTATTCGATACACGTTATCTGCAAGGCCACTGGCACGGTCGGCCCAATTGGGGTTGTGGGTCAAATCGGCTCCGGTCTAAATTCACTTAAGAACGAGGACCAGAGATAAGCTATTGAAATACAGAAATTGTGTAATTCAAACAAACACACAAAACAAAAATATATTTATTGTACGTAAAAAGATTACAATGAAGTGTGAACCTTGCCTGCTGCGGTAGCTTGCGCTGTGTTGCAATAAAATTTAGCAAAAGTAAAAAATAAACAAAATCAATACGTATAATATGGACGACATTTGGGAAATTTATGTGTAACACTCAGCTGGCTTCGAGGCGTGACGACCCCATCGCCCACTAGCGGAAGATTCCTCTACTGGAAGAGAATTCTTCCACTAGTGCAGTCAGTCAACCGAACAATGCCGGTCAAACCATTTCAATGGGGCAGTAGTATAAAGAACAACGTGGGATGAGCAGCAGCGTCTTGCGTTAGAACTACCGCCACTGCGATCGCTAATCCGCCTGCCAAGCGTGGCGATTATGGCATATTCTCCCTAATTATGCACCAACACTGTTGTGGGCGTTTTTGGGGAAGGCTTTGTCCAGAAGTCTTGCTTCCAGCAAACTTTCGGCTGGAGTGATGATGATGTAACACTTTCTTTTAAATTTACAAAGCTTAAAATGCATTCCGGATTAGAGCTGTAAAATGAAGTTGACAGACATAGCCCTGAGCATACAAAGTAGCGAAATTTTGACGTTTGACGATACCTAGATATCGATAACCGTCGAATTTTAGACTGACAATCGTTTTTTTTTTTTTTTTATTTATTCTCCATTTAAAGAGCTTGGTCAAAGACCATGACGCTCTATACGTTCACATGAATTACATACTTCATTTAAAAAAAATAATTAAACAACATTAGCTCATTGACAATTGATATAGTTGCAACAGTATTCTGGCGTCATCCGTAGTAGGATCTGCCAGGACACTGTTGCAATGTCCTATTTCTAATGAAGCCCTGCGATGAGCCTCACCTCGAACACATTCAACCAAAATATGGTATACGTCTTACAACCGTTATTTAATTTTTATTTTTGATGACTTGATATTTTTGATAAGTAAAAGTCTATTATGTAATGTTTTAAAATGACTCACTTACGATATCTTTTGACATTCATCGCAATGATAAATGATAACTACAACTTTGTTGTTTTATCTCCAACAACGAATATTACAAAACTTATCTAATATAATACCTAACCTTGTTTAATAATTTTATAAATAACATCAAAGTTAACATTCGGGTCTTTATCAAACAACAATTGAAATGAAACATGTTTAAATATAAAAATATTCTACAGTGAAACGTGGATCTGAAGGAATCTGTTTTTTATCAATTAAAAATCTTGGAAAACATTTTTCGCGTAACACATAGCATGGAGTTTTATTCAAACACCTATGTTTTTCAATGAGGAAAGCCGTTCGTGAAATATTACGCTTTATAGTGTCCATTTTTCGTTCGAGTCAAATGAGTCCCAATAAAAAAAAACCACAGTAAAGATTATTATATTATACACAGAACAAGATAGCTTCTATATATTATTATAGGATGACAGGTTTTACTTATCGAGTTTTTATTGTATATAGAAATATTCTTATTATAAAACTAGACAACAAAGAAATCCGTTTAATATAATTTATTAGTATTACATTAATAAAAGCCGCATGCAGCCTATTAATCACAAATGAAATATATACTTATAATCGAAACAAAACATTAGAATAATGTGGGCGGCCTTACTGTATTGTAAACTTATAAAACAATAATTCTTGACTGTACATGTTTGATAGATTAAATCAAATACTAATAAATTGGTCGCCATAAAACACTTATAGTCAATAACAGAACCGTTAGTTGATTTTGACGGGCCATTTATTAAACTTGTAATTCTTGATAATGACACTAATAATACTATTAAAATAAATAAAACGTGATTTACAAACGGTGGCGCTTTAGTCACGAACTTTAAGGGTGTTAAGGTTTTTAATTTTTTTATTATTTTCTACTGGTGGTAGATCTCCAGTGGCGGAGCTCGCGGGCGTAGGCACCACCGCATTACCTAAGATACTTGCCGCTAAATGGTAGTGATCAGCACTATTAGGTAGGTCAGGTGGTAATGTACGGCCCTGTTATTTTTGGCACAGAGGCATAACACCTTAGGCCTCAGGAGTGGTAACGCATCTGCACTTTGACCTTGGACTTTGTGTGGGTGTCTATAGGCTGCAGTCATCACTTAATGTCAATGTGAACTGAATGCTTGTTTACCACTTCTATTAAAAAAAAAAACGATGGCAACAAACAAACATGCAGTATATGAACTGATGGTAATTGAATAATGCAGCCTATAGAGAACTACACTAAAACCAAAGGTCAAAATGCAGATGGTTTGCCACCCCTTAGGCCTGAGCTGTTTTGTCTCCGTGATGGTTATTACGCGGTCATACATAACCAGCTTACCGGAATACGATAATATCAGTCTAAAGAAAACGAACATGTTACACATAACTGCGAATTCGCATCGCATCGCAAATATCTGCGAACTCACACGAATCGCATCGCAGTTTTGTGTAGCTGCCCTAAATAATACTGAACACAACCATTTGGCGGTACAAGGGTTAGGTAATGCGGTGGCGCTAACGCCTTCGAGCTTCGGTACAGGAACTGTACCTAACACCAGTATGTTAAAGTAAAGCTGAAGTCGTGGATGAGGGTTCATACACCATTGCAAACCTAAATTATATGCCGCTAAAGCGCTAAACAGTATTCATTGGTATGGTATGACTCACTATACATTGTTCCGACTAGATGGAAATGTACGTATCATCATATCTACTATGCTAGGAGACAGATACAAACATCTAATAATTGAAATAATTTTTATTGGTTTTATTAATTCGACTAAGCCTTCGCTTTCCATCAATAATGTTAACTATAGACTGGTTTGGTATATAACATAAAAAACACACGTAGTTTCGTATCGCTTTATTGTATTGTTTTTAACAAATGTCTGGGGCGCTAAATAACTTTATCCAATAAACAACAATACAAACAAAAATGAAACCGTTTGGTGACGTCAGAGTTCCTTATTATACATTGTGTCCTGTTCCTGCGCACGATAAAGGGCAATAAACACGTGTTAAGATGCAAATAGCGTATTAACCAAGGTTTCATAGCTTGTTTACTTTTCTATGAACATTCAAATTCGTCCGCCATAGGCGACGTATGCTGCTTGAAGTGTAACGTCGCTGTTCCGCATTAGACTGAGACCAGTGCGACAGTGCTTGCGACAGTGTTTACTGCATTGCGGCAAAATTTCGTTCCAATATAGACCTACAGTATATTGTAGCAGGTAGATATGAAAGTAAAGGACGTCATAACTGAAGCTATTTTTGTACTGTGAGCTCTGGACCATTCGAGGTAAGGTGCTCTCAGTGGTTTGCTCACGTGATCAATCTATCACTATTCTTCTATTTAGTGATTGCTATCGTACTCGTTTCGTAAATTTTTGTGAGTTTTGAGAATCAGAGAAATTGTGTTTTGAATATGAAATGAAATAAATTGGAAATGTATACTTGTGCATCAATCTAGCATACTCGAAAGCGTTCTGTTTTAAACAGTAACCAATAAAGTCTACCTATATAGGAATGGCAGTAACTGAAGTGATATCATAATAGGTAGGTATCTTGCAGTAGCCGCAGTGTATTGAACATAGCCTATAAGTTGTCCCTAGAAAATCTTAAGCACACTACAATTTGTATTGTGTTAAGTAGATACGTAGTCGTCTTTGACCTCTTTGTGTTTGCATTAAGTACCTAAGTACCTACACGATCCAGTATTTGCTTTTCCAATTGTGTCGCTCCAATCGATTGTAGCTTCTAATTAAATAAAATGGTTAAAATTACAATGATTTTTTTTTGTAACCAATTTTACAAATTTTGAAATACAACTTTTTTTACGGATTTATCTCGCGTATATTACCTTAACTAAAACCTCAGTCTGCCCGGGACCACGGAAGCTGAAAAGCGACCGAAACGACGGGTTGATTTTAAAAATCATTTTAGTTCAATATACGCGAGATAAATCTGTAAAAACAGTTTTGTTTCAATGGGAATGCTTGCGAAACCCTAAGAAAGTTATCTTTTTACAATTTTGTTTTATTTGGGTAGGTAGGTAATTATTGGCTACCTGGACAGATTTAAAAGGTGGCGTAACACCCTCTAATAGGCATGGCAGCAGGTAGAACGCAAAGAAAGAAATGATTATAAAAGTATTCATCTTCTTGAGTAAAAAAAAACTCATCAGCGGACGGTTTTTTTTACTTTTGATTTTGATTTTTGATTCTGGGGAAGGTCTAATTGGAGGTAGAGCTTCAGCGACGGAGCTTGTAGGCGTAGGCACCACCGCATTACCTATTGCCGCTAAATGTGTGTACGGGAATGTAATGACTTTTTAATCACCCACAGTTGTCAACAATAATATCTTATGAGTAGGTACACTCTATGTTTCTTAACTCTATCTAATGTGTACCTACATCTGTAGAATAAATAGCAATTAGATCCGTCAGTCGTACCTATTAATTAAAAATTCCACTACGATTATGCTGCAGAGCTACCGGAAACTGTGAATCACGGATGGTATTGTTTGCGTAATAGTAGCTATATCTGTTACGCAAACCATATCATTTAAAACTGTATTTATCACAAATGGTCACAACATATATACTTGTACAACTAAATCTTTTTATGTTTTTTTTTTTTATGTATAGGAAGTGGTAAACAAGCATGCAGTTCACATTGATGTTAAGTGATGACTGCAGCCTATAGACACCCACATGAAGACCAAGGCAAAATGCAGATGCGTTACCACCCCTGAGGCCTAACGTGTTATGCCTCTGTGCCGGAAATTACAGGGACGTACATTACCACCTGACCGGAACACGATAGTGCTGAACACTACCATTTAGCGGCAAGTAAATTAGGTAATGCGGTGGTGCCTACGCCCGTCACTGGAGCTCTACCACCAGTATCTTCTACATATATAAAAATCAATTGCTCATCGTGAGTCTCGCTAAAACTCGAGAACGGCTGGACCAATTTGGCTAAATTTGGTTATGTATGGTTTTTGGAAGTCCAGAGAAGGTTTAAAAGGTAATAATATATGAAGAAATTGAAGGGAAATAGTAAAAACTTTTCCCATACAAATAGTCCGTATATATCAAACCTTTGACACATTATTTCATTCTGAGACAATACGAAGTTTGCTGGGTCAGCTCCTCCTCCTCTCCTTCTCCTCGAATCGATTTCCTCATTGCTGAGGGTCGTGATCCCCTAGTTGGGAAGACAGTTTCACTTTCACGGGTCAGCTAGTAATATATAAAAATGAATATTTGTCTGAATGTCCTTTATCGTAAACTACGCATTTGATCATGTGAAGATCTTTAGCTAAGTTGCTGTGCATGAGCCTACGAAGATTTTTGAGTTGGCAAATTCGACAGATGGCCCAACTGACTTTTTTTAGTTAGTGGCGTAGCAACGCGCCCAGGTTACAGCTAGTCTTCTAATAAATAAAATTCTCGTGTCCAGTATTTGTAACAATACTCCTCTGAAATAGCTGGACCGATCATTATGAAATTTTGTGTGTATATTTGGTATGCATGAGAATCGGTTGTAGTCTATTTTTTATATCCCTAAATGGTAAGGATGATTCTCCGCAAATGTAATTTTTCGTGTTTTGGACATTTTTTTTATACTACTAAGGCGATACGAAGTTCGTCGGTGCGGCTAATAGTAACATAAAATACATATAGGTATGTATATTTTGTTTTCAAATAAAATACCCCGATTTTTTTTTCTGAAATTTGTCTAATATTTTTTTTTGAGTACAACAAATGCTTAGACAATTACTTGCGATAACTAGTAGAAAGTTAATTTACAAAGATTTCCTTTCTACTAGTAATTTCAGTTACAAAACACTAATATTCACGTTTTGTAAGACAATTTAATCATTTTTGGCAGAAAAAATAATATCAGTACCGAAGTATCGAAATATCACGGTTCTGTTGAACGGGTAGGTACCGGAATTCCTAATTCTTAAAAAAGTTCCGGCGATTCCTTAACACTGCTGAAGGATTTACTTTCAATCAACACATCAAAAAAGTATTTCGTATTTCAAGTCATATAATTTTATCTTATCATTCAGATTATTTGAAGTGGCAGACTATTTTAAAATAGCCATATTTATTATGCTTTGAACCATCGACGACACAACGCAGCTTATCGTCGATGCTCTGAACCACCTCTGAACCAATGGCAAAGAAAATGCCTATCTGCTTTGGAAATCAGTTATTGATGATACGCACAATATGTTTCTGACAATAATTTGATTGACATTTATTTTTAAGATAAATAAATGTGAATCAAATTATTATAATAATTCTTATAAACATAGCGAAGTCATAGCGAAGTCATAGCGAAGGCATAGCGAACTCTGTTCACCTAAAGACATTGAGTCTTGATGACATTGATAAACTATTTATTATAAAGTGTATAAAAATATAGACTGAACTAGGCCTAATTCTGCTAACGTAATTATTCTAATTTCCTTTGGATCGCAATTGAATCGCTTCGCTGTTTTACTCTAACATAGGCCGCGCGCCTTGGTTAAAGCAAGACAGTAGGACAATTCAATGATGATTCAATGACTAGTAATTCTATCGTGCCTACGCCTTAGAGCTCCATTAATGGAGCATTACCACCATCTGTAACGTACTGGCGCGTTATTATAAATAAGAAAGCTGAAAATGATTAGTTGACAGAACACATTGAAAAACCAAAGGGACAATTTTTGTCGTCATTAATTATCTACGTCAGGGTTTCTCAAACTTTTGGCTCCACGTACCCCCCGTTGAAAAATATCCAGGTGACAGCGAAACCCTCAATTAATTAACCCTCCCCCCAAAGAAAACAATAAAATTGACTGTAGAAGAAAATAGTGTTTTTATTACAACAAGGGAACAAATAAAATGCCAAAAAAAATTCTTGTCACAAATGGAGTCAAATTTAGGAGTAAATTTTGACAATTTTAAACTTTACAATTTAAATAAATTATACAACATTTTAACCTTAATTCTAACTCGGCATTAGGTCGATTTATAGTAAATTTTGTCGCGAACCCCCTGCCGTTGAATGGCGAATCCCTAGTGGTTCGTGTACCCCACTTTGAGAAACCCTGATCTACGTAACCGCGCAGTATCAATATGTACTGCGTAATATTAACACGTTCGTTTTCTTTAAACTGTGGTAATATACTCTACAATGTAGGTACTTTTGACACTTGAATGTCAGTCTAGAAAATTAAAAGCCCAGAAATGTAAAAACAACTAAGTGCACTACAAGTGACATTCAATATTATTAATAAAAAGTAGGCACAGATGTGCCTTGCAGTAGGACATTTACAATAAATGTCGGAATAACCAATTCATTTGTAGTCACCGGCCGGTTGAATATGATAATTTAAGCACAGCCTAGACTGGCCTAGAGAATGCTTTAAGTTTGTGCTAAATGTAAAAGGTTTGTATTTAACGTTTATTCCGGAAATCCGCATGGACAAATGGGGAAACGCTAGTAAGAAAAATTATCCGTTTGTTGTAAATTACCGAGAAGAAAGACTGGCTAGAAACTGATGATTCCTATCCATTGTTTGCGACTCCTAAAACTAAGGGAGGTTATTTTATAAATTGAATTCAGGAATTTCCTGTTATTGTTGCATTTTATAAATAAACTTACATTTATATGTAAATAATTTTTAACTTAAAATATTTAGAAATAAATGAGTTAAATAATGATAACAATAATTTTATTAATTAGCTTATACGAGTTGATAATGAATCAGATACAGTAGTACATAAAGGTAAAATATTGGAAAAAGAATCACGTAAAACATCAGCAACAATTTACTTCAGAAAAGGAACTACCATATGAGCTTACGGCTAACTGTTAAGGAAGTAAGGATGAGAGACTAGAAGTTTCAGGAAATAAGAATTTTCATGTGTTCTGCAAGGAAGGATTTATGAGAAACAAAGAAACCAGAAGGCCTCCGCAGTCCTCAAAAATTACAAATTTACTAGATTCTAGTGTTGTATATTTCTCTCCTTCCAGAACATTGGAGGGTGGGTGCCGCGGGATCGATCTTTGATACCTTAATCAAATTATTTGATTTTCACAGATCTAACTAGCCTGACTTATTATTAATATTATTTAAAGAAAAAAAACCTCAGGGAAAACTTTTTACTGGTGGTAGAGCTCCAGTGACAGTGCTCGCGGGCGAAGGCACCACCGCATTACCTAATATACTTGCCGCTAAATGGTAGTGTTCAGCATTATCGTGTTCCGGTCAGGTGGTAATGTACGGCCCTGTAATTTCCGGCACAGAGGCATAACACCTAATGCCTCAGGAGTGGCAGCGCATCTGCATTTTGACCTCTGGTCATTGTGTGGGTGTCTTTAGGCTGCAGTCAACACTTAACATCAATGTGAAATGCATGCTTTTTAGCCACATTCATTAAATAAAAAGAAGAAAAGCTTAAAGCAAAACAATTTTACCAGAGAGATTCGTACGTGAAAGTTTTCGTAATGTGCCAAAGATACGATCACGTCCAAAGAACTGTTCCCGATGTCGGCGTCGACCGGTCCTTGAATAGGGTCGCGGTGAAAGGATACAAGTTCGAGGCAAAGCATTATGAAACACTTGAACTGTGGTATGTTGTATTCAAAACACGCGTTTGTCTCTAAAACTTATTCCATTTTATTTTTACCATTTTAAGCGATATACATTGGCATGATAGCTGAGGTGGATAGTGAGTTTAACCCTCTTATTACAACATTATTTAGGATAACCTAAGAGCTAGGAATTAGCAGAAGGAATTGCTCCTTTCTCATAAATTCTTACATATTTCGTATTTGTACTTAATATGCTGACCTGTCATTGATCTTTCTACCTTACTAGTTTATATATCCTATAACAATCCGTTAAAATATATATTTTATGATTGGACCAGACGTGCGATGCAGTCATTGCTGAGTCACTGCAACTATTTATGTTTAACATAGTTACGATAATCCCAACGATAGGTATTGTACGATGCATTTGATTTAATTAAATCTGTTGCAATAAAGACCTACAGCGGTTTATTTCCCTATTTTGTTAGGTCATGGACCGTAAAATAAACTCAGAGCTGATGGGATATTAACTTAGATGATTTTTAACCAGTGATCATCAGTGATGAATCAGTGAAGTTAGAGATCGCTAATAATGCTTTCCTCATGGGAGATTAACTGGTGATTTTTTTTTATGTAATGGAATTGGCAAACAAGCATACAGTTCACATTGATGTTAAGTGATGACTGCAGCCTATAGACTTTAACTGCCTCGGTAGCCTAGTGGTAGCAGGCCACTACTACTACGCTGAGGTCCTGGGTTCGATTCCCGGGTAGGGGGTTATCAGAGATAATGGTGAAAAAGCCTTTATCTCTGGTTCTATTGGGATTTTTCCATTTTCTGGAAATTTCCCAGTACCTCAAAGTTTGGTAATGTGCCCGGAGATGTCAACAGGCTCGCCACCTGTTACATGGGCCAAAACGTAACCGGCGAATCGTGGGTGTTTGCATGTATGCTTGAATGCATGCATTTGCCTCTGCCTACCCCTTCGGGGATTACAGGCGTGAAGTTACGTACGTACGTACGTATATTAGGTAATGCGGTGGTGCCTACGCCCGCGAGCTCCGTCACTGGAGCTCTACCACCAGTTCAAAAAAACGTTTCCGGACATGAGGATTTTAATGTATGTGAGTGGCAAACAAAATTGCAAAGTAAATTAATTAAGTTAATACTAAGTAAATTGGCCTATATGCTAGCCAATTAATACCAAAAGTATCAATATAGTTGGATTGCCATTACTTTGGACTTTAATCCTCTAGATGAGAAAAGACTTATTGTATTGCCTCTATGACTATGCTTAACTAGAGAGCCATATATTAGGTGCCACCTAACCGGAACACGAAGGATATATGGTGAGGATATATGTAAGCAATGCAGCACATACATTACGAAATGTGATGATACGTACTCCCTGTTTTGAGCCTAACCCAAAGGAAATAATTGCCTGACTTTATGGTCAGTACTACACATTTGAATTCACTGTAACCATGTTTATAGAGCGGAAAAGGTAAGGAATGCACATACGTGTAGGTCACCATAATGAGCGAACGGAATAAATTGCGAAAGCCCTAAAGGAAATACTCTAGTGGACTAAAGTATTCGGCTAACGATTAGGATACTAAGATTCAATTAGATTTAAAATTTCAAAATCAAATAATTACCTAAGGCGAAAAAAAAACCCACTAAAAAAAGTTTAAAATCCTTAAATGAAATATACGAAGTGAAATATCTGAAAAGAAAAACTAGTATGTTTATATGAAAACTTTTATCTACATTTTTTTTGTTATTTAAAGTGTTACTAAAAGATTCAGTTTGCCAATGTCAATCTCAAAAACAGTTATAAATATAGCTAAATATTGCAAACTTAACAGTAAGGCGCTTTGCACATGGAACAACTTAAGTTGAGGCAACTATCAACTTTTAAGATGTCTGTAAAATGTTGATACTTGCTAAAACGTTTACGATTGCTGATATTTTGTGGCAATCCGTGAGCAACTTTTATAGCCGAGTTGCTCAATCTAGGCAGTGAGGAGATTTCCGGGCATAGCGAGAGGAAGGGAGGGTGTGAAATCGTCCAACGCGTTGCGATTGACAGTTGCGGAAACTGGCAACTTTAAAAACTGGTATAATATTTAATTAACAGTATATGTCGTCAATTACAGCAACTGAAAACTTTTGATGATTTCCGGAACTCGAAACTCGAGTTGCTATGTGTGCGCATTTCAATTGAAATACATGTAAACAGCTAGTTGGCAGACAGCGCCTTATAGGAATGACAAAAAATCTGTGACATTAAAGTTGTTAAAGAATTTATACACTGTAATGCAATTTCGACCTTCGGACGACCAATAGCACAAAAATAAAATAAGTTAGTATCTACCTATTTATTGTATTGTCATCGGAGTCGACTGATAATCATATTTGAGATTCTATAGTTAAACCTATTTAAGAAAATGATAAAAATACTACACAAGAACTAAAAGTTTACAAAATATATAAATACCGAGAAAAATTATATAAATATTCAACAATATTTTCAGCTTTAATTAAATTTTTCGGTCATAGTTTTTGTGGTAGTCTAGAATACAAATGGTTACAAGGAGCAGAAGATCAAGATTCGACATTCAACATAAAAAAGATGTCAAGTCGACAGTTAATGCAAGTTTCGCTTCAAAATTTAAATAAAGTAAAATGCAACACATTAGGTAGTTACTATGCTAAATAAAAATCAATTACCACATTTTTTGTTCGTGATACGCTTTTTTTTAGAGCTCACTTGTGAATGCGTTACTTCAGTGGGTAGAGTCCCTCATAACCCACCCCTCTCCCCAAGGATGGGTATGCGTAACGCATTTTCTCCTGGTAAAAAGAAAATGGGGCTAGGTGCTGCGGCGCAAGGCTTATGTAGATTTTTTAGCTTCTGTGGCCTGGCTACGATTCGGTGACCACTTTAGGGATACCGAAGGTTTTGTTTGTGCAATTAGGTACAAAGTGAGGATGACCAACTACTACCGGAAGTTTATTCTGAAGGATGGCACGGTCGACATAATAGGTTGGGGAAAAAGTCTTTTCGCATTATAGTATGTATGAACTTGTAATAAAATCTCTCTGGCTGTAGTATTTGTATCTGGCTGGTTTTGGTATCATTGAAAGTTGAAATTTTAAAGAACATAATTCCACATACAAATTAGACAAATGTGTGATTTTCATTTGTTTTTCGTACTGTACTACTACCGGAAGTTTATTCTGACGGATGGCACGGTCGACATAATAGGTTGGGGAAAAAGTCTTTTCGCATTATAGTATGTATGAACTTGTAATAAAATCTCTTTGGCTGTAGTATTTGTATCTGGCTGGTTTTGGTACCATTGAAAGTTGAAATTTTAAAGAACATAATTCCAAATTCAAATTAGGCAAATGTGTGATTTTCATTTGTTTTTCGTACTGTCAAGATGAGTGAATCTAATGAAGAAATTCGATACATTTTAACATTTTACTACAAAAAAGGTAAAAATGCAACGCAAGCTGCGAAAAAAATTTGCTATGTTTATGGACCTAGTGCAGTGTGTGTAAGAGTAGCACTAATTTGGTTTAAGCGTTTTCAATCCGGAAATTTTGATGTCAAAGATGCACCTCGCTCTGGTCGCCCTATTACGGATAAAATGGATGCCATTTTTGAAAAAATGGAGCAAGATCGACATATCAGTAGTTACGACGTAGCTGAAGAACTGAGAATTGATCACAAAACAGTTTTGGCGCATTTGAAAAAAGCTGGGTACAAAAAAAAGCTCGATATTTGGGTACCTCACGAGCTCACTGAAAGAAACCTAATGAACCGTGTACTCATTTGTGATTCTTTATTACGATGTAATGAAACCGAATCATTTTTGAAGAAGCTGATAACTGGTGACGAAAAGTGGATCACGTACGACAAGAACGTGCGAAAAAGGTCGTGGTCAAAGGCCGGTCAGGCTTCACAGACTGGCGAAACCCGGGTTAACTCGCAATAAGGTGATGTTGTGTGTGTGGTGGAATTGGAAGGGCATTATTCATTATGAGCTATTACCACCAGGTAGGACTATTGATTGTGAACTTTACTGCGAACAACTGATGAGATTAAAGCAAGAAGTTGAGAGAAAGCGGCCGGAATTGATCAACAGAAGGGGTGTGGTGTTTCATCATGATAACGCTAGACCTCACACATCTATAGCCACTCAGCAAAAATTAAGAGATTTTGGCTGGGAGGTGTTAATGCATCCGCCGTATAGTCCTGACCTTGCACCTTCAGATTTCCACCTGTTTCAGTCTCTTCAGAATTCTTTATGCAATGTTAGGTTAACATCAGGAGAGGACTGCCAAATCCACTTGTCGCGGTATTTTGATGAGAAGTCCCAAAATTTTTATAGCAATGGGATCATGTCCCTACCTACAAGATGGCAAAAGGTTATCGAACAAAATGGTACATACATACTTTAGTTGAATTTAAATAAACTATATAAAAAAATGTTTTGAAATATCTTAAAAAATGCGAAGAAACTTTTTCCCCAACTATGTCGGGCATGCCATCGACCGGGTGAATCAATCAGGCATATTGGTCAAGTTTTGCCAATCGATAGCTATTACGAGGCCATACATTTAATTAACATCTAACTGGAACACGACAGTGCTAAACTCTGTAATTTGGCAGCAGATACTTTAGGTAATGCGGTGGTGCCTAAGTACGCCCTCAAGTCCCTATAAAAACTGGAATTATACCAACAGCAAAAATATATTAAATCTCGGAAAATTTTCTTTAGGTTATCAAAATAATATTCAAAGCTTACCCCTTGTGCCTTTTTTGTACAAATCTTGCGATGATTCTTTACGCATATTATATGATACAAAGTAAAAACATGAAGTATTAAACATGAATAAACTAAAGCTACATAACTTTTCGTTTTCGCGAGCTTCATACATTGTAGAAATTAAACTTGCGAATTTTCTCGCGTATTCAACACTCCCTAACTTACATAGGCTACATAGGCTTTCTGAGCCTATAGCTGGCATTAAAAATAATAATATAATGATGCTGAAGCTAACCTAACTGGCTAAACTCGATTACGGGATAAACTAGTCGATTTGCCCTTTCTGTGGACTCGGTAAAGCAGGGCAATGTCCGGTTCTGCAGAATTATAGGTATACTTGTTTCTTGCCTTCCAAATAGGAACCCATTCGTATTTGAAATATTGAACTTCTTCAAGATTTCAAATACATGATAGTCCTAATACGAAGAGCATGTCCTTCAGAAAGTAGATACGTTTCGACATTTTACGTAGAACTGATTGTCTTTACTTTTTAATTTGACAACCCGTTTAGTCCAGCGCGGTGTGAGACGACCGTTTGATTCGATGGGTCGCGGGTTCGTTCCCCGCTCCGGGACAAATATTTGTATGGTCTACGGATATTTTATGTGTTGGGTTTAAACGGCTGTAAGTTAAGCGTATTTATTAGGTACTAGCTGACCAGGCAAACTTCGTATTGCCTCTGAATGAAATAATGTGTTAAAGTTTTGATAGATACGGACTATTTGTATGAGAAAATGATTTTTGCAAGTCCAGGGGAGGTTTAAAAGGTAAAATTCGTCATAATAAGCCAAATCGGTCCAGCAGTTCTCGAGTTTTAGCGAGACGAAGAGCAATTGATTTTTATATATGTAGATATATAGATTTATTAACTTTACATTAGTAGGTACAGAAACTATGAAGAATTTTTTTTTAGAAAAACGCAACACGACGTATTCCAACACGTTTATTTTGCTTGCTTGGTTTGCTCGTTTGCTCAGATCAAAGACGGCAATCCTGTTTTTTTTTATTTTCCGTGCGGCAATGGCGTTAACATTTACTGTATGACAGAACAACGTTTGCCGGGTCAGCTAGTATATCATATTTTATATCATATATTATCATATATACTCATAAGGCTTGGCTGAGGCTTCAGAAATAATGCAATAATCTATATGCAGTGCATCACTGTATCATGTTATTAAAATATTTTTAAATAAACATATATTTTGAATGCGGAAATGCCAAGTTGTTATTTAGTGTTATTTATTTACTTACTAGCTGTGCCCGCGACTTCGCCCGCGTGAGAATTTATGATTGTTCAGTATCTACCTGGACGAAGTCGTGGGTACAGCTGGTATAAAAGTGTCCTTATTATATCAGCTATCTGCCAGTGTAAGTCCCGTCAAAATCGGTGCAGCCGTTCCCAAGATTAGTCCCGCCAAACAGACAACTAGACAAACAAAAATTGAAAAAAATGTTGTTTTGGTATATGTACCGTATACACATGCATTAAGTAAAAAGCGGTTATTTTTATATTACAAACAGACACTCCAATTATTTTATTTGTATAGATTTATGCGGAGAACCAACAGCTCATGGACATCTATCTATAAAAATAAATAAAATTGGAGTGTCTGTTTCTTATATTCGAGAATTTATATAACATCACGCTAAGATGAATAGGAGGGGGTAGGTAACATTGCAACCGCGCGAAGCCGGTGCGGGCCGCTAGTCTAACAATATGCATAAGACTGAGCTTATGTTAATGGAGAGGCAAAATTTGCATTGTTTATTAACTACTAGACTCTTTGTTCCTATTGTTACTAGTTTACTTTGCATAACCTGACTAATGTTTGTAGTCAGATTATGCAAAGTAGACTAGTAACAACATAGAGCAACACGGGCCACCGGCCGCGGCGGACCGGACGTAAGTAGCCATAGCGTTTATTACCGATGCAAAACAGTCGGTAATTTTTGCCGTTGCAAACAACGTACGATATACACACAAACTACAAAAAACCGGTCAAGTACGTGTCGGGCCACGCGCAGTGTAGGGTTCCGTTGTTACAGAATAATGAAAAAAAAAATGTTCTATGGAGTTGTTCGAAATTTTCGAGTAAAATACATTTGGTCGACTATTACTCGAAAACTTGCAAGGCCAACTTAAGTGAGATAGTTTTCCTTTCAATTTCGTTATATGTACCTACTATTGCCGTAACGTTTGAATTTCTAACAACAACCGTTTAGTCGGTAGGGGGAAGGGGAAGACATTTAACTCTAAACGAAAATTTGCACTATAAAGCTTAGTCACGAACAGTTAACTAAATCGAAAAATGATGTTTGCACACCCCTAACATTTTTGAAAGACCTATCCAACGATACCACACTATATGGAAATCGAAACTAAAAAAAAATATCCACGCGTTACATGTAGGCGAGGTTACCCTAAATATTTTATTTTTCATATTTTATTCTACCACTTTGTCGGTGAAATTAAGGTGTATAGGTACTTGTGCCAAATTTCAAGCCTCTAGTAGCAATACTTTTTGCGCTAAACCGCGGACGGACAGACGGACATGGCGAAACTATAAGGGTTCCTTGTTTACTACGGTACCCTTAAAATCGTCTATTACTACGAAACTCACACCTTGACCTTAACAAAATACATAAACAATTTCACGCACACCTTGTTAACATCTGGGCGACACGGCGACGGGAGTAGGAACACTTGTACTTGTACTTTGACAGAGGGGAAAGCCTGCATATGGCTACTCCCCTCCGCTCCGCCGGGGTCGATGGCCCGTGTTGCTCTATGAGTAACAAAGAATCCTCCAAATGTAGACCAACAATAAAGAAATAGATATCGTGCGACTAATAGATAACAGACCTTGTAACAACGTTACAAAAAATATAATCGACTTAAGTAATCAATAGAAACTGCGCCTACAGTTAATTGTCATTCACTTTGTTGATTGTCCAGGTGCGGGGATCGAACCTACGACCCTTCGTATCTAACTGTCGTCTCACGCCGCTGGACTAACCGTTTCGTCAAACCTTATCTGTTAGGTACATAATAATTCAAACCAAAGTTATGAGAATGCAAAAAATGACGAAGCTTTCATGAAAAGATAGGTAATGCCTTTGGGCTTCGGTAAGCTTGTCTTAGATTAGGTATTTAAAGGAATTTAAATCCGGTTCCAGTAAATTAATATTGTTTTTATTATTGAAATTGCCACTCGTGAATTTTAATGTTTCTTAAATGTAATAACTTAAAATATGTATATTTTAATGACATTATAACTTAGTATAAGTTTAACATAAAAGGCGCTAATAAATCATAGTAAAAATAAAAAAGAGCCTCGCAGATTTTGCTAATCAGGTTTATGATATAAGCCTTGCACGTGCTATATGTAATGAAGGTGGCAAACAAACATGCAGTTCCCATTGATGTTAAGTGATGACTGCAGCCTATAGACACCCACACAAAGACCAGAGGCAAAGAATATGTAATGAAGAGGTCAAAATGCAGATGCGTTGCCACCCCTGACATCTTAGTTATTATGTCTCTGTGATAGTTATTACAGGGCCATACATTACCATCCGACCGGAACACGATAGTGCTGCACACTACCATTTAGCGGCAGATGAATTAGGTAATACGGTGGTGCCTACGCCCTCGAACTCCTAAACTAGAACTCTGCCAGTAAATGTTAGCTCATTTGTTGAAGTTTAAGCTAGATTTTTTACTATCAGTTTATATATAACCTTTGAAATTAGGACCGGTATTTTAAAAAAGAACACGTGTTCTAAGTTGTAACGCACTGCACGTGTCTGTAGGAGTTTAGATATTAATCTTTTTTGTCTGCATCCTGCCGTCACGTTTCTCGAAAGCGCGTCAAAAGCTTGAATTCCATTTTTTCTAGACATTGAAGGGCCCCGTATCTAAATGACAAAAATCGGAACCCCTTATAGATTTGTCTGTCTGTCTGTACGTCCGTATGTCACAGCCACTTTAATCCGAAAGTATAAGGACTACATACTTGATATTTGGTAGGTAGATGCATCCTGTGAACCGCATTATAATTCTTACAAAAACACAAAATAAATAAAAAATTGTAGAGGTATATTATAGACTGAAACTATATTAGGAACTGAAACTAAAAAACCGGTCACACAGTTTGTATCTAATTATCGAGCTAATTATTATGGTTCTACTTGATTTTCGCAATATTTAGTTAAAATCAATCGGACGAACACAGACTGTAGCGCGAATGATATCGTTAACAGTAGATAGGTACCTACGAATCAATGCGAATCAGATTTTTAACCGGAATCGTTTTATGTGTAGTACGAATCAAACCATAAATGTAAAGTGTCAATCCGGACAGGAATCAAATGAATTAGTCTAAGATTAGTCTAGATATTTTGACTGTGTTTATTTGACAGAAAATGTCAAATAATAGCCCTTCCGACATTTTTTAATAGCTAGCTTTTTAATAGTTCGGTCCTTTTTCAGAGATTTAAATAAGTATCAAAATAAAATGAAAAAAAAAATCGTGTATCTGAATAGTTGAGAATGGTTTAAAATTTTATTCTCTTTTTTCGTAACTCGTGGTTATTTATAAAACCACACCAAAGCTATATACAAATTCGAACCGCCTATGGTCTAGTGTCCTTCCTGTCGTATATTTGGCTTCAGTAATTAAAAATAAATGAAAATACGCTTACACTCACAGCCCCACACTAGGTATAAACCGGTGTCGTGGGTGCCGTTGTACACACACACCCAGACCCGAAACAAATATCTGTAGGCGATACAAATATTTGTCCCGGTGCGGGGATCGAACCCGCGACCCTTCGAATCAAACGGTCGTCTCACACCGCTGGACTAATCGGTGTTAACGTTCTATTTGGATATTATTTTTTAAATAAGGAGCTACTAAATAAATATTTTCTTAAGCATAGCTCAAATCCAGAAAAAAGAGCGCTCGAATCGAGTTGCTACAACTTATATTTAAAAAAGGTTCCGTAATTTAAATAAATATTTACAAAAATATTACAGATTTAGGATGCAGGGACATAACGGTTACAGTGGTACCGGCAGGGAGGGTTATATTATTAAGAATTATCGATTTAATTTGAATACTCAAACTTCTCATAGGTTTGCCAGTAATCTATAGGCAAAGAACTATTTTTCAATTTTTTTTCAAAATTTTAAGTTCAGTATTTTCGGAGATATTGGTGGGGGAATGGTCAATTTTTGTCGTGTTTCTTAAATAACTTCAAATTTGTTTAAAAAATATAACTGAGATGCTGACAACAACCTCTTTCATTTGATAAGTCACACAAAACTGTTTACGATTTTTTTTTTTAAATTCTGTTTTACCCCCCGAAAGTGGCCTCCCTGTTTAAAATTTATTATTTTATTTGACGTGTTCATCTTTGGGTCACCAATTTACATATATTCATCAAATTTCAACTCAATCGGTCGAGTAGTTTCGGATCAATTTGGCTGTGACAGACGGACGGACAGACAGACAGACCATTTTTCCTTTTAAGGTACGGAACCCTAAAAAGTAATGCCTATTTACAATAGAGGTAAAATATTTAATTGTTGTTATAATAATTTAAGTTTAATCTTATCTATTCAATTATGTTTTTATTGCCGCGATATTGCCATTTAAACGTGTAGGTAACTTAATGCGACTAAGCTTGGCTCACGTGGGTTCAAAAAAGCGTAGAGGTTGAACATAATTTAATACTTAGGTGGATAAATAAAATAGATGCCTACTTAGTACTTAGTCACTCCTAACAGGTTTTAGGATTCCTGTTTTTTGCTTTAATTAGTGCTTTTTGTTTCGTATTATTATTCAAGACATCGCAGACTAACTAAATGGCTTATTTGCATTTTAGAATTGTATTTATCTTATCTGTAAACTTTTTCGCACCTACTTATATGCAAAGGACTATATATGTATTTAAAGTGATTTAAATATTAAAATACTCGTTTGTCGTGAGCGACATAT
This sequence comes from Macrosoma leucophasiata, assembly GCA_036365455.1. Classification (NCBI taxonomy): domain Eukaryota; kingdom Metazoa; phylum Arthropoda; class Insecta; order Lepidoptera; family Hedylidae; genus Macrosoma; species Macrosoma leucophasiata. Next base: position 14,495,975 of record JAWQUS010000024.1, read on the forward strand.
GGAAGCGGATAAAGTTATTTATAAATAATAATTTGAAGAACACGGTGTTATTGTTGCATACATCGTTAATTGATATTAAAACCATCAATTATTAAAAAAAGAACAAGACTTAAACCAGGACAAAACAATTTAACTTAGGCGGTCGAGCCGTTGGGGAGCTTTGAGAGCTAACACGAAAATAATAGTTTTAGCTGTTTCAGCTACCTATAGATATTCTATTTAGTGTGTATCACAGATTAATTTATTCAGTAGGTAACTGAAAATAATATAAATAATTGGTACCAATCGATCAAGATCACCATCAAGATAATATAATTTTGATCCTCAGGAAACTTGAAATTCGACATTCCTTTTTTACTTTCTGGTTTTGTCTCTAGTTTTGTGTTAATTGCCGTTATAAAATTGTAATGTTAATGAGGAAAACAAACGTAAAGTTGAACTGGTTTTGTTTTAATCGCAAAATTCTGTTGTTTTTAATAAAACATGTTTTTTTTTCAAAAATTGTCTACAAATCTTTTTTATCTATAGCCGCACAGCTTTTGTATTCTCTTGTTAGATTTTAATAATATTATTATTTACTTCTGTTTATTATTTATTTGCTCATTGCATACCTATATTTTGATATTTGATTCAAATCATGTTTTGCTTTGACTGACATTTATACGAAAAATACCGATGGACTAACCGTCGAGATTTCGTCCGTGTGGGATTCGTAATATAATATTATGCAAACTTTCTCTCCTATATTTTAATAATATTATTTACCCTTAATAATAAATAAAAGTAAATACTATAATACTTTTTAATAGTAAATAATACCTATTTAAAAAGTCAAAGTCAAAATGCTTAAGGTATTTATAATTTGGGATTTCAAGAATCACATAGGATATGTCAGAAAATAATAACTATGTTAAACTAAACTAAGGTGAATAACAGCAGATACAAATGAGAACACATAAAATTAAATATGAAATACAAAAAATAAAAATATTTACAATTACATAAAATTTTTTATTAAAATTGGTTATGTGATTTAGATGTTTCATACAAACTGCCCCTATTGCAGTCTATTTGAGGATGATTAAAAAAAAAATGGCTTAATCATAAAATTGATTAAGCTGTTTATTTTGTTTCTTTCCTTTCATTCCTTATTTGAGTCTCTTGGGGCTTGATATTTCGAAAACAGGATCCTATGTTTAACTCTGGGTTATGTTATTTGTACCAACAAAATTTAACAATTTTCATACAAACTTTAATTCTCTAGTTCAATCCTTGAGAACATGAAGGATTTTAAAAAAGGAGCCTTTATTGACTCGGGTTTTGAATTATTTCCACTCCAAATTTCATAGAAATCAGTAGAGTGGTTTATTTGTCAAAACCACGTGAAAACATTAAACCATACACACAAATAAGTATGGATAATTTGGGCTTTCAAGGATACTTGAAAAAACTTGGTATTAACAGTTTTTTTTTTATTTTCAGGCACGAGAAGAGAAGTGGTAAAGGGCGTCAATGGCAGATTCATGTCTGGACAGCTGGTCGCCATCATGGGACCGTCGGGTGCCGGAAAAAGTTCTCTCCTCAATGCTATCTCCGGATACAGGTTAATAAAAACAGTTTTACATTAGGTACACTTTTTAAGAGCACCGAGGGTGAAGTTCCGACCTGTTCCGAGTTGAAGGCTGAAAGAGCAGATAGAGTTCTTGGCTATCTTACAGGATGTTGGTGAAAAAAAAACTCAATTATAACGAATTTGCTAACTTTTGCGCTGTCGGAGGCGATGATCTATTGATTAATTATTTTTAACCAACTTCGAAAAAAAGATAAGGTTATCAATTCGTCGTAATCTTTGTTTCTCATTAACACTCTATCCCCTTTCGTGAATTATACACTATAACATACATAACTTGAAAATAGGTACCCATCACCCAGAATACTAATCAATAAAAATTGAGGTTTGAAGAAGATCTATCTAGGGCTCCGTAGCTTACAAGGAACCTTTATAGTTACGCCATGTCCGTCTGCCCGCAGCTTAGCTCAGAAACTCTTAGTAGGTACTAGAAAGCGAAAGTTTCAGTGTAGGTAGGACATGTAAATTGGGGGTGTTTTTCCCTGACGCACTCCATAGTGTGGGGTCCCTTTTGATAGGTTTTTGAAAAATATTATCTACGAGTTTGGAAAAACGATTTCTAGATAAAATAACCGTTTGGAAATTATTAAGATTTACAGTCTTTATTTTTGTTTCAGTAGTGGCGAAACCAGTTAAACCGTATTATTTATTAAAAATGGTATCGTTACAATCAAACATAAGAGAAAATACTAGATCAAGGTTGCAATAACTTAGATGATAATAAAGGCTTGGTAAAGTTTTTTCTCAACAGTTTATATTTTGTAATAACATTCACTTAGATAAAAATACGTTACGGTTCGAGTCTTTTTTCATGACAGTTCATCTGACGTTTCGATGAGTAAACTTATATGATCACAGAATAGATAAATCTATCACAGAATAGATAAATCTATTCTGTGGCTAAGATCTACTCTCTTTATATTGCATGGGACTCAAGAACATGACACAAATCGTTAGAGGAGTTGCTTTGAAATGAAAAAAAAGAACTCTATTCATGGGTGGAATAGAAAATATTTTACATTTTATTATTTAGATATTTCGTAATAACATTGACTTAGATATTAATTATTCGAGTCCTTTTTCCATGAGAGTTCAGCCGTTTCGATGAGTAACTGCTAAGATCACAGAATAGATAAATGTATTCTGTGACTAAGATCAACTCGCTCCATATTGCATGGGACTCAAGAACATGAAACAAATCGTTAGAGAAGTTGCTTCGAAATTAAAAAAAAACTGAACTCTATTCCTGGGTGGAATAGAAAATATTTAATATTTTAGTATTAACAGGGCACTTATCGTCCAACCATGAAAGTTTCACATATAGTTTTCAATACGAATAAAAATTGTATCACAACAGATCAGCTGGAGTGACAGGCGAGCTGCTAGTGAACGGTCAGCCTCGTGATGAGCAGCAATTCCAGAGATCCTCATGTTACATAACACAGGAAGATCTACTTCAGCCGTTCCTTACTGTTCGGGAGGCTATGGACGTAGCAGCTACCCTCAAACTGCCGGCAGGAACCAAGCCACATTCGGAGGAAATATTGCAGCAGTTGGGACTGTTGGAACATCAACATACGAAGACTAATTTGCTGTCTGGAGGACAGAAGAAGAGGTTTGTTTCCTTATTTGTTGTCGTGTCGGGTTTCGTAAGCAAATGTAAAGTTCATACTGATGGTCAGTCATATGGTCAATACTGTTGGCATCTACTCAGCTTGCGTCTAAAACCTGACATTACATACCTACCAATTAACGGGAAAATATTTTTTTTACTAGTAAGAAATCTTTAAGGGCATTTAAAATTTTGAACGAGGAAACTTCTTATTTAAAACAGGACTTAGAACGTCTTAGGAATTGGCGTGGATGTATGAAGAGAATGATGAAGGTAGATGAGGCACGGGAGGTGTGTCAGAACCGGGATATCTGGCGCACTACAATCTCTGCCTACCCCGTTAGGGACCTGGGGTGAAGATACATACATAAAACAGGACATAGCCATTTAACCATTAAAAATAAGTAGTAAAAAGTCGACACGTAGACAATTAGAAATTATGTCACCTAAATTTCTATTTTATTCTGGGAAACAATTGATTGAAAAATTATACATTTAAATGCAATCCCAGTATCGTGTCGAACACATTTATATTCAATCAATAATATGAATGTTAATGAAGGAGCGAAGTACAATGAAATATTATATAAACGTAAAATTAAAGTGGCTTACATCACTCGGTGGTAAAAGTCCAATGGACAGATTTTCTAGTTCAAGGTTAAGGTGTTGGGTGTTGTCCATCAGCCGCTTTCCAGGATTTGCATTCTAAATTACGAGTATTTAGAACGTAAAATCAGTTCTATACAACGTGATCCAGTGACGGTGCTCGCGGGGGGCGTAGATACCACCGCATTACCTAATATAGGTACTTGCCGCTAAATGGTAGTGTTCAGCACTATCGTGTTCCGGTGAGGTGGTAATGTACGGCCCTGTAATTTCCGACACGGAGGCATAACACCTTATGCCTCAGGAGTGGTAACGCATCTGCATTTAGACCTTGGTCTTTGTGTGGGTGTCTATAGGCTGCAGACATCACTTAACATCAAAGTGAACTGCATGCTTGTTTACCACTTCCAATACATAAAAAAATAGGATTGCTAAAATTTGCACGTCCTTCGGTCAAATCTGTAAAACATGTCTCTTATCGCTGAAGTAACATTAAGTAATTTTAAAGAACTTATTTCTGATAGCTCGGTATGTTTCTTTCTCTTGGGGAAATTTCGATTTCTTTATTACGGTACTCAGCAACATGCAGCAAACATGATAAAGTACGAAGAACAAGTCGATTTAACTTCTTCTTTCAATAAATAATCTATACAAGTAAATAAAATTGGAGTGTCTGTTTGTCATATTTAAAAAAATCACTTTTTACTAAATGCATATGAATGTATATGACATAGGTGTACCAAATCACATTTTTTAAATTTTTGTCTGTCTGTCTGTTTGACGGGGCTAATCTTGGGAACGGCTTCACCGATTTTGACGGGACCTTCACTGGCAGATAGCTGATGTAATAAGGAGTAACTTAAGCTACTTTTATACAAGCTGCGCCCCTGACTTCGTCCGGGTAGATACTGAACAATCATAAATTCCCACGCGGGCGAAGTCGCGGGCACAGCTGGTATTAACAATCAATAAATAACTATTCTCAGGTTATCAATAGCATTGGAGCTGGTGAACAATCCACCGGTGTTCTTCCTGGACGAGCCGACGAGTGGGCTCGATACGGTGACGACGACGCAGTGCGTCAAGTTGCTGAGGCAGCTCGCTCGCCAGGGTAGAACGGTGGTCTGCACTATACACCAGCCTACTGCAACGCTTTTTGAGCTATTCGATCAGGTAAGCTAAGATGGTTCTAATTTCTCTCATGCACAAAAAAGCTAGCTTGATCGCCAAGGCAGGACGGTGGTCTGCACTATACACCAGCCTACTGCAACACTTTTTGAACTATTCGATCAGGTAAGCTAACATGGTTCTAATTTCTCACATGCACAGAAAAACTAGCTTGCTCGCCAAGGGAGGACGGTGGTCTGGACTATAGACCTACCCACTGCAACGCTTTTTGAACTGTTCGATCAGATAAGCTACCATGGTTCTAATTTCTCACATGCACAGAAAAGCTAGCTTGCTCGCCAAGGGAGGACGGTGGTCTGGACTATACACCAGCCCACTGCAACGCTTTTTGAACTGTTCGATCAGGTAAACTAACATGGTTCTAATTTCTCACATGCACAGAAAAGCTAGCTAACTCGCCAAGGGAGGACGGTGGTCTGGACTATACACCAGCCCACTGCAACGGTTCGATCAGGTAAGCTACCATGGTTCTAATTTCTCACATGCATAGAAAAGCTGAAATCCCAAAGTGCCGATAAGCTGTCTGTCTATTCAATTCTGCTTCCACCTTAACAACTACTTACACAACGTTACATTTTCACTGGTGGTAGAGCTCCAGTGACGGAGCTCGACCCACACAATGACCAGAGCTCAAAATGCAGATGCGTTGCCACTCCTGAGGTCTAAGGTGTTATGCCTCTGTGCCGGAAATTACAGGGCCGTACATTACCACCTGACCGAAACACGATAGTGCCGAACACTACCACTTAGCGGCAAGTATTAGGTAATGCGGTGGTGCCTACGCCCTCGAGCTTCGTCACTGGAGCTCTACTAACTATAGGTCTAGTTTCTCAAAATGCAGTCGTATTTCATGTTTTAGAGTATGAAAAAGGTTGTTTCATTTGCGATGGATGACGATAAGGCTTTATAATCCTCTTGATGTCTTTATTACTCACTCACTCACATATTTTGAGATAATCTCACATGTTTTCTGTATGTGTATAGGTACTATGAGGTAACTTGCCGCTTAGCCATCATGGATACCTAATGTAGTGATAATAAGTACTATGCAAATTTGTTTTTGGACAGGCAAAGCGTTCTTTAGTTCTCTATTGCCATAGAGCAACGCGGCCCACCAGTCACGGCGGACCGGAGGGGAGTAGCCACAGAACAGAAAAAACTTCTGTTCTGTGGGAGTAACCATAGCGTGTATTACTGATGCAAAACAGTCTGTCAATTTTTTGCGGGTGGAAATGCGTGCGACACACACGCACACTACAAAAATCGTCTATAACTACGAAACTCACACCTTGACATTAACAAAATATAGAAACAATTTCACGCACACATTTAAACATCTAGGTATTGGCCCATTTGGGCTTGTACTTTGACAGAGGGGAAAGCCTGCATATGGCTACTCCCCTCCGGTGTTGCTCTATGTTTATTGCTCTCATGAGCTGTTACTAAAATTTGAACTTGTAATTAGGTAAGTGGAAAAAATCCTGAGGCGGAGACCAGGAGACTCATAGCACAGGGTTTACCTTGTTTGAGCGCTCCTGTCTCCACAATACCCTGAGATAAATGTTTAAAAGAAATCAATATAATTTTAAAAATAAAATAAGCTTCATGTGATGTACCTATTTACCATAACCTAAGAAAACATTGTGGAGAAATTAAATTAAATAAAAATCTTTATCTATAATCTTTATGGCCACGCGTTGCTGTGGCTAAAGTTTTTGTTATATTACATTATAGTAAACAATCTAAGAGGAACAATAAGAGAACATCAGTCACGGAGTCCACTATGCTTTTTCACACAGACGGTATTTGTAAAAAAATTTGGTGATCTCCTGATTTATCTACCTCTCTTGTAAAACAGGATTAATTTCAATGTATTATCTTCATTCATTATAATATGAATTCAATTTACACTTCAGTTTATGTAACACGTGGCCGGCTATGCTAACACCGAAAATTTAAAAAGTGGAAATAATTGAATTATACGGTATTTCGTTTACTACAAAATAAATTTAATTAATTTTATAGCGTCAACAACACGTGGTAATTATGCTGTTAAAATGTAGCTTATATGACACGTTTGTAGATTTACCATAGCAGCGCCATCTATTGATTACTCACTCAACCCAGTCGAAAGGTATCGACATCTGTTAGAATCATTTGGAGTTAACAGATAATTGTGACTGTCAAATAGTAACGGACAAATAATTAGCAATAAATTAAAATTGCGACTATAATTTGAGATTTAAACTATCCAATCTCTCAAGTTGGATCGAACTGCACATGGTGTGCGAATTTTATTATAATCGGTTAAGTGGTTTAGGAGTCCATTGAGGACAAACATTGTGACACGAGATTTATATATATTATTAAGAGATTAAGAGATTACACCGCTTTAATTTCCTTGAGTTGGTTTCCAACTTACCCAATAAATTTTTGTTGTCACAGTAGGTAAGTACAGTGCTCAACAATAAATATTACACATCGAGCCTAGGCAGGAGACATCGGCTTATTTCGGGTCTGTAGAGCGTTATCTCTTTCGCACCTTACATATACGACGTTTGTCGACCATTTTGATCAAGTTTTGACCAATACCGGACTGTCAGTGTTTACGTAGGCAGTGTGCAACAGAGATAACGCTCTACGAAGTCGAAACGAGCCGATCGTCTCTTTCGCAGGTTCGATGTGCAATATTAATTGTTGAGTAGGTACTTACTGTACCTGGATTTGGAATAAACCACTAGCATCTTCATACGTATGAATCAAACGATCAATTTATTCACATTGAATATGACATTGCGATCACGTTACAATAAACGATTAACATTAATGTCTAGTCGTGTGTGGTTTTCGTGAGTCAACTCTCGATTCGTTAGTTATTGACAAGCGAAGCTATTTTGTTATGAACTAGGAAAGAAGTAAGACAGTTAAATCTATACATCTATACAAATAAATAAAACTGAAGTGTCTGTTTGTAATATAAAAATAACCGCTTTTCACTAAATGCATATGTAGGTATGTATACACGGTACATATACCAAAACAATATTTTTTATAATTTTTGTCTGTCTGTTTGGCGGGGCTAATCTTGGGAACGGCTGGACCGATTTTGGCGGGACTTTCACTGGCAGATAGCTTATGTAATAAGGAGTAACTTAGGCTACTTTTATACTAGCTGCGCCCACGACTTCGTCCGGGTAAATACTGAACAATCATAAATTCTCACGCGGACGAAGTCGCGGGCACAGCTAGTAAATAATAAAATGTTGGTAGGTACCTACTTTGTAAGAAGATCGAAATTTCCATGGCCATCTTCTAGGTTTATCTTAGGCTGATTTGAACCAGCGGCTTAATCGTCAAACTGAATCACTTTTGACTTCGTTTATTTCTTTGATTTTTCTTGTCCTTTCACACTACCTATTAGTACTTATAATTATAATCCATAGAGCAACACCGGAGGGGAGTAGCCATATGCAGGTTTTCACCTCCGTCAAAGTACAAGTCCAAATAGGCCTATACCTGTCGCCTAGATGTTTAAATGTGTGCGTGAAATTGTTTCTGTATTTTGTTAAAGTCAAGGTGTGAGATGCGTAGTAATAGACGATTTTTGTAGTGTGCGTGTGTGTCGCACGCATTTCCCCCCGCATAAAATGACAGACTGTTTTGCATCGGTAATAAACACTATGGCTAGTCCCCTCCAGTCCGCCGCGACCGGTTGCCCATGTTGCTCTACATTATAATCTGACAAGTTATTATTATGATCATCACTATTTCTCTCACAGGCGGAACGAAAGATCAAGAGAAATAAAAAGACGCAAATGAGGAGAAAGCGACTCAGTAAGGTAGTCACGTCAAACCACAGTGATTCGACCGCCTATCTTAATCGACCGACTTAATTAATCGATGTGAAGTTCATCCAAATATTGTTGATGACTTTGTTAGCTACTACTGTCAATTTACATGTACGATTAATCTCGGAGCTCGCGGGCGTAGGCACCACCGCATTACCTAATATTCCTACTTGCCGCTAAATGGTAGTGTTCAGCACTATCGTGTTCCGGTCAGGTGGTAATGTACGGCCCTGTAATTTCCGTCATAGAGGCATAACACCTTAGGCCTCAGAAGTGATAACGCATCTGCATTTTGACCTCTGGTCTTTGTGTGGGTGTCTATAGGCTGCAGTCATCACTAACATCAATGTGAACTGAATGCTTGTTTGCCACTTTCATTACATTAAAACGTATATACATGTATAAATGTGTAAAACATACCGGCGTCGGGATGTGACGACCCCATCGCCCGCTAGCGGAATAATTCTCTTCTAGTGGAGGGAATTCTTCCTCTAGTGCAGTCAGTCAACCGAACAATGGCGGTCAAACCATGGCGGTAGGAGTATCCGGAATGGGCAGCAGCGCCCCGTGATAAAATTGCCGCCACTGCGATCGCCAACCCGCATGCCAAGCGTGGCGATTATGGCAAATCTCCCCAAACAAATACACAACGGCCCCTAGTCCCCGGTTGCTCCACTATTCCTGACCATGGTGGTACCGGTCATGGTAACGGCGGGGCAGGGGGTGCTAAGAATCACCGGGAGATGCCAGGGTACCACACCCGACGACAACTGGCCCTGGCAACATACAACGTACGGACGCTGCGGACTGACGAGAAAGTCATGGAACTGGAGGAAGAATTGAGCGGGTTATCAGAAGTCCGAAGACAGGGGGAGGACTCGATAACCCTCAAGTCTGGTAACCTGCTCTATTTCCGGGCGGGCGACCAACTGTCCCAAGGTGGTGTCGGGTTCATCGTCCACAAGTCCCTCGTGAACAACGTTGTCAAGATCGAGAGTGTGTCGTCGAGAGTGGCGTACCTTATACTCAGAATAACCAAACGGTATTCGCTGAAGGTCATACAGGTCTACGCCCCAACCTCCGCACACTCCGATGATGAGGTAGAAACTATGTATTATAGTATTAGGACATTTCCAGAGCCATACATAGTTCGAAGACCCACTACAACGTTGTCATGGGGGATTTCAACGCGAAATTGGGCGTTCGAGGTGATCATGAGCTGAAAGTGGGACGATTTGGATATGGGCGACGAAACACCAGGGGCCAGACTCTGGCTGACTTCATGGAGAAAGAGAGCCTCTTCATGATGAACTCTTTCTTCAAGAAGCGGGAGTGCCGGAAGTGAACAGTGTGCGTGTGTGCGTTGGAGCACTGTCGCGTTCCAAAACTCAACAAAAGTGATATCGCGGCGGACCCATCGATATCTCAGCGAACCCGAACAAATTGAATACACATAGTCACAAAAAGTAATAAATCATTAGTACTGCTTTTCAATTTGGTCGGCTTCGCGATATTGTTTCTTTTGTTTTAAACTTAGCCAGTGGTATCAGGCCACTACTACTACGCTGTGGTCCTGGGTTCGATTCCCAGGTAGGGGGTTATAATAGATAATGGTATAAAGTCCTTTATCTCTGGTTCTATTGGGAAAGTTTGGTAATGTGCCCGGAGATGTCAACAGGCTCGCCACCTGTTACATGGGCTAAAACGTAACCGGTGAATCGTGTTGTTTAGATTGCACTCAAACCTATTTGAAACGTTTGGTACGTAAGATAACATAGGAAATCTCTGAATTGTACGCAACCCTGTCCGACTTGCACTTGGACAGTTTTATTTCTAAATCTGAAATTAATAAGCTTGGAAAATACTTTCAGACGGGATCAGTATATTTTTTAGTATGAATATCGTTTATGATCAACTTTAGATCGTATTAGGCACGGAATGTATTAGGTGATTTAGGTACCCATCTGATCAATTCCCAAAATAGCGTTATGCAACCTTGGTTCGTTGTCAGAGGTTTCACATTAAATGCTGATTATTGTTCCTAATTAAATACACTTGAGTGGGCAATTTTATTTCAAGCGGAAATGTTATTTTTTAGCTAGGTATCATTGGTAGTAATATTTATCAATATATAATGTACATATTTGTTTATAAAAAAACTCAAATTACGGCGCCGTGAAAGGGTAAATCGTAACTGTTATTTCTATTTAAACAGACGGATATTGTTTGTATTGAATTAATTGTAGGTACTTAAAAATGAAAGAAACGTAATTGAAAAAAGTTTTATTAAAATACCTCTAAAATGTATTCTTTATTAAAATTGATATTATTAGACATGAGGATTGAGTCAGACCTATACTAAAAAGGATTTTTTTAAGAATATACCTACTAATGGAATACAAAGAAACATTCAATACAAAAGGCAGGCCGTCCTTCGCATGCTTTGCACTCATATTGTGTCGCCCTCCTTTTTTTATTCTTTCTGCAGAGTTTGCATTCTCTTCTTTTTACTTCTTTCAAAACTTTTGTGCTATTTCCCGTTTTCTTTTCTCTCATTTTTACTGTTTCAATTTTTGATAGCTTGTGGCGATTTGGTATGATATATGGAATAATCACGTGCGGTTTTGGCAGTAATTTTTCTAATACAGCCATTCGGAAATCATAAAAATTCATTTGACGGAAAACGCAATGATTATTATACAAAAAAAAGGCGTTACTGAGGCTCATCTGCAGAATGTGTATAAAAATTTTTATATACCACCGCAAAGTTTTTCTCTCACAAGGGTAGTAAGACAGCATCTGATCTTGCAGATCCACACCAGACATGAAACTATTGTAGTGGACAATAGGCGAAGGCTTAACCAGAACTTGACCTCGTGTGTTTGTTACTTCTAACATTTCGTCGTCATGTTCGGTTGATACATACAGTACATATCGCTTATCTTTCCACATTCCAATGTGAACACCATCCTTAAACAATGACTTGTTCTCGCCTCTTTCAAGTATCATGGTTGCGAAGTCTTTGGGATTACCCGTTTGGTACTTGTTTAGAGTGCCTGTACAGTAAGTTTGTCGATCCAATAATTTAACTGCTAAATTATAAGAATTATAACAGTTGTCCATGTACACGCTATGTCCGCAGTCCAGTTTTTCTTCAAGTAATTTGAATACTATTTTTTGAGTGTGTCCTGTTCCTGAAGTCTCATCACTAGCACCAGTATATATTAGAAATTTCAAAACTAGGCCTTTCGGCTCTGCGAGAACGTATAACTTAATACCATGCTTATGTCTCTTATTTTTTATATACTGTCTAAAAAGAAGACGACCTCGCCACAATACCATAGACTCATCAAGAGACAGTTGTTTCCCTGGATAGTAAATTTTATTCATTGTATTATTGAAATTGTCTGTTATTGGGCGAATTTTGGCCAGTCTATCTTCTGAACTATCCTCTGAAGAAAAATGTAAACATCGTAATATCAACATAAAGCGGTTACGGGACATGTAATCGGCAAAAGATGGAATGTTATAGAGCCAATGCGTTTTCCAGTAGTCATTGATTCTACTTAGCCTTATGCTTCCTGTATGCAGAACTAATCCCAGAAATGTTAAGAGTTCCTGTCGTGTCAGATTTTTCCAACTTTTTATTCTAGACCTGGATCTCACACCAGGTGAATACAAGATTCTTGCTGCATTTGAATTTGTCTCACGAACAATCAAGTCTAAAATATCGTCATCCCAAAGTAGCCTGAAAGCTTCGAAAGGATTCGATGGCGCCGCAACTAACAACTTTCGTTTCTTTATGAAATCAATTACTTTTAGTGATCCACTCGTACTCCAATTAGACATTGAACCTTCTTGTGATGGTATGTCTTCAATATTTGATTTATACTCATTGTTGCTGGCCCGATCGGCCCGTGTGTGAAGCCAATCATCGCAGTCTATTATAATAGAAGGTGATACTGAGATTTTTCGGGACTGTGGTAAAATTTTTTCATCTGCAAAAGTTGATGAAGTTGATACTGACCGAGAACGCTGCTGGTGATAAGATGGTGATTGCAATTTAGTGGCAATTTCACAATTTGTAGCACGATTATCATCGCTGTATTCCGAGTCGTTCTCTTCAGCAGAATACACAGCCTCCTCGTCGGAGTACTCATCCTCCTCTGAACTATTGTCCTTGCCGATTATTCGACGTTTTTTAAAACAAGAACTTGTAATAATTCTTTTATAAGAACGCTTAAAAGACTCACTCATTTTGATTTACAAAATTACAGTTTTCAATTGGTCGTACAGATTTAACCACACGCGAAAATTTAAATTTACAGCTATTTTTACGTATTCAATCGATTTCCCGAATGGCCACGCGTTATACGTGTTTGTATTTGGGGAGCCGACAACACACTAACGCTTTGACTTTGACCCTTGTATCGATCAAATACACGGACTCGTGTAGTCGGCCTCCCGTGGCCTCCCGCTGCCGGCCTCCCCCCGCCGGCCTACCGTCGCCACCACGACGGCGCCGTGTACTCGGCACTCGGCTAGGGATGGCGATTCTTTCTGAAAAAAAACGATCTTTGAATCGATTCGAATCGACGGGTAAAAAATCGAACCACGATTGTATCGACGTCTAAAAAATCGATTTCCGATTAATCGACATTTTTTCAATTTGGTTCATGTTAACTTCATATTCTAAGTGACGAGCAAAAAAAAATGGGAAGTCAATGTTGCTTTATATTACACGTTAAATGTTATGATTTATGTGTCGTGTCTCTTTTTACTGTATTTACTGCATGTTTCCTTTATGTAATGAAGCAAAAAGGTCGATCTTCGATTTTGCAAGGTAAAGTATCGATTCGCTAGATCGATTCAGTCCAGTGAATCGATTCAAATAATCGATCTTTTCGGTCTAAAAGATCGATCATCCGATTAATCGATCTGAGATCGCCATCCCTACACTCGGCACATGTGTAGCGGGTAGCGGTGTAGCCAGCGGCGCGGTGCTAATACCCGTATTCTCATTATTCACAAACAATAGTAAGTACCTACCTACTAAGAGATCTCACAGGGTTGGCAAACGCATAGGGTCAATAAAACCAATTCATAAACAATAGGTGAGTGAGAACCACCGCTATGCGTTTATTGTAACCAACGCACAGCTAATGTAGCCGCCGAGTTATTTTAGAAAACGCATTGGGGAAAGTGAGGATATACCTACCTATTTTTAAGAATGTAATGTAAAGACAATAACTGGAAACGTCATGGATTATAGTAGTGAAGAAGAGTATGATAATTAGGTATGTAAATGATGAAATACCGAAATGAAGAGAGATTTCAATAATGAGAACTAAAAAAATATAGGTAGGTATGCGGTTTTCAAAATCTTTTGGCATATTATAACACTGAATTTTAATGTACGGCCCTGTTTTTTCCGGCACAGAGACATAACATCTTAGGCCTCAGGTGTGGTAACGCATCTGCATTTTGACCTTGGTCTTTGTGTGTCTATAGGCTGCAGTCATCACTTAACATCAATGTGAACTGCATGCGTGTTTGCCACTTCCATTACATAAAAAAAAAAATCAAAAAAACTAAGATTTTAGGAAGCGCTATCGGTTCAGTAACATGTTAATGTTTATTTATTACCTACTAGCTGTTGCCCGCGGCTTCACCCACGTGGATTTCGTTTTATAAATGATTGAAATTTTAATTTTTTATAAAACGAAATCCACGTTTCATTTTCAAATTCAATCAAGTTCCCGTCGCGTAGGTACCTATAGGTGGAGTACTAATAGTAACTAATATTAACGTATAGACGTTAATATTAAATTTAAAATCTCTATTTAATTTTAACCCCTAAATTTTAAAGTTTAGGGACAATTTAGACATAATACTGAAGCACGTATTGTTTATTTTATTTAAAGAAAAATGGAAAGAAAAATTTGACTTCAGGCGAGACTCGAACTTGCGGCCTAGTAGCTCAATTGAAAGAGCGGCTGGACTAGATTCCCAGTAGGCCGCGAGTTCGAGTCTCGCCTGAAGTCAAATTTTTCTTTCCATTTTTCTTTAAATAAAATATATTTCACAAGCATGTGTTAATGCGAAATAATATAAAAACAATCACGTATTTAAAAAGACCGTAGGTACATCACTTTTCAAGTCCCTAACTTGGAAACTACCAAAAATCTTACACAAATCCTACCAAAAATCCCCTCCGTTTTACCACTTTACGGCTGAACTTTGTCCATTTCACCTACACGGATCATTTTTACTATTCCTAATCAAGATCCTGTGTTAAAACCAATTTTTATACTATTAAGTGCAGGAACGAGAAATTTTCCGTCCAAATTTTACCACTTCATTTTTCCCCTTTAAGAAAGAATTTGTTCATTTCGTCTACACAGATCATTTTTAATTGTTATCCAAAACTTTTAAGTATACCTCTATTTTCATATAGTCTAAAAATGAGAAAATTTACATAAATATATCTAAACTAAACTAATATTATAAAACTGAAGAGTTTGTTTGTTTGAACGCGCTAATCTCAGGAACTACTGGTCCGATTTGAAAAGTTTTTTCATTGTTAGATAGCCCATTTATCGAGGAAGGCTATGACCATATATCATCATGCTATAACTAATAGGAACGGAGCAGCGCGGGCGAAGCCGGGGCGGGCCGCTAGTTCTATATAAACATTATACTCCATCTTGTTTTCTTTAGTAACAAATACCTAGTCTGCATAGTCCATTATCTCTGGTTCTGTTTGGGTTCTTCCATTTTCTGGTAATTTCTCAGTAGGTACCTTCTCTTGAAGTTTGGTTATGTGCCCGGAGATGTCAAGAGACTCGCCCCCTTTTACATGGGCCAAAACGTAACCGGCTAATAGTGGATATTTCCATGCATTATGATTGCCTTTACTTTTATGTAAATTTTAGCTTTCTAGCTATCACTGTTTATGAGATACAGCCTGGTGACAGACAGACGGTCGGACGGACTGACCTTGTAGGTAAAAGAACCCTGAAAAAGATAGAAGATAGATACAGAATAGTATAAAAATATTCGATATGATTCTTTAAATTGACGTAACTTTTTAGTGAAAACCGCAAATCGGATAAGCCGTTTCTGAAATTAACGTGCACAAACACACAGATAAACAGATATTTATTTATCCGGAATAAAAAGTACCCAGTGTTGTGCGCCAAACGTTAAAGTATAATTAGGTACCAAGTTTCATCGTAATCGGACAGGTAGTTTTTGTGTGATGCTTGAACAAACAGACAGACAGACAAAACATTTTTAATCACATAGGTACCTATTTGTGTTTGGTATCGATTTAGTAACATTCCCTGGTATTTATTTTTCAATATTTTTAATGTAAGGAATTTACACTTCTACAGTTTTATTATAACTAAAGATAGATTAGCACTTGTATCAGAAATCAGTTAAAAAATAACATGTATTAACCTATTCCGTGTCCCATTACAAAGACAATAGCTAAAACAATGCAAATGCTCACATGTGTTTCATGGGACAGGATACCTGCTAGGACCTGCTACGAACAATAGGTAATCTCGTTTAAAAAAAAACCATAGAACTCTTGAATTGAATTTAACATTTGTCAAACACTTGAGTGAATTAAGCAACCTGTAACGGACCAATCACAGAGCAGGATTCAACTCTATGAGACTCCTTTATTACCCCATATAACAAACGTACTTTTTTCGTATTTTTGTTCAATATTAAAAAAACTGTAGCAGGTCGACGCTTAAAATTTAAAGAGAAAATTTTCTATACTTATTTATTACCTTTCAAAATATATAACAAATAATGAAATAAAAATAAAGCGAATATTAAAGCGAATACATACAATAAACGTGCCGTACAATAAGTCTATAAAAATGCATGAACAACAGTGCAGAAATTCGGTTTATATATTTATACCTATAATGTTGTACTTACATCTTAGTAATAAATCATCCTACAAATACAGAAGCACGGTTTTATCTGTTTGAAAATAATAACTACTCCCATAACAGATTTACATAATATCAGTTAACAACTATAATAAATACACGCCGGCGTTTAGCCTGAGAGTCAATTGTTACGTTCAAAGTAGGTATCAATTACGCTAAGGCCGGCTATCCATGCCACTGATGGTGAGATTCACAGACCGCACTACGACTTTACTTTGTACAAAGTATGCTTAGAACTGTCAGTACAGTATGGGATTTGACAGTTCAAAGCGTACTTTGCTCGAAAGTAAAGTCGTAGTGCGGTCTGTGAATCTCGCCCTAAGTGTGGCTTAGCTTTCGTAACTTTTATGCATTACATCGTAATTAAATCTTTCGCTATCTTGCCTTAAGTAAAGCGCGCGGCAGAATCAGAATCGAAACTCATTTATTCATGTAGGGTGACAGGCATTCTTTGTAATTCACCGGCAGAGTTCCAAAGGCCAATATGATCTGAGAAAAACGTGCGCAGAAAAACGCAGTCGGCTCTTTTAAAAATATCTCTTAGGCATAATTTAACAATTTTCCATAATTTAAAGCGGATTAGGATAAAGCAAGACAGCGAAACGTTTCAATCGCGATGTAATGAGCTCTGCCATTTTTAAAGGACATCAAGAAAGTTGGAGATTCTTTTTTTAATACTTTCGGTAAGTAACTATCCTTACCTACATTTACATAAAATTTTAAAAAATTAACAATTAAAACCGACTATCAGTTTTTTTTTAAGTATGAGTAGGTAGGCATTTAAAATCCTTACGGCATGTATAATGCATGAAATTAAAATAGGTAAGGTAGGTATCGGTATATTGACAATGTCAAATTGGTCGCAACCGCGCTGTAGAGTACCAACCGTTGCCCATAAGAGGGGAGATTGGGTGAAGCGCGGCAAAAGCGGGACGTCGAAGTGTCCATTCTATACGTAGTACTACGAGTATTACATATTCTCTGGTACCAACCTAGTCAAAAGTATACGCCAGGTGGTCTTGTCTTGGCTCAAGTGATTAAAAAAATGACATATTGAGTGGTTATTCTGGATCGAAGCTAGTCGTATGAGTCGTATCAAGCCATTCAAAGCCATTACAAGTCAGGTTCAAATTCCGCATGCAGGCAAAACGTTATTTCTCTATGTATCTTAAAACACCAACATATCTATATCTATAAATATAAAACAGAAACAAAAAAATAAAAAAAATTATATACACATATATAAGTTAAGTTTGGTATATATATATGTATACCAAAAAACATGTCACTAATTTCTAGAAACTGTTTAAGGCCGCCCGTATACAGAAGCGAGGACCCTAAATAGGCTACCCATCGCCTAAATTCTCATACTTAAATGCTAATAGGAGAAAAAAAAAAAAAAAACGTTATTTCCTTTTTTTCTTTAAATACAGCGTATTTTCTGTCTCCATTCTTTCTGCAGTTCTCAGCCATACGATGGCTAGCCAGTGGACAGTTGGCTTTAAATGACAAAGATTAACAATTACAAGATATTTATCACATAGGCGTTGAAGCGTGATTTAACGTGATAATACTTCATAAACACAGTTATTATTCTAATAAATAAATCAGTTTACATACACTAATCGCTTTGTCCTGCGCGTCATGGAAATATGATTCTGTTGGTTCCATCAGGGGGCCGACCGCCTAACTGAAATGCTTTCGTTTAGGACGTTATTTTATCCGTTTCGTATCGGCTATTAAAACATTTTGCTCTTAAGTTTAGGCATACCTGCGGACGAAAACACTTCCAGGAAAAAGTTTTTTTTTTTTAATGTATTAAAAGTGGCAAACAAGCGTGCAGTTTACATTGGTGTTAAGTGATGACTGCAGCCTATAGACACCCACACAATGACCAGAGGTCAAAATGCAGATACGCTGCCACTCCTGAGGCATTAGGTGTTATGCCTCTGTGCCGGAAATTACAGAGCCGTACATTACCACCTGACCGGAACACGATAGTGCTGAACACTACAACAAACAATATTTAATAAAACTCATCCGGATGAGTGGATAATAGATCTATTATCAATTCGATCCCCAGTAGAGTTCCATGGTTTTTTTCTTAACGAAATTATCGTTCCTAGCAGGTACCCTGTCCCATGAAATACATGTGAGCATTTGCATTATTTAAGCTACCTATCGTGTTTGCAATGGGATACGGGATAGGTTCATTCGTGTTATTTTTAAACTGATTTCTGAAACAAGTGGCAATAATAAATAAACAACAACATGTGTCGGAGGTCGAGGGACGTCGGCCACCGTTCAACGTTTTTGAAACGTTAAAATATTACTTTATGCAAAGCTCGTTCCTCTTGGTATAGGTCGCGCCACGTAAAAAGAACGCTGGCGGTCAAGCTGCGCGTCATGTGTTTTTATTTCATTTTATGTTATTCTATGTAATATAGTTTTCAATCTGCCTACCAATACACGAAACCGCAAGCGAAAGCTAGATCAAAAATAAACCAATAGGGCTAGTACTTTAGTGCGCGAGTGTACCGATGCGCGAACACATCCCTTCTACTTTCTTCCAGCGTTCTTTTTACGTGGCGCGACCTATAAGTGCTCTATAATTATAGAGACCTTTTTTGAGACAGAAATTTCCTCTGAAAAGCCTAGTTATATCACTTAATTATCAAAAGTAGAAAAGAAGCGGCCAAGAAACAAAAAATAATCGGACTCGCCTATAAAGGGTTCGGTAGTTGCAAGTAGGTACTAAGAATACAAAAGATTAGGAATATCTCGTTTGAACTAAATTTCGCTGAAAGTTTTGACAAAGAACTACCTACAGCACATATTATTTTATAGATTAATCACACTCTTATTTTAAAATTTAAAGGTGGGGACACACAGTTTGTCATGCTCAATCTATCTTTTCCTAAAAATTTACCCACATGTGTCCAACGACACTCACGATACTAGTGTGGGGTTGTTGTGAGTGTAAGCTTGTCGGTGATTTTGTCACAGATAGGTATTTTAATCTTAGGTAGGTAATTCATCGGTTAGAGGTTTAAGTAATTTTTAACTTATTTATGGAAACCATGCTGGTCAAAGCAAGGCCTCCAGCTGTTTTATTGTCATATTTTATATTTCTGATTTTGATTTAATTATAGAAACATACATCTATACGTATAATAAATTAATTAATATACCATATCATTATGCAAAAATAAACTTTATCTATTAGCTAGTAAACTGGTTAGACACTGGTATGCGTAAAGGATTGTTATTTTCATTTCTTACTCTCCTGATTCTCTAATATGAATGAAAAATAATTGTCAAGTTAGGTATAAAATAATAGGTACGTAATGCCTACAAGTGTAGGTAAGTATACATAGGACCACGTATATTTAATAAATACCTACATCGTAGTATATTTAACAGGGGTGCGACCGCCTATCGACATTGCTATTTTGTCGTTGTCATTGCTGTCAAATTTTCATGTCGATTTTTACTTTAACTAAATAACAGTAATCGACCCCCTGGGGTGCGACCGCCTATAGTACCTACCGTAGCGAGGTTGTCTGCCCCATGAATCACATATGAGCATTTGTACCTATTGTTTAAGCTGTTAACTGCCTCGGTAGCCTAGTGGTAGCAGGCCATTACTACTACGCTGAGGTCCTGGGTTCGATTCCCGGGTAGGGGGTTATCAGAGATAATGGTGAAAAAGCCTTTATCTCTGGTTCTATTGGGATTTTTCCATTTTCTGGAAATTTCCCAGTACCTCAAAGTTTGGTAATGTGCCCGGAGATGTCAACAGGCTCGCCACCTGTTACATGGGCCAAAACGTAACCGGCGAATCGTGGGTGTTTGCATGTATGCTTGAATGCATGCATTTACCTCTGCCTACCCCTTCGGGGATTACAGGCGTGAAGTTACGAAGTTACGTTTAAGCTGTTGTGTTTAAAATGGGACAGAGAATAGGTTAATAATACTTGCTCTTGTTTTTCTACAATGTCCCTTTTTCTCTGATTTTGTAGAAATATTTTTTTTACACCCAGCAACTTTTTTTTCCATTTTATTTCATAGATAGGCATCATTCTTAGACTTCAGACTAAATAATATTTTTCATTTTGGGTTCGTAGTTGTAGTAGTTTCAGACTTAAGTGAAAGTCGGTCGGTCTGAAAGTACTGCAACAACCACTCAGTTTAAGCACGTGCCTAACTAGTAAATAGCTGCGTACCTACGTAGTTGTTAGGTATATTGTAAAAATAATTAGACATATTGTAAACTCATATCAAAGCAACTTTGTTTTAAAGTAATTGCTTGTCGTAAGTGTGAAAATATGTAATTACCATGCTATTTTTAAATTCAATAGTCGGTGAATATTTAAAATAACTTTTTATCCTTGGGCTAACTTTGTATTAAATAATAATTTAGAGGAAAAGATAGATTCAGCATGACGAATCGTGGTAGGTAAATATTTCCACTATTAGAAATAGAATAGAAAAGAAAACTTATAATGATGGTAGAGTGCCAGTGCTCCTATACTAGAACTCTACCACCAGTAATAGTACCACAGTAGTTTTTACTCATGGTAGAGCTTCAGTGACGGAGCTCGCGGGCGTAGGCACCATCGCATTACCTAATATACTTGCCGCTAAATGGTAGTGCTCAGCACTATCGTGTTCCAGTCAGGTGGTAATGTACGGCCCTGTAATTTCCGGCACAAAGGAATAACACCTCAGAAGTGGTAACGCATCTGCATTTTGATCTTGGTCTTTGTGTTGGTGTCTATAGGCTGTAGTATTCACTTAACATCAATGTGAACTGCATGCTTGTTTGCCACTGCCGTTACATAAAAAAAAAGTAAGTGAGCTCGAGCGAGACACCTTCGCATCACCTAATCTATCTGCCCCCAAATGGTAGTGTTCAGCACTATCGTGTTCCGGTTGATCGTAATGTAGGGCCCCGTAATAACTATCAGACATCAACATAGTCTCAGGGTTGGCGACGCATCTGCATTTTGATATCCGGTTTTTGTGTAGATGTTTATACGCACGTGTGACCGTAACTCCACGCCTGTAATCCCCTAAGGGGTAGGCAGAGGTAAATAGGTAGGTACGCTTACACTCACAGCCCACATTAGGTATAAACCTGTGGCGTGGGTACCGTTGTACACATACAACACATACACAAACACCCAGATCCGAAACAAATATCTGTAGGCCATACAAATATTTGTCCCGGTGCGGGGATCGAACCCGCTACCCTTCGAATCAAACGGTCATATCACACCGCTGGACTAACCGGGTCGTCAAATGCATGCATGCATTCAATCATACACGAAAACACCAACGATTTGCCGGTTACGTTTTGGCCCATGCGACAGGTGGCGAGCCTTTTGACGTCTCCGGGCACATTACCAAGTGAGTTACCTTTGAGTGAGGTACTGGGAAACTTCCAGAAAAGCCAAAAATCCCCATAGAACCAGAGATAAAGGACTTTACTCCGTTATCTATAATAGCCCCCGACCCGGGAATTGAACCCAGGACCTCAGCGTAGTAGTAGTGGCCTGCTACTAGGCTACTGAGGCAATTGTTTATAGGCTGCAGTATTCACTTGCCGTCAATGTGAACTCCATGTTTGCCACCATAACATAAAAAATATCTCTTCATATAAAATATCTCTTACTGGTGGTAGAGCTCTAGCGACGGAGTAGGCACCACCCCATTACTTAATAGGTATATACTTGCCGCTAAATGGTTGGGTTCAGCACTATCGTGTTCTAGTCAGGTGTCAATGTACGGCCCTGTAATTTCCGGCACAGAGGCATAACACCTTAGGCCTTAGTAGTGGTAACGCATCTGCATTTTGACCTTGGTCTTTGTGTGGGTGTCTATAGGCTGCAGTCATTACTTAACATCAATGTGAACTGCATGCTTGTTTACCACTTCCATTACATAAAGAAAAATCTAACAACCATGACTTAATCTTCCAGGTATATGTGATAGCTGACGGGCGGTGCATCTACCAGGGCGACACGGAAGCGATGGTGCCATACCTGCAGACCGTAGGCCTTCGGTGTCCACGTCATCACAACCCTGCTGATTTTAGTAAGTTGCAACTTACCTTATTATAGAGTTCCACGTGTAAGCCAAGATATACCTACTACTATAGATATACGTACCTACAGCCTATGTATGTATATTATTTTGAAACAAAAATTTAAACCGCCATAATTTTTAAAATAAATTGAAACTGTAATAATGAAACTTCCTTATTTTTAGTCGGCAAATTAATAATAAATAATTCACTCTACAAATTAAGATGAATAAATAATAATAAATAAAATACGCTTACACTCGCAGCCCCACATTAGGTATAAACCTGTGTCGTGGGTGCCGTTGTACACATACAACACGTACACAAACACCCAGACCCGGAGCAAATATCTGTAGGCCATACAAATATTTGTCCCGGTGCGGGGATCGAACCCGCGACCCTTCGAATTAAGCGGTCGTCTCACACTGCTGGACCAACTGGGTCGACATATATCACGAAAAAGTTTAAGTATATTTACTTTTTTTACTTTAAGTATATTTAAAAAGCCGAACACTAAGGGTGATTAAGATATTTTTAGGGAAAATATAGAAAGCAGCTTGTCGTTTTGCTGTTGTTTTGTTTTTTTGCACTTTTCAAGTTCATATAAAACAATATCCCTACGTGTAAAATTAACCTTCAAGACGATTTTTTTAAATTTAATTGAATATGAATACCCATTTATGTACCTGACAAACACTCAAAACACAATATTGACCATCGGCTTGCATACTATTTAAATGAGTATGGGATTTCTCAATAATTGACCAGTATTGTTAATAATAACGGTGATCTCACTAATATACGACTAACCACACTCAAGTGTTATACAAACAGTAAGGAAATTGACCTTTCAAAGTTTTGTTTTGTGCAAATAACCTTAGTTTAAATGGAATCGCGTAAATCAATATTTCAAATGAATTTCAATTAAGTACCTATGTGCTGTGAAGGTTACTAGATTTTCAGTTGGATATGTAATTTAACTTATTATGTGTTTGAATCAATTGAGTTTCATTTTCTATTTCAATTAAATGTAGTTAGGTATTCAGACAATACAGTAGAACGATGTTTTACTGAATTAATTAGGACCGGAGTCGGTCGGGACGGAAATTCGGATAATCGGACATAGACTAGTAATAAAGAAAAACGAACTGTCACACAGAATAAAATTAACAGTTGAAATATTTTTATCTCCAGCGAGTCCCAACTTGTTACAACAAAACAAAACAAAAATTATATTATATATAAGTAATAATAAATTAAAAAAAAATCAAAATTACCCTAACTTAACCGGGATATATCATGGTTAGGACCGATTCAAATAATTGGCGATTCGGTTAATCGGTGTTTTACTGTTTATTTTATAATAGTTTAATATTAGGTACCTTAGAAGACCTATACAATTGTTAATAATTAAACATTTTGATGGTGGACTGTTCGATGCACTGCATGACACCGTTAAAAAACAATGAAGTATCGCAAAAACATATTTACTATAATTAACTATTAATATATGTAATAATATTTTACTGGTGGTAGAGTTCCAGTCAGAGCTCGAGGGCGTAAGCACCAACGCATTACCTTATCTATCTGCCGCCAAATGGTAGTGTTCAGCACTATCGTGTTCCGGTAAGAAGGTAATGTATGGCCCCGTAATAACTATCACAGAGACATAACAACTTAAGTTGCAACAACAGGTGGCAACGCATTTGCATTTTGACCTCTGGTCTTTATGTGGATGTTTATCGGCTCCAGTCATCACTTAACATCAATGTAAACTGCATGCTTGTTTTCCACCTTTAAAAGATGAAAACACATCTACCGCTAATGAAGATAAATTCATTACACCTACTAATCAAATAAATATAGGTAAATCAGATAACTTGAGATACTTATCAATCATAAGATATAATTTTTACTTCAATTGACTTTTTTAATCCGTCAAATTCATTTAGAACAATATAACTAATAATAATGATTCCACACTAAAGAGACTTTTAAGCAGCGACTTTTTTGATTGATTTTGTTTACTATCATCTCTTATTTTTTAATGTAAGCTATATTTGTGTATGCTTAGTTTGCTTACTTAATAAGTTATTTAAGTTAACTGTCTTCCTTTAATATTTAAACTGCGTCCTATGCGTGGGTATCTGTCATTGGCTTCTGGATTTTTTTGTTATGTTGTTTTACTTTATGTTTTAACTTGCTGTTGATACTCCTAAAAATAAATAAATAAATAAATAAATAAATAAATAATAATTTTATATTACAGTCATAGAAGTAACAGAAAATCCACAAAACATCAAAATGTTATGCGACGAGATACTGAATGGACAATTATACAAATCGACCAAACCAGACGGAACAACTACAAATGAACCAATGAACAACATGAACCTTAAAGTGTGCTACCAAACTGAAAACGATAATGGAGAGACTGAAATAGTACTATCGAATGAACAGTGTACGTACAAAGTGAAACAATACAACGAAGTCACAAATTCAACCACATCTCTCTCGAGTCAGGTCTCAAGAGACAACTCATCTTTGGCGTGGATGAAAATGCAGAAGCATGGCGAAATAGGATACCCTACAACATACTGCCAACAGTTCTCAATACTTCTACTGAGGATGATGAAACAAATATTCAGGAATCGACAAGGTGAGTCCTTAAAATGCCTCTTATAATATTCTCAATATACGAGTATATAAATTACGTATCATAGTGTTTGTCCGCGATCATAGAGCAACTTGGCCCACCGGTCGCGGCGGGCCGAAGGACCATTGTTGCTTCTGTGGCTTTTTACTGATGCAAATCAGTCTGTCATTTTTTGCGGGAGGAAATACGTGTGACACACACTCACACTACAAAAATCGTCTATTACCTCGAAACTCACACCTTGACTTTAACATACATAAACAATTTCACGCACACATTTAAATATCTGGGCGACAGGCATAGGATTTTGTCTTGTTCTTTGACAGAGGAGAAAGCCTGCATATGGCTACTCCCCTCCGGCAGAGAATATGTAATAATACTACGTATAGAATGGACACTTCGACGTCCCGCCCGCTTTGCACACATACACAACCCCTTCCTCTCTTAGGGGCGACGGTTGGTGTTTTGTACGTGCTACGCACACAGGTGCGCGTGTAAACACACGTCACTGATGGATAGAAAACAAATTAAGCGTTTGTATGGAATTTTGGCGGAGTGTCCGCGGTGTGCCTCCGGTCCGTCGCGACCGGTTGCCCGTGTTGCTCTATGTCCGCGATGGACTCCTAAACTACTTAACCGATTTTAATCAAACTTGCACACCGTGTGCAGTTTGATCCAACTTAATAGATAGGATAGCGTACATTTTAATATATAGTCGCAGTATTATGTAAGTACCTAAATTGCACCCGTGCGAAGCCGGTACGGGCCGCTATTAGGGTTGCCACCTCTCCCGGAATTCCGGGAGTCTCCAGAATTCGAGCTCTGAAAATTAAAATCTCCCGTCTCCCGGAAGGAATTTAAAATATACTAAATTCTCCCGGAATAACAAGTTGTTCAAAAGTAATGACACGCGATGTTGAAATGGCTAAGAGCGGCGTAAATTCTCGGCAGCATTCTTGCAGCCTTCTCGCTACTATCTCGCCACTGATGCCACTACTCGCCAGTTAGCTAGTTTCTCATAAACTGATATGCGTGTTTTTTTTTTTTGGTCGGGCTTTGTGTAGGCGGCCTATCTCTATCGGCAATCGGCGAGCGCAGAAGGCGCTCCAGCCTAGCAAAAAAAGTTAGCGCAACTGCCTAAGGGTGACCCATGCGGGTCCGTGCCTCGGCTTAGGACTTTGCGGAGAGACATATGCGATTATGGGCTTTGATTATGATTTTGATTATGAACTTTCGCTCTACTCCATTCGGTTGGTGATAACCGGAATGTCATCAGCCTCGCGGGGCCGGGGATAGGGTCGGGGTCAGGGGCGGGCGCGGCGCGCAACGCGTCGGCGCGTTGTATTGGCGGTTTGTGTAGTGTGATTCTATAAGTGATTATTCATAGCGGCGATGGCCAACGTGGTCTCATCGTCCGGATCTTTTAAGACGTGGATTTGCATGCGTGTAGCTACTTTATTTTATAGTCTCTTTATTGCGTCGTCTTTGTCTCACTCATTTGTTTGTTATAAGTTTCATTCGTTCGCTTATTAGTCTGTATGTATAACCGCAATCCATGCACAATTCAAAATAAAATAAAAGTTGTTATATTCAATGTTTTTTTTTCTCTCGGATTTAGACAGCTAAGAAGTGGTAACCCTAGCCGCTATAGCTTTATATAGATAAGCTACAAATTAATGAACTCTTAAGGCATAATTCCACCAGTGTGCTGAACTGTGCGGCACTGCTATGCACAGTGTGTAACGCAAATGTTAATTCTGGTCGACTTACTAAAGCAAACAGTAACAAATGTAGACAGGTGTGCACGAACATTTATTTTCTAAGTGTAATGTTCGCGCACAGCTGTATACTTTTGTGCGCGCATATGTATTTACTGGCATTGTTCCAAGTGTACACAGCACATCTTACTTAGTGAATAATGTTCGTCCACACTTGCTCACTAAACAGCGAAGCGGAATTCATGAATGAATTACGGGAAATCCTCTTTTAGTATTTCTCGACAGAGTGTAGAGAACTTAATCAGAAATGGAAGATTGATAATGCCTTAGTGCTAAGTTTTATTGTCACGTAGTCAGAGAATAGATATGTAATAACACGCAGTTAGTGTTGTGATGCGTCATCAATTTATGATTGAATATGATCACTTCATGGTCAGTTTCTTTCAAAAGTAACTGTATCAATTTACAGGGGATTAATAGACACCAACCGTAAGTTCGTATATCCAAAAACATCAGCGATTTCAAAGAAGTATTGGATTCAGGGCATCTATTAAATAACTTTCTAATAAATTAATCGGGTGATACCTACGTAAAATCGGATACCTTCATTTATCTTAAAGTCAAGTATCTACTTCTACGTCTTGGGATGTTGCAACACGAGTCTAAGGAAGAGATGAGCTTTAATTAAACGTCTTCATCGACTTTTGTCCCACCTTAAATTGCACCCTGAGCACTTTTAATACTTTAATTTTATTTTGAAAATATCTCGTTTTGAGTGCCAAAATAATTGGACACGTCAGGTAAAACTGTTAATGTAAACGGAACAAAAATAAGGGCGTCCTAAATTTAAAATAATGGAACCTATTATACATAAGAACAATAGTAAATTAGTTGACAGGTCATCAACATGTGAGTGATTGTTTTTTAACCTTTGGTCGTGTTTTGTCGACACCGTATCGCTTTTTGTGTGGCGCTTGTGTTCCGTGAAAATATGCATTGTGTATTGGAAATTACAATTTGTTTGAAAACATTTATGGTCTTGATCTTGAAGACCTCGGGATCGCCGCGACCCACTGCCCACTAGTGAAGGGGTTTCTTCCGCTAGTGCAGCCTGTTAACCGAACACTGGCGGTCAAATTGTTCCATTAGAACGGCAGTAGGTAAATGCAAGAAAGCGTGATGAGAAGCAGCTGCGGTTGCCAACCCGCACGCCACGCATGTCAATTAGGGCATAATCTGCCCATGCAACACCAAGAGTTCAGCACTATCGTAGTCCGGTCAGGTGGTAATGTACGGCCCTGTAATTTCCTGCACAGAGGCATAACACCTTAGGCCTCAGGAGTGGTAACGCATATGCATTTTGACGTGTGGGTGTCTATTGGCTGCAGTCATCACTTAACATCAATGTCAACTGCAAGCTTGTTTGCCATTTCCATTACATAAAAAAAGTAGGCGTTTTTATGGTCCACTGTGTTTTAGTTTTGCATTAGCGAGATATGTTTATTTTCTTTCTCGACCTCTTGCTTTATCTTTCGCAAAAAGATAAAGGAGTGAATACAATTTAAAACTAAGGAGGCCAATGTGTAGAGACCAGTAAAAACGGATGAATAAAACATAATCCATAGACAAGGTTTTCCACTCCTTTGTTCAGTTTTTTTCTGGCTGTGATTCCCACGCATACAATATTACCTATATTATTTCGTGTTATGAAAAAAATAAACGTATTTATAATTCAGTGTTGCCGTCAGGGGTTAGCTCACATTCCCACAAGCAAAGATAAAATTCCCCACATTCCCCACTAGTAATTTAAAAAATCCCCATTCATTCCCCAATCTCTATAATAATAAAAAAAAAAATTATTTAAGTGATTATAATTAAAATTAAAAATAAAAGAAAAGTAAAATAAATATTAAAGATATTCAAGTAATAGCAGTGTATAGTGTTACATTTTATAACTTAAAACCTGTAAGATTTAAAAAAAAAAAATTTAAGTTAAAAAATAAAATGCAGAATTTTGTTGAAGAAATTGATCCTGTAACGGACAAATTTGGTGACATGAAGATTATTAAAATAAATAACAAGAATTATTATGTATTTAAAAAAAACAAGGTAATTGATAAGTATAAAATTGCTATTGTTATTGAAATTTAATCATGCTAAAAATAAATTTGTATTATATTTGTAATTCATAGAGAATATTTAATATTTAAGGATTTTAAGGTGACTTCATTTTCGTGCTTTGCCATTTAATGCCATTTGAAGACGAATTAGAAATTTCTAACGGGAACAATGAAGAGGAAATAGAAGGAGTCAAAAATGAAGATATTTTAATTACCGACGAAAGATTGGCGTGGCAAGATGAGCGGGAAGAATGATTATACTTGAATAAGGAAATAAAATTTTTTTATCGAATTTAATCTCATATATATTTAAAATGTTATAATTTAATTAATTTAACAAATTCTTTTAGAAATAATAATGAAACTCCCTCAATTCCCCACAATTCCCCAAAAATTTTATTCCCCATTTTATACCCGCAAAAGTATAAAATTCCCCACGTTTTGGGGAATTCCCCACGGATCGGCAACACTGTTATAATTTGACGTAATGTTTTTTTTTTTGTTATTATGGCATTGCTATTACGCATATTGCCAGTGTCAAGTAAAACGATATTTCATATTTATGCAGCGTAAAAGTTAGTATAATATAGTCATCAAGTATAATACGTAAGTATCAAGTATATAAGTTATCAAGTATAATATGTCAGTCAAGTGAGAACAATCAAGTTATTCGAGTAAAGAGATGGCTACTTTACCAGAACATTTACAATGTAGTTTTGGAGGCAACCTGAAAGGTCGTATTTTCGCACTGTTATTCTATTTCACTATACACGGGCACTGTAATAAACCTATATCAAACAAAATGCCACCAACTTAATTCAATATAACTTAAAAATACACCAAGAAAGTGAAATAAAATAAGAGCACCATACGCCTCTTTCAAGGTTCCCGCCAAAACTCTGACGTAATGTTACAACAAAATGGCTACGATTTAACTGGGGTCTGATTCTCGAACCATAATAATCGTCACATCCCCTTTAAAAAAATAGAAAAAAAAAAAAAAAAAAAAAATCGTCACGTCGCAATTTTGCTGGTGGTAGAGTTCCAATGACACGTGCGCACACCAACGATAAAACTCTCTAGGGTAGAGACGGTTATTCCGCCCGGCGAATTGGGTGGATCAAGCATAATGCTCATAAATTCCCTCACTTGGTGATTTCGAGCCTGCGAAAGAGATGATCGGTTCGTTTCGACTTCGTAGAGCGTTATCTCTGTTGCACACTGCCTACGTAAGCACGACAGTCCGGTATTGGTCAAAACTTGATCAAAATGGTCGACAAACG
The DNA here is from genome assembly GCA_036365455.1 of Macrosoma leucophasiata. Lineage (NCBI taxonomy): Eukaryota > Metazoa > Arthropoda > Insecta > Lepidoptera > Hedylidae > Macrosoma > Macrosoma leucophasiata. The sequence continues at coordinate 14,526,697 of JAWQUS010000024.1, forward strand.
TCAAATAGGTACGGTGCGAAAGAGATAACGCCCTACAGACCCGAAATAAGCCGAAGTCTCCTTCCTAGGCTCGATGTGCATTATTTATTGTTGAGCCTACCTACTCGAAAAAAACGAAACGTTGCGCGTGGCCCTATATGTACTTGGCTGGTTTTTATGTAATTATTTACAGGCTACATTATTCGCTTACTATCATTGTGAATTGTTTGCTTATTTGCCAGTTCATGACATAGAAAAAAAACATTTTTTTCGCTGTCTTGCTGTACCTACCTACAGGCATAATATGTCTCAATCGGTTAATTGAGGTTTTTGAATAAGGTTTCAATTAAAAAGAAATATCTACCTACTTTAAATAGTTTTGTATCAAACGAGTAGGTACGAATAGTCGAAACGTTTATAAATTGCTTAACAGCACATTGGTATGGTTGAAATTAATAGCATTAATCATAAGAGCATAACATAAATATTTTTTATAATTGTAAATGCCATGGAAGTCCGAGTAATGACATCTAATTACATGATTTAAATTAAATCAGATATCTTTATAGTATAAGTATTACATCGGTATTTGAACATGATGAAATAGAAACGAGGAAACTATGGATTGGTAGATACGTCATCATAAACAATAAGTTATAGAGAAATAAGTAAAAAAAAAAGAAAACCTGATGTCATGACACGGATAAAACGGCTTATGGATTCCATGACCTCAAAATTAAATATGCAGTACCATAGATGTAAGGACGTAGTGTAGTTGTCGATATCTAAACAAAAGATATACCTACAATGCGTATGTAAATGGTTGCAGAGACCCAGGAAGACCAAGACTGACCTACCATGACCAAATAGGTCGAGTACCTACATACTGTCTGAGGGTGGGGTCAAAAGTCTTAGGAATCGTCGTGCATGTATGAAGAGAATGATGAATGTAGAAGAAGCACGTAATAACAGGACCGGGATATGTGGCGCTTTACACTCTCTGTCTACCCCTTAAGGGGACTTGGCGTGAACATACACAGGTAAATTAAGTGGAACAATCGTTTACAACTGATCAAACCGTTTTTATTTTCAGCATTATGGATCCAAACCGTGCATCACGTAATGTGCGGAGTCCTCATCGGGCTCTGCTTCTTTAAAATGGCGAACGATGGTACTCAGATGTTCAACCATTTGAAGATGTGCGTCGGCCTGGTCATCTTCTTCGCTTACACGCAAATCATGGTCCCAGTGCTTGTATGTAAGTATCTCAATCACTGAATACAATATGGTGTGGCGTAAATAGTACCTACCTAGTCCAACAGATGATGATATTTTAAGTAATTTCCTGTCCTAACAAGACTTAAACCGTTCCAAAGCATGGATTTCGGAATTATCATATTATTTCAAAATAAAACAAAATCGTTATGGGCACCATTGAATTACCTAATCTACAGCTTATAATTGGGTAGGTAGGTTTATAGTGATGAGTGCAATCAGGTGGTAATGTGAGGCCCGATAATTTCCGACAAAGATACTAAGTTAGCTTAGTAGTGTTGTAAATACGAGCGTTTTAGCAAAAAAAATGCCTTATAATCGACGCAGTATTATAATAACTGTCTAACCACTGTTACAGGTTAGACATTTTCTAACCATCAATGACAGGCAACTCGAGCGTTAAAGATGGTTAAAGTTTCTAGTCTTAACGCTCAAAAGCGTCGACTCAGCATTCAACGCTCGCCTCAAAAAGAGCTCAATTTTACAACACTACAGCTTAGGCCTCGGGAGTGGCAAGTGTGGTAACACATCTTCACTGATCCTTGCTTTTAATGTGGAATAGATGTTTATAATAGACTACACGTATTCACTTTCTATCATCGATGTCATCTGTAAGTTTGTTATTTTCACGACTTTAGAAATATATATTTTTTGCTATTTTCCTCTTCATGTACTAAGTACCTACCTACAAAATGTATATAAAAGTCAACGACACACCGTAAATAAAGCTAAAGATAGGTAATTGCTCCTAATAAAAGTAATATTTATCTTATTTATTTGAATGTAATGTGTACATAATAGGTATTATAATGTTATCACACACAAATAAATAAGTCAATAGGCGCAATGCCAATGTTCGCCTTTTTATCTGTCACGTTTTTAACGTCGCCGACCACATGTGCACCGAATCGGCGCAATCACACAAACATGTGCATCAACGAGGCCCCTAAGCGGTTATCGCGAGCATACATTTCACATGGATGGTAATTGAATACTATAGGTACCTCCAGTATTCTGTAAAACCTATCAAAATACCATCCCCGAGGCTTAAGCTGTATGCTTCTGTGATAGTTATTTCTGGCCCATACAGTACATTATTATCAGGTTTACACTATCATGCTGCCATTGCGCGGTAGTAGAATAGAATTTTCTAAGTGATAGAATTTTGTTACTTGTGTATGCACAAGTTTTGATCATACAGAAATGTAATAAATATCCCATTAATTCATTGGAGTTCAACGGTTTCTCTATTCCTTAAAAGGTCGAATAAGACTAGTACCCTAAAAATATTATTTATTGAAGAACTATCACTTATTTCAGACCCTCAAGAAGTTAAACTAGTGAAGAAAGAGCATTTCAACAGATGGTACAGTCTGACGCCGTACTACGCGGCGGTGACGGTGTCCAAACTGCCTGTACAAATGACCCTGAACATAGTGTTCTGCACCATTGTCTTCTTCATGGTGGGCGTACCTTTCTCCGTGATGAGGTTCGTCACCTTCTGTGTCATCGGCAACGTAGTGTCGCTGGTGTCGGAAGGCTTCGGGATGGCGATTGGATCTGTGTTTAGTGTCAGGGTAAGCATTGATTGTAAAGAGCATTTTATTTTTGTACTAGTTTTTATGGGCTAAGCCCATATATCTGGTAATTACTCATTGCTGATACATTACTCATAGAAGGGTAGGCAGACCCCCCACAAAATGGACCGATGGTCAGGTGAAGATCACGAGCAATCGCTGGATGAGGGCGCCCCAGAGGTGTGATCGCCAAAATTGTTGTCAACATTGTTATTGCTGTCAATTTTTCCTGACAGAATGGAACTACATCTTTTAAAAGCAATGGTGATAACCTGGTGCGTTCACATTAGTGTCACCAACGGTGTAACCACGGGGAGTATTGTTCTTGCTTTCGTATATGATAAACAAGCGACAATGATAGTTGGATTATCGTTATTGCATTTAAAAGCGGTACAAATTGACAACCAATAAGGGTCAACTCACACTAACGCAGAATCGAAGCATCGAAGCGACTTTTTAACTAAAACGCGTGACGTGTATCCTTAATGACTAATGGAAAAGTAGAGATGAATATCCTATAGGCGAAAACATGACGTATCGCGCTTCAACTCTGCGCCAGTGTGAGTTGAACCTAACAATGTCGACAAAAGTTATGGCTATCATTGGAGGAGACTTTTGTCCAGAAGTGGACGTCTTACGGGTAAAATGATGAAGCATGGACATAAAAGCGTGGCTACCACAACGTGATGCCGTAAGCAATTGCTTAATTTGCTTATAGACTAATCCGGACTGCATGTGCAACAGAATATAACTTTATGGACTAACTGGCAACATCAAAGTTATTTATAAATACTATTTACCTTATGAGAGTTATGAGCTATGGAGACACCACCGCCGCGTCAAAACCAAATAACCATTTTTTATGTAATGGAAGTAGCAAACAAGCATGCAGTTCAAATTCATATTAAGTGATGACTGCAACCTAAAGACACCCACACAAAGACCAAGGTCAAAATGCAGATGCGTTAGCACTTCTAAGGCCTAAGGTGTTATGCCTCTGTGCTGGCAACAACAGGGCCGTACATTACCATCTGACCGGAACACTACCATTTAGCGGCAAGTATATTAGGTAATGTGGTGGTGCCTACGCCCGCGAGCTCCTCCACTGGAGCTCTACCACCAGTAGGTAACATCAGTTAAAAATAGTTGAAGCATTTATTTTCTCTGTTTCATTTTCAGAATGGATGCGCAATCGGCCCAGCTGCCATCGCCCCTTTCCTCGGCCTCGCCATCTACGGCTTCGACTTCGCCCACAGGATCCCATTGATCATGAACATCATTATGAAGACCTCCTTCATCCGATGCGGCGTCGTCGCCATGGTCCTCACAATCTTTGGCTTCGGACGCAACCCTCTAGACTGCAACGATGTGTACTGTCACTTTGCCAAACCAGATGTACTGCTTAATTACTTGGACATCGAAAGGACCTCTGTTTGGTTTGAATTACTCATAATGGTTGGCATTCTAGTCACCGTTAGGTCACTCTGCTATCTCGGTTTAAGATGGCGATTCGCGACGTGAGACAAATGTCATAGAATTTTAATTAATTGTGATATTATACCCCCGATAGGTGTAGCCGGTGGCTAATCTTACTCCGATTCTGTGCTTAACCGGCTAATGTGATAGTGCTCCAATACATACAGACTAGCAAAACTAAAATTTGTATGAAAGTTCTGACTGATATACAATTTGTGAGTGATTGATCAATAGTTTCTCCCGAGTAGTTTGGAAATCCCCGATAGGTGTAGCCGGTGGCTAATCTTACTCCGATTCTGTGTTTAGCCGGTAGCTAATGTGATAGTTGTTCTCCAATACATACAGACTAGCAAAATTAAAATTTGTATGCAAGTTCGGACTGATACAGTTTGTGAGTGATTGATCAATAGTTTCTCCCAAGTAGTTTGGATATCCCCGATAGGTGTAGCCGGTGGCTAATCTTACTCCGATTCTGTGTTTAGCCGGTGGCTAATGTGATAGTTGTTCTCCAATACATACAGACTAGCAAAACTAAAATTTGTATGCAAGTTCTGACTGATATACAGTTTGTTAGTGATTGATCAATAGTTTCTCCCCAGTAATTTGGATATCCCCGATAGGTGTAGCCGGTGGCTAATCTTACTCCGATTCTGTGTTTAGCCGGTGGCTAATGTGATAGTTGTTCTCCAATACATACAGACTAGCAAAACTACAATTTGTATGCACGTTCTGACTGATATACAGTTTGTTAGTGATTGATCAATAGTTTCTCCCCAGTAATTTGGATATCCCCGATAGGTGTAGCCGGTGGCTAATCTTACTCCGATTCTGTGTTTAGTCGGTGGCTAATGTGATAGTTGTTCTCCAATACATACAGACTAGCAAAACTACAATTTGTATGCACGTTCTGACTGATACAGTTTGTGAGTGATTGATCAATAGTTTGTCCCAAATAGTTTGAAAGGTACTGAATTGAGGTATTTGTAACTTTGGTGTTCTTTGTAAGTGCCTACTTAATACGTTATTATTTATTGTCATTCCAGTATAATCTTAGTTATTGTAATTAGCTGTATATGGTATGGTATGTACTTGGATTGTATTTTAGAATGATAGTAAGTAGATAAGTTGATGCAACATGATTGATTAATTGTTGGTAATGATACTATTTATACGGGTATAGTAAATTATTGTATTCGTAGTAGTATGAAACTGCGTAAATACTGATTGAAGTAAACAAATCATCGCAAATATAATACCCACTTAAAACGTATAATAATGGATTTGTGTATATCTTATATATTCTTTGTTTCATAAACAACATTTGTAATAAAATAAATGTTATTGTTAAAACTCTTACAAACAGAAATATAAGATTTGGGAGTCAATTTGAAATGATTTTAAATTTTTTGATGGAACATGTTTTCCTTTTAATTTTAGAGATTTTTTAAATGTTGAGGATAAATATCTCGTCATGCAATTCTAGTAAGATACAATAAAATAGTATTATTTACACAAAATTAACCAACCGAGGTTAGTTATGTGTACCTACAATTTTTTTATTTATTTATAGGAAATAATATGAATAAGACAAAGTATGATGAATAAACTTAATTATAATTTGCATCAGCAAAAATATATTTGATAGGAAATGGGAATTGTGTGCGACGGAGACGAGAATTCCAATTTTGATTCTCACAAGGTGCAAATTGTTGATAGTTATAAATTATATTTTATACTTTTGTAAGAAATGTATTAAATTTATGCAAGTACCTAGACTGCGTTTTTTTTTGTAGTACCTAAAATTTCCATCATTTCACCCGAAGGCGAATTATCGCGTTCCTGTCAGATCAGAGGTTCCGAACCTTTTTTTTTTCTCGTAGACCCCTTTGAATTTTTGGTGCATTTATATCACATTCTCATATTTCCTATTTTTATTCACGCCTACGTAGACCCCATAGAGCAGGACTTCCCAACATGGGGGGCACGCGCGGCGTAATATGTACAAAAATTACATTTCCAAAAAATTAAAATTAAAGAGTAGGTAAAGGAGATGTTGCAAAAATGTATGGACCTCCGGCCATGTATTGTACACAATATTATTAACTGGCAAAATCAATATAAAAACGTTTTTTACTGCATATTTTCACTTATTTGGCTTTGTTTGCAGTTACAAAATATTATTTGCAGTTAGAATTGCAACTCAAACCAACATGGCGAATATGGCGGGCGATGTCATTTTGACATTTTAAGTTTTTAATTTGTTTTTTGATTTTAGAGCACTTGGAGAAAAAAGTAATATTTTCTGAATATTATCGAAATCGATTTCATGTGTTAATACTAAGAACTTAAACTAATCGATTTCCAATTTAAAGAAGCGTCGGCTGTGTCGCCGCCATGTTGAATATGGTTGAAAATGATAAAATCGTTTGAATTAAATGTGGTAGTAACTCTAAAATATGTACTTGAATAAATAAATTGCTTTTTTTCGGATTCTTCTTAAATTTACCCATTTTAGAGGATGTGTACGATCTAGAGCCGAGCTCGCAACATCTCCTTTAACCACTGAATTGCCATTCAATCGCTGCTGTACAAGTTTCTATAAATCACAACACGACGTGTGTCACGCTCCCCGCCCCACCTTCCCGCTTGCATCTTGTTAATAGTTCGTTCGCAAAACCCCTTTTCGCGAAGACTTTGGCATGCGAATTGGCGATCGCAGTGGAGGTAGTTTTATCGCAGGAAGCTGGTGTCTTGACTACCGCCCCATCGGAATGGTTTAACCGCCATTGTTCAGAATCAGAAATTCATTTATTCATTTTGGGTGACAGGCACCTCTTATGAGTCGTCAAAAACAAACAAAATAAATTAAAGTGAATAACAATTGATATACATGTCAAATTACAAGCTAAAATATATGTGAACGGCCCTGTAATTCCCGGCACAGAGGCATAACACCTAAGGCTTCAGGATAGTGATAACGCATCTGCATTTTGACCTCTGGTTTTTCTGTGGGTGTCTATAGGCTGCAGTCATCACTTAACATCAATGTGAGCCGCATACTTGTTTGCCACTTTCATAACATAAAAAAAAATATACAGTCAAGAATATCATTAAAATAAAACTTAATTCATTATACTAATATAAGTAAGTATATCAGAAGAATGTCTCATTTTCCCTTTTACACGGTTACCCTTTTTTCGGTTGACTTATTGCACTATTGGAAGAATTCTTTGCCTAGAAGAGAATTCTTCCAGTGGCAGTGGAGTCGTCACGTCTTGACATCGGCAGATACAATGCAATGCACATCGAATTTCGGCTAGTTTCGGCTTCACAGAGCGTTATCTCTGCTGCACACTGCCTACGTAAGCATCCGTAGTCCGGTATTGGTCAAAACTTGATCAAAATGGTCGACAAACGTCAAATAGGTACCTAAGGTACGAAAGAGATATCGCTCTACAGATCCGAAATAAGCCGATGTCTCTTCCTGAGGTCGATGTGCATTATTTCTTGTTGGATACTGTACTTAGGTTAAATAAAGCTGTTGTACCTACTCCCTCGAACTACGACATTGGAACTATCACCAGTGTTATAGGAATGAGAGATAGTACGATATTTACTGGTGGTAGAGCTCTTGACGACGAAGACGTTGTGGGGGACATTTCGGCTCGCACTGAAAATGAACAACTTTGCGCGACGTTGACAATAGTAGACTGTAATAAAAACGTTTCTTTACTAGCTATAATAGGCATAATAACTATAATAGGCTTCTTTAATAGCTACTATACTAGCACTTTACATTAAACTATACCACACCGCGGACACTCCGCCAAATTGCCATACAAACGCTTAATTTGGTCTCTATTACAGTTTAGTTTATTATTCAGTTTATTCATTTATTTCATATAATTAGGCTCCTGGAGAGCACTTTTACATCGTAATTTTTTTTTAAACTAACCTAGAGTGAATAACCACTAATAATAATCAAAAACACATAATAAATTAAATAGACACTGAACAATTTTGTATAATATGGAAAGCATCAATTATTTACAAATTCCTCCATTTCCCCATTTCAAAAGAAACTGAGAAAGAATGAATTTGGTCGTCATAATAATATAATCGTCATAATACACAGACATCAATCAGTCACGTGTATTTACACATGCACCTGTGTGCGTAGCACGTAGAGAATACCAAACGTCGCCTATAAGAGGGGAGGAGGTTGGGTGAGGCAGGGGATTCGGGTGGGACGTCGAAGTGTCAATTCTATACGTAGTATTATTACATAATCTCTGACTATACTAGCACTATGCTAATCCGACCAGCGTTTCTGGCCGACTAATCTTGTGAAACTTCTTGACAGTACCTGCACGGGCTGGAAGCGCTTTCTTGCTTGAGTATCGAACGAGGATCGCTACCTTCCTTATATAAAAAAAATATGAAATATCATACAAAACAAAATAATTTGAATATATTATGAATGAAAAATGAAGCGCGCATAGCCCAGCGGCTGGTGTAGATCGTAAGCGATCTAATCGGTAAAGCACCACGGGCGCGGTCGGGTAGTGTGATGGGTGACCGCTAGTGGCAAATTAAAATGTGCGTTTCCGTGCTTCGGAGGGCACGTTAAGCCGTCGGTCCCGGTTGCTATCGATGGATAGCAGTCGTTAAATCTTGTCGGAGGCCTTATACAGCGGGTTGGCCACTAACCCTCCTACCTCCACCAATCCGCATTGGAGCAGCGTGGTGGAGTAAGCTCCAGGCCTCCCTCCAAAAAGGGGAGAGACTCGTGCCCAGCAGTGGGACGTATAATGGGTTGTCATTATTATCTTATGAATGAAAGTTGTTTTTAGTTCTATAAATTAAATCTTTAATCTTTTTTAATACATAGGCGTATGTAAAGTAGATACAATAACTTACAAATAAAGTTTATCTCTTTCCCGAGCCCTTGTCTCGTCTCTTTTTAACATGCTTCTTAGTTTTAATTTTTCGCTTCTCAGCCTTTTCCTCTTTGACGGCCTTTTTTCTGGCTTTCTTGCTACTTGGAGACTCGTCGCGAGGGCGTGCGCAATTTTTGAATTTTGTTTCTGAAACAATATTTTAAAAGTTAGTAAATACCTAAGTAAGAATTATTTTAATAATTTTGCCAATTCGCTAATTTTGTTGACCAGTCTGGTAACGTGTTTTAGTTATGAGAAGAGTCTATTGACGAGTCGAGTCGATTTATCTTTGGAGGGTCGCAACCACAGAAATATTAAAACTATCGGCCTGTTCCGGCTTGTTATGGGTGCAATATAGGTACTTATATAGTATCTGTTCAGGACAGTAGGGTTGAAAGGTGAGGGTGGTTATTTGGTAATCGCTGTATTGAGCTTCGTGCAGTGTACACAGAGAACATAAAAGCTTAAAGTGTTATGGCTTGGTGCTGAAAATTACAGAGCCGTACATTACTACCTGACCGGAACACGATACTTTTGAACACTACAATTTAGCGGCAAGTTGAGTAGGTAATGCAGTGGTATCTACGCCCGCGATCTCCGTCACTGTAGCCCGCGAGCTCTACCACCATTAAAAATTCATTCAGAAAAGCAAACAAACAGTCAAGATATTAGAGGAGTTAGATTGCCAGTACGCACCGGCCGCTGAGCGTTCGTATAGACACGCGGACGGTCAGGTGACCGTTCCCGCTCACGCGTCAAGAATCATCTCTCATCTCGCAAACTTAGTGAGAAAAAACCGTTAAATATGCGGAAAAGAACCGACATCTCGATATTGTAGTTTAATAAGTCTAAAGACTACTTGTGTACGAACTGATAATACGCCATTTTAGTGACGTTTAGTGACGCGAGCAAACACTAATCAGGTGAAGTCAGGTGTGCTTGCCTCGCGCCTAATTGATGTATATTTTCGCGCCAAGATAAGCTCCTCCCACTTACAATGGTTGAAGCAGTTTTCATAGTGTATTGTTAATCTACTCTTATAATATCTTTGCAAACAGTAATACAATTGAACTATTTTAAATGGCTCACCACTTGTATCATCATTTTCATCATTACTGCCACTGTCAGCACTATTGCTGTCTGTTAAATCATCATCTTGCAATATGTCTGGTTTCTCCGCAGTACCAGTGAAGTCTTCATTGAAACCAGCAATCTTTTTGTATGTCAAGTCATTTGTTTCACCCTTCTTTGCTTTATTTATATCTCGTTCATAGTTTATAACCTGGAAATAAGAAAAATACAGTTTTGTAAGATAATTCTTAGATAATTAGAGAAAGATGTTATTAAAAAAAACGTAACTTCACGCTTCTAATCCCCGAAGGAGTAACCAGAGGTACGTAAACGTAACTTCACGCCTGTAATCCCCGAAGGGGTAGGCAGAGGTAAAGCATACATGCAAACACCCACGATTCGCCGGTTACATTTTTGGCCCATGTAACAGGTGGCGAGCCTGTTGACATCTCCGGGCACATAACCAAACTTTGAGGTACTGGGAAAGATATATGTAACAGGTGGCGAGCCTGTTGACATCTCCGGGCACATAACCAAACTTTGAGGTACTGGGAAAGATATTATGTTGATGTCAAATAATATGAAATATGTATCTTACCTTCCCCGTTACACTAAGATAGGCAAAAGTTCATAGAATATCAAATATCTTTGTGCTTCCAGACTTCACATCATCATCACAATTATTTCTGGCGAAAGACGACTGTAGGACAAGCCTCCCCCAAAAGAAGGCCTATTGCAACACATGGGGGAATATTTCATAATCGCCACATTTGCCATGCCAGTTGACAGTAGTTTAAAATTACTATAGGTATACTAAAACGTCAATTTTATTCAAGTTCATAAATGACTACTCTAATCATCCAGGTTACTAACTCAATTTATTGAGAGATGCTAACTACCTATTACTGGAGTGGTTTGACTACCATTGTTCAGTTGACTGACTACAGTAGCAGAAGAATTCTCTTCCACTAGTCATGTTGCAAGACTTTATTATTCTATATGAGATTTCTCAAGTTTCTTCTATGTTCATACCTCTCTGCATACCCACACGTAAGTTTTATTCTATGTAACCGATAATGGAGGTGATACAGGGAAACAAGCTTGCAGTTATCATGGTGGTATGAAAGCTGCTGATGTCATGTACATCAGCAGCTTCCAGAAGTGTTTTCGTCCGCAGGTATATACTTAAGAGCAAAATGTTTTAACAGGCGGTATGAAACGGACAAGTTAATGTCCTAAACGAAAGAATTTCAGTTAGGCGGTCGGCCGTAATGATATGAATTATAAAAAGTTAATTGCCCTTTATGTGCGACATAATGGTAAGATAGGTAATGCGGTAAGTTCAGAGCACAAGATCACTCCTTCCAATATTTTGAACCAAATAGGGAAGACATTACTTATTCAGTTAAAAGTATCACTAATGTTAAGAAACTTATATCTGCATTTCAGGAGAAAAACTTTCACTGTTGGACAATGAAATTAATGAAAAGTAAAATTTACCTCGGTCAGCCTTTTTGGAATGAATACATTTTTGAAAGCTTCTTCTTCAATTTGCTCTTGTGCTGTCATTTCTTCAAAATTCCTTGATGCTGCCTTTTCTGACAGCTTCTCTAAACATTCCTCCAAATTATTTTCATTTATTGATGCATCAGTTATGAAGTCAAACAGCTCTTTCACTGTTAATGTTGCCACACCTTTTTTTCGGAAGAAATCTGATATATTAGTACAATCTTTTCTCAAGAATTCAAAAGCATGGGGATGATCATGTTCTACAGATTGCGAGACATCAATCATAACAACATTGCCATTGTGGTACAGTAGATTATACTCTGACAAGTCTGCGTGCACTAATTTGCAAATATTAAACATTTTCCACATCATTTCAATACAGTCCCTGTAAATGGATCGAGCTGTTGACTGTGATATTTCAACATCCTTCAGTTTTGGAGATGGCCAGCCTTTCTCGCCCATAAACGTCATCACTAGAACATGACTCCTTAGTATGATAGGTTCAGGAACATTTAATTGAGCATTATACAACCGCACCAAATTCCTCATTTCTTTCTCTGCCCAAGTGCGCACCATTTTACGAGGGTTTGATCTACAGTAGCCATTCCTGAATCGGTATTCACCTGACACATACTTATCTCTGTCTTTGAATACTAAAATTGATGTTTTGAATATTTTAACAGCAAAATCTCTACCATCTTTTGATGTTGCATGGTAAACATTTGCCTCTTTACCAGTAGATATACATCCATTTATCTCATTAATTATACCTCTGTTGAGTAGTTTAAAAAGGATCATTTTAGTGCGAGGATCCATAACCTGTTCAGCTGTAGCTCGATCATGTTTATCTTTAACTCGTATCCTTTCATTATCAATTTTTCTGTCATTCAAGTTCATAAATTTTTCCGTTTTATCAGAAATAGCTGGTTCGTATTTATCAACATTTATCTTGTTGATGTATTTTTTAAATAATTTCTCACTTGGTTGGTATGTAATGACTTTGACTGATGGAGCTTGTGCATTAATGTTTTCTTTTTTTTTACTGGCTTGTGATGGATCATCGGAGTCATAGAAATAATCATCAGAGTCCAGATCATCCTCGTCCAGGTTATCTTCACTGCTATCTCTTTTGTATGTAGGCAATTCTGCAAACTGAAATGGGTATGAAGTTAAGAAATGTCATGTTCCGCTTGAGCTGAGAAAGCAGAACTATAGATAGCCATTCTGCTTGTGAGACATGTTTTCTTATGTTAACGTGTAAAATTATAGTCCAAATACCGATTTTATAGACAACATAACTTTACAATAAAAAGTTACCTTGCTTATCTCTTCAGAGAAATGTGGTCATAAAATCTCATTGTTCAGGAAAATACAATTTAAATTATTATTTTTTACTTGTGTCGGAAAAAGATTGCTTGACGACACCCGTGCCTCAACAAGTGAAAAGTTGCATGTATCTTCAAGACAGGGCCCTTATGGGGTAGGCAAAGTCCCAGAGATTGAGTTAAAAAAATATGATATTTCTTGTTCATTGTAATATTCAATTCTTCATAATTTTCCTTAAATTTGTAGATCACTACTGAAGAGAAATGAACTGTCCCATACGTAATGTATCTAAGTAACTGGAGGCAGTGTCGTGTTCTAATAAACTTATTTAACATTCAACAATTCAATGTTATCCTGATAATTTCATAGGAATGTAAAATTACTACTTTTTCATGTTAAACAGCAGATTTTTAACAATACACGTGCGTTTGAGGTTATGACATTACAACCAAAAAATAATCGATGGCAGTCGTAAACATCTATTCAATTAATCTAGAACCGTAGGTAATCATGGATAAACACTTAAAAAGTACTTACTCGCACAGTTTTCACTTTAACTGAGAGATCTTCTTCATAATCACTGAATTGGCCGTCCGACATGATTATTCTCCTTTCACTTTTCAATTAAATAAAGACGTAGAGGATTGGAAGTACTTGCTAAAGCGGACTGCAGGCAATTGTTACAGATTTTCTTCTCATTAAGGCTTAGAAATGCACTTTACATTACATAAAACAGTTAAACTTAAACAAATAAAATAAATGGACGTCACTGGTCACTGTCAACATCAACTGTCACATACTGTATAAAGCCGCATTTATATTTATCTGACGTGTTGTGTTGTGATGCATCAGAACGGTATCAGTTTCATACATTTAATATGGAAGCGTTCACATTTATTCAATGCGGTGTGTTATGACGGCTTCTGATGTGTCGTGTCACAGGCGATCCCGGTCCGCGTCAGAAAGGGTGAGGTGCGGGTGGCGGTGCCGTGAGACGTCATACCGCATCAGACTAGTGTGCACGCGTCAGTGTTGTGTTATTACATCAGAAATGGATGAAGAGCAACTAATTGAATACGTAATTGAATATCTTCTTCTTTTTCTTTGTTTAGTTAGAAGCGTTGCCAACGCCAATAATTGCAACTCTTCTTCAAAATCTGAATCTGAAACGGATGATTCTTGAAAAAACATTGCAAATGTGTGAACTCTCTGGGAGTCAAGACGGAACTGATACAAAAAACCGTCATAATGCATCATAACACGTCATATCAATGTGAACAGTACCCATCACGACAGAGAGCATCACAACACAACACGTCAGATAAATATAAATGCGGCTTAATCTATGGTCACTGACGTCAAACGTCAACTCGTCACTAAGTAAGGATGTCGACCTAAGATCAATTCATCGGATTATCAATTAATTGGATGGCAAGAATCGATTATTTAAATCGACCACTAGTAGTTGATCGATTCAGCGAAATGATATTCCCGCACGACATAAGCACTCGTACATTCATTATAATTACGTGTCGTTACAAAATGGAATCGACAAGAATAAACAAAACCCGACTACTAAAAACTACGCTCTAAAAGTATAAGACAAGAAAATATTCTCATTTTAATTTGTTATGTGCCGATTATGTATTAAATATATCTATCGTCTATTAAATAAACAAATTACACGTAGGTAATTATATTAAATTTATAAGTTAAAAAACCGCAACTCATGCACGTAAGGTTCCGGCCATTTATACATATTTGTTGTGTGGCATATTTGTAAAGAACAGAAAAAAACCCGATTTGTTTTATGGTAATGGAAACACCATTAACTATAAATTTTACTGGTGAAAGACCCCTAGTGGCAGAATTCGCGGACGTAGGAACTATCGCATTACCATTAGAGTAGTAGATTAATATTTGCCGGTGCCTAGTGTAACTGAACACAAAAGCCGAATCGAAATAAATCGATTAATCAATAATCGATTTGAAGAGCATCAATTTACTCGTATATCGATTTGTGACACTTTGTTTCAAATCGATTCAAAATTCAATCTATTTTAGAAAGAGTCGCCATCCCTATTCGCGTAGCCGATTGAAAAAAGTAATAAATTATAATATTGTCACAGACAAGCAATTTTATTCTTGGATTTCCTTCCACTTGTTACTGTACATAAGTGAAAAATCAACATTCTAATAAAATAGGAGGACAAATTATAAAAAACAGGATTTTAAAAAATCTAATTTGTGATTTATTTAATATCGGTTGAACTTGAGTACGTTTTTTATAGATAAAAACATTTACACTTTCTTTCGCTGTGCTGTGTATAGCACACCTAGATCTATAAAGAAGTAGATAATAAATCTATGATAGCACAGCACAACAAAAAACCTTTTTTCATTGCACATGTACCTAGTTGGTGAAAATATTTGAATAGCGTTGTTGTGTACTTAAGTGTTGCTTTAATTTACCTACCTACCTAAGTAATTACTTACATCTATATTATATATACAACGTGTAACAGGATTAAATGTACAACCCGAAACTAGTTTGCTCAGAATCGATAACCGAATCATTTTAGGCATTTTTAATTCAGGTAATATTTTGTCCCAAAACTAATTACTATTAAGAAAATTATGGTCACCCATTTGGTGAACAGACATTACAAACGAAAATAAGACTAACGTCTATCCAAAATAAAATGGTAGTCTCAACAAGTTTATTACAACTCGTTGAGACGTGCATTTTATTATTATTATGAAATAAAAGAAAAAAAAAAGAAATAAATAAAACAAGCGCGCATGGCCCGGCGGCTGGTGTAGTTAAGCACTACGGGGGCGGTCGGGTAGTGAGATGGGTGACAGCTAGTGGCAAATTAAATGCGCGTTTCCGTGCTTCGGAGGGCATGTTAAGCCGTCGGTCCCGGTTGCTATCGATAGATAGCAGTCGTTAAAACTTGTCGGAGGCCGTATGGGCGGTTTGGAAACATCCGACAAACATGCGGATGACAACTTTTTCAGGAAAAAGTTGTCGTCCGCAGGTACCTATACAACATTTAACAGGAATAATGCACATTCTTAAAGACCTCGATTAGAAAATTGAGTTATAATCATATTGGTACAATACCGGTATTGGCTATACACCGAAAAAACGTTTTCCTTGTATTGGAAGCCCTACTCTGAACCTTTTTCTCGACTTTTCCAGTACCTACGTAGGTATGATCTGAAGGAGATCTGACTATGGAGAAAGTACCCGAAGGGCTTGCTACTGGCCCTTGGCACCAGCCCGAACATTGTAAAAGTGAGTGGGTAAGTATGGCATGTTTATGTTTAATACCACTAGGGGCAGCTCGCGGCTCTAGCTCATGTAGCGCCCGTGCAATGAAACCCTGGCGCGCCCTAGGCCTGGGCCCCCTGAGACGGCGCCGCCCGTGTGCATTGCACACCCTGAAGCCGCCCCTGAAGAAGTTTTTGATGTTGATAGTAGTTATCGGCAAAAGATTTGACGATAACTACTATCAACATACCTTTTACGTTTTTTACCTTGACGTGACCCAGGAGCAACTTAACAAACTTGAGCGTCTCCAAAATGTTTTTATAAGATTCATATTTGGTTTACGGAAATATGACCACATCTCCGAATTCCGCAAGAAACTCAAGTGGCTCCCAGTTTATCTTCGCCGGAATACACACATTCTTTCTCTTTTGTTTAATGTGCTATTTAACCCTGCATCTCCTAAATATCTTAAAGACCGCTTTAATTATGTATCCGACCTTCATTCTCTTTCTCTTCGTTCTTCTCATAATTTGTCCTTAAGTATCCCTTCTCATTCTTCTCAATTTTATCACAAATCTTTTTCTGTGGAAGCTGTGCTTCTTTGGAACAGTTTACCTGTATCTATTCGTAAAATTCAGACCATCGCTTCTTTCAAGAACCAAGTTAAATATTATTACCTTAATTTATAACATTTATGCATATTTTCTATATTTATAAATCTAGTACTATACTCGGAACCTGTAAAGATAGTTTTGATTGAATGTGAGAAGGAAATAATTAGCTACCTCTGTAAAAATACGTAGTTAAATATGCAGTGTAGGTACTTATTTATCTAAACACAGCGTAGATCATTTTACCAATTGACATTGAATTGGATGATTCCTCAATCAAGCGCCCCCTTTTTAATGTCCGATATTTATTTCATTACCTGCACAATCGAATAACAACTTATTCGTTTAACTCTGAGTCAATATTTAAAAAAACCGGTCAAGTGCGTGTCGGGCCACGCGCAGTGTAGGGTTCCGTAGTTTTTAGGTTTTAATGAATAATGTAATGAAATAAATAAATAAATATTTTAATTAATTAATTAAATTTACCTGCACAATCGAATAACAACTTATTCGTTTAACTCTTGAGTCAATATTTTAAAAACCGGTCAAGTGCATGTCGGGCCACGCGCAGTGTAGGGTGCCGTAGTTTTTAGGTTTTAATGAATAATGTAATGAAAGAAATAAATAAATATTTTAATTTATTAATTAAATTTTAATTTTATTTAATGTTTATCAATTTTCACGAAATCAAGTTTTAGGTGCCACACATTATTAAAATGTTCTTGTATTATTTATCACGTAATTTTATCATGTATGTATCCAATAGAAAATAAAAAAGGTGCACTAGACTAACTTTAAAACTACAGTAATACCTACTTTACCTACCGAGTTATATCATATTGCAGCACTGCGGCGGCAGCACTGTTGTACGTAGTATTCATATTCTCTGACTGTTGCGTGCAGCGGAGTTCGGAATCAAACCTTAAGTTGGGCCTAAGTAATCAAACCTTAAGTTGGGCCTAAGTAATACCTATTCGTGGCTTCCGTAGCTTAGTGGTAAAGCGGCTCTACTGGTTACCCTGAGGTCGCAGGTTCAATCCCTGCGGAAGTCAAATATTTCTTTCCTTTTTTTTTTAATTCTAAATCCACTATCATTACGTATATTAAAAATAGTCCATACGTATTCCGCTCATCCTTGTGCTACATTTTAAAGGTAACGGTTCTTACCCGGGATGTTTTTGCAATCGTTACAGAGAATTCCATTATCTACGTTCAACCTGCCATGAGTCAGCCGTGAATGTAGGTACCCGACCTCCGTTAATTATTTTTAGTACTCAAATATGTAATGAGGAAAATACTGAGTATATTAACATAATAATATCGTAATATTTCACAGTGCATCATGCATGAGCAACACGGGCCACCGGCTGCGGCGGACTGGAGGGGAGTTGCCATAGCGTTTTTGCGGGGGGAAATGCGTGCGACACACACGCACACTACAAAAATCGTCGACTACGAAACTCACACTTTGACTTTAACAAAATACAGAAACAATTTCACGCACACATTTAAATACATAGGCGTCAGGTATATGCCCATTTGGGCTTGTACTTTGCCATACCATACTACGCTAAAGTTCTAAAATGTGTAAATGAAAATTTTCATAGCTGTATACCTATAGATATTTTCTGCAAGGCTGAGTCCACACGCAGCGACACGCATGGCGTCGCATGGTCGATGGTGAGTCGCTAGTACTCGCTAGCAATTTATGAGAGTGTAGATAGGCACTACTTAGGTACCTAATCTTTCTGCCACAAAATGGTAGAGTTCAACAACTTATGTCTCACGGTTGGTAACTGTGGTAAGTGTGATAACGCATCTACATTTTGACCTCTGGTTTATGTGTAAGATGTCTACAGGCTGCAGTCATCACTTTACAATCATGTGAGCTGCATGCTTGCTTTCCAACTTTGTTAAGCCGTCGGTCCTGGTTGCTATCGCTAAATATCAGTCGTTAAACCTAGTCGGAGACCTTATGGGCGCTTTGAAAACATCCGACAGTGGGTTGGCCTGGCCACTAACCCGTATCTCCACCAACTCGCATTGGAGCATCGTGGTGGAGTAAGCTCCAGGCCTCCCCCCAAAAAAGGGGAGAGCCTCGTGTCCAGAAGTGGGACGTCTCAAGGGTTGCCATTATTATAATTATAAGCACTGGACCGAACCCAGGACCCTCGGCATAGCAGAAGTGGTCTGCTATGACTAGACCATTGAGGCAGTGAAATCCACGCCCATATGTGTATATGTATATGTATGAAATCATATAACAATTTGCATGATATGTATGTATGTATCTTCACGCCAGGTCCCTAACAGGGTAGGCAGAGAGTGTGGAGCGCCAGATATTCCGGTCCTGACGCCTCTCCCGTGCCTCCTACCTCATCTTTCTTTCTTAATTTGCATTATCATTAAAGTAAATCAAACTAAACAGTTTTTTAAACTTATTAGGTAAATACCTAATTTATAGATCTATCAAACAAAAAGCATGTGCTTGAATCAGTTTATTTGAAATGAAAACAAATATCTAAATCAACATTACATACTATTCACAAATTTCAATTTCAACCTGTAACTAATTTGCTAGGTTTCGCCCGACGGTCATTCGCAGTTGGTTAACCATGTAATAAAGGTCACATTTAACCCGTAAATGCATCTAATTAGGGTCACAAAAAGTAATTGTCAAGGTGGAAAAGGGAAATGAATACATTTTGCACAATGAAACAGTATAAATCACCATTTCTAGGATTCCGTTGTCAACAAGAAAACCTTGCTAGAAAAGTTTCGTCAAAATGGCGCTCTCTGCTTGTCGTCTAAAAAGAGTCAAGATTTTTTATATTAGTGGTAAACAAGCATAGGTACCTTACAGTTCACATTTATACCATTTTATGGCATACAAAATTGCAGTCTTTTTAAAGTATAGCAGGTGGCTATTTTTCTTTAGGAGTCAAATAACGTAAATAGTAAGTATGTCCTATGAATGTAAAAAAGCACCTCGACAGTCAAATTACAGTATCCAACAAGAAATAATGCACGTAGACCTCAGGAAAGAGACTTCGACTTATTTTGGGCCTGTAGAGGTTTATCTTTTTCGCACCTTACCAATAGATTTACTGGTGGTAGAGCACCAGTGACGGAGCTCGCGGGCGTAGGCACCACCGCATTACCTAATATACTTGCCGCTAAATGGTAGTGTTCAGCACTATCGTGTTCCGGTCAGGTGGTAATGTACGGCCCTGTAATTTCCGGCACAGAGGCATAACACCTTAGGCCTCAGGAGTGGTAACGCATCTGCATTTTGACCTCGGTCTTTGTGTGGGTGTCTATAGGCTGCAGTCATCACTTAACATCAATGTGAACTGCATGCTTGTTTGCCACTTCCATAACATAAAAAAAAAAAAAGATTGTGTTGAGCAGAAATAACGCTCTACGAAGTCGAAACTAGCCGATTGTCATTTTCATAGGCTCGATGTGCAATATTTCTTAATGAGCACTGTAAATAAGTAGATACTTAAACAAGTTTAGTCGTTTTTACTTCAAGAATAGGTCTAGATCGATATGTAAGTAATTCTATATATGGACTAAGGGATCTTTCTTGGAATAAAAGTAAGAACATAAAGGAAATTTCAACTTTTACGGAATATTTTTTTTTAGATGTTACGAAGGTGTTACGATGTTACGGATGTTAAGTAATGAATGTAGCCAGAGAATATGTAATAATACTACGTATAGAATGGACACTTCTACGTCCCGCCCGATTTCCCCGCCTCACCCAACCTCCTCCCCTCTTATGGGCGACGTTTGGTATTCTCTCCGTGCTACGCACACAGGTGCACGTGTAAATACACGTCACTGATTGATGTCTGTGTAATGGAGACCAAATTAAGCGTTCGTATGGAATTTTGGCGTAGTGTCCCCGGTGTGCTGTACGGCCTATAGACATCTACATTAAAACCAGAAGTCAAAATGCAGACACGTTGCCATCCCTGAGACCATAGGTGTTAGGTCTCTGAGGAAGTTATTACGGTGCTTTACAATACCATCTAAGCGGAACGCGATAGTGCTGAACACATAGAGTAACACCGGAGGGGAGTAGCCATATGCAGGCTTTCCCCTCTGTCAAAGTACAAGCCCAAATGGGTCTATACCTGTCGCCTAGATGTTTAAATGTGTGCATGAAATTGTTTCTGTATTTTGTTCAAGTCAAGGTGTGAGTTTCGTAGTAATAGACGATTTTTGTAGTGTGCGTGTGTCGCACGCATTTCCCCCCGCAAAAAATGTCAGACTGTTTTGCATCGGTAATAAACGCTATGGCTACTCCCCTCCAGTCAGCCGCGGCCGGTGGCCCGTGTTGCTCTATGGCTGAACATTACCATTTAGCGGCAGATAGATTAGGTAATGCGGTCGTGCCTACGTCCCCAAGTCCGTACTCCAGAACTCTACCACCAGTAAAGAAAAATACCAGCTACTTATTACAAATCGAGTGTAATTAATTTTTAATATAATTTACTTTAAAACCTATCTTTTCCGGATATTAATATGTTATTGAAGGTTCAACGAGGTTCTTAAATTAATAAGGTAACAAAACACAAACGATTAATAAAATTAATTTAACGATAACCTGAGAAAACCAGGAAACGGACAGTGTCAGCAAGTAGTTACGGTAATCCACGGACATAAAAAAAACCGTATAAATTTCAAACTGACTGGAACATAGTGTAATACATCTTTTTGCAGTGACATTATCTCAAAGCGATAACGATTAGCAAATCCATATAAATTAAATGTATCAAATGCGGTCAAGTTTACGTCTTCGAACTCTGAATATCGTAAATATCGTACCTCTATCCTAAATACAATATCAATATTTTAACTCAATAATGGTCTCTTTGCCTGAGTATTAAGTAGGTACACTGCTGTTAGGTTAGGTTAGGTTAGGTTAGACCTGTTATCTCCCCCCCCGAGGGTTTCCGCCTTATCGTGGCGGGGCTCAGTACCCGGTGGTCATCCTCACACCGGCGAAGCCAAGAGGAACCCAGAGAGGGGGCGGCGTTTGGCGTGGCTCAGCCCGGCACTCGCTGCCGTGGAGAGGAGGTGTACGGGTATTTCGTTGGCCCTGCATCCTATTCCCAGCCGCCTAACGGTGATCCTGCCGTCAGATGGGGACGTGGTGGGAAGGCGGCTGGGGAAGAGGTGTATGGGTATGTCTTGGCCCTGCACCCTATCCCCAGCCGCCTAGCGGTGGTCCCGCCGCTCGATAGGGACGTGGTGGGGCCGTGGGGGGGCGGACGAGGGAACCAAAATTTCTTCGATGCTCCCCCAGGGCCGGACTGTGTGCCCCTGGACCCCTCCACCCGGGCGTCTTGGGACGCCTGGTGTTGTGAGTGGTCGGGGCAGGGACCTTCGGGCGACGGACTAGGGGAAGTTCATCGCCCGACTGGAGAGGTCCCGGGCTGGCTGGCGTGCAGGTGTTCCGCACGCCACTAGTAGTGGTTGGAGCCGAAAGGCTCCGAGGAGGGCTCGACAGCGAGCAGCCGCCGGTGGGGTCACGGATGTGTGCGATAGCGTTCCCGTGACCCCGCCACTGATGGCGGACGAGTCGGAACACCCAGGGGTGTGGGTTAATCCACCCACAATTTTTGTGACGGATGTCCTTTCCCGGAGTCCCACATAACCCACCCCTCTCCCCAAGGGTGGGTATGCATTTTCCTCCCTTCGGGAGAGGGGTGGGTTATGTGGGACTAGAACAACGCTATGATGATAGGTGCCATAAAAAAATATTTTTAACGGAATTTCAATTATGTCACAGGATTGATCTGATGATGGATACATCTTTTAGCAGTGACATTAATCTCATAGCGATAGCGATTAGCAAATCCATATAAAATAAATGTATCAAATGCTATCAAGTTTATGTCTTCGAACTCTGAATATCGTAAATATCGTATCCTAAATACAATATCAATATTTCAACTCAATAATTGTCTCTTTGCCTGAGTATTAAGTAGGTACACTGCTGTTAGGCCTGTTATCTCAGATTTAATTACCAAGTTGGGTATTACGTGATAGGTGCCATAAAAAAATATTTTAAACGGAATTTCAATTATGTCACAGGATTGATCCGGAAGATGGGTTATTAATTACCTAGTTTGTAGCAAAAACCGATTAGGTTAAAAAGGAGGTAAGTTCTAAAATTAATTTACTTACACTTTTGTAAACTATCGAATTTGGACTTTCTTTTATTTGTCGAGACCAAAATTAGTTTTATACGAAATTAAGGAAAAATAGAAAGCTTGACTACGGGTAGGGATACAACTTTCTTCATAAGCTTCGGTAGCTTAGTGGTAAAGCGGCTGGACTGGTTATTCTAACAAGTTCGATCCCTGTCAAGTTTATTTTCCATTTTTTCTTTAATTTTCAAATTCACTCGCGTGTGTTATTCCGAAAAGTAAAAATATAAAAATTAGTAGGTATATCTAACTTATTGTTATACTTATGTAATATCTAATGAATTTTTGAAAACAGTAAGTAGGAAATCGGCTATGAAGCAAAAAAACGTAAGTATATTTGGGGTCGATTGAATTACCTTTACAAGTCTCTTTTTTGATGATGAATAAGATCTTGATGATGAAGGCAAGACAGGAATTTGGCACTAGAACGACGCAGTACCGAGTATCGAGTTTGGTCTCGATTACCTTGACGAGCACTCTGGTCCTAAATGATACCCAAAAGGTGGTGGCCATGGATTTTGGCTTAGAAAGATAAGTTTATTCACAAACAAGGCACATATTCCTTTGATTTTAATGCTTTTATATGATGAACAAAACATATATTGATTCTTTTACATATCAAAAGTAAATAAATATTATTTATTACAGCTGCAGAGAAAAAAAAAGTTTTTAAAGCAAAATGAAAAAGAAAAAAAAATTTTTTTTGGATTTGTTAAATGTTCATATAAATAGTAGGTAAGTTTATGTAAAATTCCTGTACTTAAATATTTATATAAAATCTCTTAAAACTACATAATATTGAGTAAAAAAAATTAATAAGTAAATTGATTTGCAATCCTTGACATGTTGTTCTCGCTGTGATATAATTATTTGTTTATACTGTCCATTTTTTAACTGATTAAATAGGAACCTATAGATATTGTAAAATTTAAAATATTTTTAAAAAAAATATCGTTGTTCGAAAAATAAAGAAAATAAAATTTGAATTTTTATACGTATAATTGGCATACCTAATGTATTAACGTAACTTCCTATTCAAAATTTTGTGTTTTATATTGGATGACATATTTTACTTGACATATTTTTTCTGAGATTGTTGTTTCTTATCGGTTTGTTTAATGAATTGAATACATCGTTGTTAAAAAAGTTAACCAAACAGTTAACTATGACTGTTGGATTATGTTTCAACAATAATAATTTAGGCAAGAATTGAGTGAACCTATTCCAAAAAAAAATGGATCTATTTATTTTGTTATGATAAGTACTTTTGCTGCTTAAAATATTTTTATGCTATTACAGTAGACACATATTAATTAAATCGAGAAAAATACCCACTAAACAAAGAATATTATTAAAAATCCAGTTTATTATATGTATAACGAGATACTATTATTTTAGCAACGGATAATTTCCGGAAACTACACACATCCGGACGTCAATGATTTATGGATTATGGATAGGAATAAATATAATTATCATACGAGTATATATTTTACCTAATTAGTAGAATAGTAAAATGTGAGTGTCAAAAACGAGGTTGATGAAATTAGAACGTAAAAAGGAACAGGAAATTCCAAAGGGCAGTTAGCAGCAGTAGCATACTGCTTGAGTCTTCCTTGAGAAAAATATTAAACAATTCAGAGACGTACTTATCATAAGTGTAATTAATGCAAAATATTTATCGCTTCAATAATTTAATTACAATAATAATTTGATTTCATTTTCAAAGCTATTTGAAAATGAAATCATATAGAATTTGAAATTACCGTTGCATTTTTATGCACTAACTGCATTCAACTATATGTATACGATAGTTTATTGGTAGTTATCTAGAGCAGCTAAATTATTGTAACCTTACAAAGTGAATTGACGCGGGCACGTAGTATTTAAGAAGGCTACACATTGAGTGACGGGCCTAAACAAGCGCTGTAGATGGCCGCGGCCGCCCGTTACAACTCACAATAATAAACAATCATCTGAAACCTAACCAGCGAGTGATAAGGTTTACAGTGAAGTGATAAAACAATGCCAGCCGATTCAACAATGATTGTAGCGGAAGGCGAAGAGAAAAAGGATAACAATGCGTTTCAAAGTCTCTCAGAGAGATCGAAACACGAAGATTTCATACGGCGAGCGGTGGATCTGCTGGTGGAGAGGGTGGTCTTCGGGAGAGCTTCGAGGAGTTCAAAGGTAGTGGAGTGGGCGACTCCGAAGGAGATTAAGAGCGCTATAGATTTGAAGCCTCGGGATGGACCCCTGACCCAAGAAGAGCTGTTAGCGATCATGGCTGATGTAAGTTCAGTTAAAAGTTTGTTAATAAAATTAAGCATATTATAGACTATTGCTTTTATTAAGAAGCAACGGACTTTATAAATTTTGTATTACGATTTTGTAAGAGTTTGGGAATAAGTGATAGAAGCAGTAAAATAGATAGAACTTAATGTAAATTAAAAGTTATATTTATTTTTTGAAGCCTAAGAACCTAAGATGAGCAAATTAAATACGGTTTTATGTTTTGCTTTCTATTTATTACTCATTCCATGATTTAAAAAAAACGACGTGTTACTAATTTGTTTGTTTGTTTGGTGTAACAACTTTTCGTGGAAAATCGCTTCGACTAATTTCAGTCAAAATAAAGTCATGTCACATAATTATTATTTAACTTTATTTCGTATTTATAATATTTTTTTTCGAATAATGTCTTTTTACTGAATTTTCAAATGCGCTAATTTCAATTAAAGTAATGTTTATTTAGAATAATACTTAGACAGGTTATCCCTACTTTAGACAGGTTAGGTCGAAGGGTGCGGCGGGCGAACTCCGCTCTCCTGCCTCACTTTATCAAAAGTTGTTACACCAAACAAGGGTAAACCTTATTAATTTAATCAGTAATGATGAAGATAAATATTGCGCATAGTTTCATATTGATTTATCAGTTTTGCTTCTACTTGAGTATAAGAAAAAAGATAAGAAAGAAGAAAACTCTCAAAATTCACGTTTCTACATAACTGTTAGAGGAAATTGATAAAATAAAACAAACTGACAATAAAACAAAAAAATATTTACTTCGATATTAAAAAACTATAGATTATGATTATGAAATCAACACCGCACTCATTATTTTTACTCTGCTATATACATTTAATACATTGTGATTGTTATGCAATGACTAGTTTAAATGAAATGAGAGAAAAACCTAAGATTATACATTGGTCAAAATGCAGTTTCCAGATTGCTATTACTGTTAATTTCGCCTCTATTATTTAATTCGTGTCTTTATTTTTATTTCTCTATGACTTAGAGGTACTTTTGTTTATCCTTCAATATTTAGATGCGTGGATTCGTTTTGGATCCCTAATTCATATAACAATTCGAAAGTTTAGATTTGATTTTATAAAAATCGCATTTGATGATTTATTAAACTTTACAAGGAATACTTACGTACATATTATTTGAATATGTTTATAATAAATCTACAGTGAGAATGTGACGATACTCAAAAACTTGAATAATTTATTAATTAATATATTATAATTATAAGTAATTTATATTATAAGTAAATATTTCGTCAGTCAAAGCCCTGATGTTAAAAATTACTAAAGTTCTTGTTTCTTATCTATGAATTTTTGGGTTTGAAATTGTTACCATCTTTAAACGCGCTTTTAAAAACGATATAATGTATAATTACGACGGTTCAATATTTTTTAAATTTTCACTTAAATTTAATTATTATACTTCGGATACTATTGATGTTACTTTATTGTCAAACATTACGACAATTTTGTTTCAAATTTCAGGTAGCTCGTTACTCAGTTAACACGGCGCATCCATACTTCGTCAATCAATTATTCTCATCAGTCGACCCATATGGCCTAATTGGTCAATGGCTGACGGACGCCCTCAACCCTAGTGTTTACACTTACGAAGTAGCTCCAGTTTTCACTCTGATGGAAGAAGAGATTCTTCGTGAGATGAGAAAGATTGTAGGATGGTCGGAAGGCGATGGAATATTTTGTCCTGGAGGCTCCATTGCTAATGGTTATGCTATCAGCTGCGCTCGATTTCACTTTTATCCTGATATTAAGGTACGTATTTTTTTCAATTACATAACTTTAAGGGCTCCATAATTCGATAGACCAATATCGTCTGTTTCATTGTTAAAACAATTGTGTCTGTTTTTGAAAAGTTAATCTGTTGAGCCATGTCTTAATGCATAGTTTTTTTATTGGACGTGTGTAGACGGCTCATCTAAAGACGGCCATAATATTCTTTTTCTCTTCTTCTTCTTCTTCTAAAGTGGTCTTAACATAACATTCTCCATAATTGTAAAGTAAAGAGCTTACCTACATTATAATTCGAACAGAGCAAGGAACGTTCTTTTACCATTCATCACTATTTCCATCACAAAGTGATTTTTAAGACACTGGCAATATTTTTAAGGACGATTTTAATAATTTTTATGCAAAACCAGCCAAAAAGAGCCAATCCAAAAATTGCGTAATTAATGCGTAAGAATTGAGCGAAATGTATAAATCCTTGTAGTTATATGTGCGGCTCGTTAAGAATTTATTTATTTATTTATTTATACACTTTATTGTACACCAGAAAACTAAACAAATTATACAAACAAGAAAAGAAATAAAAGTACAAAAGGCGGTCTTATCGCAAAAGGTGCGATTTCTTCCAGACAACCTTTTAGTCAGCAACATAAAGTAAAGAAATTATTTATTTGCTGGCAGGGTGTACTGAGCAATAATAAAGATTTAAAACATAATAATACTAATAAATAAATATTTAATTACGAAACGTGGAGAAATATTATAAATATTTATACATTATGAGAGCAAAGCATGACCAAAAGATAAAGATAATAAGTTTTAGAAAAAGAGGTAAAGAAGAAGGATGAAGAAGGATAGATAGTTACAGAGTCTGAGTTAAATAAAAATCTTTGACCTTGTGTTTGAAGGAAACGACAGTTTGGGCTATTAATTTATATAGAATTATTAATTTTAGAACAAAATCATTGTGAAATTATACGAAGGTACGTTGTTTTAAATTATTAAGATTTTTGTCTAGATGAATAATTTGAAACTATAATGAATTTATAATTGGATACCTAGTAATAAAAATATCTTAGATCTAGGCTGTTTGTACTTTAACGTTAGGAAGCGGATGATTACCTTAACCCAAATGCTGATGATTGTTATATTGCATGCAGTTTCTGTGAGAAGACCTTGGAGAACATGTCAAAGTTAAACTAAAATAACATTTAATTTTCTAATCATTATAATTGTCTTTGTTTGTTGATGACAAAACAATTACAAAATTTCATACACGACAAACGCTACGGTCCTTCTGTGTCTTAAGTCTGAGGTCGTAGGTACTACGGCTGAACTAGGACTATTGATTAAATCTGTGGTGGCAAGTAAAAAGGTGTTAAGTTATACACTTAGAAGAAGAATCTCCTTTTTATTTGACACCACAGTTTGACTCATCTCCACCACAGTTATATCGATTTTTTTTTTCTTTATCACACTTATTAGGCGCGTTCACACAGAGCGAGCAGCCTCCCGAGGCATTTGCCGCGAAAGGCAGCTCGGCTAATTACTAATTACCTGTAGCTCCATTTTTCTAAACACCTTCATGGTTAAATGACTTTTCAAATCCATAAATAGGTACACATGTAAACAATAATTCGTAAATTCATTAAAATTGTATGGACTGGATGAATGACGTTTGAAAAAGATTCAAGGTACGTACTAGAAGTATTCAATAAATACGAGTTATGAAACATAATTCTGAATTGACCGATGGTGATGTGTGAAGTGAATAATAAAATTGTAAAGTACTCAACTCATAGTAAAATTACGATTGCAATGTGCCTAATTTTGTGAAGGAATAATATTTTATTTTTATGATTACACAATGATGATTATTATGAGGTAACTATTGCAAACATAATAACGCAAACATTGTTTTTTTTTTTAATTCTTGGACGTGTTGTCCAATTGTCGTTTAACACGCTATGGTCTAAGATTCGAACTATAAATCCAAAATCTTAGAATAAACGTTTTCAAGAAAATGGAAAGATAATTTTGACTTCGGGCAAGAATTTAACCTGCGAGCTCAGGATAAAATAACCAGTCCAGCTACTTTATCACTAAACTACCGAAGCCCCCAAAAATGATTTATTTTCGAACAACCTCCGAACAGTAAAATTAATTTTCGAACAACCTCCGAACAGTAAACGCAATCGTATTGCGGAAAACATCAACTCTAAGTATTTTCAAATAAATTCCGGTCGAATTTAAAATAAACTGTAAGTAGTTGTGTTATTTAATCACTTGTAACTCACTGATTATAATATGCATAATACTCGTATAAATAAAACAGGTGACAGTTCATGGATACAAAGGTGCAAATAAATATATATAATAATTTATTATAATGGCGACCGTAAAGTATTTTTTTTATACCACTTCTCTGATATTTACTAACTGCCAGGCAACGTATAGTCGAAATTACTGATCGTAGAATCACAGTATAAGTACATATAACATGTTCGTTTTCTTTAGACTGTGGTAGAATATTCGAATGGGATGTAGGTATCTAAGTTCCTAGGAGAGTGGGTGAACACAAACTTTACATCCTTCTCCTACTTTAACAAATTTAAGTTAGAGGAGGATCTAAAATGAACAATAAATAACCTTAACAAATATTTTTGGTGCAACCGAACTTACGAGATTTACGAAAATTCCTCAGGAACGTGAATCGCAACTCAACAACATCGATTATCGATTAGGTATTTGTACCAAATATAAGTAAATCGAGCTTAGAAAATTTGAATTCAGAACTCAAATTTAACACTTTTACGGACAGTAAACGTCTACAGACGTTATAACATTAACCCTCTTATTCATTAACGTACATTAGATACGCTTTAGCTGAAGAATGCTTTGTTCGGGAAAGGGTTAAAAATTACATGAAATAATAAACATACTATTATATAAGTCACCAACCAAGTTGTAGTATCTTTTTTATGTAATGGAAGTGGCAAACAAGCATATTCACATTGATGTTAAGTGATGACTGCAGCCTATAGACACCCACACAAAGACGAAGGTCAAAATGCAGATGCGTTACCACTCCTGAGGCCTAAGGTGTTATGCCTCTGTGCCGGAAGTTACAGGGCCGTACATTACCACCTGACCGGAACACGATAGTGCTGAACACTACCATTTAGCGACAAGTATATTAGGTAATGCGGCTGTGCCTGCGCCCGCGAGCTCCTTCATTGGAACTCTTCCACCAGTAAAAAGATAGCATTGGTACAACATTATGCCAAATTAAATTAAAACAAGAAAATATAGTCGAATCAAAGAAATCTCTCAAACAATATCTGTGCCTGCAAATGCAGCGCAAACAATAATTGCGCTTGCATATAGGTACAAATTGAAATTTAAGTGGTTGTTCTTCCATTATTAATATAACATTATTTTCCAACTACTTTTTATTATTATGTATTACCTAAAATGAATATACATGTAGCAGAAATAGCGTTTTATCATATGGTCAAATTAAACTGTTTTTTTTTTTAAGTTCAAAGACCGTTATGGTATCGTTATTCAATATTGATCAAAACGATAAATTATGAGTTTATCATTTTCTAACATAAAATAGATCGAAATAAAAATACGTAGGTGTCCACGTAGTAACTATTGTTTTTCCAACGTATTAAATTGTGTTTAATTATTTATTCAGTTCACCTGCTGCTGGTCCAATTAAGGCTTTGGCCTTCTACGAGGCGTTAAAAATCAATATAATGGGCGACCTCTAAATAATTAATAAAGGCTTATCCTAACAAATTATATTTGTTGCTTAATTTAATTTAAAAAATATTACCTCAAATGCCGTGGACGGTCTGGTAGCTTAAGTACCTTTTTAATTTCTTTTAATATGAGTATTTTAAATAATTGAGTCGAACTGTAAATGATTTATCACGTTTAATAACAATACCTATCTACATAGCTCATTATTAATTCAAAATTCATCATTCTTTTATTTCTTCCATAATATACCTAATACGAGTCCAAGAATTAACATTTAAGTTCATTCTCAAATGTATTTAATATCAGTTACTATTTAATGCTCAGGTCTTTATATTTTCAAAAGTGTATTTCAATAAAAAGAATTTGAAATTTTATGACATAATGAGCCTACTAGTATTCTAAACTTATGTAGTTAATGTATTGGGAAGAGTTGAGCCACCCACTACAGGCTATTACATATATTACATGCTTACTGGGGTGGTTCTGACCACTGTCATACAGTCATACTGTACCTATGTTAAAGAAATAAATCAATTTTTATATTTATAATTTTTATGATTCAAATACGAGATGTATCGGAATGACAATAATATCACTCATATGCCTACGAATTCGGGAAAACATGTTTTTCATTCTATTTATATTAGTAGGATGTGATGGACACAAATAAAACATTGAAATGTCAATATTAACTGGAGCCCCTGATTGATTTTCAGAGCAAGGGTGTATACGCCGTGCCAAATCTGGTTCTATTCACATCAGAACTCGCACATTATTCAACAAGGAAATTGGCCGCTTTCATGGGCATCGGGAACGATAACTGCATCCTAATAAAAACAGATAAATTTGGCAAAATGGATGTCAATGACTTAGATAAACGTATAAACGAAGCTATAGACAATGGATCGACACCGTTTATGGTCACAGCCACATCTGGTACAACTGTGTACGGTGCTTTTGATCCGTTGGTGCCTATTTCATATTTGTGCAAGAAATATAATCTTTGGCTGCACGTTGATGCTGCTTGGGGTGGTGGAGCATTAATGTCGAGGAAGCATCGGCACCTTCTCAATGGGATCGAATTGTGAGTATACCTATCAATCATCAATCATTTGGTTGTACATAATTAATAATGATACTAGGAAACAAAAAAAAAGGTATTGTAAGAAAGTGTAATAGCAAATGAAGTTCATTTTAGGTTGATTGTAATCGATTCATTTCATTTTTCAACAGCCTATAAACATCTGAAAAACTTTTTAATGACTCCAGAGGGACCCAACACATAAAGATATTTTTCAAAGCTCTCTAACCTTAATTACAGAACATTTTATGATTATGAGACGACTTTACGCTCTTTTTTCATTAGAAAAAATGTCCTTTATGAAAATAGTACAAATAATAAATCAATTTTAAACGTCCTATAATTGCGGTCGTATACTCTCATCAGTATGAGAACAAAAATTAACATGCTGATGAAGTGCGAGTAAGTAAGGAGTAGGTGATAATGGCTGATTTTCTATAAAACCTAAAGCATCAAACTATGCTTAATAATGACGTCTGACATTGTATGCACCTAATAATCAGGGCGTTCGATTCAGCGTTTATGTCGAAATATGGAAACAGTAATTAAATTCCACAAAATTGTTTCACACAAGAGTGTACGATCCTGTCGCACAAAGTTTAATTTCGATTTAAATGTTGAAACTACAATTTCACTATAAAATTATAATATACGATGATTTATTAAATAAAAATGTTTGTATCATATTCAGGGCCGACTCAGTAACCTGGAATCCTCACAAGCTGCTCGCTGCCCCCCAACAATGTTCGACATTTTTGACAAGACACAAGAATGTCCTCAAAGATGGACACTCATCAAACGCCAAGTACCTATTCCAAAAAGACAAGTTTTACGACACCTCCTATGACACTGGCGACAAACACATACAGTGCGGACGAAGGGCTGATGTCCTCAAATTCTGGTTCATGTGGAAAGCAAAAGGGAGCGAAGGCTTCGAGAGGCATATTGATAAACTATTCGACAACGCGAATTTCTTTCTGGAACACATTAAGCAACGAGATGGATTCCGTCTTGTACTACAGCAACCAGAATGTACCAACATCATGTTCTGGTATGTACCGAAGTGCCTTCGTGGGAAGGAGAACGAAGCAGGCTACAATGAAAGGCTCAATAAAGTTGCGCCGAAAATAAAAGAGAGAATGATCAAAGAAGGCTGCATGATGGTGACGTACCAACCACAAGGCGAACTCGTGAACTTCTTTCGCATTGTTTTCCAAAACTCCGCATTAGACCACAAGGATATGATATATTTCGCTAATGAGTTCGAAAGGATCGGCTCCGACATTATTGTATAGATGTTAAATATTTATTAAACTAAATTAATTGTAACCTTGTACAAAAGTTGCAACATGTAACCTGTGATTTAAATTAACGAATTAATATAATCCGTATTAGTGTTAGCTTATTTAATTTATACGAATAAATATTTCATTGTATCAATAAACTTGTAAATTATTTGCGGAATCACTTCTTTAATTATCTCACTTGGTGAGGACGGAGATGTTGAATCGCTCGGATATACATGTGAATGATATCAATATCGCGATGTTAATAAGTTTCTTGGGGTTCCACTGTATTAAGATCATGGCTTAGCAAATGTATATTAATGATAGAACATTCTAATGTGTTCTAAAAAGTGCTAAATGTTGATGAAATATGTTTTTAAGGAAAAGAGTGTCTCCATACTCAAAACCACAAAATTAATTACAACAATATTCTTTAATAGAGTTAGTAGTAAGAGTTTATATGTAAAAGAATAACATAAAACAGAACGGAAGCAACAGGAATAGCTAGTTTGCCAAGCTGGTCTAATTTGGAAATTATAGTACGGTTGAATTGAGATTGAGATTGAGAAACGTACAGCTGGTGGCAATTAACAATACAATTAAAGGAGGAGATTGTACTCACAAAACATTAGCATGTACGGTGTAAAAACTAACAAATGAGAAAAAATACATAAAAACGAAGTAAATGAACTGTATTAATTACCTATAAATAAAAGAAAAAGAATTCCTTCAATATCTACGATATTGAAGTAAAAGCGTGACGTGACTTCACGCCTGTTTTCTTCGAAGGTGTATTCAGAGGCAAATATATGCATTCAGGCATACATGAAAATACCAACAATTCAATAGTAACGTTTTGTTTCATGTGGCGAACATATTGACGTCTGACCTGACAACGACACATTGCCAAACTCTGAGAGTGGAAGTGAATATTTAAAAAAAAATGGAATAATCTCATTAGCTCTCAACTCAGGGACCAAGTTGTGGTAGCTATTGACGCAATTGATAACATTTTAAGGAAAAGAAAGTCTCCTACTTTAAAAGTACTCTATACTTACGATAATGAGGTACAAGCGTGATAATACATATCTACATGGATATGTTTTGCAGTGCTATTGTGGATACAAGGCCTCAATTGTGACGTAGTCTATCAACATAGTTTGCAAATCTCCTCAATAGATATTGTCACAATGACAGATGGACAGTCCTCTTGTTAACATGGGCCGCTAGCAATCGGCCTGAAGTGTATTCATATGTGGGGAGCATTCATCAACGATGACGTCACAATTGATCAAATTCCCTCGATACCATTGATTTATGACCCGGATAAAACGAAAGTGGTCTGATTAATTTCACCATCACAGATAATTGCAGTGTTAGGTAAGATATTGTACATATAAAAGTACTTATAATTTTGAAATAAATAATTTTAAAGTTATACAGGAAAATAGGTGTAAATTCCCTCTATTCCCTCCTTATCTCCGATACTACTGGGAGTAAATTGTGAAAAAATACTGAAAGTAGTTCTACAGACAGTAAAAATAATAATAATGTATCGTTTTTTATTTTTTTTTATTGAATTGTCATTCTCTGAATGAAGTTATCTGCCGCCAAATGGTAGTGTTTAGCACTATTCTGTTCCGGTTGGATGATAATGAGACAAAAAACTAAGGTCTCAGGGGTGGCAACGTATTTACATTTGACCTCTGGTTTCTGTGTGAGTGTCTATAGGCTGCAGTCATCACTCAACATCAATGTGAACTGCATGCCACCTTTATTACTTAAAAAATAAATTCACGCCGCGAAATCACGCCGCGACGTCACACGCGAGTGTGGAGCGAGTGTGGAGTCGGCTTTAAATTTCCGTGCTAGTGCTAGTTACCTGTAGTTGACAAGTGGACAAATATTATTACCTACTCGTGGAACATTTAGTTCAATGTACGGGAATCGATATCTTAGGTCTTAAAATCGTTATATATATATAATTAATAAAATCTTTTTATTTACATCACTTGGTTTTAAAATAACAGTCACCCATACGCATTACTTAATCTAATTTTGATGTTCAGATCTTCGGGTTAATGATGTTCATCTTCATCCGATAATTCCACAGAAAATTCTTCACAGTCTAGCTGTAAATCAATATAAGTTCATTGAAATAAGCGATCTACGTACCTATTTATAGAATAACAAGTCGTGATTTTCTTGAAATATCCGAACACGTATATTAAACTTAAAGACGCAACATAAATGGTCGCAATCGAGCCAGATCTAAAATGTGGTAGTAACTTTTTTCATCAGAAATCCAGATAACGTAACGGGTTAATCCTTGCCAGGCGATAGTTTTTGGACTTAGCCTGTTACAGTTAAAGTTGTCATGGTGCAACCCAGGCTTAGCATGTTATGATTCATCCCGACAAAAACTTCTAGCCTTTCAGGGCCTACGTTACTCGGAGGGTTCAGTAACTCTGAACCTTCGTTGAGCTAAACGTTGGCCCTGTATCCACCCTATCCATCAGTAGGAGAGTTCCTACTATCATTACACATGTGTCCACAAGAAATTAAAAAGCTAATTATTCTTGTATTAGTATTTCTTACCAATGTTTCATTGTCTGGGACTCTAGACAGCAAATCTAATATTTCGTTGTTAGGTATTCGGTTGGGTCTAAGTATTTTCCTTGTGAATTTATGAATACCTGAAAAAAAAATTGTCAGTATAAGCAGAAGATCCATTAAATAATAAGGTTCGGGTTATGTAGGAGATGCATTGTGGTTTTATATGATTAATTAAACAAATCACATATCTATAACTAAGTTAAGTGTATTACTTGGGTGGTGTTATTATTCAACAATAACTAAAGAGAAGCTTCTCTCCAAAATTGTATTGTTGTGTATTGCAATAAAATAAATAACCTGATATGATATTCTTAGAATTATTTAATGAGCAATATAAGCAGAGGATCCATTAAATAATAATAAATATATAAATGAAATGTATGATGTCAAAGTGTGTCTATCTTTGAGACATATTATGTTAAAAAAGTAACATAGAACTAAATAGGATTACTTTATTAAAAAAAAACATTGTTACATTTGTTACACGAGCACTTACCCCAACACATGAATATGTAGTTAGCTGGAATGAGGTACATGATAAATCCAATAACCAATATTACAAATATCGCCAAAAAACTGAGGAAAGGCACGGAGTAGTTGAACAGACTGAAAGAAGAAACAAAATACTAAAGATACAAAACGTAGGGAACTAAAATGTATGCAGTGAATTAATTAAATTTACTTTTTAATGCTTTCACCCATTGTCGCGCATTTTCCAAGCACGTTCTGTACAGTTTGTATCATTTCTTGAAAGCTTACTAACTTTTGTCTGAGTGATACTTTTTCCTCCTGAAAAACAATATTAGATAAGTGTTTGATTTTCTGAGAGACCACTAAATGAATACGATAGTGCTGATGATATTTGGCGGCAGATAGTAGATAGGTAATGCTGTGGTGCCTACGACTTCGAGCTCCTGCACTGGAACTCTACCACCAATTATCCTTTAGTCACATTTTAATCACATTCAGTTTAGGTTATATTTTCTGAAATTCATAGTCCCATCATCTTATGTACTATCTAGGAACTCGCCGCTTTATAGCTTTTGCGCCGTATATGGTGGTATTAAAAGCTGTTTTAGATTCATTTTGGATTAGAGGAGAGTTCCATGACTGTACGTTCAGAAACCTATTATTATAAAGAGTTTAGAGTTTATTTTTCATTTACCTTCTCTATCCTTGTTTCTTTGTCATCTTCTTTATTTGTCTTTATATCTATATTCACTTTTTCCCCTGGAATAAAAATATATATTATACCGATTTCAATATGTAACGATTGTTAGTACAGGGTCATTTAATAAAATGTTCCCCAGAGGAAAACAAATGTATCTTTAAATGCAAAGAAAATAAAGAATTGTTTCTATTCGTATTTGCTAAAAAAAAAACTATTAAATTATGTTTTTAGGGTTCCGTGGCCTACAAGGAATCCTTATAGTTTCGCCATCTCTGTCCGTCTATCTGTCCGAAGCTAAACTGTAATTTGGCACATTAGCTTTGCAGAGAAAGGAGAACTATAAATGTTTAGACGCCTACGCTTAAAGTGGGGATGTTATTTATATTCACACGCGTGTGCGTTTGAGTGCGTGTATGTGTGTATGTGTGGTGTAGGGCTGTTAATGCAACCGTATTATAATGTTTTTTGTTATTAACGATTATTTGAATCATTCATTTATCTAATGAAATTAATCACTTACAGTCAATAAGGCAATACTTCTTTGGCCTGTACCACGCAAATGGTATTAATAGTAACAGTGGCAACATCCAAGTTTTGAAGAACCAACAGAATAACAACCATATTATTAGAGCAATAATGTTCCATTCAGTAGATTCCCATTCGAAACATGTTCTAGAAGAAGAAAGAAATGTATTTCGCAACGAATTTAATGAAATGTATTATTAATTTATTGTTACCTCTACATTATTTATTTTTTCAAAATGTGACACAAAAAATAAGAATTTTTTTTTGAACTTCGAAAATGTAATATAATTTTAATAATAATTATTACTATACTAACAAGCACAGGGGACGTCATTGTAAAATAAAGGTATTTTTTTTTATTTCGGGGAAAATTGGGGTACCAAGGGACAGGTAGAGAAAAAAAGGAGGACTAAATAAAAAATGGAGGGACATTATTTATTAGTATCGAGATGGAAGTAATTGATTGGCAAAGTCACGGGAAATAGAGATTCGGAAAGATTTAGGAGAGACGAGGCCTACGTTGTAGAAACGACTACTACCTAATACTAATATTATAAACGTGAATCTTTGTAAGTATGGATATATGTTTGTTAGGTACTCTTTCACGTAAAAACTATAAAAAATTTAATGAAACTTTTACAATAATAATAATATAGCATAAACATCTGAATAACACATAGATTACAATTCACGCGGGCACCAGATAGTATACAATACGAACCCCCTTATTCATAAACGTACATTAGATACGTTTTAGCTATAGAATGCTTTGTCTTTGTCAGTTGCATTATGAAATGTGCGGGATAGAAAAATACAAAGCAGAGATTAGCAACTATGCGTTATGTATAAGCGGATGTTTATGCTTTATGTTTGTCATATCATAACAGTCATAGTAAATTACGTAACATAGTTCATAAATTAAACAAAACAGAACTAAATGTATTTTAACCATTATATGACAAACAATAAGTTAACTTTTTAGGTTAAAAATGTTTAAGGTTGTGAACCTTTTATAATTGCAACGTTAGTAAATTACGGATCCATTCAACTGACGTCTTTTTTAATTTAAAATTGCAGGTTATTTTTTTTTTCTCGCTAAGTGAAATTACAGTGTGATTTTAACATTATATAAATTCACGTCAGTAATCCCGGAGAGGGTAGGCAGACGTAAATTACTGATATTTAGATTAGATTTTGAGATAATACATGAACACCCACGACTCGCCGGTTACGTTTTGGCCCATGTAACAGTGGC
Source organism: Macrosoma leucophasiata (assembly GCA_036365455.1). NCBI lineage: Eukaryota > Metazoa > Arthropoda > Insecta > Lepidoptera > Hedylidae > Macrosoma > Macrosoma leucophasiata. The sequence goes on from JAWQUS010000024.1 coordinate 14,565,725, forward strand.
GAGCCTGTACCCATCTCCGAGCTCATTACCAAACTCTAGGAAACTTCCAGAAAATGGAAAAAACCCAATAGATTCAGAGATAAACGATTTTACATCTTTTATCTGGTAGCCCCCGACACGGAAATCGAACCCAGGAGCAAAGCTTTCGTAGCAGTAGTGGCATGCTACCACAAAACTACTGAAGTAATTTTGTTTTTACATAAGTTTTTTACATTACTGGTGATAGAGCTCCAGTGACGGAGCTCGCGGGCGTAGGCACCACCGCATTACCTAATATACTTGCCGCTAAATGGTAGTGTTCAGCACTATCGTGTTCCGGTCAGGTGGTAATGTACGGCCCTGTAATTTCCGGCACAGAGGCATAACACCTTAGGCCTCAGGAGTGGCAACGCATCTGCATTTTGACCTTGGTCTTTGTGTGGGTGTCTATAGGCTGCAGTCATCACTTAACATATATGTGAACTGCACGCTTGTTTGCCACTTCCAAAACATTAAAAAATCTACCAACTCTCAATGGTAAATTTCCGAACTTTTTCTACCATTCACTTGGTAAATCTTAGGACTTATCTCAAAGGTACGGTAAAAAAAAATCGTATATATAAAAACAGCGCGCGAGCCAAGCGAGCGTGCCGCGGTTACGGGCGGTGAAGCGCCAGAACCGTAAAAGTTCGAAATTATAGAACTGTTCTTTCATTTACCATTGAGAGTTGGTAGACTAGTAGGTAGAGTTGGGCTCGGAAAATCTTAGGAGTTAGGATATACCACAGTTCGGGCTTTTATAGTAACATTTACACTACTGAATATTACAGTGAGTACTGAGTATTTCTTGTTAGTGGCAGTGTATCTATAAGCGTGGGTATTAAATTCTGTAAAATGTCATCGCTTCTAGGAGTTCTAGGAGGTAGGAAAGGTCTTGACTTTATAAATGTTGTATTCGACACAGTCTTTTGAACATTGAATAACTCACTTGATCATCTGAAAAGTATCAAGTATCCCACGGGAGACGGCCTTAGTTCTAGCTAGATTCCTAGTGAATACATGCCTGTCTAGTTTCTCTTCTGTTTCTAAATATAACTTTTCTTTGGGATTGAATACACGAACCGAAGCTTTGAGCTAAAAAAGTTAGAAAAGGTTGAATAATTTGTATAGTCGATTTTGGTAGGTGTGCCAGTGTTCCGCACGCCACTACTGGTGATTGGAGTTCTGCCGGTGGAGTCGCGGAAGTATACAGCAGTTTTCCCGTGACTCCGCAACAAAAGGCGCCGAGGAGGAACACCGCGGGGTGTTAGTGAGTAAGAGTCTCACACTACCCGCCGTCAATTCCCCACTAGACGGTGGGTGCCCAAGATGGGTTTCCCCGCGTAAAAAAAAAGAAATCTTTATACTCGCTAGACTTTGGCATAAATGAGATTATTACATGTTAATGACAGGTATACCTACCAATGTTGAAATAAGCTTTGCATATTAAAAAGGAAAATAATAGAATCGCTGAGGTTAGTAACTATCTTACTTCCTCTGAGTTAGCCTTAATATCAAACAAAATGCTCAAATTATAAACGCATGTATTTGACTTACTCGTATGAAGATATTTTGCAAGCCGTTGCGTATCCAAATCGAGGTGAATATCTTAATCAGTGTCCTTCTTATCAGAATCATAAAACTTTTCTAAACCATGTTCCTAATTATCTAATCATTCATTTTCAATTCAAATTTAATGTTCAGTTAGTCATTTGTAATTGTAAGAAATAACGTATTTTAATGCGGAGATCCTATTTAAAATAGACAATTAATACCTTAAGTATTGACCTGATTGATAATGGTTAGATTTTAGTATTTGATGACAAATCACTTCGTGCATGAACGTCGGCAATTATACCAATTGTTAGTTTTTTAACAATCATAATATTTTAGAATAAGACTTCATTAATTGAATAACTTACAAGATTCCAAGTGACACCCATTTCCAACAATATTCTTGGATTGTTTCCTTTGGCTCTCTCTCTTTGTGTATAATCCTTAAGCGCATACCATTTTTTACCAGTTTCCATTCGAAGTAAAGGTATTGAAACTTTTCCAACTTCTTCATTTTTTCTTTCATCATGTACCGTTACTTCTAAAATAGATGTGACATCTTTTAATGAGCTGAAAAAGACAGGATGTTATAAAACCTTAGTTTAAAAATCTGTTCACAATTTGTTACCGTTATTACTTCAGCCAAAAGACATGTTCACTGCTGGACAAAAGCCTTTCCCAATTATACCTCCAACAGTGGCGTGCACACCGCTCTATTGAAATAGTTTGATCACTGTTCGATTAGCTGTCTAGTGGAAGAAATTCCCTCCACTAGTAGACGGTATTAAACAATATAAACTTAGTACAATCATTATGCATTCACCAAAAGGTAACAAACATTATATTAATAATATTATCATCAACAGAATACATACAAATTTAAGAAAAAAGGTATATTTACAATTTAAATATTTTCATCCAATTTGGTGCGTTTGTTTTGTAATCTGTAGGAGTTTGTATTCTTTCATTGGCAAGGTTGAGTACACAAAAACAGTCATTTCCAGACAATCCCTTAGCACCGTACACGACAACATACAGCCATCCAACGTCACTGAAGTCATTCCAAAGTTGATACCAAGCCTTAAACAAAATGTTTGATGTTTTTTAAATAGACTTCTTTATTAGTATGGTAAAACTATCAGTATTTCATCAGTTCAGTCAATTAACTTCGACTGATACAATAATGATGGACAATGTATCCACATTGTTATACGATCAATCCAAGTGTGATATATCAGAATGATAGAACATAGGCAAAATTGCTACGATGGACTGATTGGACATCTGAAGTAAGAATTACCATCTTAGACTATCAATATTTTGACACTACGAGAATTGTCGGAAATTATCCAAACATTCATCAGTCTGTATCATTCTAGGTATCATTAGTCTGTCAGTCCGTCAGTCCGTCATTAGATGAGATGATCGTTCTCCGAACATATCGACCAGACTGATGTGTTGAACTGATGAAATACTGATAGTGTAACCGTACTCTAAAAACTAAGAAGTCTGACGTATGGTGTAACTGTAAAGTACTCTTTAGACTTATCGTTTTAATAGACAATTTAATAAACCTAGAGGACTAAGATCTTTAGATGCTTGCTTAGATTTTACCCGAAGAACCCTGGGGTACTTCTAGAAAATATTTTACATACTCATTATCTTACTACTTAATACATTTATTGAACATCGATTAATACTTCGATTACTCTGAATTTCTTACAGCCTTTCAAAACTAATCAGTTTACATAACTAGGTAATCAATTTTTCCAACTACCACGGTGATAGCAGACTACATGGCTATCTAGTTTGAACAGGTCGAAGAGAAAGTTCTAATTATCATATGTGTGTATTATCTATTGTGATTAATATCTTGAAAAACTTTCAACCAATGCCATATTATTATAATTTTCAAACTGGTGTTAGAGCTCCAGTGACTGAGCTCACGGGCGTAGGCACCACCGCTTTCCCTGAAATACTTGCCGCTAAATGATAGTGTTCAGCACTATCGTGTTCCGGTCAGGTGGTAATGTACGGCCCTGTAATTTCCGACACATAGGCATAACACCTTAGGCCTCAAAAGTGCATCTGCAGTAAGACCTTGGTCTTTGTGTAAGTGTCTATAGGTTGCAGTCATCACTTAACATTCATGTGAACTGCATGCTTGTTTACCATAACATCTAAAAAAATAATAATAAGCTCCCGGAGATGTCAATAGGTTACCACCTATAACATGGCATAAAATTAACTGACGAATCGTGACTGATGACATGCACATTTATCTCCATGTCTTTGCTGTGCTCTGTCAACCCTCAACTCCTTTAGGAAATACATCTTTATTATATGCATAATCTTCTTTAATCGCATTTTATATAAAAATCCACTTACATATTTCGTTTCCATTTCTTTTTTTATTTCCGCCTCTTTACGTTCATCAGCTTCATAAACAGTATTTTCCAATGATATTCCAGTGAGTGTTAACAATATAAATAATTTAATGTTTGTGTCTCCAACAATGTTAATTTTTAGTCTATGTGTTTTTTCCTTTTCCTTTTTGGATAAATCAATATCGGCCCTAAAATGTGTATCAATATATTATAAATCAAATTAGGTATATTCATATTTTTAATAATCATTATTTTTAGAGCATAAATACCTAATTCAGTTTTTAAGAGAGTAGGTGGGAGATGACGATGTCTTGGCGTCGGGATGTGACGACCCCATCGCCCGCTAGCGGAAGAATTCTCTTCTAGTGGAGGGAATTCTTCCTCTAGTGCAGTCAGTCAACCGAACAATGGCGGTCAAACCATGGCGGTAGGAGTATCCGGGATGGGCAGCAGCGTCCCGTGATAAAATTGCCGCCACTGCGATCGCCAACCCGCATGCCAAGCGTGGCGATTATGGCAAATCACCCCAAATGATTGACACCAACACACAACGGCCCCTAGTCCCCGGTAGCTTCGCTATTCCTGACCATGGTGGTACCGGTCATGGTAACGGCGGGGCAGGGGGTGCTAAGAATCACCGGGAGATGCCAGGGTACCACACCCGACGACAACTGGCCCTGGCAACATACAACGTACGGACGCTGCGGACTGACGAGAAAGTCATGGAACTGGAGGAAGAATTGAGCGGGTTACGGTGGCACGTTGTAGGGTTATCGGAAGTCCGAAGACAGGGGGAGGACTCGATAACCCTCAAGTCTGGTAACCTGCTCTATTTCCGGGAGGGCGACCAACTGTCCCAAGGTGGTGTCGGGTTTATCGTCCACAAGTCCCTCGTGAACAACGTTGTCAAGATCGAGAGTGTGTCGTCGAGAGTGGCGTACCTTATACTCAGAATAACCAAACGGTATTCGCTGAAGGTCATACAGGTCTACGCCCCAACCTCCGCACACTCCGATGATGAGGTAGAAACTATGTATGAGGACATTTCCAGAGCCATGCATAGTTCGAAGACCCACTACAACGTTGTCATGGGGGATTTCAACGCGAAATTGGGCGTTCGAGGTGATCATGAGCTGAAAGTGGGACGATTTGGATATGGGCGACGAAACACCAGGGGCCAGACTCTGGCTGACTTCATGGAGAAAGAGAGCCTCTTCATGATGAACTCTTTCTTCAAGAAGCGGGAGTGCCGGAAGTGGACCTGGATCAGTCCTGATGGTGCGACTAAAAATGAGATAGACTTCATTATGTCCACGAGGCGGCATATATTCAGTGATGTCTCTGTGATCAATTCGGTAAAAACCGGGAGTGATCACCGATTGGTAAGAGGCACACTGAACATAAAGGTCAAGATCGAAAGATCCCGACTAATGAAGTCTACGCTCCGCCCAGCACCTGCCCAAATCCAAAACCCCGAGTGCTTTCAACTCGAGCTACAAAATCGCTTCGAATGCCTGAGTGAGTGCGTAGATGTGGACGATTACAATAACAGGTTCGTGGAAACTGTCCGTACGGCGGGCTCTAAGTTTTTCAAGACCCGCCCTACGAATAAAACCAAAAAGATCTCCAGCCCAACTCTCAAGCTCATGGAGGAGAGGCGCGGTATGGTTCTGAAGTCCTCTGAAGATGCTTTAGTGTACAGGCGGCTCAACAGACAGATCTCGAAGTCATTGACTCGCGACCTTCGGCACTTTAATACTGATAGTATTAAAGCAGCCATAGAGCGGCACAAGGGCTCTAAAGTGTTCGCCAAAGATCTGTCCTTAGGGCAAAGCCGTCTCACTAAGCTGAAGACAGAGGACAACAGAATCGTATCGTCGAAACCTGAGCTTGCAGAAGAGATCGAACGGTTTTACGGACAGTTATACACGACAGCACGACCACCTGTTAACAGTCCGGCAGCAGATCCTAGAGCCGGACTGACCCGACACTACACCGAAGATATCCCGGACGTCAGTCTAGACGAGATTAGCACGGCTCTCAAACAGCTCAAAAACAACAGGGCGCCGGGTGATGACGGAATCACTGCTGAACTCCTGAAAGCGGGCGGAAGGCCAGTATTAGAAGCTCTTCAGTTGATGTTCAATTCCGTCATATCCGAGGGAAAAACGCCACAGGCGTGGCACAGAAGTGTGGTGGTACTGTTCTTTAAGAAAGGCGACAATACCCTTCTTAAAAATTATAGGCCCATCGCACTTCTAAGTCACGTCTACAAGCTGTTTTCGAGAGTGGTTACAAACCGTCTATCTCGCAGACTCGACGACTTCCAGCCTCCCGAACAAGCCGGGTTCCGTAAAGGTTTTAGCACCATAGACCACATACACACGCTGCGGCAGGTTATACAGAAGACAGAAGAGTATAACCAGCCCCTCTGTCTAGCGTTTGTGGACTATGAGAAAGCCTTCGATTCGGTCGAGATTTGGGCTGTGCTACAGTCACTCCAGAGGTGCCAAGTCGACTACCGATACATCGAGGTGCTAAGGAGCTTGTACGAAAACGCCACTATGTCGGTTCGCCTTCAGGACCAGAACTCGAAACCTATCCAACTGCAGCGAGGTGTGAGACAGGGAGATGTCATATCTCCGAAACTGTTCACCGCTGCATTGGAAGATGTCTTCAAGCTTCTGGACTGGAACGGACTCGGCATCAACATTAACGGCGAGTACATCTCCCACCTCCGATTTGCGGATGATATCGTAGTCATGGCTGAGACCCTGGAAGACCTTGGCACAATGCTCAATGGCCTCAGTAGGGCCTCCCAACGAGTGGGCCTTAAAATGAACATGGACAAGACGAAGATTATGTCGAATGTCCTTGTTACGCCCACTCCTGTTATGGTCGAGGGTACTACACTCGAAGTTGTTGACGATTACGTATACCTGGGACAAACGGTCCAGTTAGGTAGGTCCAACTTCGAGAAAGAGGTCAATCGCCGAATCCAACTCGGATGGGCAGCGTTCGGGAAGCTGCGTTATATCTTCTCGTCCAATTTACCGCAGTGTCTAAAGAAGAAGGTCTTTGACCAGTGTGTGTTGCCAGTGATGACATACGGAACAGAAACGTGGTCGCTCACTATGGGCCTCATAAGAAGGCTCAAGGTCACTCAGAGAGCGATGGAGAGGGCTATGCTCGGAGTTACTCTGCGAGATCGAATCAGAAATGAGGAGATCCGCATGAGGACCAAAGTAACCGACATAGCCCATCGAATAGCGAAACTCAAGTGGCAGTGGGCAGGGCACATAGCTCGCAGAACTGACGGCCGTTGGGGCAGAAGAGTTCTAGAGTGGCGACCGCGTACCGGAAGACGAAGCGTAGGCAGGCCCCCCACGAGGTGGACCGACGACCTGGTGAAGGTCGCGGGCAATCGTTGGATGAGGGCGGCCCGGGACCGTTCGTTGTGGCATTCTTTGGGGGAGGCCTTTGTCCAGCAGTGGACGTCTTTTGGCTGAAATGATGAGGTGGGAGATACATGTTTCGCCTAATACTGGAGGTAGAGTTCCAGTGTAGGAGCTCGAGGATGTAGGCACCACCGCATTACCTAATTTACCTGCCGCTAAATGGTATCTAGTGTTCAGCACTATCGTGTTCCGGTTAGATGGAAATGTATGGCCCCGTAATATCTATCAGAGAGATGCAATAACTAAGGTCTCAGGGGTGGCAACGCATCTGCATTTTGACCTCTGGTCTTTGTGTGGGTATCTATAGGCTGCAGTCATCACTTCACATCAATGTGAAATGCATGTTGATTGCCGCCTTCATTACATAAAAAAATTAATTGCTAAATTGGTTTGACGCTTAAAAAAGCGTTTTAAAACCATTGTAAGTTCATACGAGTATTTATTTCGTTTCAGTTGTGAAATTTAATAATTATTACAATAAATTTTATTATTTAGGTGTGTAAGTGAGGTCTTACTTCATGGTAAAAAATTAAAAGTAATTTCTTGTCAATACTTAATAACATTCAGAATGTTAATATTTACCTGCCTACAAAAACATCTCTATCCCATAGTGTAATTTCCAAATTATGTTCAAATTCATGTACACTAAAATTCATTATCTCTTGCCACTTGACCACTGCTGTGTTACTTTTCACTGCTTTAGATTTTCGCTTTTCAGATCCTAATCTGTAAAAGTAAACTTTTCATTTGAATATTCGTTTCAATTTTCTCAATATACTCGTATATGATAGCAAAATTATGAGAAGTCAACGCTGTAAAAATATTTTTATCTTACCTCAAACGACAACATAAAATAGATGACTTTTCTTCAGAAACATCATCGAGATATGTCGCTTCAATAAGAGCAACCGTTACTGTGGCTAATTTGACTCGTTTGTAATTTTTTACCACATCACGTGTTATTGCGTTTGATAATACAAACTGTTAATAAATAAAAAATATATTAATGTCAGGTTAATGTGTATCCCTTTATTAATTTTGCTCTTTCTACCCAAAAATCATTAGTAAAAAAATAAGTAGCATATATATCAAATTATTATGCTACTTATTTTTTTAGGACAATATAATTATAATTAAATGCATATCGAGAAAAAAAAATCTTAAGAGGTAAATAATTATAATCTATATTATTATATTTATTCTCACAAACTACGTTCAACGGCCGGCGCTTAGCCTATGTAGAAGTTCTTCTTTTTGGACGATCATTATGATCAAGAATTTCTTGCCATTGTCATAAGTTTTTGAGATTTAATAATTTTTCTATACCATCTAAGTATATACCTAGTAAATTTTCAAAACAAGCCGTTACTTCAAGAAAAAAATTATTACAAGTATAAACTGACGTATACAATTTTCATCTCACCTTGTTAACTTTCTCTTTTGGTTCTCTTTTCTTGGCAAGTTTCCTTTTCTCTTTACTACGATTCCTAACTTCTAATAATCGAGAACCTATTTTATCTCGTATTGATTTTGGTGACTTAGATGTAGGTGTGGAAGGTTCCAGAGATTCGTCGCTGTCTTTTGCTCGTTCACTTTGTCTGTTAATTGAAACATTTTCTCAAAAAGTTTATTGAAATAAATAACTTTGTAACCTTCCTATAAATATATTGTATTTTACTTACGATTCAAGGCTAGTTCTGAATATACTGTTACTCAAAAACGCATTTTCAGTATTTTCAAAATAGTCATCGCTTTCAGACTTATTTGTGCCGTTTAGTACAGGTTCAGTTTCAGTAACGATTGCTTCTATAGAATCAACATTTTCAAACACAGCATCACATAAACGAGAGTCCTCCACAATACTAGTCTGCTGCAATAAACTAACACTTTTTTCACTTTCACTTGTGCTGTTGTCATCATCAACTTTTCTGAGATCATATACACTCAAATATTTTCTTTTCTCTTTGTACACGTAATCATCACTGCAGTTTGTTAACATATCGATAGATTTCGATTTTTCAAGTTTTCTTTGCATTTCATCATATTTGCTTTGTATTTTTTCGTGTAATCTAGAGAAGTGTATTTTTGAAATACTGTTTGTTGATGATTTTGTTTCGTTGTTCATTTTTTATGCGATCACTTTAATTATTTTAAAGGCTGTATTGACCGTTTCGCGATCTAAAAGGAAATGTTTTTGCACGGTCTATTGATTTATTGAACAGCATTATCGTGCTTCATATCTTATCTATTGTTTAGATATTGATTATTCTACAAAAGCCATTATCTTTTGCAGACTGCTAATGCGGGGTTTTGTATCTATTTTTTAATCTATTTAAATTATCATAGGACACAATCATCATCAACAAGATTTTTTTGGTCTTATTGATTGGTAAATAATAATGTTCTATCGTTTTTAATGAAAAACTATGTGAATCTAAAATATCGTGTTTGATGGAAACATATCATATTTATTGACGAGTAGCTACACTATAGAATCTTAACTACAATTCTATTGTTCCTTAGCAAGAAGACCGCCATTTGTACTGTGCTTGTTTTATCTCACGACTTTATACACTTGGTAGATACAATATATAGTAATGTTATTGTTGAATCTGAGATATCTGCAGATTACGATGAATGTTGGCGATTTTACTAAAATTGTTTATTAGACTTGGTATCTTAATTATTTCTATTATACCTATGTTCAATAACTATTAAGGATTTTTTAAAATTACTATTCTTAAAAAAATATTATCATCAAACATAAACACTTTATTGGCTGTTTACATCGTCGTATTTTATTCTATATCTACGTAAATTAGATATCAGTTTCTAAGTATGCTCACTTGTAGCATGCATTTTTTTTTTTTTTTTTTTTAAGTACGCTTACACTCACAGCCCCACAGTAGGTATAAACCTGTGTCGTAGGTGCCGTTGTTCACATACAACACACACACAAACACCCAGACCCGAAACAAATATCTGTAGGCCATACAAATATTTGTCCCGGTGCGGGGATCGAACCCGCGACCCTTCGAATCAAACGGTCATCTCACACCGCTGGACTAACCGGGTCGTCAATTATTCATACTATGTTATTCATACTATGTTAAGTCTTATATAATTTTATATAACATCATATGTTTGTTTGTTGTTACATTACTTTATCCCTATTATTTTGGGATAAACAGAGGTTTAAAGATGATTCACGAGGCTAATATCTTTGAGTCGGCACAGGGAATAAAGTATCTGTTAGATACAACTAACGATTGTTTAGCAACCTTAAAGAGTATAGGCATAGACACTAATAACTGGGACATATTAGTGATTCACATTTTCAATTTAAAATTGGGTTCGGAAACCCGCCGTCAGTAGGAATTTCATGTGGCGAGTCTAACGAACGACTTACCGACGTATAAAGAATTCGAAGATTTCTTAACTAAAAGATTTAGGGCCAATGAGTTTTTGCAATGTAAAGACATTATTAAAAATAAAAATACTCATTGTCATAACACAAAAACATTATACGTTACCAATGTAAAGTGTCCATATTGTATGGAAGGCCATAAGTTGACAAATTGTAATAGATTTCACAAAGAGTCTGTGGAAAGCAGACGTAAATTTGTACTTGAAAATAATGTGTGTTTTGTTTGTATGGGTGCCAATCATTCGGCCAGAGATTGTCGTACGAATTTTAAATGCAAAATTTGTAAGCGCAACCACCAACTCATTATTTATTACATCCGAATGGAAAGGATTCATCGGTTAATGTTAGTTATGTTAAAAAGGACGGTGTCGCAACTTCCTCAAATGCAGTTACTACCGATAGTTCTGCACCAGTTGTTTCCTGTTTTACGTCTGATGAAGTTCAACAACAAGTGTTGTTGGCAACTGCACTAGTAAAAGCTGCGGCGCGAAATGGTGAATATTACAATGTTCGTGCGCTCGTAGATCAAGAGTCGCAATCGTCCTTTGTGACGAAATCAGCGGTCCAGTATTTAGGCTTAAGAAAAACATTTACAAAGGGTTTTATTACGGGTTTAGGTGGCAATAAATCTGTAGTTTCTAAGGCGACAGTCACGTTTGAAATTCGGTCTAGGGCTGATTCAGATGTGGTCATACCGGTAAAAGCACATGTGCTGCTCTTTTACTGACCAGGAAGATTGAATTAATGCAATGGTCGGAATTAAACAATTTAGTACTAGCTGACCCGGAATTTAATCTTCCTAGAAAAATTTATCTGTTGCTGGGTGCTGAAATTTACGGCCAAATACTCAAGGATGGTGTAAAGAAAGGTCCGCTCGGTACACCTGTAGCTCAAGCGACCAGCTTAGGCTGGATATTATCAGGCGTGGTCAACTCAGTAAGCGGGTCTGTGGATCACATTAATGTTATGCACTGTTGCACGGATACCAATGCACTGTTAATCTTGGGAGTTAGAATCGGACACACAGCAACTCAAAACAAACTTGTTTACAGATGAGGAAAGACGCTGTGAGAAGCTGTCCAAGACGCCTTATAGGGATCCCGAAGGTAGATATGTAGTTCGTCTTCCTTTCAGGAACGATTTTTCCGAGGTGACAGCGTCCAATGAATGCACAGATTATCCGTCGGCTGTTGAAAGGGTGCTCAAACTTCGACAATCTTATGACAGGAGTAGAAAACATAGAAGAAGGAGTAAAAGTATACAGGGAAATGAACGAGCTACTAAGCAAAGCTGGGTTTGAATTACAAAAATGGACTGTTCCATTTTTGTAATTCAAACCAATGACAACAGCAATGATTTATTAAAAGCGATAAAAGGCAATGAAGGATATGAGAATATGGGACAAAACCTGAAAATAAAAGATAATAAAATTACAAAAATAATGGGACTTACCTGGGACCCCAGCGATGACACCTTCCGTTACGTGATACACCTTCCGGATCTCGAGCAACCTGTAACAAAAAGAAAAATTATTTCAACATTTCGCGTTTATACGACCCATTAGGTTGAGTAGGACCAAGCATTATTAAAGCAAAGGTTATTATTCAAAAGCTATGGCTTGAAGCATTGGACTGGGACGAAGCTGTCTCAGATAATATTTTAAAAGAATGGTTGACTTACCGTGACGAACAACCAATATTAGAACCTACCAATTGGTCTCACGTTACTACCTAAAACAATCCTGCTGATTATGCTTCTCGGGGACTGCGTCCTTCAGAGCTAGTAAATTGTGATCGTGGTTTCATGGTCCAAAATTCATTTTGGAGGAATCTATTAATTACCAGAAACCAAAAGACACAAAAACTGATTTAGAGGTAATTAAAGTAGCACATCATTGCACAACGGTAGAGGAACCAATGTGGAATAAATATTTATGTTTAATAAAAACCTTAAGAGTTATGGCATACTGTAGGCGGTTCGTAAATAATTGTGATAAAAATTATAAAAATAAAACTCAAGCAATGTACTTGATGGCAAGTAAATTAAAGGAGGCATTAACAATATTAATAAAACAGTGTCAATTAAGCAATTCTGAATCGGAAATTAAATTAATAATTTGCAAAAAAGACTTACCCAAGGGTAATAAATTTCGATCGTTGAATCCCTCCTTAGACGAACACGGAGTATTACGTAAGAGTTGGTGGTCGGTTATCACACTCAAATTTAGATGCTGATCGCAAAAACCCCATCTTGATTCCAAAGGAATCCCATTTAACCAATCTTATAGTAAAAGATGCTCATATGCAAACTCTTCACGGTGGTCTACAATTGACCTTGACTTACATCCAAAACAAATATTGAATTGTAGGGGCAAAACAGGTAGTCAAGGCATATAATCGCAAGTGTGTAACCTGCGCAAAGAATGCAGCTGCAACAACGAACCCTCTGATGGGGCAGTTGCCTGCGGCTCGCGTTACACCATCGCGCCCATTTAGTCACAGCGGTGTAGACTACGCAGGGCCGATACAAATACGAACCACCAAGGGAAGAGGTCACAGATCCCATAAGGGATATATCTGTTTGTTTATCTGTATGGCAACGCGGGCCATACATTTAGAAGTAGTTAGTGACCTCACATCGGAGGGCTTTTTACGGGCTTTTAAACGGTTTGTGGCTAGGCGGGGTCAATGTTCGCACTTATGGAGCGACAACGGCACCAATTTTGTTGGAGCGGCAGCCGAACTCAAAAGGTGTGCTGTTGCTGAGCAAAAACGTGTGCAACAGGAGATAGCTGAAGCACTGGCCACTAATTACTGTGAGTGGCATTTTATACCGCCGCACTCACCTAATTTTGGAGGTTTGTGGGAGGCCAGTGTAAGATCAGTGAAACATCACCTTAAACGAGTCATCGGTAACTCAACACTAACGTATGAAGAAATGTCAACAGTCTCGCTCAAGTTTAGGCCTGCCTAAATTCTCGGACTATGTCAGTACTCGGTGATAATGACGATGCTATCACTATACTAACCCCTGGTCATTTTTTAACTGGAGAAGCACCAGTGACAACTCCAGATTTTAATATGGAAAACTTAAATTGTAGTAATTTGAGGAGGTGGCAACACACGCAACGAATGTTGCAGTCTTTTTGGCGACAGTGGTCGCAGGAATATTTATCTAAATTTTTGCATAGATATAAGTGGGGCATTCGGAACCTTTCGCATCAACCTACCATTGGAGATGTAGTTGTTATAGAAGAGGATAATTTACCTCCGTGTCGTTGGCTCTATGGTCGAATCTTTGATACTCATGCCAGTGATGACAAAATTGTCAGGGTTGTCACATTGCGGACTAAATCAGGCCTTATAAAAAGGCCTATCTCAAAACTATGTTTCTTGCCTGTATGTTTATAGTCACTTGATAGACGTATAATAAACATTATAGTCATTTGATCAACATTTTTTTTTTTTTTTTTTAATGTAATAAAAGTGGCAAACAAGCATGCAGTTCACATTGATGTTAAGTGATGACTGCAGCCTATAGACACCCACACAATGACCAGAGGTCAAAATGCAGATGCGCTGCCACTCATGAGGCCTAAGGTGTTATGGCCTCTGTGCCTGAAATTACAGGGCCGTACATTACCACCTGACCGGAACACGATAGTGCTGAACACTACCATTTAGCGGCAAGTATATTAGGTAATGCGGTGGTGCCTACGCCCGCTGGAGCTCTACCACCAGTAAAACTAAAGTGGTGTATATTCTAAAATATCAACTATTGGTAACTCTGCATGGAAGTATATTTTTGGACAGAAGTTATGATTGAATGACTAGTATTTATAGAACACTATCTTATCATATAACTGATTACATACTAATACATACATTGAATTAAATGCTCCAATACTGGATGTTTTTAAAAGTTTACTTAGTACAAGATGTGCCCGCGACTTCGTCCGCTTGAAAATGTATGATTGTTCAGTATTTACCCGGACGAAGTCATTTTCAAAAGTAGCCTAAGTTACTCCTTATTACATCAGCTATCTGCCAGTGAAAGTCCCGTAAAAATCGATCAGCCGATCCCAAGATTAGCCCCGCTAAACAGACAGACAAACAGAAAAAAATTGTAAAAAAAAAATGTTTTGGTATACGTGTCGTGTATACATACATATGCATTTAGTAAAAAGCGGTTATTTTAATATTACAAACAGACAGAATTTTATTTATTTGTATGTATAGATGTATAGATAATACAAAAGCGAAAGGTCATTCACACATCATGAAATCTCAAGAAATACAAGTGCTAGGAGTTTCAAATTTTGCATGATGGTTCTTTTTAAGATGTAGGTGCTCACCAAGACAGGATTTTACGAAATTCGACCCCTAAGGGTGTGTTTTAAGAACTTCGTAATTACTTACAAGTGCTAGGAGTCTTAAATTTTGAATGGGTATTCTTTTTAAGACAAAGGTCCTACCAAGGACTGAATTTTGTTCAACCACTAAGGGTGTGTTTTTGGGGTTAATAGATATAGCAACGGTGCTTTGGTTTAATGGAAAATAATCGCTCTCATAACTCTATGTGTTCAATAAACATTAATTACGTAGGTATTTATATTTTGAACTCGAATTATAGTACATCTGTTAGAATACTTTCCTCATTGTTTAATGTTATTAGGTTGGGGAAAAAGTTTCTTCGCATTTTTTAAGATAATACAAAACATTTTTTAATATAGTTTATTTAAATTTAACTAAAGTATGTATGTACCATTTTGTTCGATAACCTTTTGCCATCTTGTAGGTAGGGACATGATCCCATTGCTATAAAAATTTTGGGACTTCTCATCAAAATACCGCGACAAGTGGATTTGGCAGTCCTCTCGTGATGTTAACCTAAAATTGCATAAAGAATTCTGAAGAGACCGAAACAGGTGGAAATCTGAAGGTGCAAGGTCAGGACTATACGGCGGATGCATTAACACCTCCCAGCCAAACTCTCTTAATTTTTGCTGAGTGGCTATAGATGTGTGAGGTCTAGCGTTATCATGATGAAACACCACACCCCTTCTGTTGATCCATTCCGGCCGCTTTCTCTCAACTTCTTGCTTTAATCTCATCAGTTGTTCGCAGTAGAGTTCAGAATCGATAGTCCTGCCTGGTGGTAATAGCTCATAATGAATAATGCCCTTCCAATCCCACTACACACATAACATCACCTTATTGCGAGTTAACCCGGGTTTCGCCACAGTCTGTGAAGCCTGACCGGCCTTTGACCACGACATTTTTCGCACGTTCTTGGCGTACGTGATCCACTTTTCATCACCAGTTATCAGCTTCTTCAAAAATGATTCGGTTTCCTTACGTCGTAATAAAGAATCGCAAATGAGTACACGGTTCATTAGGTTTCTTTCAGTGAGCTCGTGAGGTACCCAAATATCGAGCTTTTTTTTGTACCCAGCTTTTTTCAAATGCCCCAAAATTGTTTTGTGATCAATTCTCAGTTCTTCAGCAACGTCGTAACTACTGATATGTCGCTCCACTTTTTCAAAAATGGCATCCATTTTATCCGTAATAGGGCGACCAGAGCGAGGTGCATCTTTGACATCAAAATTTCCGGATTGAAAACGCTTAAACCAAATTTGTGCTACTCTCACAGACACTGCACTAGGTCCATAAACATAGCAAATTTTTTTCGCGGCTTGCATTTTTACCTGTTTTGTAGTAAAATTTTAAAATGTATCGAATTTCTTCATTAGATTCACTCATCTTGACAGTGCGAAAAACAAATGAAATCACACATTTTCCTAATTTGAATTTGGAATTATGTTCTTTAAAATTTTAACTTTCAATGATACCAAAACCAGCCAGATACAAATACTACAGCCAAAGAGATTTTATTACAAGTTCATACATACTATAATGCGAAAAGACTTTTTCCCCAACCTATTATATATATATATATATATATATATATACCTATACACATATATATATATATAATATTTATTATATATGCCATATGTATAGTTGCTGTATATGTGTAATATTAATTATATGTATATTTCTATTTATATACTATATTTATTAATATAATTATTTAATCAAATTATTTTCCACTCATAATTTCTTAATTTAGTCCCGTTTTGCACCTACATCGTCGCTCTCTTCATAACCCAAAGGTTGACTGGGAGATAATGCCTAGTGGCATAAGTCCGCCTTTATGATGCCATCTTCGTGAATAAAAATAATAAATAAACAAATAAAGGTTAGTAGCGTATTAATTAATAGTAGTTTTGTAGGTAACATTGCAGACCGCTATTGCTGTTTATGGATATATTAATTTATTTATTTCCAAAATAAATAAATAAATAATATAATATAATATTTTTTATATAATTATGGTTATACAAGTTGATAGTCAGGATAACTTCAGTGTGGAGTGGAATCAATACACGATTATTTATTTTCAAAATAAATAAATAAATAATATAATATAATATTTTTTATATAATTATGGTTATACAAGTTGATAGTCAGGATAACTTCAGTGTGGAGTGGAATCAATACACGATTAACATGACGTCATGAAACTACTTGTGATAGTGTCGGTAGAATGTGAGAAATCAGTAGAAACTACATAATATCTATTTATTAGAAAGAATTCGAATAGATAACTGAGCTGTTTAAAAATACTTCTACTTAAGTCAAGTGCGTACCTAGGAAATGTAGGTACCTAATTATGTTAATGTACGTGGATGTAGTAATTCTGATTCTGATTCTGATTATGTATGGGTTACGATGATTTTTCTAATAAATTTTCTAATAAAACTTTTCTATTCATATTTTTCTAAAACTTTTCTTAATCAGTTTTTTTTTATTTCGACATGTGAAAAGAACGCTCATGTATATGTAACGACAATATAATCTATACAAACCCATTGCAAATTAGCTTGTATTATTGTAACTTACCACCACATAAGTGCTCAGTCGGGATGATCAAGATTTTTTTGGTCTTATTGAACGGTATATAATAATTTTCTTCATGATAGGACGTATAATTCTAGAAGTAATAAAGCTAATCATCAACATTTCAGCCATAAGATGTCCACTGCTGCATCAAAGCCCCCCTATGCCTTAATCGTCACATTCGTCACCCTTGGCATGCGGATTGGCGATCGCTATGGCAGTAGTTTTATCGCATAACTACCGCCCCATCGAAATGGTATGACCGCCATAGTTCGGTTGACTGACTGCACTAGTAGAAGAATTCTCTTCCAGTAGAAGAAAGTTCTTCCGCTAGTAGGTGTTGAGTTCTTATTAAAAATTCGAAGGTTTTATAACAAAAAAAATGTTTTTTCATCAACCATTTTTAGTCATAAGCATAATTATACTGGTGGTAGAGCTCCAGAGTGACGGAGCTCGCGGGCGTAGGCACCACCGCATTACCTAATATACTTGCCGCTTAATGGTAGTGTTCAGCACTATCGTGTTCCGGTCAGGTGGTAATGTACGGCTCTGTCATTTCCGGCACAGAGGCATAACACCTTAGGCCTCAGGAGTGGTAACGCATCTGCATTTTGATCTTGGTCTTTGTGTAAGTGTCTATAAGCTGCAGTCATCACTTAACATCAATGTGAACTGCATGCTTGTTTACCACTTCCATTACATAAAAAAAATTGTTAGATTTTTGTTACCTAAAATGAGTTTCTAGGTCAACGCACAGCGGTTCTCGAAGCTCGAGCTTGACGTGTCAAACCGCGTATCCCCCGGACGAAACGCGCACTATAATTCACCTGACACTAATGCTACTGCATTTGATGCTGTTTAATGAGAAGTTTTCGTATTTTTGAAGAAAATGAAATCGACTACTAATTTGGATCTTAAAATGTGTATTCCAGTAAAAATATTCTTACAAATATTATAAATGCAATTGTAAGTTTGTTTTTTGCGTCTTCATCTGAAAGCTACCTAACTAATCATCATCAAACTATTTTCAACCAAATTCTGACATGATGTGACAAATTCCAACGAAAAAAAGCACAGAAATTTACATGAAAATGAATTGCAATTACCTACACTAAAATTGCGTTATGTTCTATTCTCTATCTCTATTAATATTCACTGAATTTGTATAACAACATACTGTTAACACTTACCATTAAAGTTTACTAAATCATGTTACAATAGGTAGTAACTTTCCATGATATTAATTATACTAGAAAAAAACGTAACTTCACGCCTGTAATCCCCGAAGGGGTAGGTAGGCAGAGGTAAATGCATGCATTCAAGCATACATGCAAACACCCACGATTCGCCGGTTACGTTTTGGCCCATGTAACAGGTGGCGAGCCTGTTGACATCTCCGGGCACATTACCAAACTTTGAGGTACTGGGAAATTTCCAGAACATGGAAAAATCCCAATAGAACCAGAGATAAAGGCTTTTTCACCATTATGTCTGATAACCCCCTACCCGGGAATCGAACCCAGGACCTCAGCGTAGTAGTAGTGGCCTGCTACCACTAGGCTACAGAGGCAGTTCAATTATACTAGAATAATAGCTTAATACTAGAATAATAGCTTATTGCGTTTTGAAAACTCCATTGCTATTTCTTTAGATCAGCGAGATCAAAACGAGTCTCACAACTCTAGCTTGACATGACAAACCACGATAGTTCTATGGACAGTACGTGCATATAAATTCATCTGGAAACAGATACCACTGCTTTTAAAAGAGACTAAAGTGATTAGTTTTTTAAATGAGTTAGATTATGTTGATGAATTTATTTCCGACTGAAAAAATAAGCTTAATATACTGTCAGGGAACTGCTTATATTCCCTGACTGCATTTGTGCACATGACGTATTACATGAAAGAAAGATTACTCGTAAAACTTTAGAAACATAAAAAAATGCACTCTAAATGATAGATAATACCTTTGTATAAATAAATAATAATAATAAATAAATACGCTTACACTCACAGCCCCACGCTAGGTATAAACCTGTATCGTGGGTGCCGTTGTACACACACAACACATACACAAACACCCAGACCCGAAACAAATATCTGTAGGTCATACAAATATTTGTCCCGGTGCGGGGATCGAACCCGCGACCCTTCGAATCAAACGGTGGTTTCGCACCGCTGCTCTAACTGGGTCGTGTATAAACATTATAGATACGTTATGTAGACTGCAGTATTACTATTTCTCTCGTTCTGTAGACCTCACACCATACCTAACTCGGGCTTGACGTGACAAACCGCGGTACTTCCCCGGACGGTAAATTCATCCAAACTCTGATGCCGCTGATGCTCCAGTCCTGTACATATTATTATATAGAGAGCATATGTGGCATAGTCCTCTAATCTCATGAACTCGAGTAAATCCCGTTCCTCGGAGAGCACCTAAAGCCGTCGGTCCTGCGCCCGATTTCTCTCAGGTCGTGTCGGATTGCCATCCCGTAGCGCTATGAGAGTGAAGGAATAGAGAGTGCATCTGTGTTTGGGTATACATTTATCCACTATAATATCTCCAGCGTAGTGGGCTAGTCTCCCTTGTGATTCGGTGTCGTAGTACAAATGTTGTTGGGGTTGATGTAGAGAAGCTGACTGCAATAGGTGATGCGCTTATTTAAATTAACCCTGTATATGTTGTCAATGAATTATAATATATATAGTCTTTGAATACCCTGTATATAGTCTTTGAACTTGACACTTTTACCTTAATTTCAGCGGTCGGTTGGTATCACGGAATAGATAAGGATGGAAAGGCCTTTGCTTCAATTTAGAACCAGTGTACCCGCTTTTCTTCCACCATGCAATTTCTAACACAAATGCAACACCATCTCAACAATCACCCACACATAAATCCCCAAGGCAGCGATTCGTTTGCGTAAGTTTGCACACTAAGACAACGCCCGTAGACAATAAGCACTTGCACGCACACAATAATATACTCACAAGGAGCTCGCACATCATTAGTCGAAGTGTAGCGGACGCATTACATGCGGTACATTGCAAGCGGAGACAGTAATAGCGTTAATTGAGCGAGTGCTTAGCGAGCAATGTATTCGCTAGCAGTAACGTTTAAATAATTAAGTTTAAGTTCGAATATAGCCAGCATTTAGCAGCAAAGTAGATTATCCAATATCTAAGTTCTCGAATTCTACCCCTGAAGCCGTTTAGTTAGCTGTACCTGCGAAGGCGCGGGCCCACCGCAAGGCTTGCTGTGCACGGACACGCACTCCTTGAATCTATCTTTGCTCATGTTTGAACAGATTAGCTGATAACCACGATACAAAGTACATTATATCGCGACAATCTTTAAACTTTGGACGATAAATGACTCATCAATGAGTAACTATTTTTGTTATCAGTAGTCAAATGTGTTAGTGTAAAAAATGAATCCATTTTAAAAAAGCAATCCTAAACAAGTAAAAATAAATCTATATCTATACAAACAAATATATAAAATTGGAGTATCTGTTTGTAATTTAAAAATAACTGCTTTTTACTAAATGCATGTGTAATATACATACAGTGTACCTACACAGTCCATATACCAAAATTTCATTTTACACTATTTTTGTCTGCAATCTCTGGAACGGCTGACGAGACTTTCACTGGCAAATAGCTGATGATATGAGGAGTAACTTAGGCTTAACTTACTTTTATTTTAGAACTAGCTGTGCCTGCGACTTTGTTCGCGTGAAATAGTGACTTTGGGACTTTTGGAAGCGCTTTTGGATATACATTTTGGCAAATTTTGGATCCTATACACTTTTGAGTAGCTAGAAAAATCTTCTTTACAGTAATGCTTCTCTGTACACGATATAAGACGTATGGCTATCGGGGATAAAAGCACACAGGCTGCTAGGATTGCGAAAAATTACTAATTATGTGTTTAAACGCGCAGTCGTGGAAGTGGCTACGACCTACAATCGTCCATCCTATGCTGAACCATATTTTCGAAAAGGCCGTTTTGAACTTTCAATGCATAATATTTGTTCATAGATAATTATTACAAAGTTTTGTAAAATTTCAGTCAATTACTGCTACTAACAGATAATGGAAGATAAGATATAGATCTATACATAATAACTATATTAAGCATCTATCGCGTACAAAACGGATAGACGCCTTCGTTTGGCTGGGGATTAATGCCCTTAGAAGCATCTATCCACATACTTATGTGTTATTAATATATAGCAAAAATATACGAAAAAAAAAAACACTTTTCATCCCCATTCATTGTATGCCCCTTGGACCCCTTAATATTTTCATTTTCTTATTTTTAGTATTTAGGAAATTTTGTCGTTATAGCGATAACAGAAATACGTAAACGGTGTATGCGGTTGTTCAAAAATTTCGAATATTACATTTGTTCGACTATTATTTGTAAGGCCAACTTAAGTGTGATAGTTTTCCTTTTAATTTCGTTATATGTATCTGCTATTGCCGTAACGTTTGAATTTCTAACAACAACCGTTTAGTTGGTAGAGGAGGGCGGGGACACTTGACTCTAACGAAAATTGGCACTTTAAACCTTAATAAGTCACGAACAGTTAACTAAATCGAAAAATGATTTTAACACACCCAGAACATTTTTGAAAGACCAATCCAACGATATCCCACACTATTTAGAACACAAAATAAAAAAAAAATAGCCGCGCGGTACATTTAGGGGAGGTACCCTAAATAATTTTATTTCTCATGGTTTTATTTAACATGTTCGTTTTCTTGAGACTTTGGTTTTATTTTATCACTTTGTCGGCGTGATTGAGGTGTATACTTGTGGCAAATTTCAAGAAAAAAAAGCCGTGCACGAAGGGTTCCGTACAAAAATTGCATAAAAATTACGTTTGTTGTATGGATTTAATATTATTTTATTTTTATTTAATTATTCAAAGTGGTAATATATAACATAAGACCTAAAAATTGTGTGAAAATTTTAAGCGTCTACTTGCTACCGTTATAAATATCGAGCAAAAAATATACGAAAAAGAAGAAGTTTATTGTGTGCCGACCTCTTAATATTTTGACTTGATTATTATTAGTATTTATTTTTGTCGTTATAGCGGTAACAGAAATACATAATTTGTGAAAATTTTAGGTTTCTGGCTATCACTGTTTATGAGATACAGCCTGGTGATAGACAGATAGACGGACGGACAGACCGACAGACAGCGGATGATTAGTAATAGGATCCGTTTTTGTTTTTTAGGTGCAGAATCTTAAAAAAGATAGAAGATAGATACAGAATAGTTTAAGAATATTCGATGTGATTCTTTAAATCGACGTAACTTTTTAATTTCTAAACCGATTGACATGAAACAAACACTAAATGTTAAGTGAAACTTACCACAATGTATTAGTGAAAAAACCGCAAATCGGATAAACCATTTCTGAAATTAGCATGCACAAACACACAGACAAACAGACATTTTTCCGGGATAAAAAGTATCCAGTGTTGTGCGCCAAAGATTAAAGTATAATTATACCAAGTTTCATCGTAATCGGACCAGTAGATTTTGTGTGATGCTTGAACAAACAGACAGACAGACAGACAGACAGACAGACAAAAATTTTTCTAATCACATATTTGTGTTCGGTATCGATCTAGTAACATCCCTTGGTATTTTTTTTAAATATTTTTAATGTACCTACAGAATTCACACTTGTACTGTTTTACTATAAAAGTATAGATATAGATATAGATTAAACTCTACACGGATGAAGTCCGGGCACAGCTTATCTATACAAATAAATAAAATTGGAGTGTCTGTTTGTAATATAAAAATAACCGCTTTTTACTAAATGCGTATGTATGTATACATGGTACATATATCAAAACAACATTTTTTACAAATTTTGGTCTGTCTGTGTCTGTCTGTTTGGTGGGGCTAATCTTGGGAACGGCTGGACCGATTTTGACGGGACTTTCACTGGCAGATAGCTGATGTAATAAGACTTCGTCCGGATTAATACTCAACAATTATATATTCTCACGCGGGCGAAGTCGCGGGCGTAGCTAGTCATGAATATATATTTACAGCCCATTTGAGAAGTGCTGCGATATCATAATCGCTTCTAACGCACTAATCGTATAGTATCACTAATCATACCATGGAATCAGCAGTAGCTTCAGACAAAAATACAGAGATAGAATTTGAAAGGCCCAGGGGGCCGACTGCCTAACTCAAATGCTTTCGTGATGCTTTCGATTATGACGCCAATCTAACAGTTTCGTACCGTCTTACTGTGCGGCCCTGTAATTTTCGGCACAGAGGCATAACACCTAATGCCTCAGGAGTGGCAGCGCATCTGCATTTTGACCTCTG
Organism: Macrosoma leucophasiata; assembly: GCA_036365455.1. Taxonomy (NCBI): domain Eukaryota; kingdom Metazoa; phylum Arthropoda; class Insecta; order Lepidoptera; family Hedylidae; genus Macrosoma; species Macrosoma leucophasiata. Next base: position 14,589,907 of record JAWQUS010000024.1, read on the forward strand.
TATTTGTCTTTAGGCTGCAGTTATCATTTAACATCAATGTGAACTGCATGCTTGTTTGCCACTTTTATTACATAAAAATAAAACTTTTGCAAATGAGAGTGATTTTGTCCACATTTTTCTTTTTAAATAAGGAACCCCTAAAACGAGGTTATTGATACTATCCTGCATGTCTGATGCAATATAAATCTGTAAATAATTCGAACATTAATCCTGTAAACTAAATCGCCGATGCAGTTCTATCGATGAGTGGAGAGAGAGAAAACTTCGCTAACCAAGAGTTAAGTGCCGAACTTTGCTATTTACACTTACTCGGAAATAGTTTAACTTAGTCAAACTTAGTCCCCCGTATTGAATTAAAATAATCAATCTCTGTTAAATACATGTTTTCTGGAATAAAATTAGCGCCGCATACAGCATTAGGTACGGATGCCGTACCTAATGAAAATCTCTGATATTTTTTATACTACCTATAATAATAGCAGTTCTCTTATCTTTGTATTGGTAGAGTTGGCAGTTTAGTCAATATATATTTATTCCTTTTTGTTTATGTTATAAAATTGTCAAACAACCTAACACAGTTGACATATGGTACACAAGTGCAGCGTAATAATAATAGACGTTTAGAAAAACCAGAGATTTCTATCTAGATACTTTGTTACACCTGAGGCTTGTTGGATCCTTAGTTGTTTTACCTATTTGTAATCAAGGGGATATTCATTATCAACTTACCATAAATAACCCAATAGCACTGGACTTTACGAAAAGTATGGTAAGTTGAAAATGAGTCACCAAAGACTTTAAAAGAACTTTTAGGTTTTTATGCCAAAAAATAGCTCATGTTGCCTTTCTCAAGATTAGAAATATCTTCGAACAAGACTTTGTTTTATTCTAATCGGCAGTTTAGTAGTATTCATAAATGTTTAGAGCAAAATAAGCTTAGTTGCCTTGTGATACGAAATAACTTCAAATAACTAATAAAAAAATATTGTTGAGCCATTGTTTTACGAAGACGAAATAATTTTGCTGTGGTAAAACAATCACTAAAATTTCATAGCCTATACAATAGCAAAATTACTAAGCAGCAGACAAAAGAATCTTCCTTGAATTTTATCACTTCTAAAGCATTTGCGGTATATTGCAGCCAACAGTGATACGGAACATTTAATCGCTGACGCGGTTCCATCGACGAGTAAAGCGAAACTTCGAAGAGTTAAGTTTCGAACTTCGCCATTAAGTCGGCAGCAGTCTAACTTCGTCATCCATGTTGAATTAAAAATATTCAATGTCTACTAAGTTGTTTGGTGGAATAAAATTCACACCGCTCTAACTTCAATTTTGTTTTGCATTTGTAACGAATGGTTTTTTTTTGTTTGATTTCAATTTTGTACTCAGTACTTTAAAATGCATACAATTAGCAACGATATTGATGGATTATTATGGGCGGTAGAGCTCCGGTGTCAGAGCTCACGGGCATAGACATCATCGCATTACTTAATCTACTTACCGAAAAATGGTACGACATCTAAGTAGAACGCATCTTCATTTAAATCTTTAGTTCTTATGTAGATGTTTAAAGGCTACAGTTTTTATTTACCTACCATCAATGAAAACTGTAGGTATGTTTCTCTTATTTTGTACAATAGCATGATTATTTAGCAGCAGATTAAATTAACTTCCTCGCATTTTATCGCTTATTTATATATGAAGCATTTGCGGTTAAATACAGCCAGCAGTAATCCGGTACATTAAATCGCTGATGCGGTTCCATCGACGAGTGAAGCGGAACTCCGACATTCAAGAGTTAAGTTCGAAACATCGCCATTCACACTCGGGAGCGGTCTAACTTCGTCATCCATCTTGAATTAATAATATTCAATTTTTACTTAGTTGTTTGATGAAATAAAATTAATACCGCTTTAACTTGCTTTTTGCTTACCAGTGTGACACATGTTTTTTAGGATTGCGTATCCGAAGGGTAACGGCACCCTAATGCTAAGAATAAAATCTGCTGACCGTCTATCACAATGCTGTCACCATCTTATGAATTGCGACAGTTGAAATTTTCACAGATGTAACATTTCTTGTTTGTGCTATAATAACAAAAATAGAATAAAATATACATTTCAGAGGGGTAATTTTTTTGCTCGATATAAACCGTCAAGACACGATAGACCGCCGGCAGTGTGTGAACAATTTAAATTTTTAAATATATATATATTGACTTTAATAATAAGTAATTAAAATAAAATGAATATTTTATGCCCTTAAAACAATCGTTTTTGGCGTTGTTTCAAAGATAGATACGCGTACCACTGAAAAAGGTTTCATTACGTTAACGTAGTTTTATTACATATTCTCTGCTAATACACTCAGCTTGGTTAGCGATGGAACTCGAGAATGTAAGAACCTGGAACGATAATATTTATGAAGCAATCGGACCTTGAATGTGTCTCATTTTTAATAAATAATTTATTTGCACGCTTATTTCTGTAGTCCGTCGATAGGAATGTAACAACAATGACAACAATTGAAAGATGAGGCATTTGTACAAATTTCAACCAAATTTATAATTGAAAAAAATAAACGTATTTGCTGTTTTAATAATTTTATTTGCACGCTTATTTTCTGTAGTCCGTCGATAGGAATGTATCAACAATGACAACAATTGAAAGGTGAGGCATTTGTACAAATTTCAACCAAATTTATAATTGAAAAAAATAAACGTATTTGCTGTTTTAATAATTTTATTTGCACGCTTATTTTCTGTAGTCCGTCGATAGGAATGTATCAACAATGACAACAATTGAAAGGTGAGGCATTTGTACAAATTTCAACCAAATTTATAATTGAAAAAAATAAACGTATTTGCTGTTTTAATAATTTTATTTGCACGCTTATTTTCTGTAGTCCGTCGATAGGAATGTAACAACAATGACAACAATTGAAAGATGAGGCATTTGTACAAATTTCAACCAAATTTATAATTGAAAAAAATAAACGTATTTGCTGTTTTAATAATTTTATTTGCACGCTTATTTTCTTTAGTCCGTCGATAGGAATGTATCAACAATGACAACATGAGGCATTTGTACAAATTTCAACCAAATTAATAATTGAAAAAAATAAACGTATTTGCTGTTGGCAAATACGTTTATTTTTATAGATATGTAATGTCTAAAACAACAAAAATAAAAATTTTGAAAAAAAAATACGCAAAATTAGCATTTTTTCTATAATTCACGAAAACATGTGAGAAGTCTCTGGTATTCAAAGTAGCATGGAATATTTCACAATTGTTCGGAACACTCTGCGCGCGTCCTACTGTGCGAGTAGGCGGTTTTTTATTTCTGCAGATTGATCATAAGTATGCATCACAATTGCTATATTCCAGTTCTTAGTTACAATCAAATATAACATGGGTTTCATTATTAACTTTCAGTGCGTTTTCCCTTTATTGCTAAGGCTTTAGGGGGTATAAACATTCACGTCACGCGTGTCTGATCACAATTTTATTGCTTTCCCGAACGATTGAGTTCTGTTTGCGGTCGAGACGTCTCCTTCTGAATTTATGATGTCCATCCATTTTTATTTCACGTTGGGTGGCATAACCAGATGTATCGGAGCTGATGGTAATGTATCATTATTCCATTAATGTGATATTTTAAAATAATGTATTTATTTTATGTCTCTTTTATATGGAGTAATATTATGTCAACACAAAAAATAGAAACCTCAAGGTAGATGTGATTTTTGAAATAGTTCATCTGTCTAGGGATACTTAAATAAGTTTGAAAATAGCACCACATTTGCATATTTGCTCGGTTACACAAATAATATGTGAACTGAACACTATTATAAAATTTTAAATACAACCAATTGGGATGAACTTTTAGGCAAACTCAAAAAATTTAATCACTTGGAAATTATAGAATTTGCTTGTGATAGGTCAAATTACAAATACAAAATTAAAGCGAATAACAACTGATACGTGGATAAATATGTCAAAGTAAACAAAAATAAAATAAATGATGGTCCAAAAATACTCCATACTCTCTTTTAATGTTCCATACTCTCTTTTACAAACGGCAGATTTGTAACGGTCTAAATTTATGAATTTATATGGATCCCGGCATGGGCATTTATACTGGTGGTAGAGCTCCAGTGACGGAGTTCACGGGCGTAGGCTTTTTTTTTTTTTTTTTTTTTTAGGTTGGGCTTTGTGTAGGCGGCCTGTCTCGAGACGGCACTAGTCTACTTCACCGGGCAATCGGCGAGCGCAGAAGGCGCTCCATCCTAGCAAAAAAAGTTAGCGCAACTGCCTAAGGGGCGCAACTGCCTAAGGGGACATATGTCTCATATGTCCCTCCGCAACGCACATATGTGATTATGGGCGGTGCAACTTTCGCTCTACTCCATTCGGTTGGTGATAACCGGAATGTCAACGGCCTCGCGGGGCCGGGTATAAGGTATAAGGTCGGGATCAGGGGCGGGCGCGGCGCGAAACGCGACGGCGCGATGTATTGGCGGTTTGGGGAGTGTGATTCTGTAGGTGATTTTGCATAGCGGCGATGGCCAACGTGGTCTCATCAAAAGGAGTGTAAATCGCGGCCGCTCTGACCAGCGGATTCCGGTGGTGACTCGCCCGATCGAAATAACGAGCTGAAGCTCGCTGCATAAACTGCCGGATGGTAGGCAGGTTTGCGTCAATGTGCAAGTTTTTATTACGTACGTACCAAGGCGCGCCTACGGCTCTACGTAAGAATTGATTTTGCAAAGTTTGAAGCTTGCGTAATGTTGTGTTTTTGGCGTGGGTGAATACCGGAGACGCGTAATATAGTATGGGCCTTATGCAGGACGTATAGGCGCGGATTTTGTTCCGGGCCGATAGCTTGCTCTTTTTGTTTAATAAACAATATAATTGGGATAACACGAATGCAGCCTTTGCGCGCGCTGCTTTTACATGTGCAGCGAAGGTCAGATGCCGATCAAGCGTCACTCCTAAGTATTTGATTTTGTCCATCCAGGGGATGGGCTCGTCAAACATTTGGACTGGGGCTACGTTAGGTCTGGGAGCGCGGTCCCGTACAAAGAGAATGGCAGCGCTCTTGCTAGGATTTACCTCTATACGCCAGCGGCGGTACCAAGACTCAAGGTCTTTGGCCGCCGCTTGCAGGGCTTTCCTTATGATCTCTGGCTTTCTGCCAGAGACGTAAATAGCAGTATCGTCAGCGTACATTGCCACCTGAACGCCGTGGCGGACAGGGATTTCCGGCACAGGTGCATAACACCTTAGGCTTCAGGGGTGGTAACTCATCTGCATTTTGACCTTGGTCTTTATGTGGGTGTCTATAGGCTGCAGTCATCACTTAACATCGATGTGAGCTGCATGCTTGTTTGCCACTTCCATAACATAAAAAAAATGGGCTGTTCAAATAATTATACTCCAGAATTCTAATAATCCTTGTTGGAGTACTTCCCTTGTTTTATTCTTCTCGGTGTATGTTTAATTTTAAAACAGTCGGGTAATTAGATTTTATATATTTTCGTTAATGTTTTTTCACCTGTTAAACCTTCCTTGAACTTTTACCAAGATTTCAAAACTAAAATTAGCCAAGTCGGTCAAGTTGTAGGAAAGCTGTAATTTGTCACGAACCTATACATATAAATAAAGACGGAGAAAGTGGCAAAATAATATGTTGAATAATATTATTTCTGGATTAAGGGAGGTATGTGTAAAATATGAAGGTACCTACTTATGTAATTTTTTTTCTCTCACACCTCTGCAGGGTCTAATAGCCATTTAGAAACTATGCTGTGAGCTTATAATGATGAGTATTTAATGTGATAAGTTTGTAAGATATAATGCTTTAATAAAGTGCCAATTTCGGGCAGAGCCATGTGTCCTCACCCCCATACCAGCTTGGTTGAATTGGAAGATGTGAAGAAATCCCTTTACGAGTAATAATAATAATAAATAAATAAATAAAGTACATATATTGGAAATTAGAACGAAAACTATCACGCCTAATGGGATTTAACAACTTTACGAGTAATAGCCCGCCCCGTTAGGGACCTGGCGTGAAGATACGAGTAATAGCGGATCAAGGGAAAGCAAAATTTGACGCATCGGTGTGGGACTTCGGTAGCTTAGTGGTAAAGCGGCTGGACTGGTTATCCTGAGGTCGCAGGTTCGATTTTCTTTTAGTATTTTTCTTTAATTTCTAAAGTTCACTCGCATGTGTTGCGCTTGCACTTGCGAAAAATAAATAGTAAGTACAATCAACTCATAAAATATTTTTGACTAAGTGTAGGTACTCAACAATTTTATGAGTAATATTCGATTAACTAATTAGGTAAATCTACTTGAAAAAAAAAAACGGAACGGTGCATTGAATTTGTCCCGACACGCACTTGGCCGGATTTATATGTACCTATAGAGATTTGCATCTTGTACAAAATTTTACTGATTTTTATTATGCATTCAAATATAAAATGGCCCTGTCCTAGAACTCCTGTTATCTTATCACACAGCATGATTGGCTGTGACTTAAGTGTGTAAAATACGTGGACATACATGATACGCTAAGTGCAATGTATTGCCTTATCATTTCAGTAATACGATACAAATTCAAGGGAAATTACTTTAAAGTTAATCAAGAGACAGTGACGTCATTCGATATAAATAAATATTTGTACCATTTATTTTTTCGCAATAACACATACGAGTGAACTTAAGAATTCAGAAGATAACATATTTGTTTAAGAAATTAAAGAAAAAACGGAAATAAAAATTTTACTTCGGGCAGGAATCGAACCTGCGACCTCAGGATAACCAGTCCAGCGTGGGACTTCGGTAGCTTAGTCGTAAAGCGGCTGGAAGGCGAAGTGATAGTTACTTTTTGTAGTATGGTTACGTTAAAACTACCTCAGTAGTCTATGGTAGCAGGCCACTCCAAGTAGCAATCTACGCTTGGGTTCTGGATTCGAGACCCGGATCGGGAAGTGTGCTGGAGGAGGGTACCTAACGTCCCTGCTAAAAGCACATCATATCTTAGATGTACAATACAAGCTGCCTCGGCAAACTTCGTATTGCCTCAGAATAAATAATGTGTCAAAGGTTTGATAGATACGGACTATTTTTATGGGAAAACAAATTTGTGGTTTTTACTATTTACCTTCAATTTCTTCATATTTTCTTACCTTTTATGGAAGGTTTCCACCAGCCGTTTTCGAGTTTTAGCGAGACTAACGAACAGTAATTGATTTTTAAGTATATAGATAAGATTATCCACCTGTTCTAAAACTGCATTATCTACCACTACCTGCTGCATTTGTTCTTTGTTTATCTCTTTAAAATACTAATTGTTTTATCCAAATTCAGTTTTGTAAGTTTGTAAGCCTTTCGCCATACAATCATATTTCATGCCTGTGACTTACTGGTGAACTGTTGTTTGTGAACTAGACTACTATACAACTAAAACTATAGTGTTAATAATTCATATATTTTTACTCTAATATGCCACGAACATAGCACCTTAGATGGAGATGGATATAATTGGAAATACCTAATTGATAAGTTAAAAAGAAATACCCTCGGTCCATCTCTCCCATATTATACAAGTGAGTCAGACCACTAACAAAAAAATAATACACACGCTTTCGTAAAAAAAAAAATGTAATTTTTTAACGTGTTTTTTAATTTTCTGATTATTTTCAGACAGCAGCGTAGCATTCGGCCTGAAAGACCGTTCGATGAGCTGATGAGCTATACGATTGTTAAAACGATCGAATTAATTATATTTTAAAAGCCAAAATACATATACCAGGTTGGTTTTAACCGATGCAAACAGGGAATGTGTAACCATTTAGGTACGTACTAGCTTGACGATTTATTGTTTCAAAATTTCAAACATTAAAATGCTTTAAAATATGTACCTGTTTGTTGGTGTGAATGTTAATAATAAAAATTCCATTGCGTACTTATTTGTACTTTTTATTTGTCGTTTTCTGTTCTCACATTGTCACAAATAACGTAGTTATTTAGGAATTAATACTCAATACTAATAATGGGATAGGTAATGGAATTCAACATGCAAATTCTATTCCGCCACTTTGCTTTATAGATTTTTTCAGGTTCGAGAGGGTCCAATGTTATTTCGAAAAAGGCTTTGGCAAAATGAAACCGGCACACAATTAATTAAAAAACTATTTTACTTAATTTTATCTACTGAAAAACATTAAAAGTACATTGCTCATTTTTTGAAATTTTAAGAAGGTACCTAAGAGATCTAAGTACTGGGAATAGAGAAAATCAGGACTGTGATTTATTATCTTAATGGAATTGAAAACTGGGAAATATTCCATGTTCAATTGTATATTATTATTACATAAACACCTAATATTTTTATACACGATAATATTTTACTACGAGTAGTATGTTATATACATAAGTAGGTAGGAACGTGAACTTACCTTACCTCTTGGGGGATTACAGGCGTGAAGCTACGTAATATTTTACTATGAAATAGGTACCAAATCAAAAATGAATAAACTATTGGCTTTCAGATTAAACTTTAACCCCCTTAGTCATAAACGTACTTTAGATACGTTTTAGCTACATAATGCTTTGTCTTTGTCAGTTGCATTGACAGGTGTGCAGGATAGAAAAAGACAAAGGAGAGATTAGCAACACTTTAGCTAAAATACGTTTATGAATAAGGGGGTAAATATACATTTGTACTTATGAAGAGCAATATGTATACGAGTATATCTAACATTACGAATTCGGTGCAGTGTGCGACCACGCATGTTAGCATGTTAAAATGTATTTTAAAATGAGGATAGGGATATATTTGGTGAGGCATACTCAGCTGGCGATATATATTATACGCTCCTGAAAAGAAGAATAAAAATCATATGGGGCTATGTTCGGACATACGGCCATTAGTTTAAACGTGAAATGCCTTGTAAGCTAATTTTTACACAAAACTGCAGTTTGCGTCACGTGGCGTCACGAGGCAAGCATAATTCAAAGGTTGTGTTTTTTTTTATGTAATGGACGTGGCAAACAACTACGCAGCTCACATTGATGTTTAGTGATGACTGCAGCCTATAGACACCCACATGAAGACCAAGGTCAAGATGCAGATGCGTTGCCACTCCTGAGGCCTAAGGCGTTACGCCTCTGTGCAGGAAATTACAGAGCCGTAAGTTACCACCTGACCGGAGTACGATAGTGCTGAACACTACCATTTAGCGGCAAGTATGTTAGGTAATGCGGTGGTGCCTACGCCCCCGAGCTCCGTCACTGGAGCTCTCCCACCAGTGACTAGTGGGTAGTTGTGTTGTGTTGTGACCTTATTCTTGCCAATTATACTACTATAAAAATAATCTAGATTTACCCACGACCTTCATTTCGCCCTATTTTTTATGTAATGGAAGTGGCAAACAATAATGCAGTTCACAGTGATGTTAAGTGATGACTGCAGCCTATAGGCATTATGTTATAGTACTAGTTTAACCAACCAACTGGACACACGTGTGTCCGGACGAATAACCTATTGTTTCAGAGTTACATTTCTAGCTGCCAAAGTCTAGCAATATATTAGTAACACACGTCCGGATTCTGTACGGCGGACCGAATCTGCCGACCAAATCCGCTCTCGCTACACACGACCGGATACGGTACGGCGGACCGAAGAATACGTCAACCAAATTAGCGCGATTGGACCACAACGGACTTGATTAATAATAATTACCTATGTACGGACTTCTCTACACACGGCTGATTTGGTTCGGAGCGCACCGAATCCGCTGTCCGCCCCGTTGCAAATACGGACGTGAGTTACTACTGCAACATTTATAATAAAGAAAGATTTGACAGATTAAAAAAACTACTGAGACTAGATTATTCATTTTTTTGCGAGTTTGCAAAATTATAAAGGATGTTCTCCTTTTCTTTTCCACAAAAGATAGATTAAAGCCGAATAATCTTTGTAAGGATTAGATTTTGTGAAATACTCTTTGCGGACGATTTAAATTTCCTTCTATAGCATCGTTACGTCGAATATCTTTAACTAAAATTGAAACGAATTTAAGTTTGTAATAGTTCAATCTGAGAATTTTTGTCTATACCTATTTGTAAGTTTAAGTGTATGTTTATCAATTTAATTTGATGATATATTTTTTCTCGTAGATAAAAGAAAATTTTTTTTTTCATAAACCTATCGTCCGAAATTTCCAAGCAATGGAATCTGTAGTATTATCAGTATTAAGATCATCTACTTTTGACATGGTCATATTACCTAGTGATATACTACAGATAAAAATATCACTCAGCAATTTAACTTTTTGTAACAGTATCCTAAACCTACCCCGTTAGGGACCTGGCGTGAAAATGCTACTTACTAAATATTCAAAATCAGACCCGGTATAAAGTTGATTTTGTTGGAACGAGAAATTAAGGGACGAGTAACCCTAACATGTTCACACATTAGCCTAATGAGAAACGAGTCTTCAAATACTTCGCAATTAATGTAAACGGCGTCTGCTAGTGTATTGTGATCTCAAGGGAAATCAACGTCGACGGTGCGGTACCTAATTTCACACAAGTAAATCCCTTTCATGACGAGAGTGGTTATGAACCTGAATTTTGCATCAAATGTAAATGGTACGTTCAGTAGTCCTTGATGTATGGGCGTTTATAGCTCAAACATTGGTGACTGGGAAACTCGGATGATTTCAGCGTAACATTAGTGGTTGCCTTTTAAATTTGACGATGTGAATTTTGACGAAATGTGTAAAGATTTCGTAATAAAATTTGAAGATATGTGAAGAAAATACTTTCTGCTCTGTTTTGCGAATTACATGGTACCTAAAAATTAATTCGGATATCTTTCATCAAAGTATCAGCAACCTGTTGTCACTTATCGCCCGGGTACTAAGTATTGCAAGGCTTATTTAGAATTGTTTATTTTCTACTCGTAGTTGTATTAGTAGTAGGTATTAAAAATTCACAAAGATTACATAAAAAGGAGGTTTGGTATGTCTTAATTTAAGCAGTGATTATTTAAAGCTATCAAAACAAATTTTAAACATTTTCATTCGATACGCAATCTGGAACACCGTATTCGCAAACAAAGACATTAGTAAGGAACGTCTCCAATGCAAATGTTTCCGCAGTAGCCTCGCTAAGCTACACTTAATGGTTGCACGTAGAAAATAAATATGCTACAGCCGTAACATAAAGTCTTGTAACAGTATTTAAAGATGCACGTAAACGTACTGAATTATTTGATGAGATATTGTAGGGAACTACAACTAATGTTTGATTGAATAGGAATAGAAGAAAGGCAAATGCAAATGAAACGTTTCATTTGCATTTACCTTTCTTCTATTAGTAGGTCTACATGTACTTAATAAATTAAATAGCCTTCGTAACGCACGCATTTAAATAAAAGGTTAAATGTAATTTATCTTTAAAAAAAATTGCGATCGCGTTATGTACAGTATCAAACAAAAAATATTGCACATCGACCTTAGGAGGAAGACTTCGGCTTATTTTGGGTCTGTAGAGCGTTATCTCTTTCGCACAACACATATAAGACGTTTGTCCATTCTGCTCCATTTTGATCAAGTTTTGACCAATACTAGACTATCAGTGCTTAAATAGGCAGTGTGCAGCAGAGATAACGCTCTACAAAATCGAAACTAGCCGATTGTCACTTACCTAGGCTCGATGTGCATTATTTCTTGATGAGCACTGTAAGGTACATTGACAACAATCAGTAGTCAAAGTCACAATTCTATATTTTGATTTAATTACACAATAATATGATACATAAACCACACAAGGAAACTCTACATAACAGAGAGTATCAAATTAAGAAAAATGTACTTGAAATAAGCAAGTCTAAGAATTATTCTTACTATCCAGACAGTAAACATCAAATGAACTCAAAATAACCTATTGCAATCTTAAAGGAAAAAGATAAAATGCAAGATAAAATAAAGTACCTAGTTACTCCTCTGAGGCGAGTTGTGGTTTTACTTTAATAAGAAAACTTTTTTATTCGATTGAGGCTCGACAACAAATTACCTGTATGTGTTACTGTCAATGGCCCGTGACTTTGTCTGTTTTTGCGGATTTATGTTTTTGAATCACGGAATGTTATAAAGTTATTATCTTGTTAAAAAAATATGATCTTGGTGTCCAATAGAGAACGCTGATTTCCGGAATAAGCGAGCATGCTAGATGACAGTGATCGAATCTTCTAGTAGAGGCATGAAAGGTTTGTCAGAAGCGGAATATTTGACGTTCCACACTTTCTGTCTACTCCTTAAAGGATTTGGAGTGAACATAAGTTCAGTTAAATTTTACAGTTATTATTAATACTGTCACGCAAAAAATGTTTGATATATGATGTGTACATCGACGACACAGCACAGCTTGTGTTATGTCAGACCTTCTCCAAAACCATAGGAAGGCTGATTGGTCTGTGTTCAAAACAGACTGATTGTTTAAGCCGATTGGATATAGAAACAAAGAAGCAAATCAAGGAAATAGTAAATTAACATGTCAGGTTGAACCGATGAAACACCGAGCTTAACTTTGCTACAGAGGAATCAATTACCTAATCTGTCAATCCCAGCTTCGCACAGCGTATGTATACGCATACGTCCACAACATATCATGGTTTGCGAATCGATTTTGATAAGGTAATAGAAAATGGTTTCCTGTGCCTTAAGATTAAAGCGGTTCTCATTAAAAATAAATATTGCTATGATATTGGAAGAAAAAATTGTATCTTGTTCTTCATTTTTATAAAAAAAATATTCATTTTGTCTATTTTCAAGTTTATTGGCAAAAAGAAGTTTTGGTAAATGATAAACAAATGTTTGTTTTATATTATTTCGCATTAACACATGCTTGTGAATGTGTTTATCTTATGTGTTTATCTTTTGTTTTCTTTAAAATAAAAGATAAACAAATGTATTGGCATTTATATCTTATATTTTATTATCGGTTCAAACGATTTAACTAAATATTTTTACTGATGTTACAAATAAATACACTTCTGTAATATTTGACTAAGAAATTATAAATTAGTAGTTTAATATGATGTGAATTAAATTTACTTTGTAAAAGTCATACACAAGAAACATTTCCCTTACGTACATACCCTCTTCAAACAAACCGATTGTTTAAGCCTAGCGGATATAGAAACGAAGAACCAAAGCAGGAAAATAGTAAATTAACATGTCAGGTAGAATCGATGAAATACCGAGCTTAACCTTGCTACAGAGGAATCAATTAATCTGTCAATCCCAGCTTCACACAGCCTAGTGAATACAACTACAAATCATGGTTTGCGAATTAATTTTGATAAGCTAATAGGAAATAGTTTACCTGTTGGTATTAGAGCAGTTCAGTATTGTACACAAAAATAAGATTATCTATGATATTGAAAGAAGAAATTGTATCAGTATAGTCTTCCATTTTATATAAAAGTGGTAAATTATAAAATAAATTATCTATATAATTGTAAAAAAAATTGCTTGCCTGTCGTATTGGGATAATCCTGTTATGATAGATTTAAGTATGTGTAAATAAATAAAAAATAAAAAAAAATACCTGTGAATAAATTAAAGAACGTGTTTAAAACGTTTTAAGCTTTCAAGGTAATATTACAAAATGTTCATACTAAATATTTTTATAGGATTTCGTAATTTGCAAGAAACCATAAAATTTCATCAAATCCGCGCGTCCGACCGTCCGTCCGCAGCTCCTTGGGTTACAAGGCTTTAATTTGTCGCCAATATACATTTTTGTACCTACTTGATTCCTTACTGGTTTATTTACTGGTGGTAGAGCTCCAGTGACGGAGCTCGCGGGCGAAGGCACCGCATTACCTAATATACTTGCCGCTAAATGGTAGTGTTTAGCACTATCGTGTTCCGGTCAGGTGGTAATGTATGGGCCTGTAATTTCCGGCACAGAGGCTTAACACCTTAGGCCTCAGGAGTGGTAACGTATCTGCATTTTGACCTTGGTCATTGAGTGGGTGTCTATAAGCTGCCGTCATCACTTAACATCAATGTAAACTGCGTGCTTGTTTGCCACTTCCATTTCATAAAAAAAAAGAGTAGGAAAATAATATCGTGAAAATAAATGTTATGTGAGGAAAAACTAGGGTTCATCAAAAAAAAACATCCCCATGTTTTTTTTTCTTGCGTATCCTTTAATGTCGTTGAATAGATCTTCATAATATATTGCAGGTTTAAGAGGACCATTTCTCGATTAAAGAATCCATTTGTGAATTATTTGTCTATAAAGTGTAGTCAAGTGTTTCGCCCCTTACCAGTTAATCGGTGATATTTGGATGGGTGAAAAACTTGTCCACGATAGTACCAATAGCAAATTTAAAAGGTAAACGTGGCCTGAAACGTATACGCATACCTGTGGTCAGATTTGTCAAAATATTAATAAAAATCCATGATCCTTTAGAGTTTTGGGTTAAAATTTTCGAAAGGCCTTTCCTCTTTCTAGGATTATGGATCTATAACCAAAGAGAAAGCTTCACAAAAAGTTGAGGAAAGTTAAAAAAAGAGGAGAGTTAAAAAAACTTCGTCATGTGGAAACATTTATTCAGTTTAGATTGTATAAACACAGTCGATCATTATTATACACGAGTTAATTTTGATTCGATGTTCAAATAGCTTAATAATATACGTAGGTAGGTAAATGCTTGTTGGTATGTCATGTTTTTTTAAAATAATTTCAACCGTCTGTTTTACTATTGATGTGATACATTTTCAAAAACATCAGTATATTTTTTTCTTTGGTTCCTTTTTTTAAACAAACACTTAAGGATTTTCAAACTTAAACAATTCAAATCGAAATTTGATTCCACACAAACAGTAAAACAGTTTGAAATTCGACTAGTATATATAACATCATACATTATCAACTAATGGTAAAGCATTGTTAATAACTAATTACTTATTTGCCACTTACATTAAAATTTATAAAAAACTTTGAATATACGACCTAGCAAATAAAATCAGACTTTACAATCATGTACATTACATTACATTTAATTCCGAATGGCACAGAAATAGTAAAAAAGCTGATTGTTAAAAATTCTATTATTTAATGTAAGGATAGGCTAACGCTTATTAATTTTATATGTTTCATAATACTTTTAGTTTTAATAATATTGGTACTTTTAGGATTTATAAGTATCGAATAAACTTATCTACTGTAGAATATGAAAAATGTCGTATCAAATGATTTCATACCCATTAATAAGGATAGTATGGTTACCGCAGAATATTGTAAATTGTAACAGTTATACGGAATTCAATTTGAAATACATACTTTATAAGTACATTAATAAAAATGTTTCTAATAGTTTCTACATACATATATGTAAAATCATTCATACAATGATTAGAAAGAAAAATGCGGCATACATATTACCTATCACGAAAGTTTAATTATTGAGTAGTTTGAGAAAGGATAACATTATTTTTAATCCCTTAGAGCAGTGTTTTTCAACCTTTTTCATGAAGCGACCCCCTGGACGGAAAATAGTTCACGATACCCAGAGTATAAGTATTTTTGTCATGTAAGACCTCTCAAGGGGGCCGCAACCCACAGGTTGTAAAACCCTGTCTTAGAGAGTTTAACAATTTATCGTTTGCAAGATTATCTCCTTAAAAAGTTTGTCTGATATTGTGTTTGAAATTTGGATAGCGTGTTTTGAAATACGCAAAAGTAACTATTAAGAAAGCTAAGTACTAAGATTATATTTAGGTATATAGGTATAATAAGGAAATAATCAGTGAATTACCTACCTTACTACTACTATGTACTTTTTTAAAGTATGGTAATATTCGTAGATATGCAAACTTAGGTAAATTGGGATTTTGAAAAAAAAAAATTTTGGCGATAAATAGAAAGATTATAGGTATATACCTAAGTTTTATAACAAAACTATTTTTTTTTGCAATAATTCTTAAGTTATGTCAAAATAAAAATAATCTTTTGAATCCAGTACCGAAGACACGCCGACAGCTCCCGAACAAACCCGAGTGCATGTGACGTCATAATGTTAGTTTCCACTCATAGCAATTGATACAGAGACAATACGTACAGTGTTTTGATCTAATTAATTCTGTTGACATTGATATAAAAACACAAATTTATATTGAAAATGTCGAATCTTAAAAGTTATCGTTCTTGTTTTGTACCATTATGTACGAATGCTACAAAAACAAATGTTTTTAAATGTTCCCCAAGATGAAAAACGTCGAAATAAATGGTTTCAAGCAGTGCACCGGGATAATCCAAAAACAAAATCGATTTCTTTTTGTTGTGAAGATCATTTCGATGTAAGTACGAGTTTTCATAACATTATTTTTATAACTTACTAGCTGTGCCCGCGACTTCGTTCACGTGAGAAAAAATATGATTGTTCAGTATTTACCCGGATGAAGTCGTGGCCGCTACGCTAGTATAAAAGTAGCCAAAGTAACTCCTAATATTACATCAGCTACCTACCCGTGGGAGTCCCGTCAAAGTTGGATACACTCCAATTATACTTATTCGTATGTAGGTATTTATGTATGTATGGATGTACGGAGATAAAAGTAGCCTAAATTACTCCTTATTACATCAGCTACCTACCCGTGGAAGTTCCGTCAATGTTGGATACACTCCAATTCTACTTATTTGTATGTAGGTATGTATGTATGTATGGATGTATGGAGATAAAAGTAGCTTAAGTTACTCCTTATCGCATCAGCTATCTGCCAGTGAAAGTCTGGTCAAAATCGGTCCAGCAGTTCCATAGATTAGCCTCGCCAAACAGGCAGACAGACAGACAGACAAAAATTGTAAAAAAATGTTGTTTTGGTATATGTACCGTGTATACATACATATGCGTTTAGTAAAAAGCGGTTATTTTAATATTACAAACAGACACTCACAATACCTACACGGAATCAACTAACAATTTTTTTAGCAATTTCGATATTATTGTCAAGTCACATGTAGGTTATTGCCGTAAACGCTGTACTATTCTTGAACAGCTATAACATTATGACGTCACAATTAGGGGTAACCAATCGTGGCGCGTTCATAGTCACGTGATTTTTATTTAAATTTTATCAACTTTTAATTGCTGATAATTAAATGAAAAAAAAAGTTTTTTCTGTTTTTAGCATGACACATCAATATAATTAATAACAAAATTTTATAAAACATAAAAAAATCAATACATTTTTTATTTTAAAATTCCCAATTAAGTATTTCACAAAGAGTACACCTCTATTTGCGTAACATGTGAATTACTCAAATTAATTTTGGTAAAAAGGCAGTGTTAATTTTAAATAATTGTTTAAATTTTATAGAAATACACGAGTTAAATTTACTTACACATTTTAATCGAAATCATTATAATTAATATTTACAGTCTCAAATTAAGTTGGAAACGCTTTCATACTATCTCTCACAATTACCATCACAAGCGAAGTGCCTATCGTTCCATTTATTTTTCACAGAAAATTGGACTCATAACTTACATTTATATTTAATAATACGAAGAACAAAATAAAAAAATAATATCATTGAAGATTTATCTACAACTAATACGAAAAATTTGAAATCAGTAGGTATAATTGTATTTTTGTGTATAAACTGTATACACAAAAACACCCAGACCTATAAAATAAACGTAACTTCACGCCTGTAATCCCCGAAGGGGTAGGCAGAGGTAAATGCATGCATTCAAGCATACATGCAAACACCCACGATTCGCCGGTTACGTTTTGGCCCATGTAAACAGGTGGCGAGCCTGTTGACATCTCCGGGCACATTACCAAACTTTGAGGTACTGGGAAATTTCCAGAAAATGGAAAAATCCCAATAGAACCAGAGATAAAGGCTTTTTCACCATTATCTCTGATAACCCCTACCCGGGAATCGAACCCAGGACCTCAGCGTAGTAGTAGTGGCCTGCTACCACTAGGCTACCGAGGCAGTATAAAATATAATAAATTATAGTTTTTTCTATCAAATAAATATATTTTTTAAGTGGGGAATCCAAATAGCGTTATCGGAGTGGAACTTTTTGCAAGATAAAACAAACTTCTCTTTTTTAAATTAAATTAAAAATATTATTTTCAAGGTTAACTTAGTAGAAGGTACCTAATATGTCCATTCTATAGGTCCAATATTCAATATTCAATAAATACAAGATTTTAACGTTACAGACTTTTAAAATTCATTCTTTAAATTTCTTTTTCGTACATAAATAAGATTTTTTCGTAGGGTGGACTTTAGATAGTTAATTTACTGTATATCTACTTGGTATCAAGCTTTAAAAACATTATTTTTGGACGAAAGAAATGCACTGTTTTGGGTTAATAAAGGTGAATATTCTTATTATTTATATTATAATATAAAAGTGTAGTAAAGATTTCATTGTGACATATTTTCCATGGCCTTGTAAATTACAATTAACACAAACTTATTTAAAAAAAAACACGTAAAATAAGATTCTAATTTAAAAGGCCCTCGATATGACAAAACGGAATTTGACAGATATTGAGTAAATAAACAAACAAATTTTATTTAATTTTACTTAATTTCTATATGTACCTAATTAACGCCATACAAATTTCCAAGAAGCCATTGAAAACGTCTAAGAAAGTCTTGTATTTGGTGTTTCTAAATAAATAACGACACGTGAGTTTTTAACATTATAATTTAACCATTTGTCATCAATTCAATTTTAAGGTGCTATTTATTTGCCTACATTATTCACAATTATCTAAATACAATTACTTATTTCACGAGAGAAAATACGTATTTATAAACATTAAACACATCCATACAATATGTAAAATACATTTAGAATGCAATAGTAACTGGGTTTGCTTAAATTAATAATAATTGCTTAAAATAGGAATCTCATTATGAACACTATTATTTAAGCTTAGCGGACATTTTTAAATTTCAGATGTTACATAGTTAATCTAGATTGAATTATATTTGACATCAATCAACGATTAAAATTGATGTTAAATTGAACGTGTAACATCCGCTTAAGAGTTTAATTTCACTATGTCACATTTATTGTGGCTTTGTGATAATTATGATCACCTATTATTATGCCTTTTCATTTGCGTTTATATTTCGGCGCTTAAGAACCAAATCCATCTATCTACAAAAAAGCAACTTTTCAGGAGACGAAAAAAACGTTTAATTTTTTCCACAAATTTATTACGTCTCATAACTAAGGTGGTATTGGTATTGTCTTATAACTTTTTATTTATTGCGAATTTGAGGTTACTGTTTAAAGAAAATGATTCGTAAGTTGGCTATAACAACAACTGCGTCAAAGAGTAAAAATCGACAAAAGTGTAGATAGATGGTTTTGGTTCTTAAGGGTCGATTTGCTACTTACGCATATATTTATTTTTGCTAGCATGTTTTCTATGAAAATCTGTGACCTCCATTTAATCATTCAGAAATAAGATCTACGGTAGGTACATCTACTATATTTTTTTTTGAAAAAATAATACAACATAATAGTACAGGAAGTAAATGCATGGTAGTCAAGTATACAAGCAAACACTCAAGATGCGTCAGTTGGTTTTGTTCCATATGGCGAACATATTAACATCTGCCAGTTCGTTACCTGGGAAACTACTGCCAAATGGGCAGTTCCCAATAGCAGTATCTCTCCAACCTAGGATTCGAAACCAGGACTCCAGCTTAGTAGTGGCCTGCTACCGCTAAACTACAAAACAGTCAAAGGAGAAAGTAATGTAACATCAATATCAAGTAGGTTAAGATCCCACGGCAGAATCATTTCGTTCATCCAGATATGGTAAAAACCTAATTTATACACAACTTTATAATCTAGAGAATATATATTCACTAGGTTGCCTATCAAAATTTCGCCGCAAGTATTTTTAATTAAGTTATTTTATCTTTAACAGCCAGCAACTCTTATTTGCGGCCGATTTAATTTGGCTCCCGTATGCCAAAATAATTGCTTTAATTTGATATATAAATAATACATGTACGTCATGGACGTAAAAAGTTATCGGGGTGGAACGAAAATACGTAGGGGCGGCCAAGTGCGCAACGGCAGACGTGATTTTTTTAGAGTCTTTATACATATTTCCGTGAGGTAGACAATATTTTATTGAAAAAAGAAATTAAAAAAAAACTTTTCCAAAAAAAAAAAAACTTTCGGCCATTTTTTAATAGGCAACCTAGTGGATATATATTCTCTAGATTATAAATATGCGTTAAATATGGTTAGAAATATATCTGGATGAACCAAATGATTCTGCAGTGGGATCCTAACATTCTACCTTTTCATACGTATTATTATGTGCTACTGGGAATTCAATACTTACACATTTATTTAGTAGCTATCTAAATAAAAGAAGCGTATCCATCTTCTGTGCTATTTATATTATTTTATTTGTAAAAATAAACGTATCTTCACGCCTGTAATCCCCGAAGGGGTAGGCGGAGGTAAATACATGCATTGAAGCATACATGCAAAAGTTGTTTGTCCATGTAAGAAGTGGGGAGCCAGTTGAAATATCCGGGCACATTATTAGTTAAATATTATCATTCAACTGAATGATTATAATATAATTATACGGTATCTAAAAACCTCTATTTTCAACCACTTAAATCTAGTATTAAATGGTCTATGTATGAAAATGATAATATGGCCGAACTATAAAAAAAATATAAGCAAATACGCAAAAAATCTTGATAATCACTTTACTATTGGGTAATTACAATTGTAAAATAGATGACCTTTTTTGTTACCACATTACCTAAAACAATAGGATAAAAAGAGACATAATAAACCAAATAAAAAATTATGCCCATATTTTATAAATAACATAACAAGTTTTTGCAATGCTCTAGTACACCTAATTGCTAGAGCATTACAAAAACTTGTATAGCTATACGAGAGGCGAGCCACCAAAATTGTAAACATTTCTGTAAAGGCTGACCTAGCAATGTTACATAAACGTCACATTGGTGGAGAGAAAAATAGCCTGCCCTTCGTTATCTGGTTTAGGTGCAATTTTTTATCGATGACTAACGGTACCTAATAAAATTTTGTAACAGAAATGGTTTTTTTTTTCAAAATTCGTTTCTACGCTCGATAACATTATTCGTGGCGATTAAACTATCTCCTAACCCCCTTATTCATAAACGTACTTTAGGTACGTTTTAGCTATAGAATGCTTTGTCTTTGTCAGTTGCATTGTCAAATTTGCAGGATAGAAATAGACAAGGGAGAGACTAGCAACACTTTAGCTAAAATACGTTTATGAGAAGTAATGTCACAAAAAATACTTTTTCAGGTAGGTAAGTAAAAAAGAAAAAAACAATTTATAATTAATGGGAAGCGTGTAAACACACTTTTACAAATTTTCAAAATGGCTAAATTTCAAAAAGTGGCGCATCACAGATAGACTTACGAAGGCAGCCAGAATAATGACCGGGTATTTTGAGGGTTATAGAAACCCATAAAATAAAATACATTACATGTTAATTTTCTCTATATGGTTGAGCAAATATTTCATTAAGTAGTTGTTGGTATTCTTCAGCATTATACAGATAGTCTTCGTCGTCTAGGAATCCGGTTGTGTTGAATCTGTGAAAAGAAAGAATCCATGTTAGGTATACGTTTTATTTACTGGTGGTAGAGTTCCAGTGACAGAGCTCACGGGCGTAGGCACCATCACATTACCTAATATACTTGCCGCTAAATGGTAGTGTTCAGCACTATCGTGTTCCGGTCAGGTGGTAATGTACGGCCCTGTAATTTCCGGCACAGAGGCATAACGCCTTAGGCCTCAGGAGTGGCAATGCATCTGCATTTTGACCTCTGGTCATTGTGTGGGTGTCCATAGGCTGCAGTCATCACTTACCATCAATGTGAACTGCAAGCTTGTTTGCCACTTTTAAAACATAAAAAAAAATTGAAATGCAAATTACAAGAAGATGTCAGCCATGTTTTTGTTTCTACGATTACTTTCCTATAAGAATGTCATCAAAGTTTTATAAAATGGAAAGAGGTAGGATTGCTTAAAAAATTGATTAAGTGTAATATAGCTATAGAAATTGGAAAATATATAAAAGGCTCTATTTTTTAAGAGTTTTTAGTTTGGTAAGCGTATCAATAATGTCCAAACATCAGTTCATTATAGTCTTTTAAAATACTATTTATTTAAGTACTTAAGTAAGTAGATTAATCTAATTAAGAGTAATCTAAGTAGATTAGTACCTATAATAATAATTTTAATTTACAAAAAACAGACTTGCGTAAAAATAACACGTGTTGGAATAATTTTAAGATAGGTTCATGAAAAGGTTAAGGACGAATTAAAATTATGTTTTTTTTACCTTTTTTTAACGTTTGGTGTAGTGTTTTAACTACTACGTAATTTTTTTATGCTTGACTAGCTGACCCGGCAAACTTCGTATTGCCTCACAATGCAATGTGTCAAAGGTTTGATAGATACTAGTGATGCGCCGAATAGTGGTTTCACCGAATAACTGAATACCGAAATCATTCGGTTTAACCTATACCGAACCGAATATTCGGCCGAATTATTCGATTTACCATTTCACTGTTTTTCCGCGTAAACGCGGTTCTAATATGTCGCTGCTTGCTAAATAGCCGCGTCTACACCGGAGGCATGCTCGGGCGATGCAGCCTCGTGAGTGAAATACTTGGTCAGTGCCAACGTGCATCAGGGTCGTGCGGGCGCACGGTGCCTCGGCCGAGCATGCCTCGGAGCCGAGCCATGCGGCGGTGGTAAAGCGCGCGAGCTCTAAGGCACCTCGCATCATGAACGCACACCTCAGGTGTGCGTTCGGTACTGAGAACAGTACTACCGCAAAATAAAAGGCTCGCCACCTGTTACATGGGCCAAAACGTAATTGGCGAATCGTGGGTGTTTGCATGTATGCTTGAATGCATGCATTTACCTCTGCCTACCCCTTCGGGGATTACAGGCGTGAAGTAACGTAATATTTTAATATTTTATTATAATATTTTATAATTTTGAATATATATATATATATATGTATATATATATATATATATAATATTATAAATGCGAAAGTAACTCTGTCTGTCTGTCTGTCTGTCTGTCTGTTACCTTTTCACGTCCAAACCACTGAACCGATTTTAATGAAATTTGGTACAAAGATAGAGTTGACTTTGAGAAAGAACATAGGCTACTTTTTAAACGACATCCACGCGGGTGAAGCCGCCGGCATCAGCTAGTAATTAATATATTCGTTTGGTGGTTTCTTTGGCTTTTAATGTTGGCTAAGTATGTACATAAATATAATGTTTTAATTTCATTTTATAAGAATTATAAGTTATCATGCTGCCAAATCTTAGATTACTTATAGCTAAATACCTAAAGACAAACAAAGTTTTTACGTACTTGATCGTTTCACGTTTTCTTCTGGCACTCGATTGAGAAGTTGCTTCGATGCAAAGCACAGCGAAGTGATTGTTACAGGAATATCTGCAAGTAAGAAGTTATCTATACATCTATACAAATAAATGAATTTGGAGTGTCTGTTTGTACTTATTAAAATAACTGTTTTTTACTAAATGCATATGTATGTTACACGGTACATGCCAAAACAACATTTTTTGTCTGTCTGTCTGTCTATCTGTTTGTTTGTACCGACTCATCTCGGGACTGGCATAACCAATTTTGCCACAATTCTACAAAAAATATCTTTGTCCAAAGTATTAATTAAATATTTACTAGATACAGGAAGACGGCCACGTTGTCGAAACAAACAAAAATACTCTTCAGCTTTCATACCTATACCTGATTTGTTTTATGAGATAGTGAGAGTTATAAAAAGAACAATGACGAAAATTTATGTGTAAAAAGTTGAAGCGTATTAATAAACCAATTGCACAGATCGTATTTAAATATTTTTCTACGTTTTTTGAACAAATTATGTAATTTCATAAAGGCTAGGTTAAAAAGCAAAAATAAAAGAATTTAATTGAACATTATTTATGCGAAATATCGATTCCAAAATCGATGTTGTATATGGACATATTGTTATATATTGTGTATACTATAACAAATACCAAGAAAAATATATTATTTCTTTATACTATTACTACTCGTCCGATATAACTATATTAAATCAATCATAATCATTCCTGAATATGAGGTCTCCAGTTTGACATTCAATTCAATTTAATCAATGTGATTGTTAAATAATCGATATCAATTCATTTGTAATCTGTCCGATATCTGTCACTTCTGTCAGATTTTATCACTTTTTACGGTGTATTGTTTTGTATGTGGTGTTTTCTTCGATTATTTAGGATTTTTTTTAATTTTAGGGCTGTTTGTGGACTAATAGATATTGCTCTTCTTATGTATGATTGTCGGAAGCAGCCGCTTTTTCCGAAAGATTCCGATTTTGCTTCACAACTTGATATCAGTAACAAAACCTTTCTAACTTTAAACCTATTTATCATTTTATCCTGGATGTTTTGACGAGAAAACTGTATATCACGCAACTCAGGAATTGATGTTGAATAATTAGCAATATATTTGAGCTGAAGACAGTGAGTATTTCACTGACATAAAAACATGTATGGGAGTTCGCCATTGTTCTTTATATATGTTTATTAACATATCTATTACATATCATAAAAATTCTTCAATCTTGGACACAAAGGCAAACTTAATCAAGCATTTTATTGTTAATACTCAATACTCAATACTTTGTGTATCTTCACGCCAGGTCCCTAACGGGGTAGGCAGAGAGTGTAGAGCGCCAGACATCCCGGTTCTGACAAACCTCTCGTGCCTCGTCTACCTTCATCATTCTTTTCATACATGCACGCCGATTCCTAAGACTTTTGACCCCATCATCAGACAGAACTCGACCTATTTGGTCATGGTAGGTCAGCCTTGGTCTTCCTGGGCCTCTGCAACCATTCACATTCGCATTGTTTATTTGTTTAGTCATTCGCTCATTCGACATTCTTTCTATATGCCCGAACCATCGGAGCATGCCTTTTTTCATTTTTACACCGATACTATCATTCACACAAAGTCTCTTTCTTACATCTTCATTACGAACGCGATCGGTGAGTGATACAACGCAGATCTTGCGCAAAGATCTCATCTTTACCGTGTTCAACTTACTTTCATGCTCTTTCCTGCATACCCAGCTCTCGCTTCCATATAAAAGCGTTGGAGTAAGTACAGCATTATGTACGGCTAGTCGAGCCCGCTGGCTGAGATGTTTAGATTCTAGCAGCTTACCCAACGCTCCATTCACGCAATTCCCAGCAAGCACTCTTCTTTCTATGTCAGTGGTGTACCTACCATCCTTGCTAAAAGCACATCCAAGATATACAATTTCATCAACCTGTTCTAACACTGCATCATCTACTACTACCCTTGCATTTGTTCTCTGTTCATCTCTTTCAAATACTAATACTTTAGTTTTATCCACATTCAATTGTAAGCCTTTCTCCATACAATCCTCTTTCATGACTGTGACTAGTGCTTGAAGCCCAGATGGTGTAGAGCTAACAATTACCGCATCATCTGCGTAAAGCAGACAGTTCACCACTAAGTCACCCATACGCACTCCCACATCCATCAACTTCACCCTCTGGAGGCATTTGTCCAGATATATAATAAACAGCCTAGACGAAAGCACGCAACCCTGTTTGACACCGATGTTAACATCAAACCAGGGTGACATGTTACCATCTACCCGCACACATGCTTGACAGCCCACATACGTGGACTGTATTGCACGGAGCAGACTGCCATCAATACCATACTCTGGCAAAATGTCCCACAGCTCCTTTCGTAATACCCTATCAAACGCCTTCTCCAAATCCACAAAACCGCAGAAAACCTTCTGGCTCACAGTCAGATGCTTCTCTACGATGTTGCTCAATACTTTATTGCACCATAATGTACCTACAACATTAGGATTATGGACCCTGTTGGGCACCGCAATGTAGGAGAGAGGATGATTTATACTCAATTAAATACCTAGTATTTTAACATATACATACCTATATTATTTATATTATTACTATAATTTATTAATATTTTAATTTAATTTTACTTTGTACTTATATCTTTTTCTTGAAAGAATTCATTAATGCTGTAATAGGTTTTATTTAATAAAATTTTCTTTAATTTGGTCAAAAATGTTTTATCATTATCTAAGTTTTTTAAATTTTCAGGTAGATGGTTGTATATTTTAATGGACGTTGGATAAGTGCTGGAAGAGTGGAGGTTTAGTCGAGATGGGGGTAGCCTTAGTTTATTTTTGTGTCTTAAATTCTTGATGAATATGTCGCCTCGTTTTTCGTATAAATTTAAATGATTTCGGACAAATTTACAAATTTCAAGAATGTAGATGCAGGGTAGAGTGACGTTTTTAATCGTTGAAAGTGAGGTCGACAACTGTGAGTTTGTTTGATATTGACTATTATTCTAAGTTTTTTTCTGTATAGTGAATAGTGTGGGTACATCTGTACTATTGCCCCATAAGATTACACCATAACTTAGCCACGAGTGTGCGTAGGCATAGTTTGTAGTTAAAGCAGTTTGGACGTCTGTGGTTTTTTTAACTTCTCGAAGAGCGTAAGTAAATCTAGAAATTTTGTTTTTCAATGGTGCTTTCTGGTAGGGGTGAAAGCACATTATTCTGGTTTTAGAAAAGTTGATAGTTAAATTATGATCTTTTAACCAATTATTCGTATTATCTAATATTGTGATTAGTTTTGTATTTACGGTGGTAGGATTTTTAAATGAGGTTAAGAGAGAGATATCGTCAGCGAACAGGGTACAAGGCTCTTGCGTTATTTTGGGAAGATCGTTAATATATATTAAAAATAAAAGACATCCGATTACACTCCCTTGTGGGATAGAGGCATTAATAATTTTATTATCAGAACGAATGATATCTATTTCATTTGTTGTATAGTTAAAACATTCAAGTTCTACTATTTGTTATCTATTTTGTAGGTATGAAACTAACCATTTATGAGCGGGGCCGCGGATTCCAATTCCGTATAATTTATTTAATACAATATTATATTGCACCCTATCATAGGCCTTAGACATATCAAGCAACAAACCTATCGCATAACTTTTATCATTTATT
The DNA here is from genome assembly GCA_036365455.1 of Macrosoma leucophasiata. NCBI lineage: Eukaryota > Metazoa > Arthropoda > Insecta > Lepidoptera > Hedylidae > Macrosoma > Macrosoma leucophasiata. The sequence continues at coordinate 14,617,154 of JAWQUS010000024.1, forward strand.
ATATTTAAAACTTCTTGTGTATAATTGTATACTGCTAATACCGTTGAGCGTTTCTTACTCTGCGAAAATTTTATATTTTTCACAAAATGCGCAAAACGCTTTTCGTCCAACTACGATTAATTGTTTCAGAATGTATATCCCAAGCAAAGTCTTAATTCGTGTTGACCAAAGCAGTCATTGCGCTTAATAAATTATCCCTACAAATACTCAATTTAAGATTATAAAACTTAAAAAAAAATGAAACCGCCTCAATAAATGAAACTGAAAAGACAATTATTAAATTATGAGTCGCCGCCAAACGAACGCACGCAGATAATTAATATTTTTATCTTATCAGTATATTTTTATTTTCGGCGGTTTCATTTTTTGTAAAAAAGTTTTTTTTTAATATTTTTTGTAGCTTATAAATACACAATTACCAAAATCGAACATCGAACTCTGAAAAAAGTTATGCGTAATCACGTTGCAACCGGGGAGCGAATAAACAATAGTTCCCTGTTTTTCTAATTTTGTTTTAAAATTTATATGGGACCAATTCCCTTTCCAATAAAAAAATAACTATCAAAATCAATCCGATTTCGATAATTCTTAATTCTAAGTAAAAAGTTATGCGTGGTCATACATAAAAAAATATATACGCATTGACTTGAGAATCTCCTCAGTTTTTTTCATCGGTTAAAAAACATACCTCTCTTGAGACAGCAGCTTGTGGGAATACAGTGACGCAGCCAAACCTCGAGAAGTGGGCTCGCCATTTTGCCATTCTTCACAGAATGTATCGAGAGCTCGTTCCCCGCTCGCATGCGAGCCATGCCATATCATCTTTTGTGACCTGTACCACAATATTATTATTATTATATTATATATATTATTAATTTACAGTGTGCGATATTTCGTACATAAAATATGTAGCACAGGTAATTGTTTAGTTTGTGATTGAATCGAAATTACATTTTACGTCTTGATTAGGCAAGTACAAAGGCAGAGAATATGTAATAATAGGTACAACGTGTAATTTATGTGACGTTAGGACTGTAATAACAATCTAGTCCAAACTCGTAATGGAAGTAGCACTGACTTAGTAAAACCGATACTAATCGACCTTTATCAAGTAGGTCGAGTAGGTAGGTAATGTAAAATCTTCCGTATGTATATGTATGTACGGTCCCAGATTTTTAGCACTTCATGATATTTATGAGATTTGGTGTTACATTGACTAAAAATTACTTATAAGGGTAAAAATCGTCACATTCGATGATTGTACGAGGAAGATCTACTAATAAAGGTGCTCATTTACCAATTGCTGTCAGTCATGATGTTCTTCCCGCTGAAGCTATAGATTCTAGGCGTGCCAAACATTAGGCCACCGCTGCCGTCAAATATGTCTGAGAATGCCTTGAATAACATCTCGCCTTGCTTGTTCACCACCGGTAGATGTCGATCGGAATATCGAACTGTTGAATCTAGATTTTGAATACTGAAAAAAAAACAAACAAAATTATCGTTGAACAAGTTTTTACGTACTCTGGGCACCAGATACTTATTTTTGAAAAATGATACAAATTCAGACAAAGTGTTAATCTTGTGTCATTGCAAGTTACCACCTTCCGCATTCCATAAAAACTTGTAAGAATAGACATAGTGTGGTAGAACAACAAGTCTATCTTGAAAATGGTATGCCTTGTTCAAGTGACCTTTAAAAGTAGACTGGCCTAGTTAAAACTAGACTTTGAAGGAAGTAAAAATGTTGGCAATAGATGGCGCTGCTGCTACCATAAAGCAATGCAATAAATGTGAAGGAAAGATTTGACAAATCGGGCAGGACTTCAGTAGCTCAATTGGAAGAGCGAATGGACTAGATTCCCAGTAGGCCGCGAGTTCGAGTCTCGCCTGAAGTCAAATTTTTCTTTCCATTTTTCTTTAAATAAAATATATTTCACAAGCATGTGTTAATGCGAAATAATATAAAACAATTTTGAAGGGTAAAAGCGACTTCTTTACGATATTCAATAAACTGCAAAGTCTATTATATCGGTTGCCTAACTAGCATAGTTGGCAATAGATGGCGCTGCTGCTACCATAAAGCAATGCAATAAATGTGAAGGAAAGATTTGACAAATCGGGCAGGACTTCAGTAGCTCAATTGGAAGAGCGGCTGGACTAGATTCCCAGTAGGCCGCGAGTTCGAGTCTCGCCTGAAGTCAAATTTTTCTTTCCATTTTTCTTTAAATAAAATATATTTCACAAGCATGTGTTAAGGCGAAATAATATAAAACAAGTGATCAATAAAGACGATTCTTCCAGAAACTGACAATATGATTACTCAATTTGTCTCGTTTATCTTTTTAAAAGTAATTAAGCATTAAAACATCAGTGTCAAATTGTTCTCACATATATTTAAGAGACAGAAACTAACACAACGTTGTACGTATATAATATGGTTTATAATTATTATCCTTGTATATAAGTGAAACTTTAACCAAATTGTGTTGCTCTGAAAAGAGTGGATTTTATTAAAATAAAGTTATTACAAAACATTGTTTTACATTAATCAAATACAAACTCACCTGAAAAGAGAAACAACATTTAAAGCTATTGTTTCGCCTGTTCTTATCAATTTATTAAATACTAGCTTTTGCCCGCGACTTCGTTCGCGTGGACTTCAGGTTCGTCCCGTCTAGTCTAGTAATAAGTAAGAAATACGGTAACTAAGCACTGCAGAGCCCTAATTTGTACGTGTAACTCCTAACCAAAAAGAAATCGCTAGTGCCTTGAAAATTCGCAAAACGGACACAACCGTCAACGACGTCTACCTTCACGCGTCTGCCCGCGTTCGGGTCGCGCACTCAGCGATGAGCCACTTCTTCCCCACCGCACCTACCCCGCTCCCCCCACGCCCCGTTCGCCTGGCGCCGCTGCCGGTATTTATCACCGAAACGGTATTTATCGCCGAAATTGCTATGACTCTGCATTTTAAATCTGTGATATCTTCGAAAATATTTATTTAATTTACATGCTGTAAAAAGCCATATTGATCTTTATTAAATGCACAATGTATTTAAGATACTTAATTGGATAAGGATTAATACTGTATTGCTTAAAATCGCTTCGTAAATACGCCATTATTTCTCGTACAAAGTAAAGGATAAAAAATGGTTATTGTGGGTTATTCCTAAGAGATAAACATATACCATCACGGACTTTTTTGTAGACCTTTTTAAGTTGTACAATACTGTAGTAAATTGTTTTGATCTATCTTGTAGGATTCAGTCAGCGTTTGCAATGTAAGCGCAAAAAATGTGTTTTTTCTACGACCTCACATTAAAAACCTCAAAAATTGTAGCCTATGTGTTATTCTGATGTATAAGCTATAGCCTATGTGTTATTCTGATGTATAAGCTATATTGTGGTAAAGTTTCATTCAAATCCATTCAGTAGTTTTTACGTGAAAGAGTAACAAACATCCATACATCCATACATACAAACTTTCGCCTTTATAATAGTAGTAGGATAAATTGAATTGATACAAATTAAATATAACCGACATACATTTTTTCATGCTGTGTCATTATGTCAATATGACAGACAGCTCCAAATTAGAAATAAACGAAAAAGTTATTATGCGGCTAATTAAAAATTCATGAAGTGAGAGCACACTTCGTTTACACGTATTTAGTCATTGTGTTTAGAAATCAACGTACACAACATATAGTTCAGTGACATCAGTGTCATTGATTGAAACAAGTCAGCTTCGCTCGTGATAATTGGGTGTCAATGTTTGTAAAGCAATTCCGTTTACATCAGTTTGCAGGACAGATAGCCAGTTTACAGCAAATATTCGCTGTCTAAAGCTATTATTTTTTATAATGGCATCTAGGGTTGCCAGGCGTCCGGATAATGCCGGACATAGTTAGGCCTTTTGATTTCGTGTCCGGTCAAAATATGCGGTATTCGGCTTTTGTGAGGCTTATTACATTTCTTAAGCGAGCGAGCGTCGAGCACAGCCGAACGCTTCTATCGCACGTGTCCGGGCTTTTTACCCAAATGTCCGGTTAAAACTTGATGATTTCCGGCTATTAGTTTTAGCGACCTGGCAACACTAATGGCATCGCTATTACCCATATTGCCAGTCTCAAGTAAAACGATATTTCGTATTCGTATTTATTTAAGCAGCGGTAAAGTTACTATAATATTATCACAGTATAATTAACACGTTCGTTTTCTTTAGACTGTGACATTATAGTTATAGCCAGTCAATTATTTATTTAGTATGTCAGTCAAGTGAGTTACAGTCAGTTATTCAAGTAAAGCGATGGCTACTTTACCAGAACATGTACAATGTAGTTTTGGAGGCAACCTGAAAGGTCGTGTTTTCGCACTGTTATTGTATTTCACTATACACGGGCACTGTAATAAACCTATATCAAGCAAAATTAAATAAAATAAGAGCACCATACGCCTCTTTCTTCCCTCCAAATTTCATCTATTAGTTATTAAGCAACAGGGTGCAAAGAATTTCCCATATCTTAATCTGACGCGCTCGAGTTAATACAAAAATAGCATCCTAGGCTCCCCACTACAAAGGGGTGGGCAGGGTTGTAAGCGTGCATTTATGCATCTGAAGGACAAGTGGGTATATTCAGTATTACTACTACACCGCTAGAAAATTTTTGGCCACATTATTGTCAAATCTCTTACCGGCTTGTGAGGAAAGCTCTGAAGGTGCCTTTTAAGCCAGCTCTTCGAGCTTGTCTGTAGCAAGCGTAGTCCGCTCGCCGTACACCGTGCATGTTCCCAGACAGCGGCTCGTTGAGGGCTGCCAGACGGAGCTAAGTAAGAAAAAACAATAAATAATTGCAAGTAACCAACAATGACATTTACTTGTTATTGGAGGGTGTAGGCACCATCGCATTATCTTATTAACTTGCTGCTAAATGATAGTATTAAGTACTATCGTGGTGAGATGTAGGTATATACTTGCCCCCTTATTCATAAACGTATTTTAGCTAAAACGTTGCTAATCTCTCTTTTGTCTTTTTCTATCCTGCACATTTGACTATGCAACTGACAAAGACAAAGCATTCTATAGCTAAAACGTGTCTAGTGTACGTTTATGAATAAGGGGGTTGGTGTATACTTGCTTAAATTCGGTCTAGAGGACATTACTATTCATATAACATGTGTAATACTTAAAAAATATATACTTACACTTGGGCCAGAAACAGCTGGTGAATTGTCCACCATATTGGATATCTGCGGTACGTGGACCAAGCTGGCTGCAGGTAATGGCGGTGGTGGAGGAATGTGTGTTGTTGAAGGTGGCGCAGACTGCGTTACTAATGATCCCAGCTGGTGGTAAAATAATATTATCATACAACTTACACATCTGGCTGCTGGGGTCGGGACCTAAGGACCCCACTGCCCAATAGTGGAGGAGATTTTCACTAATGCAGTCAGTCAGTCCAAACAATGACAGTTAAAACATTAGGCAGTAAATACAATAACGCGGGATGGGCACCATCGTCCCGCGATATAACTGCCGCCACTGCGATCACCAATTCGCACGCCAAGCGAAGCGATAGCTTGGCATACGAAATACATAGCATGTCCTCCTCTAATGTCACACGACATTGATAACAGTGTGTCCAAAAGGAGATCTTTGGGGAAGGCTTGTGTGCAGCAGTAGATATTTTTCGGCTGAAGAGATAATGACGCACCATATACCCAAAAACTAAAGCCTAACAGGTGTGAATTGCGCTCTAATAATGGCAATCCATTATACGTCCCACTGCAAAGCAGAAGTCTCTCCCCCTCTTTTTTTTGTGGATGGGGGGTAGGTTTGGATCTTACTCCAGCACCCTGCTCCAATGCGGATTGGTGGAGGAGGATTGGGTTAGTGGCCAACCCGATGTCGGATGTTTTTCAAACCGCCCCATAAGGCCTCCGACAAGGTTTAACGACTGCTATCTATAGATAGCAACCGGGACCGACGGCTTAACCTGCCCTCGAAGCACGGAAACGCACATTTAATTTGCCACTAACGATCGCCCATCACACTACCCGACCGCGCCCGTAGTGCTTAACCGAGAAGATCGCCTATGATCTACACCAGCCGCCGGGCCATGCCCGCTTCAAGTCATGTCGAGAGACTAGAGTCGCGCTCTAATATCTATTATTTTCAGAATCGTCGGTCATGCTTTTTTACTCTGCCTCCTCTATAACTGAATATTCTAAGGCAGCACAAAGATCAGGTACAGTACTCAACATTAAATATTGCACATCGAGCCTAGGAAGGAGACTTTGGCTTATTTCGGGTCTGCAGAGCGCTATCTCTTTCGCACCGTACCTATTTGACGTTTGTCAACCATTTTGATCAAGTTTTGACCAATACCGGACTGTCGGTGCTTACGTAGGCAGTGTGCAACAGAGGTAACGCTCTACGAAGTCGAAATGAGCCGATCGTCTCTTACGCAGGCTTGATGTGCAATATTAATAGTTGAATACTGTAATACGTTAGTTTATCAATGACAAGAGCGTCAGTGAAGGAGCTCGTTCAATAAAAAATATCAATACTTATCCGTTAAAATATTACAAACATTTTAATAAAGTATTTGTGAAAAGTGTGAAAGTGTTTGACCCAATCAACTGCTTGAAAGACATTTAGTTCCAAATGTGGTGAAATGAAATTAGCTACCTGAGACACTTGTCAAGAAAGGTAATTCAAAGCGGTTTCACTTGTTAATGAAATTGGTCTTATATCATCTCATTGATCTCTCATAGATCTTCTTTTTGGAACATAAAGATGAGATTGTAACATATGATATTCAACATATTGAATAGGTAAGCAAAAGAAAATTTATAGGTATCCTCTTAAAAAAGTTGTGAAAGATCAATCAACATATGTAAATTGTTAATATTCTGTTGGGTGAAAAAATGGATAATATGCTTAGAATCGCAAAAGAGATCAAAATCAGGTGATAAAATAAAAATTACTGCTCCTTTTAAAACACCGGGTCCAATCGAGAGAACTGATTGTCTGTTTAGGCTTGTTTGTTTTGAATAGAAATTCAGTTCAGGTAATTAGTTTCCTCTGCCATAACATGGGCTTGTTAGCCTCTCAACTATTTAATCGAAGCTTTGTGACGTTAGAGGAATCACAGGAATGCTAAGTAACAATATGCCTGATACAAAGAAAAAACTAAGAATTTATTATATTTGCAACATATCAGCAGTCACCCGACACGGCAACGCTTGGAATTATAATTAGGCCCAACAAACATAAATTATTCGAAGCAGAGATGAAGTTAATATTTCAACTGTAAAATACTCACCAAAACATATTGCCAGCCAGAATTTACTTTCACGAACAAGGCTTGTTCTTCAATGACGTAGGCTAATGCACCGACTGGGCTAGTTGAGGCCAGCTACAACAAATAGAAAACATTGAAGATATTTATTCTTTTCTGTGTCGGGATGTGACAAACCCACCACCCACTACCGGAATTCAGAATTCTTCCGCCAGTGGAGTCAGTCAACCGAAAACTGGCGGTTAAATAATTCCAATGAAACTGCTAGTTTCATTGCGTCCTGCAATAAAACTACCGCTACTGCGATCGCCAATCCGCATGCCAAGAGTGGCAATTATGGCATTTCTCCTGATGAGGCGGCTTTGGTCCCGCAGTGGATTTCTTTCGGCGGAAATTATGATGATTAGCTCCCTTATTTCGAATTTCAGTTCTCAGATTAATTTGTTTAAGCAAGTTTATTGCTACTAAGTTATATGCTAGTGCTCAGTGCTTCGTATTATTAATGCAAACGAAATAATTATCTTCTGAAACATTAACCCCCTTAGTCATAAACGTATTTTAGCTAAAGTGTTGCTAATCTCTGCTTTGTCTTTTTCTATCCTGTACATTTGACAGTGCAACTAACAAAGACAAAGCATTCTATAGCTAAAACGTATGTAATGTACGTTTATGAATAAGGGGGTAAATGTTTATTAATTGGATGTTGTAAAGAAAAGCTGTATTTTTTTTTGGCAATTGATACGCCATCACTCGTACTTGGTCGTTTGGTTATCAATAGGTGCAAAAGTCTCAGTAATATATTATTTACAATTATACGAGGGATCAGGGCAGGTTAAACAGATAAATTTGTGGTATACATTCTAGTTACGACCTTTGCTTGGGTTCCGTTTTAAAGAAACGAAGTGTGAATATTATTTTTCATTGTCGCGTAGCCTAGGATGTTAATGGACGGATTAAAATATTTCAAGTATGGGAAAGTCAGTTTTCGAATAAGAGATTTGTTTGCGAAATAATAAGCTTAAATCCCCACACATTATCAGCGAAGTAGCTGTAATACGGTAAGGTACCTACCTAGTCTATAAAGAATACGGTAATAAAGAAGTTAATAGGGAAAGTTGCCTGTGAAGTTAATAGGTTAGGATCCTGTTGCAGAATTATTTTGTTCATCGAGATATGCTGCAAACCTAGAATAGAACTATAGAACATATATATATATCCATTAGGTTGCCTATCAAAATATGGCCGCCACTATTTTTAATGAAATTATTTTATCTATAACAGCCAATTGCGGCCAGATTTAATTTGGCATCTGTAGGAATATTTTTTTATGTAATGAATTTATTTTATGCAGTTTTTTTCTCTCATTATTATTATTTTTACTGGTGGCATAGGTGGCTCCAGTGACGGAGCTCGCGGGCGTAGGCACCACCGCATTACCTAATATACTTACCACTTAATGGTAGTGTTCAGCACTATTGTGTTCCGGTCAGGTGGTAATGTACGGCCCTGTAGTTTTTGGAACAGAGGCATATCACCTTAGGCTACAGGAGTGGTAAAACATCTGCATTTTGATCCTTGGTAGTTGTGTAAGTGTCTATAGAAATAGGCACTCGGAAAAACGGAACCCTACACTTTGCGGTTTGTTATTGACTGTGTGATAGTTACGATAGTGTTTTATGAACTACTTACTAGCTGTGCCCGCGACTTCGCCCGCGTGAGAATTTATGATTGTTCAGTATTTATACGGACGAAGTCGTGGGCGCAGCTAGTATAAAAGTAGCCTTAGTTACTCCTTATTACATCAGCTATCTGCCAGTGTCCCGTCAAAATCGGTAAAGCCGTTCCCAAGATTAGCCCCGCCAAACAGACAGACAGACAGACAAAAATTGTAAAAAATGTTGCTTTGGTACCTACCTGTATACCGTGAATACATACATATGCATTTAGGAAAAAGCGGTTATTTAAATATTACAAACAGACACTCCAATTTTATTTATTTGTATAGGTAGGTGGGTACTATGAATAGGCATACGTATCTAAGTATTCATTAGTTTTTTTGGTTGTTATTGTCCAGAACGTGTTGGATTCAGCGAAATCTTTATAGTATTATTATTACAATATCAATTTTTAAACCGAGTATGTTGAGGTTCAAGAATTTGATAGCTAAAAATAATCTACGTATAACATAATAAAGTAACATATCGTCGTTAACTACAAAGAATATGTATTAAAAAAAATATAAGTAGGTATATTTAGAACATCATAAAATGGATCAAGGATTTTTTTTAAGGTTCCATAGCCGAATGGCAAAATTGGATCTCTTACAGTTTTGCAGTGTCCGTCCGTCCGTCTGTAGCACAGAGATAATTGGTCTGTACTTATTTTAGCTCAGAGACTTAGTACTAGAAAGCTGTAATTTGCTAAGATTAAATTATATATCAGAAAAGTGGTACCAATAATAAAATGTTGAGTGATACTTTTATTATGGTATTTCTCTACACGCAAAGTCCAGACGTTATTTTTCAATAGGTAAGTATTTTTTGATAAAGGTATCTATTATGCTTTAAAGTGTCAATTTTTGTTCCTCAATAATGTCAAAACGGTTGCATTTGGGAGGTGTGAAAACATCACGGTAGTAGTATAATTTGGAGTCCCGTCTAAGATCACAAACATCTTACAGTGCATTTATCGGCAATATTCTTGCAAAGTTGAACACGAGGGCCTCATCTCCGAGGAAATCAATGTTCACGCAGGGGTCAGACGAGGATGTCTTCTTTCGCCTTTACTGTTTCTTATCGTACTGGATGGTATAATGCACAGGATAAACGGCGGAAGGCGGCGCGGTATAGAGTGGGGGTTATCCGAACAACTGGATGACCTAGACTACGCTGATGACCTGTGCCTGCTCAGTCACAAACACGTCGATATGCAAGCCAAACTAAACGATCTGCAGTGCGAGGCCGCTCTTGAGGGGCTGAAAATCAATCCGAGGAAGACACAAGAGCTGAGGACTGAAGTAAGAATTTCCTCGCCACTGTTATTAGGTTCGGAACGTATAGAGCGAGTACAGAAATTCACGTACCTTGGCAGTATCGTGTCAGAGAATGGAGGGACCGAAGAGGACATCACTTCGAGGATAACCAAAGCCCGGTCAACCTTTGCGCATCTGCGACCTATATGGCAATCTAAAAAGCTGACACGGAGAGTAAAACTGAAAATTTTTCGCTCTAATGTCAAAACTGTATTGCTTTATGGTTGCGAGACTTGGAGGGTGACCCAAGACATCACGCGGCGAATCCAGGTCTTTATAAATAGATGCCTACGACAGATCCTGGGCATCTTCTGGCCAGAAAAGATCTCCAACGAAGACCTATGGAATCTTTGTCGTGAAACCCCGATCGGTCCGCAAATCAGACGCCGCAAATGGACATGGATTGGCCACACTCTCAGAAGACCTCCCGATCACATTCCTAGACAAGCTCTAGAATGGACTCCACAGGGGAAGAGGTAACGCGGCCGTCCCAAACACACTTGGAGACGTTCAGTAGCGGCCGAAATTAAGACTATCGGGCTGACATGGTCCGCGGTGAAGCGCGCAGCCCAAGACAGATCGCGATGGCGGAGTATTGTGGACGCCCTCTGCCCCACCTAGGGGAAATAGGACATTAAGTCAAGTAAGTCAAGTAGTATAATATAACGAAAATGTTCACAGTTTAGTAGATCTCCCAAGTTTACGAGTAATAGGTACTCGATTAATTCTAAAAATGTACTTGGACAAAAGGAACCCTATATAACCCAACGCACCCTTGGCTTTTTTTTATGATTTTAAATTTACACGTGTCTCTACCATAACATTTTGTAAACAACATTAGCGATTTTTTGTTATTTAAATGAGGTAAGGTACTAAAGTGTAATAATTATTTTTTCAAGAGACATGTGTTAGGTTGGTATAATATGAACTTAAAAAACAGAGACTTTCGGGTTCTTCGGGAGACTTCCAGAGACTTTTGGACTTCAACAGCCTTAACAACGCCTTCTGAATGGGTCTATTCGGTCCGCGGGACGAATCACCAATATTTTTTTATTATAGGGCGATTCGTCCCGATATGAATACCTGTTTTGAAAAATTTAAGTACAGTTGGTTACAAAAAATTGAGAAATAAATAAAATAATATATATCACCCGTTAATACATACCCTCAACATCTCTTCAGTAGTTTGGAACACTGAAGCGCTTGGTACTGCCTTGTTCGTGCTAGATTCGTCTGAGTGATGCCCCCTGGTTTCACCGTGGCCTGTTAATTTCGAGAGTTGTTAATCATTCTAACATTTGTAAGATATTAGCCATAGTATGTTCTTAGGTTTTCGCGAGCTGCACTCATTGAAATAAAACTAGTTTTCGGATTTATCTCGCGTATATTAAACTAAAATGATTATTTAAAATCGAACCCGTAATATCGTATTGGGTTCGAATTTAAATAATTATTTAAGTTTAATATACGCGAGATAAATCCGAAAACTATAATGTAATTATAATGTAAATAAACTTTTATGGAAAAGAATGATTTTTTTTTCATTAGAGCTTGAATGTTACATACTGTATCATACATTTATCCAAGCTATTTTTAGACTGCAAAAAGATAGAAGACAGTATTATCGCAGTGAATTACCTATATTACTTGTACATAATATACCTCAATACAATATTTAAGGGATTGATTACAGACAATGACAGGCAGGAATGAGATAAGCACGAAATAAGCATAGTAATAATACTTAGTAACCATGTGATCAATATAACAAAATACAATAAAAATGACAAAAATGTCTTCTTGTGTAATATTTCAAAGAGCACAGACTTAAACTTATTCAATGGTAAGGATTTAACAGTATCAGGCAGCTTATTGAACACTTTTTTACTTTATAATGAACTTCTGTGGAACAACTAATAAATAAAATGATCGAACAAAATCAGCCGTTAAATATTACAATGATTTGTTTTTAACCTGGGTGTGTTGAGGTTCAAGGCTTTAATGGCTAAAAATAAACTTAATGATCTTTAGCAAAAGTATCAAATAAAATATACCGTCGTTAACTGCGAATATCATATAAAAACATCATTCTATTTCTATGCCGCATATATTATCGATCACGTACCTGTGCTTTGGTTTATGATGTACAATAATTTTTGATAGCTCCGAATATCAATATTGTAAATCAAAATTACACCATATTCTTTTATATTACATTGCTTAGAGAGAAAACAGTTAAACTTACAAACCTATAGCGTTTAGCACAAGATAATGAATTTACATGGCTTTATTTAAGTTTAAAATAAATAATTAAACATAACAATTTGTTTAAAGAAAACAAACATGTGTTCACAAGCATGTGTTAATGCGAAATAATATAAAACAATAACCATTTGTTTATATAAATAATCTTTGATGTCTGTATAACCTTTATTTACCTGTAAGTACTGCAACTTCGTCATAATTTGGGTGCAAAAAAACTTGGAGACAAAGCTATCAAAAATAACTGGTAGATACCTACTCGATCAAGTATGAAAACATTAGAAACAAACATTGGAAAAAAGTCTTTCGTGTGCAATCAAATACTCACCACTTCGGTCCCTGCTCTTATCCTTGAGATCTTTCAATTCCCTGAGAGCCTTTAGCTCGTCAATAGGGCTCTTAACGGCTTCAATCCGGAAGCGTGTACAAAATATCTTTGATGTATTAACAATGTCATATAATTATACAATACATAAATAGAATATTGACTGAAATTATGGCCTCGTAATAACTGTAACAGAGACTAAACAACTAAAATCTCAGGGGTGGCAACGCATCTGCATTATGGCCTCTGCTCTTTGTGTGGGTATCTGCAGGCTGCTATTTATGTATAACTTCAATGTAAACTGCATGTTTATTTATCTCCTTCATTACATTAAAAAAAGATTTTACTACTCCCTCTTTCTTCTCCTTTCTTCTTTTACCCCTGATTAGGTAAGGGGTAAGAGAAGTTGTAATTGGAAGTAAGATGTAGTGTATTGGTCCAAGAGCTAGTGAACCCTTCGAGTATCGGAACGCCTGTAAGCCTAGATAATTTTTGACGACCCAGTTAGTCCAGCGGTTCGATCCCCGCACCGAGACAAATATTTGTGTGGCCTACAGATATATGTTTTCGGGTCTGGGTGTTTGTGTATGTGTTGTATGTGTACAATGGCACCCACAACAAAGGTTTTTTTTTTTTTTAATTTATTTATCACCACAATAACCTTAATAACTACACAGTTTAACATAATAAAAACATAAAAAGTCGTGAGTGATTATTAAAGTAAATTGTGGGAGACTGGTGCCTAAACTAAGCAAAGCCTGTATTTCAGGACACCAGCTCTTCCCTCATAAGAAAGGATTACAGAAATTCATGAAGAATACATTGTGCTAATAAGGTAGATTAGGTGGTGGTACATATACAGATATATACCTTTTTTTTAAATAGAGTAATAAAGTTAAATGTTTCACAAAATAACAAAGGCTAGTGTATAAATGAGCGCATGCGTGCGTGAATGTATATGTGTGTGTGCGTGCGAGCGAGAGTGAGTGAGTGAGTGAGTGAGTGAGTGAGTGAGTGAGTGAGTGAGTGAGTGAGTGAGTGAGTGAGTGAGTGAGTGAGTGAGTGAGTGAGTGAGTGAGTGAGTGAGTGAGTGAGTGAGTGAGTGAGTGAGTGAGTGAGTGAGTGAGTGAGTGAGTGAGTGAGTGAGTGAGTGAGTGAGTGAGTGAGTGAGTGAGTGAGTGAGTGAGTGAGTGAGTGAGTGAGTGAGTGAGTGAGTGAGTGAGTGAGTGAGTGAGTGAGTGAGTGAGTGAGTGAGTGAGTGAGTGAGTGAGTGAGTGAGTGAGTGAGTGAGTGAGTGAGTGAGTGAGTGAGTGAGTGAGTGAGTGAGTGAGTGAGTGAGTGAGTGAGTGAGTGAGTGAGTGAGTGAGTGAGTGAGTGAGTGAGTGAGTGAGTGAGTGAGTGAGTGAGTGAGTGAGTGAGTGAGTGAGTGAGTGAGTGAGTGAGTGAGTGAGTGAGTGAGTGAGTGAGTGAGTGAGTGAGTGAGTGAGTGAGTGAGTGAGTGAGTGAGTGAGTGAGTGAGTGAGTGAGTGAGTGAGTGAGTGAGTGAGTGAGTGAGTGAGTGAGTGAGTGAGTGAGTGAGTGAGTGAGTGAGTGAGTGAGTGAGTGAGTGAGTGAGTGAGTGAGTGAGTGAGTGAGTGAGTGAGTGAGTGTGTGTGTGTGTGTGTGTGTGTGTGTGTGTGTGTGTGTGTGTGTGATATTTTACGATACAATTTCTAGAAGTTTTTCAGTCTTTTGGTAATCTAAAGTTAGTAACCATTTCTTTAGTTTATTTTTACAAATTTTAGGTTTATAACAACTGTGGAGCTGTGAGTGTAAGCGTCTTTTATTTATTTACTTTTTATTTTGTAGGGATGAGTCATAATAATGCTAAGTACGATAACCATCGCCTGGCAAGGATCAGCTGATCACGTCATCTGGATTTCTGATGAGAAAAGTTACTTCCATATTTTAGATCTGGCAGCCATAGTCTTGCGACCATAATTGTTGCATCTTATTTATAATTGTAGTGGTGTTTCCATGACAACGCAAGTGTGTTTCAATAACTATGAAATTCTTAGGAAGAATTCAATAAATTATGTATCGAGCGTAACGTAAAATGTACCTACATCAATTTGCCTGCTATTGATATACGATTGAGTCGCTCATTTGCAGTAAACAAATCGTGATTTGTTTAAATATCTGAACACACAAAAATATAACTTTAAGGCGCAACATAAATGGTCGCAATGGAGCCAAATTTAAATTGAAATCCAGATGACGTGACGGGTAAATCCTTGCCAGGCGATGGTTTTTGTACTTAGCATGTTATGTATTTTAAAGTTAAAAAAATTCTAGCCATACAGGGCCAACGTTACTTGGAGAGTTCAGTATTTCTCCTACTATAATGCGTGAAAATCCGCAAATATTTTTCTACAATAGATAGAATATTCTTTGTTGTACACCAGAACTGTAGAAATTACAGATGTAAAAAAACAAAGACAAAACACATAACTTTGTCTATGAGTATGTCATTAAATAAATAGGTACTTTGTCATTCTACTGGGTCACTATAATTTTACAACAGCAACATGATTATTTTTGTTAAAATACATACAACAACATCGCATGGTTAGAGCAATTACCACCGTTTGAAATAATTATTCCTCACTTAACTTCAATTAGAAATTTTATTATATTAAGATTTTCCCCGTTTTAACACAGCTACTTTTGCAAAATATAGAGGGAGTAAGTAGTTAGGTAAGGCTTTTTAAAATGCCAATACCACATTTGTTTTGGTACGGAGAAGTAAAAGATGTAAATACTTTAAGTATTTCAATTTTAATGTTGTTTGTGCTGATGGAACGATGGCACGGCAGAATAAGTCAATATAACTCGTTCGGTTCTTGTCGTAGACGTGTAATATTTGAACACGATAATCAGAAAGTTGTTGTCAAGCGATTGCCATATAGGAAATTAGATTTAGGAAAGTAGGTATTTTCGCTTTGTCGAGAGGGTCATCCACGGAGAGGTAGCCGACAGAGCACCTGATCCACCTGGGAGGGCTCGACGCCGGCGGGGGGAAGTGCGGGGAAGCGACGCGGAGAAAGCGTAAATACGGGGCGCACTTTCAGACTAGACCTGAGTCGATCACTCCTTCGTCGGGATTCGGGTCGATCGCGACCCATCGACAAGGTAATCGAGTCTAAATGACTCGATCGTTTGGGTCATTTGGGTCGCGACTCGATTTCGCTCAAACGTATACTGTAGCTCATGATTCTCGTGATTCGAGACCCATCTGATAAGGATGCGAGACTCGAGACTGCGATCCACACATTATGTCGCTGGCTATTTTTCATTTTAATACATTTTAATTAATTATCACTATAATTTCATTCTTAAACTTTATAGGTATATAGCATAAATTTTACAATTAGATGACATGGTACAGGGGAGCTTGATCGATAAAACTGTAAACAAACTGAAGTGTACTATATGCATAATGTGATAGACTTCACGAGAAACAAAGTACAAAATGACCCAAAGGACCCAAATGATCGACTTTTTTTGTACGTCACGACCCGATCACTTGTGTTTGGATCGTGATTCAATCAAAGTGATTCTATCGCTCGCGATCGACTCAGGTCTATTTCAGACAGCTCAGTCAGTGGCAGAGCTCGGCGTGATAATGACTGATTGTGCATGTTCACGACCACCCCGCATGGCATAGGCAGTTGAGTAGTTATCAGGTTGACAAACTTACGTTGGTTTACGTTAAAATGAGATGGATATTTTTCATATGAAAAATAACTTAGGTATTTTATTGCATATTTACCACACACACTCTGGCCTGAGGATGTATATGGGTTGACGACTATGTACAATGTGTAGAAATAAGAGAAATTTAAGGAATTGTAACACGACTTTGTATGGAAAATTCCACTAAGAAATCTCAACTTGTACGTAGGTAGTTTGGATTTATTATGTAATCACAGCTGATGTTGAATACGATATTTTGTATGAAGAGAGAGGTGAAAGTCGCTGTATTTTCGTAATTAAGAAAGATACCAAGCTGAAAGTTATGTACGAAATGTATTTTTGCTGCCCCCTCAGGAAAGTAGGTATATTCAGAAAATGTGTAAGTTAACCCAAAGTAAAGATAATGCGAATGTACCTAATGTAGCTTGATAACAAAATTGCCTCTCACTCGTAAAGTAAAGGGGATAGGCAGATGCCGTTTTCGGTTTTGGGTCTGATTTAGGTTTGGCTAACGACGTTTTATCGTGTCATAGGTGATAGAGCATGACAGAGCCCCTAAAAAATTATGTATTTTAGATAAGTTAATACTTTGATAATGTATAGTGTTAGGATTACGTTTTCATAAGTATTTTATAAGAGATTTTGTCTATGAAGTGTAGCAAGGCAAAGTTGGGTCGGCAGAGACGTATGACGGTGGTTGCAATTTAGACCGTATAGGAAATCTTTTAGAGTCCTATCTCTGTCGGCCCAAGCATTCGGGAATTTCCGTGTTACGGGGCGTGTCTCGGAATTCTACGTGGAGGGAGACGGTTTGGAAGCATATAAAAACGGTCACGTTTCAGTACCAAGTTGTCCTCGTTCGATTCTCAGCAAGAAGAGTGCTTCCAAACCGTGAAATTGCCAGCCAAGTGAAAGTTATAGATTAGTACCAGACCCCCTGGTTTGCTAGTTAGCTAGTACGTAGTGAAGTAAGCTAGTGAATAAGTTAGCATAGTAAATTATTGATGAAACAACCAGAATACAGTCCACGTTGGAGAGTTACATTTGTGTGATCATTTCGGTGCAAACCGAGTTGTCCCCCACAAACATGTGCATCATTATCATTTCAGACAAAAGACGTCTACTGCTGAACAATGGCCCCAAAACTTGTCACAACGAACGGTCCTGGGCCGCGCTCATCCAACGATTGCCCGCGACCTTCACCAGGTCGTTGGTCCATCCTGTCGGGAGCCTGCCTACACTTTGTTTTCCAGTACGCGGCCACCACTCAAGAACTGTTCTGCCCCAACGGCCGTCAGTTATACGAGCTATGTGCCCTGCCCACTACCACTTGAGTCTCGCTATTCGGTGAGCTAGATAACTTTGGTTCTCATGCGGATCTCCTCATTTCTGATTCGCCAAATATGTTACATTTGTGGAAATTACCTGGTCTCCCATAATATTTCGTGTTGCCATGAACAGGGTACTCTTCATAATAGTTGATGCCGGGCTCTCCTTTCGGCCCAACAATTGATATCCCCGGAGATCCTGGTGGTCCAGGCGGGCCGGGCGGGCCAGGTACAAATTGGACAGCTTCGGACCTGGAGCCAACTGGGCCAGGTGGGCCCGGTGGACCTTGTATCCCTTCTGGCCCGGGAAGACCACCGTAACCGCGTTCCCCCTTTTCTCCTTTGAACTGGCGAAAGAAAGGAACTTCTTTATTTAGAAAGTAATATTAATAATTAATATTTTGCTACTTTTCTATCGTACTATTTCAAGTATTCTATTGATATTATTAAATTTCCTAGCATTTGGCAACTTGTTCTTCGGTTTCTGTGATGATCTTAGAAAATGTACTTTAAAGATGGTATAATAATACTCATAATAAAACACTTTATTGCACACACCAATAGCAGAAAATTACAAAACAATTTCGGAAACACGTGATACAACGGGTGGCCTTATCGCTAGAAGAGCGATCTCTTCCAGGCAACCCAAGATTCGATTTGCCTTGAATTTAATTCGGTCACTTAATATAATAGGAAGTAACAGTAGTAAGTGACCGAGCTTTCTTATAAATTTCTTCTCTACTATTTGATCAACATTGGTCATAATAATATTGGTAGGTATTATATGTACAATAAAATATTTCCGCCAACCAACGAAAATGGCCCTCAATCTGATTGTCAACTCCAATCCCGACCTATTGTATAAACATTCGTAATTAATTTATCATTAAATTGATAAGATAACAATAATATTCGATAAATAGTAATCATGTGTACTACGCATACTTCTATAATATCGTCTGTTTTGTGTACATTAAATTGACACATTTCAAGGACTTTAGCAGTGTTTAAAATTAGGCAGTCAAATTTTAAAACCATTGAAAATCCTATACGTCTCTTTAGTAAAACGAAGTGGGATATTACACGTGAACAACTTTGGAGTCAAGGAACTTGGTTTATATTTCGTGGTACCCCAGCCAGCCTCCATAACTGATATGCACCAAAGTTCATATTTATCACAAAAAAAATATCTAGAAGTTCATCGATATACCCAGTGCAATTTGTAGAATGAACTGATCAAAATTGTTGAACTTTCAAGATGCAAAATTGAGTGTTTTATTTTTTATTTCTTTGAAATATTTGCGACAAGAAATGAATTTTGTATTGCAATAAGTAGTGTAATCAATATTTATATGTGTTATAATGATACATTTTTAATATTAATTACATAAAATAAACATTTAATACGTAGAGTATTTTTCCTATCTGAAGTGGATACGGAACCCAAACTGTACTGTAGTTCGCGCTTATTTTATTCGCAAAACTTTGATACTTAAATATGCAGACAGCATATTACTCTAAATCAGTCTTCAAAACGGAACTAGCGCGACAACAATCGCTCTACAAATTCGCATAACACGGGAGTGCTTAGAAGAAAATGTTGTTTTTGTGTTTATTACTTTTTGCGATCTTTTATTTGTTTGGAATAAGGACGTTTACGTACTGGAAAAAGAGAGGTGTCAAACATGATCCACCACTGCCATATTTAGGAAACAATTTGAGACAATTCATCCAAAAAGCTAGTATGGCCATGCTAGCGACTGAAGCTTACAAGAAATACCCGGAAGAAAAAGTGGTGGGTTTCTACAGAGGCAGTATCCCAGAACTGGTCATAAGGGACCCAGAGTTGATAAAAAGAATTCTTATTACCGATTTTAAACATTTTTACGCAAGAGGTTTGAATCATAAATCTGTAATCGAACCGTTATTGAAAAATTTATTTTTCGCCGACGGCGATTTGTGGCGCTTGATTAGACAAAGATTTACTCCCGCTTTTAGTACGGCGAAATTAAAAGCCATGTTTCCGTTGATTACTGAAAGAGCTGAGAAATTGCAAGTGCTTACCGAGCATGTTACCAAATTAGAGTCATATGACATACGTGAACTTATGGCGAGATATACAACTGACTTCATCGGTGCTTGTGGTTTTGGTATCAACATGAACACATTAAATGACGACAACTCAGAATTCCGAAAACTAGGCAAGAGGATCTTTGAACGCACTCCAAGAGATGCTGTAAATGGCGCTTTGAAATTATTATTCCCAGAAATTTGCAAGAACTTACATTACCTTGCACCAGAGTTGGAGAAGTCCATGAACTTTTTGGTGCAGTCGGTGCTTAAAGAACGAAATTATAAGCCGTCAGGAAGACATGATTTCATTGATTTAATGCTAGAATTGAAACAAAAGGGGAAAATGGTGTCCGAATCCATAGAGAGTACGGATGAAAACGGACAGCCAAAAATTGTAGAATTGGAATTAAGCGATATAATTATGACTGCACAAGTGTTTGTGTTTTTTGGAGCTGGATTTGAAACGTCTTCTACTGCTTCAAGTTATACTTTACATCAGTTGGCATTTCATCCAGACTATCAAAAAAAGATACAAGAAGAAATCGATACCGTGTTAAAAAAACATGACAATAAATTGAGCTATGATGCTATTAATGAAATGAAGTGTTTGGGAAAGGCTTTTCATGAAGGCATGAGAATGTATCCGTCGGTTGCATACATCGTTAGACAATGTACATCACCCGAGTATACTTTCCCAGAAATCAATCTGACAATAAATGAAGGTGTGAAAGTTATGATTCCGGTGCAAGCATTACATAATGATCCCAAATATTTTCCTGATCCAGAAATATTTGATCCAGATAGATTTGATGATAAAGACATCGATAAATTTGTATATTTACCATTTGGTGAAGGACCAAGAGCGTGTGTTGGTAAGCAAATATTTCTAATCTTAAAAATTGTCTTATATTTGATTGGAATATCCAAAATTACCACCAGTACATATTGTCTTAATTCATGAATATTTTGTACCTAATATCAAGACTTTAATAATTTAACATTTTCTTGCACACAGCTTTAAATTATTTTAGTAGCAAATGCAGGACAAAGATCAAAAACTGTTTCTTGATATTGGGTTATTAATAAAATATTTTAAAATTAGCATTTTATTATGTTTCTCGTTCATGGGTACGAATCAAATTATCTGAACATTTTTTGATAATATATTTTGATGATTATATCGTTACTTTGGTATAAAAAGGTAGTTAAATTAAACAGATATTTAATAGGTTTTATACTGGTGGTAGAGCGCCAGCGACGGAGCTCGCGGGCGTAGGCACCTAATATACTAATATACTTGCCGCTAAATGGTAGTGTTCAGCACTATCGTTTTCCGGTCAGGTGGTAATGTACGGCCCTGTAATTTCCGGCACAGAGGCATAACACCTTAGGCCTCAGGAGTGGTAACGCATCTGCATTTTTACCTTGGTCTATGTGTGGGTGTTTATAGGCTGCAGTCATTACTTAACATAAATGTGAACTGCAAGCTTGTTTGCCACTTCCATTACATTAAAAAAATCTGATTAAGCATTGCATAAATTCAGGCATTTACTCATAAACAATAAATAGTGGGTCGCTCCGAGTTTACTAAAATATTTATTTATATTCATATTCTCAAAAGACAATACCGATTTCTTAAAATTAACGGGCAGGGATTTAATTTTGTGATAAGCGGTTTGTGTTTTCTTTTTATTTCAGGTGCGAGATTGGGAGAAATGCAATCTATGGCGGGAATGGCAGCCATTTTGCAGAAGTTTACATTGGAACCGGCGGCGAATTCCGTTTTGCATCCACTGCCTGAACCTACTGCTATTGTGTCTGAAGGTTTCCTCCATGGTTTGCCATTGAAAATAAAGCCTCGATAAATTTAAATAATAATAGAAGTACCGATAAATATGAGGTGATTTTCCATGACTGTTAAGTTCATTATTTTTCCGTGTAATCGAAAAATGCTGTCTGGATCCGCGATGAACTTTGTTATCGAATTTTGTGAAATGTTGCATAGTTCAGTGCAACTTAACTTGAGTAAAGGTAGTTTTTTAATATTTGCAACGGGTAGGTGACATTGATGAAGTGTCAAAATGAAGTGTGATAGTTTTGTTTTATACATTTGTGTATAGGTTTTCCTTTTGGCTTTATACCTATTACTTTCTTACTATTTTGCTTTTCACACGGTCTGTACTGATTTGATTTCTCGGATGACACTAAAGTGAAATTTTAATATTAAGGTATACCTCGAAAGGGTCTGTTTTTTTTAATAAATACATTTGCTGAATACACCTTTACTTTGTGTTAAAGAATAGAAAAATACAATTCTAAAAAAACGGAAATACCCGTAATATACTTATGAATACTTGACGAATACTTCTAAATAGGATGTTACACAATATTGTGTGGGTGTATGAATGTTTTTTTTTATTGAAACCATTGGAATATTTGGAAAATATAATACAGTTGTTTTTCCACCAATTGAGCTATTGTCTTAAAATGCCGTACTTATAAATATTTTTATTACTGATGCCTAGTTCATTTAAATCTGTGTTTCTAAATATATCTATCATAATACATTTTAGCAGCAAGTTGGTCTTTAACCTATCTTTTCAAATATTCAATGGTTCAAATATGATTGAGATTTTTATTTACATTTTTTGCATATTTAAATAAAAAAAAAATTAACTTCACGTCTGTAATCCCCGAAGGGGTTGGCAGAGGTAAATCCATGCATTCAAGCATACATGCAAACACCCACGACTCGCCGGTTACGTTTTGGCCCATGTAACAGGTGGCGAATCTGTTGCCATCTCCGGGTGGGTACATTACCAAACTCCGAGGTACTGGGAAACTTCCAGAAAATGGAAAAATCGCAATAGAACCAGAGATAAAGGATTTTAATCGAGTGACGACCCGATTAGTCCAGCGGTGCGAAACCACCGTTTGATTCGAAGGGTCGCGGGTTCGATTCCCACACCGGAACAAATATTTATAAGGCCTACAGATATTTGTTTCGGGTCTGGGTGTTTGTGTATGTGTTCTATGTGTACAACAGCATCCACGACACAGGTTTATAAATATATACCTAATGTGGAGCTGTGAGTGTAAGCGTATTATTTATTATTATTAATTTATTAAACCGTTATCTCAGATAAACCTCGATCCGGGAATCGAACGCAGGACCCCCAGCGTAGTAGTAGCGGCCTGCTACGCTACTGAGGCAGTTAACACATGTATTCATTTTTGGATTGGTACGCAAATAACTTTTTTTCAATGTTAATCACCGATAACATATTATTTCTGTATTAAAACTGTGGTAATTAAAAATGTATCTAAACTGCCTACCCCGTTAGGGACCTGGCGTGAAGATACAAAAAAAAAAACTGTGTCTATTTACCTACAGACACGGTATAAAGTGCAGTCCAGAAAGGAGGTGAAACCAAACCGAAATCTATGGAAGAAATTGTAAGGAATGTAATAAAAACAAAATTTGCAATTTCCCATACACAGATAGTTCACACCTGTGAAATGTTCAACAAATACCTAATTTAAATATGAGGAAGAACGAAGTTGGCCGGGTCAACTAGTTGTGAGATAAAAATAGATATCTATAGCAAGTATGATAATTATGATAAAGCTAAATTCGTCTATGATTTTGTTATTGGATTCTGTTTTAATAACAGTAACAAAAAAAAAAAATGTTATGTCATACACTTTTGAATATAGTTTTATCTACTTACTTAATTTGATAACGTGATATAAAAGTGATGAATAATTATTATTTTGTTATTTATTTTTCACTGGTGGTAGAGCTCCAGTGACGGAACTCGCGGGCGTATGCACCACCGCATTACCTAATTTACTTGCCGCTGAATGGTAGTGTTCAGCACTATCTTGTTCCGGTCAGGTGGTAATGAAGTCTTATCTTGCCGTTTGTTAAAGAAAGTATGGAACATTCTGTTGATACCTATTTTTATCATTATGTATTTTTGGACTATTATTTATTTTATTTTGTTTACTTTGACATATTAATCAACGTATCAGTTGTTATTCGCTTTAATTTTATATTTGTAATTTGACCTATCACAAGCAAATTCTATTATTTCCAAGTGATTAAATGAATTTTTGAGTTTGAGTTTGAGTACGGCCCTGTAATTTCTGGCACAGAGGCTTTTGGCCTCGTGAGTGGTAACGGATTTGCATTTTGACCTTGGCCTTCGTGTAAGTGTCTATAGACTGCAGTCATCACTTAACACTAACACTCAATGTGGACTGCAAGCTTGATTGCCACTTCCATTACATTAAAAAAAAAATCTGTAAGGCTGATAGCGATATTTTGATATTATTTAACTTCTGTTATAGTTCTCGTTGTAGGTATATTATCCAACAAGGAATATTGCATATCGACTTCTTTGCTTACGTAGGCAGTGTGCAACAGAGATAACGCTCTACGAAGTCGAAACTAGCCGATTGTCTCTTTCGAAGGGTCGATTTGCTATATTTTTTGCAGGTACTGTACTTGTCACCGTCATCGATTAGATTTAGAATCCCCTAAACCTCAGAGTAGTAAAAATGTGCCAACTCCAAAATGCTGAGTATGATTTTGGACTGGCATACTAAATTTGACACTTGAGAGACGCATAATTTTATATAAATTAAGCATTTCCTATTGGAAGGCTGTATGTATGTACGAGTAGTAAGAAGCGAAGCGAATCTTGCTAAAGAAGCCGAAATACCTTTGGCTTCTCAGATTTGACAACATATTATTACAATTAGGTTTTTACTTTGTATATTTTAGATCAACAATTTTAGTTGTATAGTCGTATGGCCGTATGTCATGTTATCCAATTGGCCCAACGGAGATCAGTGCTGGTTATCTCTCAGCTAGCACAGTACCTACTGAACCTAGTCCAATTTGTAACAATGTCGAATTTTTATTTTTTTGACATTATTTTGAGTTGAGTTTCGTATTTTTATTTACAAACATTACTGTTTTGATAAAAATAAACGATTTTCTTTCTTTAATAAATAACTAGTTCGTTAATTAAACATAATAATATTCGTGATTCGTGAAATTGTTAATTTAAAAGTTAATATTCCTGTATAAGTCTGATGTTGCCTACCTACAGCCTAAAATATAAGCGCGCTAAGTAGAGTCACATTTACTTATTATGGTCAGAGACGCGTTAGCAAAATGCTGTTTTATTCATACTAACTAAACGAGATAGGATATTTCGATCCGATTTGATTCAACACGGCAAGCCTAGTGGACGCCGAACCTTAATTTTTGGAAATGAAATTTACTTTCAAATTTCTTAATTGAGAATATCACTTAATAGCTATGAAAAAAAAAAGTTTTTTTATTGTCCAATAATAATAAGTTGGTTCTTGCACTTCTACTTCTGCAATGGTTTGCAGAATGCAAATAAATTATTGGATTGAATTGAAATAATTTTATGACATCGTTTGTGTACAGTATTGCTTAAGTCGTCGTAGTAGATTCTAAGCAAATTCTATTATTTCCAAGTGATTAAATGAATTTTTTTTTAGAGTGACCGAAAATGTCCTAAATAATTATTGGAAAATGGGTGAAATTAAGATTCAATACTATACTAAGTACGAAATAATATTTATTTTGGTATTTATTTATTTGCGACCATGTCTTAAATTATTTAAGACATTATACATTATTTATTATATGTTCACATACACAATTTATATGTAATAAAATTAATATTTATTAAAATAAATCAGTTAATTACGATTTTTGTCTTTCATTGTGTTACTTTTTGTAAATTTTAGATACAAAATTGAACAAACATGTTTCACTTACCATTGATACATCCAGAATGTTGACTCCTGGATCTCCCTTTTCACCTTTTGGACCAGCAGAGCCTGGATTACCTGGCGGTCCAAGTGTGCCTGGACGACCCTAAAAAAGAGCAATCTTAATAACATCCCATTTGCATTTGTTTTTTGTCTGTACTTTATCACATTTTAAGACGTCATGTTATTTGAAAATGACGCCAATCGTAATGAAACATTGATAACGGTATCTTTAAATTAAAAGATAATAAATTATATTGCAAATATAAACTCAATTTTGGATATGAGTCCATACAGATATTATGTAGATTCATAGACCGGATTCAAACTTTATTAAAAAAGTCCAATTTTCAATAGATAGGTAGTAATTATTTGTTTCACAGGCTTGTCAAACGTGACATAGAGCTTGACACGTCTGTGTCAACTTAAAAGTGTATAAATTGATTCAATGCAAAGTCTGACAGCAGTCTGTCTCGGTATAACTGTGTCGATAAGTAAGAAAAGTAAATTACCTACCTTCATATTCTAAGCAGCCATGGAAAACAAAAATGTTATATATTATTATATTACTATAATTGTACCTATATATTATTTATGGGTGAGGCTGGATTCGCGCTAGGTGGGGGGATAAAGTAATGTGGCGATATCTACGCCCTCGAGCTCCATCATTGGAGCTTTATTTCCAGTTGTATATAAAACATTTTCAATCTCCAGAAGTAGAAACAACGCATTTAATATTTAAATTTTTTAGAAGGAAGGATTGAATACTTGGAAGAACTCAACAGTCCGATTTGCGCGTTCATTCCTGCCTAGAACGTGCAAATTGTGGCACGAACTCTCCTCTGAGGTGTTCCCCCGGCGCTACAACGTGGGGCTTTTCAAAACTCGCGTCAAAAGAGTCCTTCATTGCTGGCAGCATGCGGCGAATTCTCTGATGTTGCAAATGTTCATAGGCGACGGTAACCACATTCCATCAGGTGGCCCCTCTGCTCATCTGTCAATCATTTGACATTAAAAAAAGAAGTAAATTGTCTACAGTTATGATGTCAGATCGCATGTAACGTAATGCGCCTATTATTTAAAGCCGGATAAAAACTTGATGTAGCAATCATGCTATTGTTGCGTCTCACGTAATGGAAATGCCTACTCGTTATAAAAAGGGTAACTTCACGCCTATTATATCAAAATATGATTGTCAGTTGCATACCGTCTAACTTTTTCCTGGAAGGGTTCTCGTCCACAGGTATATACTTAAGAGCAAAATGTTTTAATAGGCGGTACCAAACTGACAAGATAAAGTCATTATCGAAAGCAAGGCGGTCGGCCCCTGATCTGAATAAAGCTTTAACTCCCATCTAATTAATATTCAAAGGTAATAGGTAATAGAAAAGTCATAGTACTAGGTAGCAATCGATAACGTGTGTAGTTTTACTTCCTCGTTAGGAAATCTAGTGAAACAATGACTTTGATAACTTAACCTATTAATTATTTATCACAGGCATGTAATTACCCTAACAATGTCTTATGAATTGCAACATCTTATTTCAGTGTTTGCTGTCCATTGTACTTAAAGCCATTAAGTTTAATGTTATACTAGATACAAGAAAACGCTATAAACGTTTCGATATTGTATCATCCACAAATAGGGAAATATATAGAGAAACTATCAAGTATGACCAACTCAAATGGCAGTTCACATGAGTTTCGGAAACTCAACATCACGAAAATAAAATTAAGCATTATAGAAATTAAACTTGCGGATTTTCTCGCGTATACAACACTCCCAAACTTCACGGGCTGACTGGCCACGGTAGCTGGAAAGCGACCGAAACGTCGGGTGTATGAAGAAGTTTGGGAGTGTTGTATACGCGAGAAAATCCGCAAGTTTAATTTCTACAATGTATGCTCGCGAAAACCTACGAAAACGTTATTAAGCATTATATTACATGCGATATGACATTGGTACTCGTACATAATAACTGTAGACAATTTCCTCCTACAAAATGGAGTATTAAACGTGTTTTTACTTATCGGGATTGAAAATGTTTTTTATTACACAACTGGTAGTAAAGCTCCAATGATAGAGCTCGAAGGTGTAAGTATTGCCACATTTTTATTTAAACTTTAAATGGAAGTATCACATGTGCATCACCTATATGCTGGATTATACAGGAAAACGCTCATCCACAATCAGCAGCAGCCCATCTTTGGGGGCTTTCTTCAGCCCCACAGCAGTGGAAGTCTTTCAGTTGAAATGATAATGAGCACCGATTTCGAATGAAGTCGAATTATTAACGTTGTGTTACCTATTAGTTTGTGAATCACGGCGTGGACCCATGTCTACGGCGCGGTGCCGCCGCCAGGAGCCGGAATGACTTCAGTTTTTATCTTGATATGGACCGCGATTCTGTTTTTTCTTCATTCGTGGTCTTAGTAACAGGAGCAAAGAAAAAGTCTTTCATGGTCCGATCTAAAGAGGTGCGGTGCGTCCTTGCCACCGCACACGGTGCCGTGCACCGGCATGACGCCGTGCCGCTACACGTCGGGCGGTGGCGCTCCGTAGACATGTGGCCACGCCCTTAGACGTCCATATGACGAACCCTAAGCTGCCCTTAGTCTAATTTGTACTTTACCGAGACCTTGTGGATATGTCGTTATCTCTACAGCTCAGTATTTTGCGCGGAATTTGCCCTCTTATTGTCTGATTGGAATGTAATTTGCGATACAACGATATCGTATAATTTTGAATCAACATCGTAATAAATAAAGCGTATGTGTTAGTGTGCAACTAACTTTTGCCTACAATTTCGTCGGCGTAGAGTAGTTATATTGGAGAGCATTCTTATTTTTTTAGGATATCTCACAAATAAAATGCTTATTGAAATTATATTATTGCCTCTTTTTAGAGTTCCGTCGCTTACAAGGAACCGTTCGTCATGTCCGTCCATCCGTCTGTCCGCAGCTATGCTCGGAGACTATTAGTACGAAAAAGCTGTAATTTGGCACGAATATACTTAAGACAATGCCGTTAGAAACTAGTCAACGACCTTGCAACGTGATTGACTCAATCATAAAAAGTGGCACGCTACCAGTTATCGATACTACTTACTTATCGATATTATATTCGATATCAGAGAATTAAAAAATTCCGACACAAAAACTCACGGCGTTGACTTCTAGATATTCCGAAAGTTATTATAAGGCAATATTTTAAGGAATATTTTAAGGCAAACGTTACATTTAAGGCTTAAATTGGTTTAAATTGGCTTAAATTGTTAAAGTGGTTTTTCAAAGTCAGTATTTTTTAGGCTTTGCAAATTATAAATTAGGATACACAACACATTGATGGTAAGTGTAACTGGTGGTGGAGTCCCGTTGACAGAATGCCATGGCGTAGGTACATATAGGTAAGTGACGGATACTTTATTGGTATCAGGTACCTACTATATCTGTTGCAACCTTGCGATGCTGGGGCGGGCCGCTAATTATGTTTAAGATGTATAGAAGTATCATCATCATCATCATCAGCCTATAGAGGTCCACTGCTGAACATAGGCCTCCCCCAGAGACTTCCACAATGACCTATTCTGGGCGGTCTACATCCAACGGCTCCCCGCAACCTTGATTAGGTCGTCGGTCCATCTCGTGGGGGGCCGTCCTGTACTGCGTCTTCCTACAAGTGGTCGCCACTCGAGAACCTTTCCTACCCATCGGTTATCAGTTCGTCGAGCGATGTGGCCTGCCCATTGCCACTTCAACGTACTAATACGCAGGGCTATGTCGGTTACTTTGGTTCTTCTACGAATATCATCGTTCCGGATTCTGTCCCGTAGAGAAACTCCGAGCATAGCCCTCTCCATAGCTCGTTGAGCGACTTTGAGCTTTTTAATAAGACCAACACTAAAAGACCACGTCTCAGAGCCATATATCATCACTGGCAACACACATGCATTCAATACTTTAGTTTTTAAACACTGAGGAATATTGGACGAAAAAACACTACGCAATTTGCCGAACGCTGCCCAGCCGAGTTGAATTCTTCGATTTACCTCTTTGTCGAAGTTTGACTTACCTAACTGTATTGTATGTCCTAGGTATATATAGTGGTCGACAACTTCGAGGGTATAGTTCTCAACATTTACCGGCATTGGCGCTACATGGATGTTCTTCATAATTTTTGTCTTTTCCATGTTTGTTTTTAGGCCTACCTGCCAAGAGACTGTATTGAGGTCACTGAGCATGTTGCTAAGGTCCTCCAGCGATTCTGCCAGGATTACGACATCATCCGCAAATCGAAGGTGAGTGACGTATGACTATACGGTGAGTACTTGCCATTGATGTTGATGCCTTGACCTTTCCATTCCAAGAGTTTAAAGGAATCCTTCAGAGCCGCTGTGAACAGTTTTGGGGAAATTACATCTCCCTGTCTCACACCTCTCTGCAGCTGGATTGGATTTGTGCTCTGGTCATGCACTCGGACAGACATGGTAGCGTTACTGTACAAACACTTCAGCACTTCGATATATCGGTAATCAATGTGGCACCGCTGAAGAGACTGTAGCACAGCCCAGATCTCAAAGGCCTTCTCATAATCTACATACGCCATACATAGGGGTCAATTATACTCGTAAGACTTTTGTATAATCTGACGCAATGTGTGTATATGGTCCAAAGTACTGAAGCCTTTTCGGTAACCGGCTTGTTCGACTGGCTGGAACTCATCAAACCTGCGAGCGAGACGATTTGTGATGACCCTCGAAAACAACTTGTAGACATGGCTCAGAAGCGATATTGGCCTACAGTTCTTTAAAAGACTATTATCTCCTTTCTTAAAGAAGAGAACAGCCACGCTTCTGCTCCATGCCTTAGGCGTAGTACCCTGGAGCAAGACGGAATTAAAGACCTTTTGAAGGACCTTAAGTATCGGTGTTCCACCCGCTTTCAAGAGCTTAGTTGTGATTCCATCTTCACCAGGTACCTTGTTGTTTTTAAGTTGTCTGAGAGCCAGCCTAATCTCGTACAGGCTGATGTCCGGGATATCCTCTGTATAATGTCGAGTTAGTTTAGCTCTACGGTCATTAGCTAAACGAAGAGCAGGTTGAGTTGATGTGTACAACTGTCGATAGAAACTCTCGATCTCATTCAAAATCTCAGGCCTGGACGAAATGATTTTGCCGTCTTTGGTCTTCAGCTTTGTCAACAGACTTCTCCCAATAGACAAATTTCCAGAAAACACTTTGGAACCTTTATTCCGTTTTATCGCTTTTTCAATACTAGTTGTATTGAATCGGCGGAGGTCTTGTCTCATTGCTATGGAAATCTGTCTATTTAGTATTCTGTACTCTGACATATTAGCTGGAGACTGCAATCTCATTTCGCGACGTTTGCTCATAAGATCGAATGTTTGATCTGAGAGTTTTTGAATTCTATCTTTGCTGCGGTACTTATAATACTTGGACCCTACAGCTTCGACAGTTGTTACAAACTTGCTATTTAAATCGTCCACTGAAACGCACTCCTCGAGGCCCTCGAATTGATTGTGAAGTTCGAGCTGAAATTGTTCGGGGTTTTGAATCTGGGCAAAGCTTGGTCGCAGCGTGGACTTCATCAGACGATATCTTTCAAGGCTGATCTGAATATTTAATGTGCCTCTTACCATACGGTGATCGCTTCCGGTTTTCACCCTGTTGATCACAGAAACGTCATTAAATATTTGCCGATTAGTCGTCAAGATGAAGTCAATCTCGTTCATTGTGGAACCATCCGGACTTATCCAAGTCCATTTCCTGGAAGGCTTCTTTTTGAAAAAGGAGTTCATCATAAAGAGTCCCTCCTTTTCCATGAAGTCTACCAATTTTTGTCCCCTAGGGTTTCTCTGCACAAATCCCAATTGCCCCAATTTCAGCTCATCACCATTCCGTTGACCTAACTTCGCATTAAAGTCTCCCATAACAACTGTGTAGTGTGTTTCTGAGGTTTGCATGGCCTTTGATATATCCTCATACATTGCCTCCACCTCGTCATCGGGATGTGCCGACGTCGGTGCGTATACCTGGATGACCTTCAGCGAACAACGTTTGGTTATTCTGAGTATCAGGTATACGACCCTGGTGGACACACTATCGATCTTAATGAGGTTGTTTATGAGAGACTTGTGAACGATAAATCCAACACCACCTTGGGACAGATAGTCGCCCTCTCGGTAGTACAACAAGTTGCCGGACTTCAGGATGATAGTGTCCTCTCCCTTTCTTCGGACCTCGGACAGTCCTATGATATCCCAATGCAACTTGCTTAATTCTTCTTCCAGCTCTAGTATTTTATCATCGGTCCTCAGTGTTCGTGCGTTATAGGTTGCCAGGTCCGGTCGTGGGTTTTGGTAGCCCGATCTCTCCCGGAGATTCTTAGCACCCCCTACTCTACCGTTCCCGAGGCTGCTACCGTAGCCTGGACTAGTAGAGCTATCGGGGACTAGGGGCCGTTGTATAGTTGTGTCTGTCATATTAGGGGGAGTTGCCGTAGTTACCACGCTTGGCAGGCGGATTGGTAACCGCAGTATATTGATGTTTAGTACACAGGTAAACGCTGCTGCCCATTTCCTGGTATTTCCTTAGTCGCCTTTTACGACACCCACGGGAAGAGATGGGGTGGTTCTATATTCTTGACCGGAAACCACACGGCAAAGTATAGACGGTACGGGCGGTATAGAAGTATAGACGGTGATATAAGTCGCCTTAACTTTTGGAATATAGAACTAATCTTAAATGTGTACCTAGATACATAAAACTTATCGTATAATACAGATTATTGTCATTTTATCAATAAGATATGGATTGAATAATTAATTTGTATATTATGTTTATAGTAGTAACACACGACCGGATTTGGTCCGGCGGACCGACTCCGACGACGAAGACCGCGTTCGCGAGCGGACCGCATCGGACCAAATCCGCTGCACACGGCCAGATAAAGTTCGGCACGTACCGAATCCGCTGTCCGCTCCGTACCAAATCCGGACGTGTGTTACGACTATTATAATTATTAATGACAAACAAAAGGTAAGGTGTAAGATGTCAATCTAGAAAAACAATTGAAATAATGATAATCACGACTTACCATATATCCTGGTAGACCAATATCTCCCTTATCACCAGATCTCCCTGGAGGCCCTGGGAGGCCTTGAAGGCCTTGTAGTCCTCTGGGGCCTGGTGGACCAGGCCTGCCGCGCCGACCTCTAAGCCCGGCGTCACCCTTATCACCCTAGGACAATAGGATTAAATAAAAAAAAAATGGTAGGTACTTCATAATTACTGGTGGTAGAGCTGTGGATGTCAAAACTATGGGGCACAGGAACCACTAAATAAACCAACCCATCTGCCAGCGATGGTACCTAATGATTTCATGGTAATGAAGGTATGTATGGTCTTCATGATTTTCAGCATTGATAAAAAGTTTTACAGGTTTTCGCCAATTTCTTCACTGGTGGTAGAGCTCCAGGGACGGAGCTCGCGGGCGTAGGCACCACCGCATTACCTAATATACTTGCTCGCCAAATGGTAGTGTTCAGCACTATCGTGTTCCGGTCAGGTGGTACTGTACGGCCCTGTAATTTCCGGCACAGAGGCATAACACTTTAGGCCTCAGGAGTGGTAACACATCTGCATCTTGACCTTGGTCTTTGTGTAGGTGTCTATAGGCTGCAGTCATCATTTAACATCAATGTGAACTGCATGCTTGTTTGCCACTTCAGTTACATTAAAAAAAAAAATTGCGCTTAAAAAAAATTACATACCTGAAACTATTGAGCCCTAATTTAAAAAAAAAACACAAATAAATTATAAATACCTACCTATAACATGTAACCCTATAAAAAGTCAACAGCATTTAAAATTGTATACGAAATACATAAATAGTAGGTACTGAACCTTGTGAACGATTCCGACTCGTACTTGGCCAGTTTTTTTTAAATGAAACTAGTTTGTTAATTAGCTTATGAACGAAGAAAAACATGCGGTTTTTTGCTGTGCAACAAACAGTTATGGTTTCAAGTGACCATATTCAAATGGGTCTTCTGTTTGATAATTAATTTTTAATTCAATAGTATAGTAGTTTTGTTATATACTGGTGGCAGAGCTCCATCGACAGAGCTCCCGGGCGTAGGCACCACCGCATTAATCTACTTGCCGCTAAATGATATTAATTATTCAGCACTGTCGTGTTCCGGTCAGATGTTAAAATTAACATTAATTTTCAAACACTGGACGATTCTCATAGTTTTAATCTCCGTTCCTCGGAAAATCTTATCCTGGCCGTTCCCTCTCACAACACTTGTTTTGTACCCAACTCTTACACCGTCTCGGCAATAAAGCTCTGGAACGCACTTCCCGTGGCTATCAGAAAATCTTCTTGTAAATTCACCTTCAAGCGAAAAATTCGAGAACACTTTATGAATATACTTTCTTAGAAGTCACAAGTTAGGCATTCATCGTTGGATTTTCCTTAATATATATATAGAATCTAAATTATATATACCATAAATATGTATAGTTGCTGTATATGTGTAATATTTATATCATATCTATTTATGTACTATATTTATTAATATAATTATTTAATCAAATCATTTTCCACTTATATTTTCTAAATTTAGACCCGTTTTGCACCTACATCGTCGCTCTCTTCATAACCCAAAGGTTGACTGGGAGATAATGCCTAGTGGCATTAAGTAGGCCTTTATGTACCATCTTAGTGCATAAAAAGAATAAATAAATAAATAAATATAAATAAACTAATGCCCCGTAATTTACGGGACAGAGACGTAGCACATTATTCCTCAAGAGTGACAACGCATGACATTGAAATATTAGGTTTCATGTAAATGTTCATAGGCTACAGTAAGTATTACTTACCAACAATGTAAACTGCTTATTTGAGACTTTCATCATCATTATAATTTCAGCCAAAAGACGTCCACTGCTGAACAAAGGCCTCCTCCAAAGGATGCCACAACGAACGGTCCTGGGCCGCCCTCATCCAGCGATTGCCCGTGACCTTCACCAGGTCGTCGGACCAACTCGTGGGGGCCTGCCTACGCTTCTTGTTGACACTTTATGACATAGAAAAACTAAACATTTTTTTATATGTCATAAAGTATATAATATAACATATAATTATATTTTGATAATAACCTTAACAGTAATAACATCGGCTCCGGCAGACGTTATGCTGACTGGCCCCGGCGGTCCCCTCTCTCCTCTCTCCCCTTTGAGGCCAGGCGGGCCAGCGGGGCCAGACGTGCCAGGCATGCCTGATGGTCCAATGTCCCCTCGCTCCCCCGGCTTTCCGTCCTTTCCAGAGTATCCCGGAGTGCCGTCATTGCCGTGAATGCCTTTTTCACCCTGGATATTAAAACATCACATGTATGCTTGTACCGCTTGTACGCCTTCGATACAAATTTATGCACCAATAGTATAGTATATTATAGTAATAACACACGTCTGGATTCGGTACGGCGGACCAAATCCGCGCGAGCGGACCGCATCGGTCTTGATTAATAATTATGTCCG
Organism: Macrosoma leucophasiata; assembly: GCA_036365455.1. Taxonomy (NCBI): domain Eukaryota; kingdom Metazoa; phylum Arthropoda; class Insecta; order Lepidoptera; family Hedylidae; genus Macrosoma; species Macrosoma leucophasiata. Next base: position 14,652,598 of record JAWQUS010000024.1, read on the forward strand.
CCGGACTCCTCTACACACGGAGATATTTGGTTTGGAGCGTACCGAATCCGCAGTCCGCTCCGTACCAGATCCGGACGTGTGTTACTACTATTAATCGAAATTTGAGAATCATAAAATTAGTCTATGCGTTAGTATAACGTTTTCTAATGCCGAGCTTTTATTATTGTACTTAAAAATTGATCTTTTTTCAAAGGCAATATTTTTTTCAAAGGGAATAATGGACACCCGATGTCCATTATTCAAATAATAATTATGATAAGCTCTAAATATTTGTAAATTGGTGGAGAAACGTTTGTTTGTTGAATTTCTGTAATAATATCTTCATTGTTACTCCGCACAGAGTAAGTAAGACACAATGGAGCGCCAAATATATTACTATTATTATAAGTTCATTCCTTTTTTCCCCCCAAAATCATTAAACTGAATTTGACTTAGAATAATAAAATTTATTCGTGTTGATATTACCTTTTCACCCTTCTCTCCTCTTGGCCCTGGTTGTCTTTGTCCTAAAACAGTCAATGGCTTAGTAAGGAACTATAATAATCACGGAAAAGATATGTAATAGAAATATAAAATTATAATATAAATATATTTTTACTGGTGGTAGAGCTCCAGTGACGGAGCTCGCGGGCGTAGGCACCACCGCATTGCCTAAAATACTTGCCGCTAAATGGTAGTGTTCAGCACTATCGTGTTCCGGTCAGGTGGTAATGTACGGCCCTGTTATTTCCGGCACAGAGGCATAACACCTTAGGCCTCAGGAGTGGCAACGCATCTGCATTTTGACCTTGGTCTTTGTGTGGGTGTCTATAGGCTGCAGTCATCACTTAACATCAATGTGAACTGCATGCTTGTTTGCCACTTCCATAACATAAAAAAAAAATTATATTAATTAACAGTAATAATGGCAACCATTGAGACGTCCTCTCTCCTTTTTTGTCTCCTACATTACATTACATTGTACCTAGTTGACATGAAGCATTGTTATTAAATAGAGGTAAATGCACGCATTCAAGCATACATGCAAACACCGACAATTCACCCCAAATTTTATATTTGTAGTTCGACCTATCACAAGCAAATTCTATTATTTCCAAGTAATTGAATAAATTTTTGAGTTTGAGTCAAGTTTTGTCCCATGTGGCAAGTAGCAAGCCTATTGATGTCTTCGAGCACAATACCAAACTCCGAGGGTACCAGGAATCTTCCAGAAAAAAGAGAAATCGCATTTTACAGCAGAGATAATAAACCTGTATTTCTGATAGCCCCCGGCCTGGGGATCGAATCCATGGCATCAGCATAGCGGCCTACTTCTACTAGACTATTGACGCAGTTTTGGTCCGATTACCTACTTAACGTTGCCGTAGGTTATTAAGCTTCCGCAAAAAACCGGTAAACTTGCGAAAACGTCATGGCCATTATTAGAAACACCTTTGTCTTTGTTTGACTAGTAGGTACAGATGATTCAATTAGAATTTGAATTGTCTTTACCTACAACTACTCAATTTTCAAATATATGCGCGAAAAAGACTAATCAATTTGCAAATATATGCGAATTGCGTCGCTTATACCTATTTGAAAATTGATTAGTATTTTGCAAGTCTCCAAAAATACAAATATTTTATATGTTTTTCACGTTCTTACTGGTGCTAAATTCACCGTTTAAATAATCGATAATACATACCTATTTTTCTTAAGTATTTTTATGTAAAATATGATAAAAAGTTGGAAATTACGTAATTAGCTACAAAATATACGAGTTTATAACACTTTGTAATTCGTTCTAATGAATCACCGTTTCCGAAACATTAATATAAATATTAACAAGATTTTTAAATTTGTACATCTGCAAATGATTATAAATAAATTTGAATGGCCTGATTGATATCTATCTACACGTATCTACCCTTTTATTTAAATTTTATGAAGATCAATCGTACAAGAAGTAACAGGCAGAAGTGTGAGTTTGGACACTGACTACCAGGTAGTATCTCACAATTAATTGATTTAATTGTGACTTGACTCTAGACTTTTTTAAGAAAAAAAAAATATTATAAAGATTAATCGAACAAGAAGTAAGAGGTAGACATTAGAGATCGAATTACAAACAGATAGGTATGTCTCAATTAATTGCGTATAATTGTGACCTGAGAGAGTTATTTTACACGAACTGTACCTAATAATAAATGAATTATTATTATTAATAATAATTATTAGGTAAAACAAAATTGAAGCGCGCATGGCCCGGCGGCTGGTGGAGATCGTAAGCGATCTACTCGGTTAAGCACTACGGGCGCGGTCGGGTATTGTGATGGGTGACCGCTAGTGGCAAATTAAATGCGCGTTTCCGTGCTTCGGAGGGCACGTTAAGCCGTCGGTCCCGGTTGCTATCGAAAGATAGCAGTCGTTAAACCTTGTCGGAGGCCTTATGGGCGGTTTGAAAACATCCGACAGCGGTTTGGCCACTAACCCACCCACCTCCACCAATCCGCATTGGAGCAGCGTGGTGGAGTAAGTTCCAGGCCTCCCCTCTAAAAAGGGGAGAGACTCGTGCCCAGCAGTGGGACGTATAATGAACCTCCACACTATGCGTGCCATGCTGAGGTGTACCGCTTTCTGTATCAGACCATTCATATTATTATTATGAAAAATACAGGAATAAATAAATAAATACTTACTTCTTTTTAACATTAAATATTGAGGTAATGCAAATTTTTTTTTGCATTTCGTTCAGTTCAATTTTTTGTTCAAATAAATTTATAAATCAAACAACGTTCATACTTATGTAGAGTGAGATTGAGTTAAGTATCAAATAAATGAAATGAAATTTTGAGCTTATTCAATCTAACCTACAAAAAAAACTACTCATCATAAAAACAAATAAAATTAAGATTAAATCTAATTAAGCATTATTTGAAGCGCGCATGGCCCAACGGCTACACGGTTTAGCGATACGGGCGCGGTCGGGTGTGTGATGGGTGACCGCTAGTGGCAAATTAAAATGCGCGTTTCCGTGTTTTGGAGGGCACGTTAAGCCGTCGGTCCCGGTTGCTATCGATAGACAGCAGTCGTTAAACCTTGTCGGAGGCATAAACCTTGTTATGGGCAGTTTGAAAACATCTGACAGCGGGTTGGCCACTAACCCGTATCTCCACCAACCCGCATTGAGGCAGCGTGGTGGAGTAAGCTCCAGGCCTCCCCACAAAAAAGGGGAGAGACTCGTGCCCAGCAATGGGACGTATATAATGGGGTGCCATTATTATAAGCATTATTTATCACAGCCACCCATGTGTTGTTAATAATATGATAATCGGCAAGAGAAATTGCCACTTATTTTTGGTAAAGAGTCGAGCGGCAAGCCGTCAGTGGCATAGGTACATGCTACATAAAAAAATCTTATTCATATTGATAGTTATTGCTTATATTTTTATCGTAAATATCTTGTATACTAACCGGATGTAAGAAACTCGGATTCTTCCATGTTGTAGGTACCAGAAGGAATAGCTGGACCCGGCGGTCCAGGGGAACCCCGTTCACCTGCGATAGTAGTGAAAGGAAGTGAGAAAAGTAATGTTCACGTTAAAAGTCATGTTGAAGTTTTATCGAAAAATTTTTTTTATTCAATAATATATCAATTATTTAAATTAAGTATACAAAAAACAACATAGAATAAAAAATACGTTACACTCTCAAGAGTGTAAGATTTGTGTAATGCGGGGCTGACGCTTCCCTAGATCAGAGAATATGTAATAATACTACGTATAGAATGGACACTTCGACGTCCCGCCCAATTTCCCCGCATCACCCAACTACCTACCCTCTTATGGGTGACGTTTGGTATTTTCTACGTGCTACGCACACAGGTGCACGTGTTAATACACGTCACTGATTGATGTCTGTGTAATAGAGACATATTCATACATATACATATATGTATGTACAGGTCTCTGGTACAGGTTTTAAAACTCACCCTTTTCTCCCTTTTCCGCTGATCTTCCATTTGCTCCAGGTAAACCAGGTATGCCGTCGAACCCTGGACTTCCTCGATCGCCTTTTAAACCTCGCTCGCCTTGCGGCCCGGCATAACCCTAAAAGTACATAAATATTGAAATTAATGAAACATTACTTTTTTTTCATACACATGGATTTTTTATCGCGAACCTAGACAGTTAACGATTTTTTAATTTAGTGATAGTAGCAAACAAGCATGTAGTTCACATTGATGGTAAGTGGATACTGCAGTTTGTAAACATAAAAAACCGGTGATATGTTCTTAGGTTTTCGCGAGCTACACTCATTGAAATAAAACTATTTTTACGGATTTATCTCGCGTATATTAAACTAAAATGATTTTTAAAATCAACCCGACGTTTCGGTCGCTTTTCAGCTTCCGTGGTTCAAAACCGAAGAACAGGGAGGTCTGCAGTCTGTGAACACATAGCGGATAAGCCAAACCATTACATCCGGTTTGATAAAATTCAAATACTCGCTAGAGAACACAAACCCATTCCACGAATGGTACGCGAGGCTATTGAAATTAAAAAACACCCAAATTTCAATAGAGAAGATGGATGGCGATTATCAACATCATGGGATCCCATACTTAGCAAGATTAAATCCCAGCCGCAGCAGTCTGCAAGACCTCAAGATACCATAAGTAATTATTGTGTTAATCCTGAACGCTACGCAAGGCGTTTACGAAATCGATGGAGGTAGCTACATATAATTTTTCAAACTTCTGTCAGACAAATGTCACCTCAGTCTGCCCGGGACCACGGAAGCTGAAAAGCGACCGAAACGTCGGGTTGATTTTAAAAATCATTTTAGTTTAATATACGCGAGATAAATCCATAAAAAACCGGCCATGTGCGAGTTGGAATCGCGCACGAAGGGTTTCGGTATCACCATCTATAAAAGTGTAATTTTTTTTTAAGTCTTCCTGCTACCGTTATTTTATTATTATTAAGCCTTTATTGCTGATACTAAATTAATCACAATTGTGTAAAGTTCTTTTTTTTCACATCAGTATACCAGGTTTAGAATTTATTGTCTCTGACAAATATTTGAACGCTTTTTTAATATTTTTATTCTTCTTTTAGTTCTATTTTTTTTAATGCTATTACTTATATCTTTACTCAATTCTGCTATGGTTCATAGGTTACGTTTATCTTTTGTAAGTTTCAACAATTCTCTTCTTTCTTCTATTAATTTTTTAGTTTCGCTTCCCGTTTTATCAGTCTTAGGTTTTAAAGGATTGTTTATTAGGGGTCCAAATATTTCAATCATATCTTTTTCATATACTTCATCTGTTATGTTTTTTATTCTTTTATCTGAATTAAAGTATATTTTAAAGTTTGTTTTATTCTTAAATTCGTTTCTGCTTTTCTTCGGTTCTTTACTTTTCATAACTGCTCTAACCATTCTGTGATTGGTATTAAAATTAAGTTGATTTATAATACCCAAATCTAAAAAAGCTTTTCTGTTGTTCGTAGCTATGCAATCTATTTCGTTTTTATAGGATCCGTCTGGGTATAGCCAAGTCTATTTTTTCTTGGGTTTTTTCTGAAAAAGCTATTCATAAATGCAAGATTGTGTTCCATTGCCAAATAAATCATCCTTTTCCCATTGTTACTTCTTCTGCGCAAACCGAATTGGCCTATTACTCTTTCTTCGCTTGGTTGCTGTGAACCTATTTTGCCATTAAAGTCTCCCATAACGATAACGTTTTTGTGTGTATCTCTTAAGACTAGTGACAGCTGATCGGAGAACACGTCTTTAATATGTTCGTCGTATTGTTCGGTGGGTGCGTATACTTGTACTATGGACCAATTATGCTTATAACCTTTGAGGTGCATGTTAAGAACGGCTATTCTCTCCGATATGCCCTTCAATTTCACTACACTTCTCTTCAGGTGTTTTTTAACCATGAAGCCTACGCCATGGCGCCCTTTTGTTTCACCTTTGAAAAATAAGATGTACTCGTCGCGGTTTTCTATGCTTTCACCAAGCCTTCTGACTTCGCTTAGACCTATGACATCCCATTTTACTTTTGTAAGTGCTATCTCTAATTCTATGAGTCTCTCTTGTGTTCGCAATGTCAAGCAGTTTAAAGTTGAGAATTAAAGTTTATCAAACTCTTTAATTTTCGGGGTTTTTAATCCGCTCGTTCTTTTTTTCATTTTGGAGCTGGAAGGGATTGGTCAGTATCCCCCACGGTGACCAGCCGGCTTGGGGAAGTTATATTGCTATTGTCTATTTTAATACACGTTTTTCCTTTATTTGTTGTGATCTTCCGGTCTCCGATGAGTGTTGGTTGCTATTCTTTTTTTAATTCTGAGGCTGAGTACGTTTTGTTTCTATATTATCCATCCTTTCGAAAGCATTTATTTTATTAATTTTCGGTCGAGAGTCTTCCGCGTTGTTCGATGTTTTTGGTGAAATGGTTTGTTCTCTCTTTCTCTTGTCTCGTGTTGTGCTTAAATCTTTTTTAATTATTAATTTATCAAATTTTATGAATGCAAAACGTCTCTTGCTTCGTTCTTCCATCAGCTTGGGCATGAGTGCTCTCCTCTTTTCTAGGACTTCTTTGCTGAAATATTCTTTAACGAATATATTTTTGGGTAAAGTTTTCTTCTTTCTCAAAATTTCCTCTCTTTTCCACCCGTTGACAAAGTTGACTAGAATGGGACGTGCTCTTTCTTTTTCCTTGCCTATTTTAAATGCTCTGTTAATATCGTGTTTATGGATTTCGATACCAGACTGATTTAAAAGTTTAACTATATTTTTTAGTAATTCGATTTTTTTTAAAGACTGTTCGAAACCGTAGAAAATTAAATTATTATCTTTTTTAGAGTGTTCCAAATATTTCACTTTTTCATTTAGTGTCTCTACCTTCTGTTTCAGATATTGATTTTCTTCCACTATTGGTTTTAGTTTATTATCTATTTCATTTAATATTGTTTTTGTAACAGTATCTGTTAATGTTGCTGTTTATTTCTCCATTTCAAGCTTTATTTGCGTGAAAAATATTTGCATTTGGTCTTCCATGTCTTTATAATGCAAATATTATATTGATATAAACTATGGTAATATGTGCCTTGCCTTTATCAATTAGCAACACTCAAAACAGAATTTGCGTGAAACGGATCGAATTATTGCTTTATGTTGGTAGCAATGCTGTGTTGGGGGGTTTTTGGCGGGAACCTTGAAAGAGGCGTGTGGTGCTCTTATTTTATTTCATTTTCTTGGTATATTTTTGAGTTATATTAAATAAAGTTGGTGGCAATTTGTTTGATATAGGCTTATTACAGTGCCCGTGTATAGTGAAATAGAATAACAGTGCGAAAACACGGCTTTTCAGTTTGCCTCCAAAACTTCATTTTAAATGTTTTGGTAAAGTAGCCATCGCTTTACTCGAATTTCGGACTGTGACTCTGACTGACTGACTTATAATTGACCGACTGACTCATACTTTAACGCTGATTGTGAATACGAAATATCATTTTACTTGACACTGGCAATATGCGTAATAGCGATGCCATAATATTAAAAAAAAAATGCTGTGTTGTTTCTGTATGGTGTTGTCAACTTATTATTATCTGTGTTGACCATTATTATCTGTGTTGACCATTGACAACTCAACTCAAGTTGTCAGACTTGTCAATCAAGCAAGTGTCAAGTTTCCATACAATTATGTTTTTAGGTTAAAAGTGATGTTATATATTACCGTTAGTTTGTCTCGTTATCCTGAATCCGCACGCTTTATGACGGTCTGTTTACACAAATAAACTTTAACTATCAGAAAACTTGTTCAGTTTCTAGTTTCGTGGGGGTTTTTTAGCACTTTCACGTTAAATACTTTGAGTACACTTTGTTACGTTTGTTCTTTTGAACGATCCAACCGGAAGTCGCTACCGTTATTAATATTGTGCAAATATACGAAAAAAATAACAAGTTTATTGATATTGAACCTTTCGACCCATAGCTTTTTTTTGTATTTGTTGTTATAGCGGCAACGGAAATACACAATTGGTGAAAATTTCAGCTTTCTAGCTATCGAGGTTTATGAGATACCTGGTTACAGACAGACAGACAGCAGAGGCTTAGTAATAGGATCCCTTTTTAAGTTTTAGGTACGCCACCCCTGAATTCTATTCTCAAAAATGTTACCGTATTAAGTATTTTGAGACTTTAAAATTGCGCTTAAATCAATAAGTCAGGTGTCTAATACGTTACAAGAAATTGAGGATAACTTTTAAACGATTTTCAAAGTATTTTCAATGTTTTTACAACTTTTGAATTATTTTTCTGTTCTGCATACAATGTAGAATTTTAATACTATTTTCGTTTGTGACGTCAGTGCACATTTTTTACTTAATTGAAACATTAGTACCTACTCAGGATGTTTTCGTAATTTTACATGTCTTTACAAATTAATAAAATTGGAGTTATATGTAATATAAAAATAACCGCTTTTTACTAAATGCATATATATGGACACACGGTACATAAATATACCAAAATAACATTTTTTACAATTTTTGTCTTTTTGTTCCATCTTATCTAGGCGGCGGAACGGCTGGACCAATTTTGACTGGCAGATGTAATGACTAAAAACTTAAGCTGTACTTTTATTTATGAATGATGATATGACTTCGTCCGCGAAAAATTTAACATCATTATTGTTCATCTACGCGGACGACGTAGTGGGCACTGCTAGTTTTAAATAAACAGATATAAATTAAAAAAACTGATCGATTCTCGCATTCAAAAACCTACTTATTTTTTATTTTGGTTTTCGAATTGCTTACCCGCTCTCCTTTAGATCCATTTTGTCCTGGTTGTCCCCTTTCTCCCTTTTGCCCGGGGAAGCCCCGTTCTCCCTGCATGCCAATTGGTCCAGGTTGCCCTGCGTCTCCCTTGGGGCCTGGTGCCCCTGGTCGACCAATTGCTCCTCCATATGAGCCCAATAGAGATTCCTGTTGACATTAAATAAAGTGTTTCATTGACTTTAAAGACAGATATCCATAGAAGCAGTTGTAAGAAGAATTTTTATTCTTAAGAAAGGGTAGGATTTAGGGCCGATTTCATCGTTGTAATAAAACGCTTTTTACATTCTTAAACAAGTTAATATCACGATTTGGATTTTGTGTTATTGAACATGTTTAAAAAATTGCGTTTAATTAAACTCAGTTCTCAGCGCAAACGGTGAAATTCGCTCTTAAACATTTATATGTTGTATCAATGATTTTAAAAGCTCTAACAGTCTAACTGAAACTCACACTCAACCAGAGATTTCAATGTAGATGCATTGCCACTCCTGAGACCTAAGATGTTAAGCCTCTGTGCCGGAAATTACAGGACTGTACATTACCATCCGACCGGAACACGATACTTCACGGTAGTGTTGACCACTACCATTCAGCGGCAAGTAGATTAGGTAATGCGTTGGTGCCTATTGTAGTGTATACAACACTCACAACTTCTTATACCCGACGTTTCCGTCCCTTTCCAGCTGCTGTGGTCACGGGCAGACTAATTCGACGATGTTCAGCCTTGTGTTGTATAGCTAAGACAGACGAGAGAGAGGACACAACCCTAGTGCGATGTAAACTACGTAAGAATAGGCCGAACATCGTAGAATTAGTCTGCCCGTGACCACGATAACTGGAAAGCGACCGAAACGTCGGGTTTAAAAAGAAGTTAGGAGTGTTATGCGCGAGAAAATCCGCAAATAAATTTCTCAAAAAGTAGTTGAATGAAAATATTAATTAACATTTAATTCTGATTACAGTACAAAGACACGCGAATACATCAACACCCTATTACCCTTTCTAACTGAATCTAACAAAGTTCAGTAAATTGAAATTATTTTCTGATATAACGCGACAAACTTTCAGCGAAGACGGTTCAAATTTTCCTTATCTGTCGCGGAGATTCGTATCAATTTGTGTTAGGGTTGACAAGTAGTAATGAAAATGCTGGGTTATTTTTATTCAGATCTTAATTTTTGTAGATCTTCTTTATAATAATATCTAATTAAGAACATAACATGGGAAAGATGAATTGGAAGTTTATTAGTGGCCAACATTTCTTATACAAAATCATTGAAAAAGCAAACACGACATTTTTAAATGGTTGAGTATTTTACATACAGCCTCTTTGATTTCTTGAGATAAAATTATAAACACAAAAATTCATTATATGCTTATGTAATTTGTGATCAGTTTAATATAATAAAATCTTATTTCCATTCTTTCCATTTTTTAGTTGTTTTCGCATGTAGAAATCGTATTATTCATCGAATTAAATCGTTATTTAAGATAAATAACAGTACATAACAGTAACAGTTATAAAATGTTATGATACTCAATAAAGACCTCATAATATTGTTTATTATCGAGCAGGTATGTAATATTGTGGCCAACCCTACACAGAAAAGTGAAAAGTCACTTCCCATTTGGCGAAGTTTCAAAGTGGTTTGTTTACCAAGGACGATTGTACCCAAAAAGCTATTCGCTCCAATTGGAAACTGGAGCGACAACCAATGAAAAGGTAATCGACAACTGTAAATCGAATCTCTACGTGACTAAATAAGTTACGACAGTTTGAATTGTGACAAACGATTATTATTTAACTCCTAATTTATAAAATCAAGAAGTTATACGATTTTGACGTTAACATCCACAATCTTGAACATAAAGAAACAAAACACTTTTTAATTTTTATTTCATACCACAATGTGATCGATTTTACTTTTGGAAAATCGATTTATAAAGTACATAGGGGAGAGTCTGGCATATTGTACTGCCTGATAAATTGTACCACCTCAAAATATTACACTTACTGTAACTTCATTTATTTTCTGGTGACACGAAACTGAGCGCTATCAGCGCCCTCAACTACTTGTCTTTTTGTAACGGCCTCCGGCAAGTACATTCATTTTTAGAGAAAAAAATGTGTTTTGAAAGTCCCTCATATAAATTTTGACGTGTGTAGCTAACGAGATTACACAGTGAAAATGTAAGTTACAGTTTTGTTATATTTTAATCACCGTTTCAACCATAGAGTTGCGAACGTATTATGTTCAGCAGTTATTTTGTGACAAATATTTATTTTTGAAATCTCTTAGTTTGGTAAATTGTACCACCAGCAGTTGTCTTATTTGTACTGGTACAATTTACCCAACTTGTTTCTATATTTTGGTATTACTTTATATTTTTTTTAATGAATGACGATCATAAATTGTATTATAAAAGGCTCTGGAAAATAAAGAGATGAGCTCGAACCAGATATCTAAAACTAATTCGCTTTCAAAACCAACAATTTAAAGTCATACCAGAATGCGAAATAAATTGAGGGTCAAATATTGACAAGATAAAGTGCGTTCGTTGTTGTAAATGCGTTCACGGAACCTGAACATTGAATCACGATATTTTTGCGAATAATAATCAAAATATCTTTAAACTATTTTATTATGGTAAAAGAAAATAAAGAGTTTGATCTCAGTACATAAGTAGATAAATAAATAATTGTTGACTAACGGAAATAATATTCTAAAGTTAAGGTGAATTATTCTATTTCCATATATTACTTAATTGATGTAGAATAATGTATTTAAGTTTGATAAATGTTTTTTTTTTAGTCTATATTACATTTATTCTTTTGTCACATTCTGACAGCTAATATTGAAGAAATTTTAAAATGTTTGTTAGCATTTTTTCATTAATAATTAAAATGTAATCAATTTAATTTGTCTATTTATTAAACCTCTTTATTATCATGTTAATAAGTCTCTTAAGTCTTAGTGGTACAATTTATCTAACCTGTGGTACAATTAATCCGACTAGTTGGGTAAATTGTACCGAAGGAAAGCCTTCAGGGAAACGCATATTGTGTGAAATCCGATAACAGTATGGTGTTGACGTTGCGATACATGTAAATGAAATGAAATTCTAAACTATGTGAATCAAGATAAAGACCTTATTTAAATTAATATCAAAAAAATATATTTAGCAAAAACCGAAATCTGGTACAATATATTCAACTCTCCCCTAATTTACCTTCGGAAAAAAAAGGTATATTCTCATATATAAAAATGGTATATGTATGTATATTATGTCTACACTCACCTTGTAAATTTGTCTAGGTTTCCAATTTGACTATAAAATATGGACAGCATGAAAATAATAAAATGAGCCTTTCAAAAATATTCTAGTTAGGTTGATTTATTAATTGTAACTATTTTTACTATGACTATTTAAATAATCAGTTTAATTCGAAACTAATTAAAAATTAGGAAGACTCTCATACTACAACCACGATGAGGTCAGAATATCAACCAGTGCACAAAATTTTGGTTGAATAGTAACACGGCGTCATTGAATATACGGGTTATTCGTCAACTCGACACAAATGACCGGACACACGTATGTCCAGTTGGTTAAACATGAAATTATTATGACTTGTTATTTCGTCGTCTGGACACGGCAATATTTTTGCGTGTGTCCACATGGTTAAACTTAATAAAAACACTTTTATGTTTTCACCAACTGGACACAGTCACTTTTTTTTGGAAAAAAGGTACAAAGCCTAAAGCCAAAGGACTAAAGCCTTCCCATAAGGAGAGGATGGGATACATACCCTCCCCCCTGTCATAATCGCCACGCTTGGCATGTGGATTGGCGATCGCGGTGGCGGTTTTATCATCGCAGGATGCTGCTGCCCATCTTGCGTTATTGTATTTACCTACTACCGCCCCATTGAAATGGTTTCACCGCCATTGTTCAGTTGACCGATATATGGGATTATGGCAACTAAATGAAGTCCTTTGTCTTGAAAAATAATCTGCGTGACTGTACTTTGACATGAATTTGGTTAAAATGTGAACGTGTGTCCAGTTGGCGAAAACATAATTATGTTTTATTTAAGTTTCACTATGTGGACACACGCAAAAATATTATCGTGTCCAGACGACGAAATAACAAGTCATAACAATTTCAAGTTTAACCAACTGGACACACGTGTGTCCGGTCGTCCATGTCGAGTTGACGAATAACCCGAATACACAGTCTCATAACTAACACGTCTACATAACGATTTTAATTAATTTACATATTTGTTTAAAGTAAAAGAATACCCAGTTATCATATACAACGTAATCATAATGTGAAGTTAATGATACAATATTAAAGGCAAACATATTTATTCGGATATCAATAAAACCTTAGAAAAATAAATTGATACGCATCATTTTGCAACGAAAATATCTACTTAATATGTACGCATGAACAAATATATACCAAAATTCAACGAAGTAAACTACATTATCATTGTATTTATTACCATTGAACTAAATACTTTATTTTTTTATAAGTTTCTTAAGTCTGGTTTAAATGCTCTAGAAATGTTGTTGCTCTAAAAACCACTACACTTACGTTTCGTTCAAACGAACACTTATGAGCTTAAATTTCTGTACTCCGAATTTTCCAATCCCTTAAGCTCAAACAGTTTTCTGTTAACAATTCACATTTAAGCTTAAATTTGTAATTACACCTTCTCAAAGGAATCAAACTCAAAGACTTAAACCAAAGTAATGAAGTAACAAAATAAATATTTTTCATTTTTAATAATATTAAACTGCCTTTCGTGTTTGTGTGTTATACAATTTGAATGTGTTTGGCCGAATTAAGTTCTCACAATACTTAATAAGTCTTTCGTTCGTTCCTTCGTTAATTTCGTCCGGAACAAAGTCAGTTAGCTAAACAAAAGCCTATAATGAGACGTGAGACATTATGTTGACGTTATTTAAACAAATGTTATTTGTTAATGAAGTCAAAATAAATAAGTTCGAAACAATTTGAATGTGTTTGGCCGAATTAAGTTCTCACAATACTTAATAAGTCTTTCGTTCGTTCCTTCGTTAATTTCGTCCGGAACAAAGTCAGTTAGCTAAACAAAAGCCTATAATGAGACGTGAGACATTATGTTGACGTTATTTAAACAAATGTTATTTGTTAATGAAGTCAAAATAAATAAGTTCGAATATAATAAGTCGCTAACATTTTATTACTGATTTGCTTACTAAGTTTAGCTTGTTTGTACTTTGGTCAAAATAATAGATATTATGCAGGTAATAGTAATATTCCTTTAACCCTTAATCCTTATTACACATACCAAAATGAAACAGATTGGTTTTATTAGAATTTTTATACGTACATCGAAATTGCTATAATCTGAAGATCCTGGAGGCCCGGGAGGACCTGGAGGTCCAAGGCCGCCTGGTCTCCCGTCTACACCCGGTTCGCCTTTAGGTCCTGATTGACCTTCTGGTCCCCTCGGTCCCGAGTCACCTCGGTCTCCTTTGTCCCCATGCGGCCCGGTTGGTCCTCGCTCTCCTTGCATGCCCGGTTGACCCTGTAGATGTTGGTTAAAACGAAATTATTAAAAATGTTGATCAAACCTTTAATGTCTTTCAAACTTTATTCGAAATATTAAATAAATTAAATTTTTTTGAAAGATAAGTTGATGAAACGTTAAATATTTTTATAATTTACTGTATTTTTATTATAAATTTCAACTGATAGGTAATCAGGGGGAACAATATTGAGTGGGCTAGATTTAGAAGACTTGTAGCGTTAGATTCTGGGTCTAAAAAAATTGACTAACCGTGATCACAAAAAGTTTTTGTATCACTTCTTGATTTAACATCTGTATTTCATAGTATGTTCTTAGGTTTTCGCAAGCTACACTCATTCAAATAAAACTAGTTTTCGGATTTATCTCGCGTATATTAAACTAAAATGATTATTTAAAATCGATGATACAATTAGTAACTTTTGAACGCTACACGAGACGTTTGCGAAATAGATGGAGGTAGCTGCACTAATAATTTTTCAAACTACTGTCAGACAAATACCATCTCAGTCTGCCCGAGACCACGGAAGCTGAAAAGCGACCGAAACGTCGGGATCGTTTAAATTATCATTTTAGTTTAATATATGCGAGATAAATCCGAAAACTAGTTTTATTTCAATCTGTATTTCAACATGGAAAATATGAATTTGAGTTATTATAATATATTTTAATCTGGCATATCCTAGATTGAATCATTTGGCTCATGGAACCCCACTGTTTTCGATATAAAATAATTTTTGTTCAATAAAATATTTCAAAACTCTCAAAGATACTACAAACTAATTGCGTAGTACTTCTTCAGGTGATCTACTACAAGATTAATATATTGAATTAAAAAAGAAAACAAACCCAAATTAGTAATTACCAATATTTCGTTAGAAAAATTATAAGATTACAATTTTGAAATAGAATTAAAGCTAACGAAATGTTCTGAGAGATTTAGGCATGTCTTACTAAGTTCCCGAAATCTACTTTAAACTTACAGCAACACCCGGAGATCCGGTCCGTCCGTCCGCTCCCACCATACCCGGTGGACCAGGTGGGCCCTGCAGCTCTGGAGCTGTCTCCAGCAGAGATAGAATGGTGCTGGAGTTGCATCCGCATTGTCCAAGAGACGCGTAATTCTCGCCGAATATTTGCTGCAAATGTTTGTGATACGTTAAAAATGGAAAAAAAAGGGTACTGTAGTTTTTTTGTTTTTATGTAATTGAATTGGCAAACAAGCATGCAGTTCACATTGATGTTAAGTGATGACTGCAGCCTATAGACACCCACACAATGACCAGAGGTCAAAATGCAGATGTGCTGCCACTCCTGAGGCATTAGGTGTTATGCCTCTGTGCCGGAAATTACAGGGCCGTACATTACCACCTGACCGGAACACGATAGTGCTGAACACTACCATTTAGCGGCAAGTATATTAGGTACGGTGCGGTGGTGCCTACGCCCGCGAGCTCCGTCACTGGAGCTCTGCCACCAGTAAAAAAGTTAGTTTACATTATAGTTTTAGTTAACAATATAGATATAACCATAACCTATTAGATATAGATAGAAGGAGCGCACTAGGAGTTTTGACACCTGTGATTCTCAATCTCAATTCTCAATGAAAACATGTAGGCACATAATGTAAGTGTGTTAAAAATAAATCCCCTCTCGAATAGATGGTGGGATTGTTAATTGAACCATAGAACACTCAAAACAGTATTAAGAAATTTATATTTTTATTAGTAATAGTAGGAGCTTGAGGGCATAGGCATCACAGCATTACCTAATCTATCTGCCGCCAAATGGTAGTGTTCTACACTATTGTGTTCCGGTTAGATGGTAATTATAGCTCACAATTTTTAATGTCAGTTATACCTACATAGCACAAACTATTGCGGCATGTATTATTGTGATCTTCGTCAGTATACTATACTAATGTACTCCTTCCAATATGCTTTTTTTATGTAATTGAATTGGCAAACAAGCATGCAGTTTACATTGATGTTCAGTGATGACTGCAGCCCATAGACACCCACATGAAGACCAAGGTCAAAATGCAGATGCGTTACCACTCCTGAGGTCTAAGGTGTTATGCCTCTGTGCCGGAAATTACAGGGCCGTACATTACCACCTGCCCGGAATACGATAGTGCTGAACACTACCATTTAGCGGCAAGTAAATTATAGCATGCATTGTAATAGGTACAGCTAACCTCGGCACAAAGACATCGTGTAGTGATAAATGAGTAGTAGTGAGTAGAGTGGCAAGTAGTGACAGCAATCCTACTAATTATTTAATCCAATCCTATTAATTATTGAGTCAGTGAATCACAGGGGTCAACATTAAATGTGACATTATTTCTACACGATTCATGTATTCATTACTTATGTCTACTACGAAATTTATAATACTGACCTTCACTGGCGTCCTCTAAATGTGTTATTGCATAAAACAAAAAAAAAACGCTTAATTTAAATACCATGGAAATCAACGTTTTACTTTTTGTGAAGTTTAACTTATATAAGTTCTTAGGTTTACGCGAGCTACAATCATTGAAATAAAACTAGTAAAGGAGATGTTGCAAAAATGTATGGACCTCCGGCCATGTATTGTACACAATATCATTAAACAGGCAAAATCAATATAAAATCGTTTTTTACTGCATATTTTCACTTATTTAGCTTTGTTTGCAGTTAGAAAACATAATTTGCAGTTAGAATTGCAACTCAAAACTAACATGGCGAATATGGCAAGCGATGTCATTTTGACATTTTCATTTTTTAAATTGTATTTTGATTAAAGAACTTTGAGAAAAAAGTAATATTTTCTAAATACTATCAAAATCGATTGATCCCAAGTGTCGGCTAATCAAACGATTTTATAATAAAATGATAAAATCGTTTGAATTGAATGTGGTTGTAACTCTAAAATATATTCTTGAATAAATTAATTGTATTTTTTTTGGATTCTTCTTTAATTTACCCATTTTTTGAGAACATGTAAGAACCAGGGCCGAGCTCGCAACATTTCCTTTATTTAACTTTTAAGTAAGTATCGGCTCCACCAACCCGCAGTGGGACGTATCAACGGTTGCCATTATAATAAGTATCGGGAGGTATTCAAGTATCTACTAGTGCGACGGCGTAACAAAAAACAGTATGAACATAATAATATTGTCGGCAAAATATTTATCATTTAATTTGTTGCTCTATCACACGCCTCCTACCGAGTCCTGTATCCTGTAATATTCCTGAACATAATCTAAACTAAACAATTACAAGGATCCGAACAAAAAATTGTCATGTATTTTTCATATTATTATACCTATATTTTAAAAAATATCGGAAAAACTAACACCCTGGGATGATCTTTGATGTAACTAAGACTACAAATAATATATTACTTTTATTTTTTTTTACAAAAATTAATATTTGTCGTCTTAGGAGTTTTTCCGATATGTCAATTTTTTTTTTACATTTTTCTAATAACTGTCATGACTTGGCCTATCACCCGTTTTCGGTATATCGTTGATTTCTGGGACAACCTGTATATTTTACTATCTTAAACACACACAGCCACAAAGTCAACCTTCATGTTTCTATATATTTACAAAGACCGCCTATAGTCGTGTACATGTACAAAGAATTTCTTAAGTGGTCCGTCTCAATTGCAACGTGAAAAGTCGTTTCAATAGGCCATTCAAATAGAGCAGGGGCTTGCGTTTATTGTGCGCACTGAGGCAGCCGCAGATAGCAATATGCATGGACCAAGTGATGAGCGATAGCGGGTTCAGAAATAAAAGATTGGCTTTGCTTAGACTTTTTGTTTCGTGCAACTTGATCCAGCTGACGGTAACCTTATCAAGGTTAAGAAGAGTAGCGCTTTAATATACCCATATGGCTATGGGAAAGTGCTGTTACTCTAACAATACACACGTGTGTATTGTTTGTGCAAACGATGTCCTATATGGGATCAATATATTTTATAGGCGCATTCAATGATGTTAATTCACATGATTGTATTTTCGGTATTATTATTATCCCGTATTTCTCAATCATCGCGCCAGTTTAGTATTAGTGCGCTGATACTAGGTTGGGCAGAACGGGTGGGAGAGCTTGAGTCTCTTAGTCTCCTTCCTTCCCACAACAATCTGAAAGTGAATCATTGATTAATCTCTAATTGCGGCATAAATAATTATGCGTTCTTATTTTTTTCCAAATAAGCAAGAAAACTGATTCTTGTAGAACAAATTTATTTCCAATTGTTTTATATTATTTCGCATTAACACATGCTTGTGAAATATATTTTATTTTAAAGAAAAATGGAAAGAAAAAAAATGACATTTTTTCTTTCAATTTTGTTTTTCTTTAAAATAAATTATATTTCACAAGCATGTGTTAATGCGAAATAATATAAAACAATTATTAAGGGTTAAAGCGACTTCTTTACGATATTCAATAAACTGCAAAGTCTATTACATATGTTGCCTAACTAGCATAGTTGGCAATAGATGGCGCTGCTGCTACCATAAAGCAATGCAATAAATGTGAAGGAAAGATTGACAAATCGGGCAGGACTTCAGTAGCTCATTTGGAAGAGCGGCTGGACTAGATTCCCAGTAGGCCGCGAGTTCAAGTCTCGCCTGAAGTCAATTTTTTCTTTCCATTTTTCTTTAAAATAAAATAAATTTATTTCCACTTACAACATATAATATCATTGCTTCAAAATATTTATTTCGTTTTATACGCACAAGACGTAGTTTTTGTGGTTATGTATAAACGACATGCAGCGTATGAACTCCATAACATGGTCCGTTTTCAACCTTAAGGCCACAGTATGTAAAGCATTATCTATTTTATTATCATTTTCACCGTCTAACTTTAATAACTTAAAGAATCAGTTAATGCTAGTGTTCGAAAACCTTGCTAATCCAATTGAAATAGGTAGTAGACGGGTAAAAAGACAGGTAACAATACTGTACATAGACAAACAGCGCAATAAATTTAAGAGAAAATTTATAAAAATAATTAAAACGTGTAAATAAATGACGTTTTATCTGTAACCGCTATCGCTCTTCACTTGAACCCTCACTTGTTTACAGCGAGGACAGGTGAACCCTGCAGGCTAATCGGGAACCCTGTGGTCTAGACTTTGCATAGGAATTTGCTCTGCCCGCGTATTTACATTGCACCGTGTTTATTCGTTTAACTACCACTTTATCGTTAAGTTTTAATGGACATTGTTTTGTTTCGCGCGGAAGGTAATTCGCAAGTTTGAGTATCCGGTAACCAGAAATACTCGTATATTTTGTACTTAGTTTTTTTTATAAAGTTCAATATGATCAAATTCGTTTTTTTTTAATGTTATTAAAGTGGTAAACAAACATACAGTTCACATTGATGTTAAGTGATGACTGCAGCCTATAGACACACACACAATGACCAGAGGTCAAAATGCAGATGCGTTGTCACCCTTGAGACCTTAGGTGTTCTGTCTTTGTGATAGTAATTACGGGGCCATACATTAAAAAAGACCTATTGGAAACTGGATAAACTCATATTAAGTCGCAATATTACTAAAAACCGCCTTCTTTTTTAAGTCCGCTTTTATGCACCATCTTCGTGCATATAAAGAATAAATAAATAAATAAACGAGAGCAACTAGTTCCTAATTTAAATGAGTACCTACTTATTGAATAAATTAACAATTCTGTAACATACACGTGTCATCATCACTCATTAACTCAGAACACCCTGCGGCAAGAACTTCGACGGTGAGGAACACTCGCGTTTGATGAAGTTTGTACAATCACTACATAACTACGTAACTAATGCATTCAGTTCAGTACTGCCATATACTCACAAACTTTTTCTTTTTTTTTCTATGTAATAAAAGTGGCAAACAAGCATGCAGTTCACATTGATGTTAAGTGATGACTGCAGCCTATAGACACCCACACAATGACCAGAGGTCAAAATGCAGATGCGCTGCCACTCCTGAGGCATTAGGTGTTATGCCTCTGTGTCGGAAATTACAGGGCCGTAAATCAAAAATAATAAAAAGACATTTGTAATATCAGTAGGATAAAAAAATATAATATAGGTACCTATAGGTGGCGGCATATTAAATATATCTAACTACTAACTAAATAAGACTATTTTATTGTAAATATTTTTTTAAATGGTTGATTGTTTTTCTAAGAAAATAATACAATTTTAGGAAAAAAATGCTTAAAAATGTAATATTTCAATTATTAATTTTTGCGCCCGAATATACTCGGTGTATGGATTTGTAAATAATTTTTATGAGCAGTCTTTTGGGACGTAGACGATTTTTGATAACGGCCGAATGGACTACGGTCCATTCTTGGTCCGTTCAGACTAAGTATGCATTATTTGAGTTGTTACATAGGTACAAGTTCAGAATATGGTACAGTAATATCTATTCATAGTTCGATTTTTTGTAGAGACACGGTAGAGACTAATAATTACTTAATTAATATTGTAGTACAGTAGAACGCCGATTAACCGAATCACTAATTATCCGAATCGGTCTTAAGCGTACCTCATCTATAGGTGCAATAAATAAAACCGAGCATTTTTTTTGCTGATATAAACCTCTTTATTGTAGAACTGTGTTTGTTAAATATCGTATAATAAAATTATTTGTTCGTTGTTTCTTTATTACCATTCTATGTCCCATTATCCGATTTTTTTATTATACGAATCAAGACCGGTCCCAAGTAATTCGGATAATCGGTGTTCTACTGTACTTTTTATAAACTCTCATCATATTACATTTTAATTCTGTCTAACTTCAAGTATTTATAATTAATAAATACTAAATAAGTTTCTGATCCAATCGATCAATAACTAAGGTCAGACTACGGTCTATCGAACCAGGTATGCTTAATCCGCAGGCATTATAAATAAAAAAATAGAAATTAATAAAAAGAACGATAGAAAAATTAAAAAGTACATACGTCATCACCGGATCCAGACGCATCAGTGATAGCAGTGGTGCCCGGTACTCCCGGAACCCCTGGTGGTCCTGGAGGTCCAGGTGGACCTCGTATCGACTCCCCGGGCGGACCCTGTGGAAATATATTAAGAGAAGTTATATAAATAAACTGCGGCCGTACCATGACCTCTAGCGAACCAAAATTTGAATTGTCAATAGGTAGCTTTGTCTCGTTTTTCCATACGTGCTGTTTTAAACAGAAATGAAACAAAAAATGAGAAATTTTTTAAATCGCAATAAGACGTCATGGCACGGGTCTTAATAAACTGTACATATAAACAATCAATAGAAATAAGATTTCCTAAGAAATCTCACAATCAAATTATTGTAAATGTCAGTGTCAATAAATATAGATCATAATAACTATACTGCGCCTAATTAATTATACCTAATCGCGTCGGTTGGTTGGTTTTTATGTCTCTCCAACTAAAATATATTCTTGCTATTAACGATTTTTTGTTGGTACATAATTAATCTTACAAAATTTGTAGGTACATAATATTTGTACGGTTCAAATATATGGTAAAGTATTAACAACAAAAATGTAATAGGTAGATAACGCTTGAAAATAGCCGGTAAAAATAACCAACATTCTATTTGAGGACTAAAAATAACCTGTTTTGAAAATAACCTTAATAAATTTTACTGGTGGTAGAGCTCCAGTAACGGAGCTCGCGGGCGTAGGCACCACTGCATTACCTAATATACTTGCCGCTAAATGGTAGAAAAAAATTAAAAATAAATAACCGATATTCTACTTGACAAGAATAATATCACAGCCAACGGTATCATCAATATCCATTAACTTCTCTTCGGGCTGCGGACATGAAGTGGTATCATAGTTCGCCGAGATCAACGAACACCATGTTAAGTGTTCTGTAATGACTCTGTCATCGTTACACTACACTATAGTTTTTATATGTGGCGACCATGTTGCGATATTAAAGGGCTTATAAGAAAAAAGATATAGTACTCGTTAATACTTATTTGGTTTTGTAAGCATGGCTTCTGATATTCCTTTTGTGTTGTCGTTTCTGTTATTTTTCTTTAAGGAAAAGAACCTATTAAACCTAGAAAAAAATTGTGTACCTGCGTCCTACTGCCGGCGGTAGCGGTATATCCTAAGGTGTTTGGGAAATTGTGGTTTTATTTGGAAAAACAAATAAAACCACATAAAAATATTACAAATTTCTCAATCCGAACATTTTTGCTTCATATATTCAAGACTCGCTTCCTATATGTTATGTTTTGTTATTGTCCTTATTTAAAAAAAAAGACATGTGGCACTCGGGGACTGCCCCGGTAAAGCAATTGCATTTACATAATTATCTAAAATTATGCAAAACAAAATAAAATGCAAATAAAAGAAAAAAAATAGAAAAATGAAACAATAATTTTCTATTAATATTTACCACTTTTGAAATATTGAATGGAAAAACAAACAATAAAAAAAATGAACAAAAACAATCTTGGCAGCGGTGGGATTCGAATCCACGCCTCCAAAGAGACTGGTGCCTTAAACCAGCGCCTAGACCGCTCGGCCCCGCTACCCACGAGGTCGGACGGCGAAATTATACATGACTTTCTTTAAATGAGTTTAAAATTTGTAATTTGGAGCGTCCGGTTTTTTCGTTACGGAATTTCTGAATTCGGTCCCCGCGCTCAAGGCCCGCGATAGAAGCTATGCAATAGCTTAAAACTCAGTCGATCTTAGGAAAATATTGTATAATATTGGTAAAATAAAAGTCGTACACGCTCCGAATCCGTCCCGTGAGCAATAACAAAGCGGGCGCAGTAGAGCGACGCGGCGATAAATCGACTGGCAAAACAATGAATCGAGTCCTTTGTGTGAAAACTGCAAATTTTGCTTTTCCGATCGCACTCTATTTGTACAAGACCAACGATTGCCAAGGTTTTTTTTATAGGAAAATTTCATTTTGGTACTCATCCCGTGTAACAAACGTTACAGTTTAATTCTGCACGGCTTTTGTATTTCATCTCGCCATTCCGTAATTTTATTACGTTTGGCACTCGAATTTACTTTTCGTTTAGCGTTGTTGGATTCCGATATTTTTCGTACCAAGCATCTAAAGATACATTATTCGAAGTATTATTTAATAATTGGTATAAAGTGTTGGCCTATAATTTTATACTATCAGACATAAATAACATTGTAAAATATTGTTTAAAATTTATTTGGTTAATTAAAACTGTTTTGATTCTTGCCCTTGGTCCTCTATCGCCTTTTTCACCACGTAGGCGCAGAGGGTAACCTGTAATAAAACAATTTTGATAATTATGATAATAAACACACTGTTCGACGCTTTAATTATATTATAGAAACAAAAGAACTCGTGCACTGATGTAATTATTCGTGCAAAACCTTAACTTAATATTAAATAAACAGGACTTAACAAGTTTACTGGTGGTAGAGTTCCAGTGACGGAGCTCGCGGGCGTAGGCACCACCGCATTACCTAATATACTTGCCGCTAAATGGTAGTGTTCATCACTATCGTGTTCCGGTCAGGTGGTAACGTACGGCCCTGTAATTTCCGGCACAGAGGCATAACACCTAATGTCTCAGGAGTGGCAGCGCATCTGCATTTTGACCTCTGGTCATTGTGTGGTTGTCTATAGGCTGCAGTCATCACTTAACATAAATGTGAACTGCATGCTTGTTTGTCACTTTTAGAACATAAAAAAAAAAAACTTAACGTACTAGCGGTCGATCAATAAGTCACAATATTTTAAAAATACGTTTCTCGTACCAATAGATTTAAAGAATTTAAAAGGTGCAAAAGTAGATAAAAATCACGTTAAAGCTAAATGTTTTTTATTAGGTACCTTAACAGATTTATGGTTACTAAAAGCACATCGTAAGATATCTTTAGGGCTGACAGTCCAGACAGAGTTATATAGAAGCTATAAATGTCCGTTTTCTTTTTCAGTATACAAGTAAAAGATAATATAATTAGATTAATTTAGAGTGTAGGAGGAACCTGTAGGTTCTGTTGTAACACCACAATAGATCTATGACATGCGAAAATTGTTCTGAATAATATAAAAATTTTGCAATTCAAATGTGAAAATAATTTGAAAATGAAAAATTACAAATGTATAAAAGACGACACTTTATTAAGGCTAAACCGTTATCATATGACAGCCAATCATTTCTGTAGTGTAATCGTGTCAGAAATACTAAAATACCGGTATTTTTTTAATTCAGAAACATTACACACTAACCCCCTTATTCTTAAACGTATTTTAGCTAAAGTGTTGCCAATCCCTCCTTTGTCCTTTTCTATCCTGCACATTTGACAATGCAACTGACAAAGACAAAGAAACGTATCTAATTTACGTTTATGAATAAGGGGGTAATTATTTAGGATATGTAATGCCTTCGTAAAAACTGTTGTTAGGTATTCGGAGTTAACATCTACGTAGCCTTCGATTAAGTTCAATTGTAATACTTATTGGTAAAATATTATTATAGTCTCTATTGACTGCAAAAGCTTTCAAAGTGATTTCTTGGTGCATCTAAACCACAGACATTAAAAATTTACCTACGTTTGTCCATCCGAGTATTATTTCTCCTTTTAATAATGATTTACTTTTATATGTTATTAGGTACATTCTAGCAGGATATACGTTAAAATTTATTCATGGACATTTTTATTTTATCTGCAATCTCATTCCACATAAATCGTAGCGTCGCACCGCCTAACCCGGTTCCACTCCTTAATTACGTTTCGTTAAACAAACAGTGCGCACCGTCTAGTCCTGGTGGGGGTGGCGGGAACGGTGGTATGGTGCCGTACCGCCCGGAACCCTCGGCGTCGCCCTCTTCCTGGTCCACCTGTGTTAAACAATTCATTATGGATGCATGTTTACAATGTACTGTCGGCCGCATAAATTCAGTGTTTACTCGGTCGTGATTTTCTTGGTTTAGATGTGCTCTTGTTTGTTAATATGTTGTAGTAAGTAGTTAAATACATGAAATCTTACGGTACGTATTAGTTTGCTTGAGTTTACTAAAAAGTTTATGAAAGTTATGAAGTATTCTGATTTTTTTGTTAAATATATTTCAAACGTTTAAATGTATGGAAGATAGAATATTTGCGCCAAAGAAACCACAGTTAGTTGATTAATTAATCGATTCATTGTCTCGAAATGTGAGCTAAAGAACTGTGAATCTATTAAATCTAGGAGAAGGTAAAAGCTGTTGCTTTTGTTACTTATGAAAATGCCCGCTAATGAGTGCTCAAGTAATTATTAGTATCTTGTGGATTTACTCTGTATTTTGCATGCGCACTGTCTATGACAGCGTAGACGTGGTATCCATTTTCATACAACAACATTTTACCGGGTGTAATCAATGATTATGATTGTTTATTGAACAATAAAAAATAACAATTATTAAGAGTACAGCGACACCTTTACAATCAATACATTATAATAAGACAGTAAAAATTGTGTGGCTGTACATTTAATATTTTCCCAATTGAAAGAATTTAAAAGAAGGCACGATTTAAGAAGAATAACTGAAAGGAGATGTTGCGAGCTCGGCTCTGGTTCGTACACGTCCTCAAAAAATGGGTAAATTAAAGAAGAATCCGAAAAAAATACAATTAATTTATTCACGAATATATTTTAGAGTTACAACCACATTCAATTCAAACGATTTTATCATTTTCAACTATGTTCAACATGGCGGCGATACAGCCGACGCTTGGGATCAATCTATTTCGATAGTATTTAGAAAATATCACTTTTTTTCTCCAAGTATTATAATCAAAAAACAATTCAAAAAATGAAAATGTCAAAATGACATTGCCCGCCATATTCGCCATGTTGGTTTTGAGTAGCAATTCTAACTGCAAATAATGTTTTGTAACTGCAAACAAAGCTAAATAAGTGAAAATATGCAGTAAAAAACGTTTTTATATTGATTATGTCTGTTTAATGATATTGTGTACAATACATGGCCGGAGGTTCATACATTCTTGCAACATCTCTTTTGCCCCGTATCTACGTGGACGAAGTCGTGGGCACACCTAGTAATTAATACACTGAAAATATTGTTGTTTTTGTTGTATAAAAGCATTATTGCAACAAATTTCGTCACCGCCACCTTAAAGAGATGCAATAAAATTTGAAAGAAAAACTCGACCGTCGGGTAAAAAAGATCGATCGAAAATTGTAGAAATTAAATGTGTTCTTGCAAAAAGTACAATATTATATAACAGTTAAGATTATCTTTCCGGCTCAGACGATGCCGATGCTCTAAGCTGAGGTTTATACCTACTTCCTTTCTTAGTCATCAAAAAACGGTCCTGATGTGCTGACGTAAGCGAAGCTGAGGAGCGACAACAGTATCTCATTTTATATTGAAAGGCGCCAAAATGATGTATATTTTGTCACCGTTTAAAACAAAATGAAAAAAAAAAATGTGCGTGATGTCTAACGCTATCTTGTGCTCGCAGATTAGTGTATCAACTACGTGCTTTGCATGTTTCGGTTCCAATAAAGTTCTAACTGAAATAAATCCAATAAATCCGTTGCGATACGTAGAGTCACGTAGTCTCTTGAGTAGGACTGACAACTTAAACGGCGTATAAAATCAAATAAAATGAACGAAATTTTACGAATTTACGCATATTTTTTCTTAATGTAATGGAAGTGACAAACAAGCATGCAGTTCATATAGATGTCAAGTGATGACTGCAGCCTATAGACACCCACACAAAGACCAAGGTCAAAATGCAGATGCGTTACCACTCCTGACTACTCCTGAGGCCTAAGGTGTTATGCCTCTGTGCCGGAAATTACAGGGCCGTACACTACCATTGGCAGCAGATAGAGGTAATGCAGAGGTGCATACGCCCGCGAGCTCCGTCACTACAGCTCTACCACCAGTAAAATTACAAATAAATGATGGTTTCACATTGATGGTAAATAGGTACTAATGTGCCCTATATACATCTACAACATCTACATCAAACCAAAGATTAAATTGTAGATGCGTTGCTACTTCCGAGACTTATGGTATCATGTCTCTGAGCTGAAAATTACAGTTCGGTTCATTACGACTTGTTCGAATGACGATAGCACTTAACACTAACTACAATTTAGCGGCAAGTAGATAAGGTAAGTGCAGTGTCTGCGCTCTCGAGCTCCATCACTAGAGCTGTACCAACAGACAAGCCTTACATATTTCCGTCGCAGACTGTACAAGCATATTTGTACAGCGCGTGAACGTATGTATGTGAATTTAGCGGCGCTATTTATCACGGCTTAACTTGGTTACGAATATCTTTAATGACATAATAATGGGAAATTCCCGGTGATTAAGCATGACAATGTAAGCTTTTGTACCTCAATTAAATATATTTTTGTAAAATATTCCGTTCCGAGATCTTTATTAAATTTAAACGAAAATTTACGAATTGCATTAGGTAGTTATACCTTAATCTAATCTGTTACTGGTGGTAGAGTTACAGTATAGGAGTCCGAGGGCGTAGGCACCACCGCATTAGCTAATGTATCTGCCGGCAAATTTAATGGTAGTGTTCAGTACTATCGTGTTTCGGTTAGGTAAGATGGTAATACATGGTCCCCTGTGGTCCTCGCGTAATAATTATCACACAGATACAATAACCAAAGTCTCAGGAGTGGCAACGCATCTGCATTTAGAGCTTAGGTTACTGGATACTGGTGGAGCTCCAGTGACGGAGCTCGCGGGCGTAGGCACCACTGCATTACCTAAACTAATTTCCGGCACAGAGGCATAACACCTTAGGCCTCAAGAGTGGTAACGCATCTGCATTTTGACCTTGGTCTTAGTGAGGGTGTTTAACGGCTGCAGTCATCACTTAACATCAATGTGAACTGCATGCTTGTTTGCCACTTCCATTAAAAAAAAGAAGGTATTTTGTGAAGATGTCTATAGGCTGTAGTTATCACTTAACATCTATGTGAACGGCATGCTAGTTTGCTATCGCTACATAACAAAAAAAAATGACTACGTTAGTAGGTTAGCAAGCTTTTAATCACGCCCAGTAATTTCCAAACTTTTAGAATCAACACACTAAATAAATACCCGCATCACATTATGACAACCATGCACTCTAATTGGAGGAACACTGATGTTCCATTGTGGTATTTATTTTGCTCACACGCTCTGAAATTCTGTGTAGGCCGTTCCATTGAAGTTTGGGAAACATTTTCAATTTTATACCCTTTGTCTTGTTACGACGAACAAATGCTGCTTGGTAAAATAATTTTATTTCGGATGTACCTAGCTAAATAAGCTCAACAATTTGTGGAAGATTTGTTGATATAAACAAGCTAGTAATTTGAACTTACTTTTTACGCTTATTTAGAATATTGTAACAAGTGTAACTAACACACTTAATACGCGTAAATCATTCATCAGACATTAGGACATTTTTTGACAATAATGATGATGGCAAGCAATCATGCAGTTCACATCGACGGTAGGTGAATACTGCAGTCTCTTTACATATACAGACAAAAAACAAAAAGTAAAAGGCCCTGAACTGCCTTGAAGCCTAAGTTATTTTATCTCTGCGTTAGTAATTACGGAGTCATAATGGTAATCCATTTAATCGAAACACTATATTACCACAGTCTAAAGGAAACGAACGTGTTAAATATACTGTGATATTACTATTAAGCATTGTCGTAATAACATAATATATCGCCCCGTTATAACCATCACAGAGGCAAAAGACTACCTATCTGCATTTTGGCCTCCGGCTTTAGTGAAGGTGAAGATGTCTATTGGATACCGTAGTCATTTACCATTAATGAAAACTCCATGCTTTTTGACTATAATAACATAAAAAAAGAATTCTACTGCAACTGAAGATAATACAAACGATGAGAATATCGTTAACGGAAAAATCGAGAACATCTCGACAATACAAGAACAGGAGCTTGGTTACTCAAAACACAAGCATCGTTAACGATCCCAACACAAGTGTTTACAAACTGCGAACAAAGGTCCTGAGGAAGTTCCACTTATGAGTGCCGCTGAAAGCGACTTGAGACGTTTGATTACAAAATCGGAAACGTGGATAGAGTATGTATTGTGAGACGGCAGAGGATTGGAGGCGGTATATTTATTTACAAATAAACAATAAAAAAATATTACCCAACCTCATGAAACACTATAAAAAGCTACTACACTAGATATAATAAAGGCATTGATTGATTCAAAATAGACTTTAAGCCGATTATAAATCTGCCATACATTTTTATCACACAAATATTTTAATCTATATGTTTTGGAACCATAATATTATTCTAAAATAAACAAACTTTAAAAATCCTTCATTTAAAAATCTCAAACAAGCTTTCGGCTCACACGCTTAATGGTAATAGAATACTGCAGCCAACAGAGATCTTCATAAACAAGATCAGAGACAGGAAAGCAGAGAGAGAAATGTGAAACTTTCCATTGAAATTGAAGATAATAAAAACGAAGAGAATATCAGTAACAGAAAAATTGGGAACGTCTCGACAATACAAGTACAGAACCTTGGTTACTCAGAACACAAGCATCGTTAACGATCCCAATACAAGTGTTTACAAATTGCGAACAAAGGTCTTGAGGAAGTTCCACTTATGAGTGCCGCTGAAAGCGACTTGAGACG
This sequence comes from Macrosoma leucophasiata, assembly GCA_036365455.1. Classification (NCBI taxonomy): domain Eukaryota; kingdom Metazoa; phylum Arthropoda; class Insecta; order Lepidoptera; family Hedylidae; genus Macrosoma; species Macrosoma leucophasiata. Next base: position 14,682,698 of record JAWQUS010000024.1, read on the forward strand.
TTTGATTACAAAATCGGAAACGTGGATAGAATATATATTGTGAGATGGTAGAGGATTAGAGGCGGTACATTTATATGTAATTTTTCTTGGTCTCAAGAAACATAATAAAAAGTTTCTACACTAGATATAATAAAAGCATTGATGCAAAATCGTTTTAATACCGACTGTAAACAACCTTAACAACCTTATCCCCGTGTAAATATGCAATACAATAGGTTCCGGATATATGAAACATAGCCTTTGTATATCCCAAAATCTGACAATGCTCTAAAAAAATTACGCATTTAAGGAGTTGGGTATGATTTCGTTAGTTTTTTTTTTTTTTTTTTTTTATGTCATTAAGTTGACAGACAAGCAGACGGGCCACCTGATGGTAAGTGGTCACCGTCGCCTATGGACATTTGCAACACCAGGGGAGTTTCCAACGCGCTGCCAGCCCTGAAGGACTCTTATGACGCCATTTTTGAAGAACCCCATATTGTAGCACCGAGGGAACACCTCAGAGGGAAGTTCGTTCCACAATTTACACGTTCTGGGCAGAAACGAACGAGAAAACCGCACCGTTGAGCACTGCCAGGTGTCCAGTCGGTGAGGGTGAAACTTCTCTCTTCGGCAGGTAGTACGGTGTAGAAAAAGAGACGGTGGTACCATGTCGAACAGTTCGACAGAGCACTCACCATTGTAGAGACGGTATAACACGCACAGACTACCAATATCTCTGCGCAGGCTCAGATGTTCGAGCCTGTCTGTAAGTCCCGGATCGTTAACAATACGAACGGCGCGTTTTTGTAGGGAGTCAAGTGGACCAAGCTGGTACTTGGGGGCTCCCGCCCACAAATGAGAGCAGTATTCCAGATGGGGCCGCACTTGGGCCTTATAAAGCTGTAGTAGCTGCCCCGATGTGAAATACTGCCTCGCTTTGTTAAGCACCCCCAACTTTTTGGATGCCAACTTGGTCTTACACTCAATGTGACTCCCAAATTGCACTTCGTTCGATATGTCAACGCCCAGGATACCGATACTCTTACCAATGGCAAGCGGAGTGCCCTGGAACTGTGGTGCTACAATGAATGGGGTTTTTTTAGCGGTGAACGCGCAGACTTGTGTCTTCGAGGGGTTGAACTGCACTAAATTGAGTCGACCCCAATCAGAGACCCGCTCCAGAGAGTGCTCGACTTCAGACACAAGTCTAGTCCTGCTTTCTTCGATAAGTGTCCGAGAGGCATTTGCACGGCTTGTATAGTGTGCATCTCCCGTGCTATCATCCGCATAGCAATGAAAATTGGAGTTTTGCTCCAACATTTCATTGATATGCAGAAGAAAAAGCGTGGGAGATAGCACAGAGCCTTGCGGCACACCAGCGTTGATAGGTAGTCTGTCTGAGCGTTGACCGTCAACTAAGACCTGTATAAAACGCTCAGACAGAAAACTGGCTGTCCAGTTGCATAGCCTCTCGGGAAGACCGTAAGATGGCAATTTCGCGAGAAGTGCCCCGTGCCAGACCCGGTCAAAGGCCTTAGCAATATCCAGGCTTACAGCCAATGCCTCCCCACTCTTGTCCAAGGCGTGAGACCAATAGTGCGTCAGATATACTAGAAGATCACCAGCAGATCTGCCTTGACGAAAGCCATATTGGCGGTCACTGATCAGCTGATGATCCTCCAGGTACTGCAGCAGCTGTGTATTGATCACACGCTCCATGACTTTGCAGAGTAGGGAGGTTATTGCTATGGGCCTGTAGTTGGCCGGATCACTGCGATCCCCTTTTTTGGGTATCGGATGCACAAGGGCTGTCTTCCACGCAGACGGTACTTTTCCATGATCGTAAGAAAGCGAGAACAGGCGCGTCAGAACGGGGGTCAGCTCGGGAGCACACATCTTCAACACCACTGCAGGGACGGAATCCGGCCCACTCGACTTCTTGACGTCAAGGGATAACAACGCTCGCCTGACGTTCTTCTGAGTGAATTTGACGTCAGGCATAGAGCTTTCACAGCGCGAGATGGTAGGCGCTGTGTTACCCATGTCATCAAGAGTCGAGTTTGAGGTAAAGAGGCTGCCCAGGAGATCGGCTTTCTCTTTTGCCGTGTGGGCCAGGCTATCGTCAGTTTTTCGCAGTGGTGGGAAAGATGACCGACAAAAATTCTTTTCGATAGCTTTGGCAAGAGACCAATAGGCACGGCTCCCGGGAGGATGCCTCATTAGCTTCTTGCCAACTCTAACGACATGCTTGGACTTTGCTCTGGCTATCCGCAGCTTTGAGGACCTGGAGGCAGCGTTGAGTACTCTCTTTAGGTCGGAGGCATTTGGATCCTTGCAGGCGTGAGCCACAGTCCAGGTTCTGTAAGTCTCCTGCTTATGGTTAGAAGCCACAGCACAAGACTTATCGAACCAGGGCTGATACCGTCCGCCAATGGATACAACAGAGTGCGGGATGAAACAATCCATACCCTGGTGTATCACATCGGTTACAGCTTCGGCGCACGTGCTCGGATCTTCCGACGAGAAACAAAGCTGCCTCCATGGGTAGGACGACAGGAACTCCCTCAGTCCATCCCAATCTGCCGACCTGTAATGCCACACTTGCCGTGTGGAGGAGGGCTGCAGAGGCGCCCGAACCGACAAGAGGGTTTTTGAACGTACCAAGCAGTGATCTGAGGATCCTAAAGGAGCCTCGACCACCACCTGATAGTTGGCAGGATGTGAGGTCAGCAGAAGATCCAGCAAAGAGGTAGTAAAATCTTTTAAACTAGCAGTTCGCTTTTAACACGCTATTTGGTAAATACCGCAGCCAACACACAAACATGAGCAGAATATCAGAGGTGTCAATGCAGATTCTTGAGATTGCAACATTTTAATGACGGTTAATTCATAAATTCCGAACAAAGATCCTGGGGAAGTTCAGCTTATGAGTGCAGCTGAACAAGACTTGAGATGTCTGATTACAAAACCGGAAACGTGACTGGAATACGTGTTATCAGATCACAGAGGATTGGAGGTGGCATTATCATGTAATACCCGTACCACTGTATCGTCTTATTGTAATTCAATTTGCTCAACTGACTACCAAAATTTTGATTCATTTATTAATATGTCGGTGCATTCTAATTTAAGTTTGCATTTAAGGTCACGGTGAATTATACACACATTCATTTAATTTTACAAAAAGGAGTACGATTCGAAATATTTTTTATCACCATTTCATAGTTTTTTTTGTCTTTTAGAGTGTAGATCACAATAAAATAAGATCTCACTGATCATTACCGCCGTCTTATTTTCTTAATTTCAGAAATAATCAGCGTTTGGATAAATAGTTTTGGAATAGGTATATGAATAACAAACAAATATTGATACTACTTTCTTTCATACAAAATTAAATATATTTCGAATGATTTCACATACAATATTAAATACCTTTCCAAAACGATGTTGATTGATATTGACATTTCGCTATATGAATATCGAGAACACAATTCTGATTTTACGGATGGCTTACTTCGAGAGATTGCTGGTTATCCATGATATTAAAATATGTGTGGTTTTAATAAGGGCTTGGGCCATAAAGTATATGTTTATTGGATGGAATTTTATAAACGAATAGCTGACGCGGCAAACTTTTGACCGCCATCAGAGATTTTTTTGTCGGAATTTGGTCGTACCATCTCAAAAATTTTCTTCGGCTAGTGCACATGAACTTTGCTGAAGATCATCACATGATCAAATGTATAGTTTACGATTCTGTAAAGAACATACAGACATTCATTCATTTTTATATAATATATTGAAGATGAGCAAGATTAGAAATGTCGAACAGCTGAGAAAACAAAATAGAACTCAATCGGTGATAGATAATAATAGATATCCGAACACGATATCTATGTTTGATGATGGTAGAGTTCTAGTGACGACGCTCAAGGCCATAAGCACCATAGCCTTACTTAATATCATCATCATCATCATATCAGCCATAGGACGTCCACTGCTGAACATAGGCTTCCCCCAATGACCTCCATGCCGACCGATCGGAAGCGACGTGCATCCAGCGGGTACCTGCAGCCTTCACTAGGTCGTCGATCCATCTTGCAGGTGGACGTCCTACGCTACGTTTGCCGATACGTGGTCTCCACTCGAGAACTTTTCTGCCCCAGCGGCTATCGGTTCTCCGAGCTATGTGTCCTGCCCATTGCCACTTCAGCTTGGCAATCTGCTTGGCTATGTCAGCGACTTTCGTTCGCCTACGGATCTCCTCGTTTCTGATTCGATCCAGTAGGGAAACGCTGAGCATAGCCCTTTCCATTGACCGCTGAGTGACTTGGAGCTTTCGTACGAGACCCATAGTAAGAGACCACGTCTCGGCACCGCAGGTCAACACCGGTAAAACGCACTGATTAAAGACTTTCGTCTTCAAGGACTGCGGGATGTTTGACGAGAAAACGCTCCTTAACTTCCCGAACGCTGCCCAGCCGAGTTGGATTCGGCGAATGACCTCTTTCTCGAAGTTCGACCTGCCTAGTTGTATGGTTTGTCCTAAATAGACATATTCGTCGACAACTTCGAGGATCGAGTTCCCAACGGACACTGGAGTGGGCGATACAAGGTTATTGAACATGACCTTGGTCTTATCCATGTTCATTTTAAGGCCCACTCTTTGGGACACTCGATTGAGGTCTTCGAGCATTGTGCTGATCTTCCAGCGACTCTGCCATGACTATAATATCGTCGGCAAACCGAAGGTGAGTGATGTATTCGCCATTGACATTGATGCCTAGTCCTTGCCATTCCAGGAGCTTGAAGGCGTCTTCCATTGCAGGGAGATGTCATTTCACCCCTGCTCTTCGCAGGGGTGAAATGACATTTCCCTGTCTTACTCCCCTCTGCAAAGGAATCGCCCTCTTGCATAGGTCCTGTACTCGGACTAACATGGTGGCGTTTTTATACAGACACTTCAACACTTCGGTGTACCGATAGTCAATGTGGCAACGCTGTAAAGACTGCAGCACAGCCCATGTTTCAACCGAATCAAAGGCTTTCTCATAGTCCACGAACGCTAAACATAATGGCCGGTTATACTCCTCGGACTTCTGTATAACCTGCCGCAGCGTGTGTATGTGGTCTATGGTACTATAGCCTTTTCGGAAACCGGCTTGTTCGGGAGGCTGGAAGTCATCAAACCTGCGAGCGAGACGGTTCGTGATCACCCTCGAAAACAGCTTGTAGACATGGCTCAGAAGCGAGATGGGTCTATAGTTCTTCAATAAGAAGAAGAAGAAGAAGTGATTCCGTCCTCTCCAGGCGCCTTGTTGTTCTTAAGCTGTTTGAGGGCCATCCTAATCTCGTACAGGCTGATGTCCGGGATATCTTCGGTATAGTGTCGGGTTAATTTGCTAAATCAGAGGCAGGTTGTGCGACCGAGGTATATAACTGCCCATAGAACCTCTCGATCTCCCGGAATACCTCAGGCTTAGTCGACGCTAAGCTGCCGTCCTCTGTCTTCAGCTGCATCATCCGGCTCTGTCCAATAGACAGATCCCTTGCAAACACTTTGGAGCCCTTGTTTCGCTCTATCGTTTCCTCAACACATTTTGTGTTGAAGGATCTGATATCGTGCCGCAAGGACTGTTGGATCTGTCTATTAAGTTACCGGTATTTATCAGCTTCATCAGAGATCTGCAGTATCATTGAGCGTCGTTCTGCCATAAGTTTGAGGGTTCGATCGGTGAGTTTTTGAGGTCTATTTCGTCGGCGGGTTTTGAAGTATTTAGACCCCACCGACTGGACAGTTTCTACCAACCTGTCATTCATATCGTCCACTGAGATGCAATCCTCCAGGCAAGCAAAGCGATTTTGCAATTCGAGCTGAAAGCTCTCGGGGTTTTGTATGTGAGAAACAGTAGGTCGGAGCGTAGACTTCATTAGACGAGATCTTTCGATCTTGATGTTTAAATTCAATGTGCCCCTAACCATTCGGTGATCACTTCCGGTTTTCACCCTGTGAATCACGGAGACATCATTGAATATGTGTTTCTTGGTGGTCATAATGAAGTATGTAGTATATAAGTATATAGTATCTCATTTTTTGTGGAACCGTCGGGGCTCATCCAGGTCCATTTCCTATGAGGCGGCTTCTTGAAAAATGAGTTCATCATAAAAAGTTCCTCCTTCTCCAGAAAGTTGGCCAGCCTCTGGCCCCTAGGGTTCCGATTCCCCCATCCAAATTGCCCCACTCTCAGCTCATTATCGCATCTCTTGCCCAGCTTTGCGTTGAAGTCTCCCATTACAACAGTGAAATACGTATTGGAAGTATGTATGGCCCTACTTATGTCCTCATACATAGCTTCCACCTCGTTGTCCGGGTGTGCTGAGGTCGGTGCGTAGACCTGGATGACCTTCAAAGAATATCTCTTGGATATTCTGAGTATCAGGTACGCGACCCTACTCGACACACTCGTGATGCATTCAATGTTGTTAACGAGAGACTTGTGGACGATAAACCCGACACCACCTTGGGACTGTTGATCGCCCTCCCGGTAGTAGAACAAGTTGCCAGACTTCAGGGTTATCGTGTCCTCTCCCTCTCTACGGACTTCAGATAGACCTAAGATGTCCCAGTGCAACTTGTTCAATTCTTCTTCCAGCTCAGCAATTTTCTCGTCTGTCCTTAACGTGCGTGTATTGTATGTTACCAGTGATAACCCACGTCGGTTTTCCGTTGTGCATGCCGAAGTCGTTTGACGGAAGCGACTCACCCGGAGATTCTTAGCACCCCTGGCTCCAGAGCTCGACCAGCGCCCGTCTACGCCGGTTTTGCTCCTGGAGCCGCCGGGCACTTGGGGCCTTTTCCTCGTCTGCATTTCCATCTTGGGGGGGTTTAGACCATAACCCGCCACGCTGGTCCAGTGCGTGTTGGCAGGTCGCCAGAGCCTCGTTTGTTGTGTAGCAGGGTGCACCACGTGCAGGTGAGGTTGGCTTGCGTCTCGATGGTGTTAGTTGAGACCCCTTACACCCCTTACTTAATATACTTGTCGGTAAATACGAATGTCACAACACAGAACAGCTTAATCTTCAAGAGAACTTTGTAATGTATGGCGCCGTAATAACTATCACAGAGATATAACAACTAAGGTGGCAACGCATCTGCCTCCGCATCAATTGACCTTTGGTTTTTGTGTAGATGTCTGTAGGTAGGGTTGCCAGGCGTCCGGATAATGCCGGACATAGTTAGGCCTTTTGATTTCGTGTCCGGTCAAAATATGCGGTATTCGGCTTTTGTTAGGCTTATTACATTTCTTAAACGAGCGAGCGTCGAGCACAGCCGAACGCTTCTATCGCACGTGTCCGGCCTTTTTACCCAAATGTCCGGTTAAAACTTGATGATTTCCGGCTATTAGTTTTAGCGACCTGGCAACACTATCTGTAGGCTACATTCATCACTTAGCAGTAATGTGAACTGAATGCTTGTTTGCCACCTTCATAACATAACAAAAACCATTAAATTCTTTCGCAAATATTAAGTACCTCTCTAAAATTGTGTCCTTAATGATATGTCATAGTGATATGTCGCTGCATGAGTGTGAATTCTGAATTGGTCGGATGAATGTTTACTATTGGAAATGTATGATTTTACGGTTTGCCTACTTAGGATAGATTGATAGTCATGCAATTGTAATGTGTGTGATTTTCATAGCGATTTAAAATATAATTTATCAATACATGTTCGTGTATTGGAATGAATTTTGGAAATGAACTACTTTTGCCATGACCAAGATAAGAAATATTTAACACAGTTCAGAAAATATAAAAGAACTATAACGGTAATGTACATCCTATCCTCATAGCTTTGTTTAAAGATGATAGAGTTCCAGTGATGGAGCTCTAGGCACCATCGCAATGCCTGATCTATCGTACTTGCCGCTTAATAGTAATGTCACAGTTAGGTAGTAATATATTTCAGATACTTACATAAGTATCTGCGAAAGAATTTATCCTTTCGTAAATACTTCATATAAGATATTAAATACCTCTCCAAAATTACGTACTTCCAGTTTTTAATGTTGTTGATACGTCGTATTGATGATATGTCGCTTCATGAATATAAATTTCGTGGATACAATTCTGAATTGGTCCAGATGAATTGTTTACTATTGAAAATGTATGATTTTACGGTTGGCCTACTTCGAGAGATTGCGGGTTATCCATATTAATATAACGTGTGCGGTTTTCATAGGGATTTAAAAAATTATTTATGAATACATGGTTTTGGTTTGAATTTTGTAAATGAATTAGGTGAGGTACTGTTACCATGACCGTGAAAAGATATTTTGAACGAAATTCAGAAAACAAAAGAGATGGTAGAGCTTCAATGATGGATGGAGCTCACAGATATAGCAGCTATCGCATTACCGGATTACTTGCCGCTTATTAGTGATGTCACAGTTAGTTAAAATATACCATTTCAGATACAGAGGAATAATATTGATATATTGATGTAACTTTAAATCCTTTCGAAAATATTTCACATAAAATATTAACTACCTCTCCAAAAGTATGTACTTCCAGTCTTTAGTGTTGATACGCCCTATTGATATGTTGCTTTATGAATATGAATTTCCAGGATACAATTCTGAATTGGTCCGGATGAATTGTTTACTATTGTAAATGTATGATTTTACGGTTGGCCTACTTCGAGAGATTGCGGGTTATCCATATTAATACAACGTGTGCGGTTTTATGGGTTTTTGTAATTATATTTTAATAATACAATGTCATAATGATACTGAATGATACTGAAAACGAACTACAAGATTTAAAGAGAAAATTTCAAAATGTCAATGTAACTAGATTATTACAGTATCCAACAAGAAATAATGCACATCGACCTCAGGAAGAGACGTCGGCTTATTTCGGATCTGTAGAGCGTTATCTCTTTCGTACCTTACCTATTTGACGTTTGTCGACCATTTTGATCAAGTTTTGATCAATAGGTACCGGACTACGGATGCTTACGTAGGCAGTGTGCAGCAGAGATAACGCTCTATGAAGCCAAAACTAGCCGATTGTCACTTTCATAAACTCGATGAGCCCACTGTACGATACTTAGTATATCTGTTGCTACTATAAATATTCAAAGTGACCGTATTTCGATTACACGGTAATGAATAGTTACTATACAAAATCAGTGCAAAACATACTCGGTTGCCACCGTATTTTTTCTACTGTTAGAATCCAATGAGGAGGCTTATTTATTGGCATAAAAAGTAGGTATCCACTGCATTAACGAGGTAACTTTTTATCACTGAATGAATACAAGCAGCTTTAATTTTCATAACACATAAATAATCAATTTCATAACGGCGTATAGAATATTCATGATAAAGTGACAGGACGATAAATTTCAGGAAACCAGTGTAGCCATCAAGTATTAACAATTCAAAATCCCGGTCAACGGTCTTTTGGGCAGGCCCGATACGATAAAATTCGATAAGTAACAGACAACAAACAAAGATATAGGCTAGGCCCGACGACGACCTCGACAAACCTTTAAAAAATCAGATTAATGTATCGATACGTTTGCTTGCGCTATTTAGGGTTGACGCCTAATACGTTCTCATTCGTATTTGTTAGTACGTTCTTAATTTTTGCTTAATTTGAATTATTTTTGGTCGCCGGTCTCATCGTTAAATAATTATTAGCTCACTTTGTTAATCAACTAAGGATTTTTTAAATTCTCAGTCCCACTCTTGATACATACATATCATAGGTGTCGTTGTTCATACTCCATACACAAACACCCAGACCCGAAACTTAAATTAATTATAACGACTATTAATAATAGATATTACTATGATATATATATATTGAATATATATCTGTAACTATTACATTTTGTATTATTCCATACGCTATTAATACTGATAAATATGTAACTTGTGACAACCCTAACAAGGTAACGTAGGTGGGAATGTAAATAACGAAATTGTTCATTGATATTTTAGTACATTTTTATCATTCTTAAACAACTTAACATTCTCGAATTGAACACTTTATTTCGTTATATTTAGAATTGCGTAGGACTATAAATGAAAAAAAAACGCAATCGTTTTTGACAGTCAACAGCCATTTTGCTTTAATATTATAGACGGATTGAGTTGAAATTTGGTAAATGAATGTAAATAAGTGAACTAACCATAAACGTGTAATCAAGCTAGGAAAACCTATAGCAAGTTGATATTACTTAAAGTAATTGAAAATTTTCTATTTGTACGAAACCTTTTGCGTAGACGTCCGACCGTACTTGTCCCTTTTTTAATTTGTTGTATAAATAATCAAAGCACATTTATTATTTATATACTCAAAGAAGATATAGATTATTATCTATCGCTATATATGGTTCATCATTATAATTTACTGGTGAATTTGTGGTATAATAATATGTAGGTACATACGATTTCATATTTTGTGACTCTGACTAAACATTTTTTTTATGTTATGAAAGTGGCAAGCAAGCATGCAGTTTACACTGATGTTAAGTGATAACTGCATCCATAGACTCTCACACAAAGACCAAGGTCAAAATGCAGATGCATTACCACTCCTGAGGCCTTAAGGTGGTATGTCTCTGTGCCGGAAATTACCACCTGACCGGAACAAGATAGTGCTGAACACTATCATTTAGCGGCAAGTATATTAGGTAATGCGGTGGTGCCTACGCCCGCGAGCTCCGTCACTGCAGCTCTACTATCAGTACATTTAATGTATGTATGTATCTTCACACCAGGTCCCTAACGGGGTATGCAGAGAGTGTAGAGCGCCAGTTATCCCGGTCCTGACAAACCACTCGTGCCTCGTCTACCTTCATCATTCTCTTCATACATGCACGCCGATTCCTAAGACTTTTGACCCCACCATCAGACAGAACTCGACCTATTTGGTCATGGTAGGTCAGCCTTGGTCTTCCTGGGCCTCTGCAGCCATCCACATTCACATTGTATATCTGTTTAGTCATTCGCTCATTCGACATTCTTTCTATATGCCCGAACCATCGGAGCATACCCTTTTTTCATTTTTACACCGATACTATCATTCACACAAAGCCTTTTTCTTACATCTTCATTACGAACGCGATCGGTGAGTGATAATACCGCAGATCTTGCGCAAAGATCTCATCTCGACTGCGTTTAACTTACTTTCATGCTCTTTCCTGCATACCCAGCTCTCGCTTCCATATAAAAGCGTTGGAGTAAGTACAGCATTATGTACGGCTAGTCGAGCCCTATGGCTGCGATGTTTAGATTCTAGTAGCTTACCCAACGCTCCATTCACGCAATTCCCAGGAAGCACTCTTCTTTCTATGTCAGTGGTGTACCTACCATCCTTGCTAAAAGCACATCCAAGATATACAATTTCATCCACCTGATCTAACACTGCATCATCTACTACTACCCTTGCATTTGTTATCTGTTCTTCTCTTTCAAATACTAATACTTTAGTTTTATTCACATTCAATTGTAAGCCTTTCTCCATACAATCCTCTTTCATAACTGTGACTAGTGCTTGTGACCGCATCATCTGCGTAAAGCAGACAGTTCACCACTAAGTCACCCATACGCACTCCCACACCCATCAACTTCACCCTCTGGAGGCATTTGTCCAGATATATGACAAACAGCCTAGACGAAAGCACGCAACCCTGTTTGACACCGATGTTAACATCAAACCAGGGTGACATGTTACCATCTACCCGCACACATGCTTGACAGTCCACATACGTGGACTGTATTGCACGGAGCAGACTGCCATCAATAAGCAAAATGTCCCACAGCTCCTTTCGTAATACCCTATCAAACGCTTTCTCCAAAGCCACAAAACCGCAGAAAACCTTCTGGCTCACAGCCAGATGCTTCTCTACCGTGTTGCGGAGGGAGAAAACTTGATTCATACATCCTCTTCCAGTTCTGAAACCACCCTGTGCATCCCACAACAACCCGTCGGACTTCCCTTTCATTCTTTCTAAGACTTTCCCATAGCTGCCAAACTGATCACTATTAATTAACAAAACATCCCTCAATCATCTTATTTATTACCTCTGATTTTATGAAGAGGTATCAATATTTTGGTGTTGAATACCTATTCAACACCAAAATATTATACCTATAAGGGATCACATTTTGCCATATCACATGAAAGTTAAACGCAACAATTGGGATATAAAAGTAGATACAAAAAGATTAAGTTGCTTTAGGCAGAAAGAAAACATTTAAAAATAACCAAAAATAGAGAACAACAAAGTTAACTATTAAGTTGATACACACAAACCGACAGACAAACGAGTGATTAGATGTATAAGGGAATCGATTTCTCCTTTTGTGGAACCCTAAAAATGCACGTGGATCACTCACGTCTTTTTATATAGGTACCTTAGATATATCTAAGTAAAATATTTGGCGTAGGTTCTCTCAAGTTCCGCTTAAAAAAGTTCTAGATCGTGTAGAAAGAGTTTTACATAGTGCAGATTCTACAAAAATGTGGCTGTTACAAATTGTAGAATGTCAGAACCAGCTGCATCTAAACAGCTAAATAAAACTATGCGCTAAAGCGATCGTTGACATCGGTTGACACCCGGTATAAGCTTATCATCGTGTAGTATGATATCATCGGACTATCTTGTATTAAACGTTTCATTATCATCATCGAATTCCTGTTTGTTTTTCTGTCGACTTAGCGTGTTTTCGTCGATTAATCTTGCAATTCGTTCGAATGATAACAGTAAAGTTGCTAAGGGAAAGGTGCATGTTTGTCAACGTGTTATATTATATGCATCTGCGCTTGTTAGTGTAGACAGCCGATAAAATTAATTTAATCATTTGGCAATAATTACATTTTCTGAATAGCTGTTAATCACATCCTGGAGGTCGCCAGAGGCAGAAATCAAAATTTTCTTTTCACTTTTCTTTAATTTCTAAATCCTACATATCTAATAATATCTTCTGTTTATATCTAATTTAGAAATTAAACTATTTGTTTGTTGTTATTGTTTCCTTGATCGATATCAAATTCAAGATTTTCGAGTGAAATTTTAATTAAAAGTATCGCGTTCTCAGTCAAAAGCAAGTTTTGCAGAAGATTACATTCTAAAAATATCATATTATTTAATATAATATAAGACAGAAGGTTACATGAAAAACAATAAATGTTTTCAAATTAATATTTCATTATCACTTATTTCTAACATGTTTATAATTATACAGGATGTTCGGCGGAAACCGAAACTCCTGTATAAATATTTCTGTGGTACAAAGTACACCAATTGTTAGCGTGTTATTTTAAGACGGACACAAATGCATTCTATTAACAAACACCCGTTAGTAGCGACACCGCGTTTGTTAGGTTTTCGTATGACGTGTGCTGTATGCTATATTTCACCATTCTCGAGTTTAGAAAGATATCTGCTTCTCAAATAATTGCAAATTTTTGACGAAATATTTATAGAAAATATAAGATGACTGAAAAGTCAAAGTTGTAAGCGGAATTGTTGTTTTCTAGTGATGTAAGTGATAAAGATAGGTTTTAAAAGATCTGAGAGAGAAAACTTACAGCGTATTAATAGACAAATTGTACCCATGATTCCTAGATCTAATTATGCTTTCTAAGATAAAAAGTAAATAGCAAACACATAATATATTTACTACGAGTATATTACTACAATACCTAATTGTAGAATTGTGTGTCTATGCAAGGACAATTTAAAGTTTTGAAAGTAGATATTTCTAACAAAATATGGGTTAAAAAATAAAGTGTTTCCAGATATAGAGAGAAGCGAAAAATAATATTAATCTGGGTGAAATTGCATTAAAGCAGTATATTTATTTGGTTTCAGTCTTTAAACAATGCAAGTTTTATTTCGAAACATTTTTTATTTCCAAATAGATAAATATCACTCATACAGATGTCACTCATATAACATTATTACCGTGGTGATGTAAATAAATTGCAAAAAGCAAGAAGTTGCAAGCTCTCACGATTTAGCAGGATACACAATTCAAACGAAGTCGAAAGGCTTCGGTATTATGTCACGAAGTGGACATTGGGCCATACTTAATGTCGTGTTCTCCCCTTCGCCATTACTGTTATCTAAAGAGAATCTTTACTCGACCCATAGTCTATAAAATTTTGTATGGTTTATACGATAAATATTACAAAATTAATACTTTTATTTCTAAACTTTTAGATTTATACCATCATTGAAAGTCACGATAATTTAATAAGAAAAATAGACATCCAATATACCTAAATATTTCATTCATAATTTGTAGCCAATACACCCTCGTAAACTTTATAACGAGATATTTAATCCCAACACGAAACACCCCAGTTCTAGGACCCTATAGGGTCCGAGAATAATAATAAATAAATTGTCATATTTTTCTGCTGGCCTGAGGGATGACTAGATACTGTTAATTGACGATTCAAATTTATTATTAGCACTTAATTTTTTTTTTTTGGATAGCATACAACAGGCGTTCATACGAAAAAAGAACGATTACATTAAAGCGAACATTTAAAATGTCTTTGAGGTAGTCACCAAGAAATTGTCGATGTCAATCTCTTCGCTGCCACTGCCTTTACCTACATCCTGTTGGTGTTGAAATAAAAATGATGAACTTATGGATAAAAATATATAAAACGAACTGCAATTGTGATAATGTAGGAGTAGAATGATAAAAGGAAGGCATATTTAAGCTTTGGTTAAACCGACACGATTAACACTTAGGTACTATCTAAGCTTTATACAGTTCACATCAGAAGAAGCGTTCATGATACACGAAACATTATGTTCCCGTGACCATATTATTATTTGGTTTTTTTTTTTAATGTAATAAAAGTGGCAAACAAGCATGCAGTTCACATTGATGTTAAGTGATGACTACAGCCTATAGACACCCACACAATGACCAGAGGTCAAAATGCAGATGCGCTGCCACTCCTGAGGCCTAAGGTGTTATGGCCTCTGTGCCTGAAATTACAGGGCCGTACATTACCACCTGACCGGAACACGATAGTGCTGAACACTACCATTTAGCGGCAAGTATATTAGGTAATGCGGTGGTGCCTACGCCCGCGAGCTCCGTCACTAGAGCTCTACCACCAGTAAAAGTATATATGTTGGTATATGAATATTAGCTTCTATATTCCGGCGTCCAAGTCTGGTAGTTTGAGAAATAGGCGCATTTTCTTGAAATATACTAGCTACCTCTAGCTGATAGTTATTCGTGTATGCATGGCATATTATATTTCAATGGATCTATTTCTCAAACTACCAGACACCGAACACCGGAATATAAAAGCTAATATTCATATAATAATAATATGGTCACTGATAGGTAGCTGATAGTTTTTAAGATAAATCGGTAAAGAATATCCATACTCTATTAATAATATTTTAACTGTTCCAAGAATTTCAAGAGATATTAGTAGTAAAAAAAGCAGTATCCATTTCGAGTAAAATGAAAATCAAAGACAATTTCAACAATGAGTAAGTGTTGCCGATTTGACCAAAGCTTAAGGATCATAGTGTAATACTGATCTCACACATGTTTACTTTGACGCAAATTTAGACTGGTACAATATCGTGTGATCACAATTTCAGCGGAAACTAATACATCAGACATCTCTGTAAACTTGTGCCAGTAGATCAGCTTAAATAAAATAAGATTTGGTGACTTTATGATGCTTGTGGGAGAAAATATTCATACTAAAGATAACAATATAAGGAGAACTCACCTCAAACGTGTTGACGCATTGCACCTCAGCTTGTGACGGTGATCCATACAGTTTCAGCTCTTGAAAGGCACCCTGTATTAGGATCAAGGTTATCACACGATTCCAAATTATTTTCATATTGCTGATGATTTAAAAACCGCTATTTGCAAGCAAACATGCTAGCAAACTCACTCCTTTGTAAAAGTTAATATTGAGCCGTGAGAAAATAACCGATTAAAAGTTTTTTTTTATATATATATAATTTTCAGAAAAAACTATGGTTACATATAAGTGATTACAGAAACATTGAGTTTTAAGTTGAAGTAACAGGTATTTAAGAAAAGAAGTAGAAATTTCTTCTGAAATTCCTTGACCAATTATATCCGCAATAGGTATAAAGTAGAATGTGCGTACGCGCACGTGTCAAACAGCGCATGTGCCGCGGTGCACTAAATTTATAAGCGAGTAAGTCGAAGGATAGTTTAACTGTCTACTCTAACTTGATCCTTGTTATCCCTTAAATACCTCAGTAATATTCTTGTGTGAGGGATCATGTTACACTGGATTTGCAATCCTGTTCCTGTTACAAACGCGATTGTAAAAACTGATAACATTCGCATACATTTGACTTTTTTACGCGCCATTTCTTTCAGCGTCACATTCTTGTGTCAATTTTATAATTTGAGCTCTCAGTAATAAATAGTGTGTTTCAATATTTTGCTATTAAAATTATACATTTACTTAAATTAAGAACTCTTTGTGAGAAACATAATATAAAACAGGTAGGTATTTATGGTAGGTGGCTTAGATAAAGCAGTTAAGAATAACGACGATAATGATCACTTAATATTTTTTAAGCATTTTATCACAGTGAACTTCAACAGAATATCTCTGTCGTAATGGCGAAAGTTTTTTCTTTGTAGCCTATTGTTGAGGCTTTTCATAAAAGCATAATTATTGTGCTGACCTTTTGTAATGGTGGAATATTAAACTTTTTTAAAAATTACTTAAAAGAAAATGAGAAACGTTCTCGGGTTAATCAGGGTGTAACATCGTGTTTATGTCAAGAAAGTGTTCGCTTATATTTTTTTTCTCTTTTGTTCCGTTTCTGTTATTGTTTGAGTGAAATATGTTTTGAATTACGAAATCTGAAATTCAGTTTTATTTATTTAAATGACAGTATTTCTACTTTATCAGTCGATTAAAATGATTTAAATTTTAGTGGTCCACAGCCAAATAACACAGTTTTAGTGATAATATCATCAAATGTATTTATCATGATAGTAAATAGATAGGTAATGTGGGTCACGTTTATTCATTTATTTACATCAATAAAATTATAATATTATATGTTTCTAGAGGTAGTAGAGCCCCATCCACTGAGTGGATGATAGTCTGCCGTGAAATGATAGTACTTACCTACCTATTTTTCGCTATTATTATTATTAGATACATAGTACATAATATACGTTATAGTACGGCTTTTGAGCGATGGACAAGAGAGTGGGTTAATCAGACAGATGGACAGATGGTGCGTCCATCTCTCTGATTGACCTTCATTCACGTGAACTTTTGTCAATACAAATGCTCTGTTGGTCGAAAGTGGCGTGCAGTGAGAGCAAAGAACGAATCACGGCTGGGCGTTACGATAGCCTAAGAGGTCTAGGGATTTTCTAATAACGATGGTATATACGGTTAGATTTACTTTTATAGTTTGTAGAGTAGTTCTCTAATGTGAACGATGTCGGTCTGTGTGTTCTCAGAGGTTGCAACTTCGACTTATAGAGCTTACAAAAGGGTTCCTTGTTAGGAAAAAAAGAACGATCGGAGAAATGGTCAGTTTTTGTAGGTATGTGTTCACGTCGCACGATGGACAAACGATTTAATCTTGTACAGGTATAGGTAAATTCATTTATCACAAAAATGAGCTTTAAGCTTATTTTCTCCTTTCATGATGTCAAAGAACAAAGACTTGTTTTAGTGCCCTCCAATTTAAATTTGAATTCGACTTTTTCAATACAATTTTCAGCATAACATCTTTACTTACTTAAATTTGTTGTTCAATGGTACTTACTTAAAAGAATAATTTCAAAGTTCACAGTAAGGATCGACTGAAAAGAATTCCCTGTTAATTAAGTAGACACAAAGAAGGAACGAAGGTGCTAAATCTCAGTACGAGAACTCAACAGCCACTCGAACCACTTCGCGATAGTTCCAAAGCTTAGTTCCTTGCTGCTCTAATTACTGGTAGTGTGTTGGATTAATTGGAAATTAGCTTATTGCTATCTATAAAGTGATTTCTATTGATCTCGTCATAAATTTTCTTGTATTATTTTACTATCATATTTGTCCACCTAGGTAAGATCTAACTGATTGTAGTTATGTTTTGAAAAGTAATTTCAGCCTTTTTTCTCTAGTAAACATTTGGGAAAAGGAGAAGTTGCTAGTTCGGCTCTGGTTCGTACATGTCCTCAAAAAACGGGAAAATTAAAGAAGAATCCGAAAAAAATGCAATTAATTTATTCAAGAATATATTTTAGAGTTACAACCACATTTAATTCAAACGATTTTATTATATTCAACTATGTTAAACATGGCGGCGATACAGCCGACGCTTGGGAGCAATCGATTTCGATAGTATTTAGAAAATATTACTTTTATCTCAAACTACTATATATTCAAAATACAATTTAAAATATGAAAATGTCAAAATGACATCGCCCGCCATATTCGCCATGTTGGTTTTGAGTTGCAATTCTAACTGCAAATAATGTTTTGTAACTGCAAACAAAGCTAAATAAGTGAAAATATGCAATAAAAAACGTTTTTATATTGATTTTGCCTGTTCAATGACATTGTGTACAATACATGTCCGGAGGTCCATACATTTTTGCAACATCTCCTTTAGAGTTTACGCAATCTTAAACCAACGCAGGTTTTTTTAATTAATGAAGGTGGCAAACAAGCATGCAGTTCACATTGATTTTAAGTGATGACTGTAGCCTATAGACTTCCCCATAAATACCTACCAGAGGTCAAATGCAGTAATGCAGATGCTTTGCCACCCCAGACATTTTAGTTGTTTTGTCTCTGTAACAGTTAACACAGGGTATACAGGTAAGCGACTAAAGTAATTTTTAGCTTCAGCAATTTTTGACGAAATTGAAATGTAAATAAACAGTTTTGTAGTGTTTATTTTTGAATATCGGAGATGAGAATATATTGAATTTTTTCGACGCATTTTCAATAAAATAACCTCTCAACTTTTCTAAATTAATTTGTAGAAGCAAATCTGTACTTACATTTGTGGTTCCAACTTAACAAAATTATTGTTAAGCACGGTCAGGATCCTTTCAAAAGAATTTCCTTTTACGTAGAAGGGCACAAAGAAGGGGCGAAGGTGCTAAATCTCATTACGAAAACTCAGCAGCTACTCGAACTACTCAACGACGGTTCCAAAGCTTAGCTAATTGAAGATCTACTCGTAATTACTGGTAGGTGTTGGATTCTAATAGGGTACTTTTGAAGAGATTCCTCTTGATTTTGGTGTGAATTTTCTTATGTTGTTTGTTTTTTCCTACATAGAATTGATTGTGTCTTACAAAAAACCATTTAACCCAGCTAGATACACAGCTAGATATTTAATTGTATATTTCAAATAAATTTACATAATAATTAACCAACGATTGCTAGTGATGATAAATTATGGATGAAACTTTAGCTTGAACTGTTTTTGACGAGATTTCAATAACACATTTATGAGTGTTATTGAAATCTCGTCAGAGCTCCAGTGACGGAGCTCGCGGGCGTAGGCACCACTGCATTACCTAATATACTAGCCGCTAAATGGTAGTGTGCAGCACTACCGTGTTCCGGTCAGGTGGTAATGTACGGTCCAGTAGTTTCCGGCACAGAGGCATAACACCTTAGACCTCAGGAGTGGTAACGCATCTGCATTTTGTACTCGGTCTTTTTGTGGGTGTCTATAGGCTGCAGTCATCATTTAACATCAACGTGAACAGGCTTGTTTACCACTTTCATTACATAATAAAAAAAAACATCTTTTTTTCCTACATAGAATTCCTACATAGAATGTGTCTTTCAAAAAAAAATTTATGCCTTTTTACTACATACTTATGAAAACATTTAATTGTGTATTTCAAATTAAAATTATCATTTACCACATAATATACATTTCACAACAACGATTTCTTATCTATTAGAACTCTAGCTTTAACTATTTTTTACTAGATGTCAATAACACATTTTAATTGTTTATTTTTCAAATATCGTGCATCTAAAACATGACGGTTTTTTTAACACTAGCTGTGCTCACGACTTCGTCCGCGTGAGAATTTATGATTTTTCAGTACCTACCCGGACAAAGTCGTGGGCGCAGCTGGTATAAAAACCTCATAAGTTACTCCTTCTTACATAAGCTATCTGCCAGTGAAAGTTCCGTCAAAATCGGTATAGCCGTTCCCAAGATTAGCCCCGCCAAACAGACAGACAGACAAAAATTGTTAAAAAATGTTGTTTTGGTATATGTACCGTGTATACATACTCGTACATAATAATATGCATTTAGTAAAAAGTGATTATTTTAAACCGACTTCAAAAAAAAAGGAGGAGGTTTTCAATTCGTCCGAGATGAACTTTCCCAATAATACTTTCAGTAGAACTTGTTTTCTTCATTTTCTGGATCCTACTTACTAAAGGAACAGCTAGAATGGAACCAAAAGAATTTCCTATTAAGATATAAGGAAGGGACGAAGGTGCTAAATCTCATTACGCTAACTGAACAGCCACTCGAACCACTCAACGACGGTTCCGAAGCTTAGTTTCATTGCTGATCGAATTATACTGGTAGATTTTCGATTGGAATAAGTTACTTTTATAAAGATTCATATTGATTTTGGTGAATTTTCCCCTTTATTTTAAGTATGTATCTAGGTATCTGTACGCCAGGTCCCTAACGGGGTAGGCAGAGAGTGTAGAGCGCCGGATATCCCGGTCCTGACATACCTCTCGTGCCTCATCTACCTGCATCATTTTCTTCATACATGCACGCCGATTCCTAAGACTTTTGACCGCACCATCAGACATAATAAATTTTATTGTATGTTAGTGAATGTATTTTAAGTATCGTACGTATTTCCTAATAATACAATTATTTTGATTGTGTAGATGTTTTTAAAAACTGTGCAACATTTTTATCAGGTCTTTTTTCTCCTGATTATTTCCGAAAATATAACATTTACATTAACAGAAAGGTAGTAGTAGTAGTTTGTAGGTCGCTAGTTATAATTTTTGGATTAAATTTTAAGCGTTTACCTTTACTTTAGAATTATAAAAATTGTAGAGAAGACTCAAAGATATTATAATTATCACAGAAAACAATTATCCATCAACGAAAAAGTAAAAAAGCTGTGGAAATCTATTAATGACGTAACCTATCGTAATAAAAACAAAACCAAACATTTAGATCTCCTACAATTAAAAACTAACCCAATCGAATCTGTTAACTACATAAATACATATTTCTCCAAGATTGGGCAAACACTAGCCGAAAACCTAACAGTCGCACATCCAGTTATTTTTTTTTTTTTTTTTTTATTTATTTATTTATTAATACACAGTAAAATACATATTTGCCGATCAGCTTCACTCCCTTAAACCAGAGATGGTTTGTACGGAAGTTGCAATTCCTCATTAAACTTATTATTAGTTATAGATACGTTATACAAGAATAAGCAGAACATGTTTGTTTAACAAAATGTGAATCACACGCGGGTTATTTGAAATAATTAATCTAATGCGTAAACAATCCAGTAGGTAAGCAATCGGCGACTCGGTGCCGAGCAGACAAAAGAAACAAGTTATCGGACTTGCACCTACAGGCTGTTCCAATTTTACGGCACTTATTATTTTTTTTCTCATAATTTTTCTGAATTTATAGTGTAAAAAAATTGTGTTGTTTAATAGTTCTAACTCTAGTCTGCAATGAATCAATTCACTCTCAGGTATCTTCTTTTGTTCTTACTGAGGTTGACCCCATAGAAGTTTACAGTACTTTAATGAACCTAAAAAGCAGTTGTGCTGTTGCCAGTGACGAAATACCAACCCTATTCTTAAAAATGGCCCACAGTTGGGTGGTCCCCATAATAACTCATCTCGCCAATCTTTGTTTTAGGTTTGGATTTTTTCCAACACTTCTTAAGCAAGCCATCATTACTCCTATATACAAGGGTGGAGGCAGAGATGTACCTAGTAATTACAGGCCCATTTCAGTCTTATCAGCAATAGCTAAAGTAAATAGTCGACTCACAAAATATTTAAAGCAATTTAATTTTATCTCCAACTCACAATTTGGTTTTAGACATGGGCTATCAACTGAAGATGCCGTTATAGCACTTACTTCCACAATAGTACACAAAGTAGATTCTGGTATGAAATGCATAGCAGTTTTCTTAGACTTGAAAAAAGCTTTTGACTCTGTCTCTGTCTCCATCCTCGTACAAAGAATTGAAAGATTGGGTATAAGAGGTACCCCCTTAGAACTTTTTAAAGACTACCTGAGAGGTCGTACACAGCGAGTCAAAATTGGGGATTGTAGGAGTGAATTTACTAACATCAATTACGGTGTGCCCCAGGGAAGCGTCCTCGGTCCAACCTTGTTTTTGACCTATATAAACTCTCTCTGCAATATGCCTATTGAAAATGGTCAACTTTTCTCCTACGCTGATGACACTGCCATAGTTTTTATGCAAACACTTGGGAAGCAGTATTCAATGCCACAGAATTGGGTCTTGCAAGAATAGCTAGCTGGCTAAACAGTAACTTACTAACACTACGTAACTTCAACGTACGTAAATTCACGCCTGTAATCCCCGAAGGGGTAGGCAGAGGTAAATGCATGCATTCAAGCATACATGCAAACACCCACGATTCGCCGGTTACGTTTTGGCCCATGTAACAGGTGGCGAGCCTGTTGACATCTCCGGGCACATTACCAAACTTTGAGGTACTGGGAAATTTCCAGAAAATGGAAAAATCCCAATAGAACCAGAGATAAAGGCTTTTTCACCATTATCTCTGATAACCCCCTACCCGGGAATCGAACCCAGGACCTCAGCGTAGTAGTAGTGGCCTGCTACCACTAGGCTACCGAGGCAGTTACACTAAATACCGCTAAACAAACTATATACATATACTATACGAGGTACTAACACTAAATACCGCTAAACAAACTATATATGTATTACTAAGTATAATGCGTCACAACCAAACCCAAATTTTAATATCAAAATTCACAACTGTCATAACATCAATAGTTCAGACTGTTCGTGTAACATTCTTCTAAGATTGGAAATATCTTGGTGTCGTGTCTGATCAGAGGCTTTCCTGGCATGCACACATTGATCTTATTGTTAACAGACTTAGAAAATTTATGTGGATTTTTAAGGAGCTTCGACATGTTGCTGGATCAACTGTACTAAATCGGGTTTATATTTCATTAGTACAATCGATCCTCGTGTACTGTATACCAGTTTGGGGTGGTGCAACAAAATCAAAACTTCTGGAGCTAGAAAGGGCTCAAAGATCTTTGCTTAAAGTTATGAATTTTAAACCATTCAAATTTCCCACGGATGAATTATATTCGGTCTCTAACGTCCTCTCAGTCAGGAAACTGTACATTCTTTACACGGAATTGAGAAAACACAAGCAATTATCTTTTAACCAAAACTCTTTGAGTAAGAGACGGAAGGACAAAGTAGCTCAGGTACCTAATTTAAATACCACATTTGCCATCAGACAATTTCATAGCCAATCAGCATATTTATATAATCATTTAAATAAAATTCTAAATATTTCTCCACTAACCCTCTATAAGGTTATAACTAATTGGCTTAAGACTATGAATTATGACGAAACGGAATTAATTGTTAAACATTAAACAAACACACACACCACACACACACACACACACACACACACACACACACACACACACACACACACACACACACACACACACACACACACACAACACACAAAACACTACACTCACCACTCACATATACCACGAACGCGCGAGCATTTTTATTTATATTTTTCAAATTAAAAAAAAATATATGTATATATTTATGTAATAAATATAAGATTTACAGTAATACTTAAACAGTTATGATTTTATTAGTAGATATTTTCGTAGATCTATATAAAGTGACTGTGAAGGAAGAGCAGGACCTCTTAACACAGGTATTGTATACTTAAAAGGGGGTCCTGGCCACGGTTTAACATAAAACTTATGATCTGTCAAATAAAGAATTTTTAATTTTTTAAATTTTTATTTTTATTTAATTTTTGAATATACATAATTTAACTTATTATTTTGCTATACAAATAAATAAAATTGGAGTGTCTGTTTGTAATATAAAAATAACCGCTTTTTACTAAATGCATATGTAGGTACACACGGTAAGTACATATACCGAAACAACATTTTTTTTCAACTTTTGTGTGTGTGTCTGTATGTTGCGGCTAATCTCGGGAACGGCTGAACTGATTTTGACAGGACTCTCACTGGCAGATAGCTTATGTAATAAGAAGTTACTTTTATTGCATACATTACTACTACTATGATAAAATAAGCCTATAGCACTCCTGGATAAAGCATCTTTCTGATTGTGAAAAAAAATCCATGGCCATATCAGTATTTCCGAAGATTTGCTCCTACAAACAAACAATGAAAGTTAGAAACTTTACCTCCTTATAATATTAGTAAAGATATGAACGAACCAACAGTTTCAATAGTACGTCAGTTGACTTTGCTCTTCCTAGTTACAACAGTCACTGTTTACATTAAAACTCACAGACAAAGGGGCCAACCTCTTCTAATTCGATTATGACGTTTTCTAGTCAGTTTCGTACCGCCTAACTATTTCCTGGAAGTGTTTTCGTCCGCAGGTAAGAGCAAACTGTTTTAATAGGCGTTACAAAACTGACAAAATAACGTTATATACGAAAGCATCCAGGATGAAATCTATCTTTCTTCTATGTAATGGAAGTGGCAAACATGCATGCAGTTCACATTGATGTTAAGTGATGACTGCAGCCTATAGACACCCACACAAAGACCAAGGTCAAAATGCAGATGTGTTACCACTCCTGAGGCGGCAAGTAAATTAGGTAATGCGGTGGTGCCTACACCCGCGAGCTCCGTCACTGGAGCTCTACCACCAGTAACCTATCTTGTCAAAAAGTTTAGTGACAGACGGAAAACAAAATTATATAAGTAATCGTTTTTTTCCTTTGGAAGTACGTAACACTAGGAACGATTTAGGGCGGATTTCACCGTTTGCTTTGAGAACTGAGTTTAATAAAACGCGGTTTAGCTTAAAATTTCCATACAATTTCAACCTTATCACGAACAATTTTCGTTGGCGACATCCAAATATTGTTATTGAACTTGTTTAAGAACGTAAAACGCACTTTATTACGATGGTGAAATCGGCACTTACCTATACACAAACACAAAACTAGTTCATCAATATCGTATGAACCTAATATGAAAGTTATAGAAACTAGTTGTCGATACAAAGTCGTTCATTAGCTAGAGAGCACCAAACTTGTATCGAAGACACTATCAAATTCATTTTTTTGTTAGCACACAATAAACTTACTTCCCTCTAGTGAAATTGATATTTTACTAACAACCTGATTTCAAACAAGGTTATAAATCTATCTATACAAATAAATAAAATTGTAGTTGCCTGTTTGTAATATAAAAATAACCGCTTTTTACTCAATGCATGTATACACGGTACATAAGTATATACCAAAACAACATTTTTTACAATTTGTTTCTTCATGTCTGACGGTCTGTTTGGCGGGGCTAATCTTGGGAACGGCTGGACCGATTTTGACGGAAATTTCACTGGCAGATAGGTAATGTAACTTAGGCTACTTTTATACTAGCTGCGCTCACGACTTCGTCCGCGTAGATACTGAACAATCATAAATTCTCACGTAGACGAAGTCGCGGGCACAGCTAGTTAAACATAAAATAATACTTGCGGCCAAATTTTGATAGGCAACCTAGTGAATATTTATTCTCTAGATTATCATATATCTGGATGAACGAAATGATTTTGCGGTGGGATCCTAACCTATTAGCGCATATAACAAAATAAGCAAACAAACTTCAGCTTTATAGTTACAGTATTAGGATATTGACATTCAATGATGTTTTCATACATAAACATAACGAACCACGATCCGTAAAAATAAATTACTATACACAAACGTGTTAATACACCTTCAATAACACTACACTGAAATATTTCAAAGAGAACACAACTCCAAATTAAAATACTAACACGTAATAAAAAAGAGCAATCCATATTTTAACTATACGGAAACAATTTTTCGATTTTCGCAAATTTTAATTAAAAAATACGCCACGGGCCGAGAGTTCTGTGTTACGCCACCAAAGGACCGGAGTAATTTCATCCCCCGATTTATTTACCATCGGACACTCAAATGTAATTAGATTGTACCTGTTGGGGTACAAATTGTACTGAAACTTAAAGTCATTGAATTGAACTGTTAACTGGTTTGTTGCGGTTCCCTTTGATGAGTTTGAAATTTTGTTTTTAATTATGTTACTCTAGCAGTTTTTAATGATGTGAATCGCACCGTAAGTAGCCTTATATATCTACTATAGCCTCAGTAGTCTAGTGGAAGAAGGCCACTAATGCTACGCTGGGGTGCTGGGTTCGATGCCCAGATCGGGGACTTTCAGACATAAAGGTATGTTATCCTTTATATTGTCTGTTGCTATTAGCTTACTCGCGCTAAACTCAGCCAAGTAGTTATGCTTAACCATTATAAGGGGAACCTCAAAAATCGTGTACAGAAGTATCTTTTCGGTGTCTTGCTTTCGTGTCGATGTGTCGATGCTTTATATCGCCTTGCAGTCTACTACCGGCAGCTTACTTAGCTTACTAAGGTGATGCTTCCCTATCATGCTGATAGGGAAGCATCACCTTAGTAAGCTAAGTGATGCTTAGATGCTTAGAAGATCACCTTAGATGCTTCGGGGCGTGACTTCACGTTCTTCCGTTTCACGAGCCAAGACAACTTGCGACCACGACAGATCGTCTTCCTGGAATCTCTAGTCAATAAGTCTGCCAAGGCTCCCACCCTAGACGAACCCAGAACTCCTTAATCGCCTTATAGGATAGGCAAAGTATGGAGTACTTTCGGAATGGTCAACCCTATTCTTTATGTACTACAGGACATGCGATTAAAGCCCACCAGGTAAACTATTTCTCGGACGCTTTCATATTTAAGACATTGTAAGACGCTATGAATGGTAATTCTTTACCCCCTTATTCATAAACGTATTTTAGCTAAAGTGTTGCTAATCTCTCCTTTGTCTTTTTCTATCCCGCACATTTGACAATGTAACTGACAAAGACAAAGCATTCGATAGCTAAATCGTATCTAATGTACGGGGGTATCGGGGGTTAGTCTTTAGGTGTGGTGGCATGAGTTACATAATGCTTCAGTAGGGTAAGTAAAGGATTGATTACCAAAGAGACAGGATAAAAAAAATCGACTAAAGTCTTTATTTGAACCGACCGATAAGAGAACACTGACCACTGACGACCAATCCCGATATATAAAAATAACGCTAATTTTGACCCTTTCATGATTTATTACAGCTTGAATGAATTTCAATGGATGTGACGTTTGAATAATTTGTTTTTTTTTTGGGTTAAATGAAATTTGTTATGAAATCGAGTCGAGGTAGAATCGAAAAACATTTTTTTTATCACTGTAAACTGCTAAATGTGTTGCTAAGCGCAAGAATCGTAAAGTGCTTAACCGATTTCGCTAATAATTTTGTTGTTTATGTTTTTGTCCTATGGACAGTTGGCGAGAAAGATAGCTTGTGCAATGCAATTATCGTTTAAATACATGAAACGGTAGGAATAATAGTTGATGATTGTAAATGACATCAAATGACCAGTAACAACCAAGATTGTTCCTGCGCGAAGCCTAGTCAAAAAAAGGGTCAGCAAACATTAATTCTTCAAATATGAAGAATTCCTTGCAAGCGCACTTACTACACCAGTTCGCTTTATTTATTCAATGCTCGCTGTACTGAATTCAAATACCTAATCATGGAGAAAGAAAACTACTGAACCGATACCCTTATTGAATTTACCTCAAGTTTCTCTCCAGCGTTTTAGAATAATTAGTCTTTTAATACTGCTGTTGTTGTATTTAAAATTTCTCTCAACTTAGTTATTGGTAGCATGTGACTACTGCTAGGCCTGCGGTCCAGGATTTTATTCGTATATCGGGAAATTTTAATTGAAGAAAATTATCAACCGTGTCGCTGATGCCTTAAGTTACTTTTTTGTCCCTAATAAGAAAATCCAATTAGGTATCTATATTTCGATACTCTGAAGGAGTTAAACGAGAAGAAATACCTAATTGTGTTAAAGTACAGACATTCCTTCCTGCAAGATTCTACCTAATTGTAAATCAACGATTAGTTCACCATCATGACACTGCGCTCTAGGTTTAGACTTAAAAAATGTAAAAATATGCCCCTAGACAGTCACATATTTTCATTACAATGTCTTAAATGTGTTTCCATTGTCACGGTTAAAATGGATTGTAGATTTGTGTATCGGAAGTTGAAATTAATTCAATTGTAGACCTCCGCAGGTTCTCCACACAAAGGTCATGACAAACAGACAGAAAGAAAGAAACAAAGAAAGAATGAAGAAAGGAAATCTTTTTATTTCGAATAGATCTTTACAGATACTTTGAAAACGTCAAATCATAAATTACCTAGAGTGAATAACCATCTCATATAGTAAAACAAAAACATATATTAATAGTAAATTAATATACCTACCTATGTTTATGCCTTAAGACAACCAACTAACCCTCTATTTTGACAAAAATACTATTTCAGTCTCAGTAGTCTAATGGTAACCATTATCACCATTAATATTACACCAAAGTCCGGGATTACCTTTATCTCTGATTATATTTCGTATTTTTCCATTTTCTACAAGTTGCCAATTGCCCCCCTTTGCTTATTTATATATAATATGCTTGGGGTGAGCAGAGATACATGCATGCATTTATCTCTGCTTACCCCTCCGGGGAATACAGGCCCGTGAAATGACATTGAAGTTACCATTCATCAATGTTACTTGACTTACTAACACACCTTAAGATAAAATGTGCCATGAAAACACCCAACGTGTGTTAAAGTTAAGACTTTTAGATTAAAAGCCGCCATCTATTCCGGGCCATTTCAGAAAACATACTAATGCCATTAAATTTATAGGGCGCGAGGTTCCCTGGCCCATCACGTAACCCCTGAGCGATTAAACGAGACCCTTGTGGTGTTTGGTTATGATTTTAGGGTTACGTATCTCGGATACATGTTAAGCAAAAAAGATTTTAATTACAAAACCCGGACGTTACTGTTGTAGATATTATTTTTGAAAAATTATAAAGGCAACGGAAATATAATATTGAAAAAAAAAGAAGTGTTTAAGGCATAAATGCAAATTTTAAATACGTATTTTGTAAGACAACAAAAAATGAAAAAAAACCTTATTTATATTAAATTAAATATAAAATCTGATTGGCTCTTGGTAAACTGATCACGATATAGTTAAACGAAGACAAAAGTAAAATAAAGTTTTTTCGTTAAACAATGTTCAGTTGCATTGAACTGAACTTTTTATGCGTCAATTTTTTCTACATTCATCATTTTCTTCCATGTCAAAACGTATGAAATTAAAATTGTGTGTAATAATATTTACCCAAAAAGAGAGGTAATCTAATAAAAGCCGTATATTTTTCCCCAAAAGAAGAGGCAAAATTATATTGGTATAATGGTAATAACGTTATAATACTAAGGTCGTCGCTTCAACCCTCACGTTGCCTTTTATCGGGTTTTGATTGGACCGATATATTAGGAAACGCGGTCGTTTGTTACGGGTGTAATGGTGGTCAGGTACAGTCAGCGACACGAATTTGTATCGTTATTGAATTGTATCATTCTGACTCACGGATCGATCTGCCGTTGACTGTATCAATTCTGTCATCATAGCTTTTTTTTTTTTTTTTATGTAATCGAGTGGCTAACAAGCATGCAGTTCACATTGATGTTAAGTGATGACTGCAGCCTATAGCCACCCACACAAAGACCAAG
Source organism: Macrosoma leucophasiata (assembly GCA_036365455.1). Lineage (NCBI taxonomy): Eukaryota > Metazoa > Arthropoda > Insecta > Lepidoptera > Hedylidae > Macrosoma > Macrosoma leucophasiata. The sequence goes on from JAWQUS010000024.1 coordinate 14,712,711, forward strand.
GTCGAAGTGCAGATGCGTTACCACCCCTGAGGCCTAAGGTGTCATGCCTCTGTGCCGGAAATTACAGAGCCATACATTACCACCTGACCGGAACACGATAGTGCTGAACATTACCATTTAGCGGCAAGTATCTTAGATAATGCGGTGGTGCCTACGCCCGCGAGCTCCGGCACTGGAGCTCAACCACCAGTAAATCAGCTTTCATGAATAGGGAAAAAAATATTAGTAATACGTACTTACAGGTTACAGGAGTACAATAATTACTCAAAATAGGTCAAAAATAAATAATAAAGAATTGAATGTAGAATGAAACTATTTATTCTTTATGATATTAATGTACCCTGTAGGATAATTGATAACAATAGACACAACTATATTCTTATTACACCTACCTAAGTATCTATTAGTTATGTAGCTTGACCCGTGACCTGACACATTTTTTAAAGAAATTAATACAATATTACCTACAATAATTTAACGGCATAGGCGGTGGCAAAAGGTAAGCATGTATAAAAACAATCAAATATCGCTTTCATTATCACCGTAATAAGTCCCCATGTGTTAAGTCTGACTTCACTCTGATCAATAAATTATATAAATATTTACGAACATTTATACAGAGAGGAGTAATAAACAGCGAAGCATTTGTGAGAACTATTTTACTAAACGATGTCGTTGATTACATGCTTTTAAGTTTTAGAATGTTAAGTACAGTTTTCACGTAGTTAAGGGTGCATAATGTGTGCAATGTGCACTGGGAGCTTTGGGAAACGCGATCATTTTATGTGTAAAATAATATTTCACCAAAAAAGGGGTGAGCTAAATTATATTGGTATTACGGTAAATACGCGATATCTTAGAACTGGTAACAGTTTTTTTATATATAGCTGGCTGGCTTGATAGTATATGTTTACAGAAATCACAAGTAGGTGAGATACACACTACAACATAACTTCACAAACGTTTAGTCCTGTAAAGTTTATATCGTAACATTAATCTAACCTATATTATGTATCTTCACGCCAGGTCCCTAACGGGGTAGGCAGAGAGTGTAGAGCGCCAGATATCCCGGTTCAGACAAACCTCTCGTGCCTCGTCTACCTTCATCATTCTCTTCATACATGCACACCGATTCCTAAGACTATATACCTATATTATTTTATAGATAATTACTTAAACAGATAACTACCGAAATTTCGAGATAAACATAAGTAGTTTTAGTGATTCCATGTTTTTAAATAATTTGTGTATAAATATTTTTTTGTGATAAATGAATAAGAAAGCTATTTAAGTTCAGCATTAAAAAAACATAAAAAAGTACCAATATTTGCACCAATGTTTGGACAAGGATGACTCTTACTCACTCTAACAACTTGTGTCTCCTTTTGTCCGCTTCCCTGTTGTCCCTTTTTTGTTGACGCTGATATGTCAAACCTACAAACCTCAGACAGTTCACTCTACGAAATGTCGAGAATCATAATAACTGTAGGCAGACAATGTAAATGAATTATGATTCAAATTTGCCAACCGTTGTTTTCAACTTTTCAACACAGAATCTTTTCAAATTATGTTATTTTGCAAATTTGTATTCGCGAAAATAACAAATTATTTCTTTTCTTGCATGATTTTACAGTAAATGCACCTACACCAATTTACTACTACTGCTTACTACTATTCCTAGGATCACTTCTTCTTACTCTTGTAACAAAATGTGACTTTTTCCACGTACTGCACTTCTCAGCTATCCTCACTTGTGTTCCGATTTTAAAAAGTCTGTTTTGTTTTGTATCTTTTTTTTATTGCGCAGCATCATTGTCGATAATATCATATCACTATTCTAGAAGAGCCAATTGTTGCTTCTTATTATTTATACGGATTTTTTTTCAAATGTTGTTAATTTCGGAATTTCTTCACAATGTTATAGTTCCTTAATGAACCCACATATTTATTGACACTGGACTTAATATTTAGATAATTCATAATTAATACTACTACAACTTACTATTATTGCTACTACTAGGATTACATCTACTCACTCTTGTAACAACTTGGGGTTCCTTCCAACCGCTGTACTTTTCTGCTGTCCCCACTTGATGGTGTTCCGTTTTGTCGAACAGTCTCATAGTAGATACCGCCGACAGTCCAATTCCTATCAGCACCAACATCAGTAACAAACACATACACATTTTTGACTTGTTTGACACCACCATCGCCATTTTGACACACTTTTGGCACTTTGGTTATAGATAGGAACTATTTATTTGCACTTTGTTTACAATTATGATTTTTGGATGGATTGATTTAGGGCTTAAATTTTGTAGTTATTTCAAAGGTGAATATTTTTGTTACCAAATTGGTACAGAGTCTACGTTGACGATTACTATTTCTGTAACTCTTCTTGAATCTACTTTTAATTTTTAAGATAATAATATTTAATTACGTGTTGTATTGTGTTGGTAACTTTTATTTAATTGTAAAAAAATGCGTTCCCAGGCGCCCTCACGACACTTCTATCACCTCAGTGAGAATATGTAAAAGGAATAGAGATGATGAGGTAAAATATTCCTAAAATTTGTATATATTTTATGGCGTAGGTACAATATGAAAGTATAAAAAAGTATTATTTATGAAGCTTGAAGTCGAGTTCAATCAGGTATTCTTCATTCTATCCCAAGAGATTCATCGTGAAGTCCCAACTGGAACACGATGACAAATACTCACAAATCAATTTATTGTAAAAATATACACCCAGAATTCAGAAAAATATTTAAGGGAAATACAAAGTTGCTGTAAAAAGATACCATAAAGCATGTTACGGTTGCTGATTTTATTAATTCACAAACTGATTGAAAACCTACGTAGCTTTGAATATATTATTCATTAGAGAAACCACGGTTGTAGGGAAGATTCGCTATTGAGATGTGGATCGCGTTGAATCAGCGAATCAAGCGCCGGGTATGAAAGTATGTATTATGATATGCAAATTGAAATTTACGTGTGAACGATCGCTATGTTAGATTTTGATTCGTTGCGATGTAGAGTATACTTATGTTTGTGTAAAGATATACTGTTTCTGATCATAGTTTAATACTTCAATGTTTCTGACTCGTCAAAAATTCAGATGACAAAAATTAACCCCTTCATTCATAAACGTATTTTAGCTAAAGTGTTGCTAATCTCTCCTTTGGCTTTTTCTATCCTGCACATTTGACAATGCAACTGACAGACAAAGCATTCTATAGCTACAACATATCTAATGTACGTTTATGAATAAGGGGGTAAATGTGTCCGATTGCTAGATAATGCCTTATTTGTAACTTAATTTTATATTTAATGCCAGCGTATGGCGTACGAATATTCAAATCGGTTCATTAACTATAGCATGAATAAGAAGTTATCAAAGCAATGAGATGAAAAAAAAAACGAATAAAATTCAAAATTTAATTTAAATTATTTATATTTTAATATTCTTAAATAGTCAACGAAAAATTAACTCTTACACGTTTATAGATGTGATATAATAAAGTTAAATGTCTTATCACGAATCCATGGACGACCAAATAAAATTATTTGTACCTACATTCCCTTTCAATATAAATGTCTATATGAAATTGAAGAAAAACTTTAGCACTTCAGGATTGCGAGTATAACCATAGTTTGGGAGTAGGAACTATCAAATAAATCAAATTAAACTTCGGAATCGGAAACTGTTCTAATGTTGAACATTTTCCGAGCGCTTCACACATTGGTACACTTTTCGCGAAAACATACCAACTTTATAGCAGACCATTTGTTTTAATAGTCAGTGTGAGAGCGAGCCTTTGCCTTGTGAATGATTCAAACACTACCTCACCGTCTCTATCGATTGGCTTAGCTTATGGAGGACTAAACGAGCTAACTGCCTCAGTAGCTTAGTAGATAGCAGGCTAATTCTACTACCCTGGGGTTCTGGGTTCGATTCCCGGGTCCGGGGATATAAGAGACAACGGTGTAAAATCTTTCATCACTGGTTCTATGGGATTTCAATTTTCTGGAAGTTTTCGAGTAGGTACCTTGAAGTTTGGTAATGTGTCCGGAGATGTCAATAGGCTCGCCACCTGTTACATGCGCCAAAACGTAACCGGCGAATCGTGGGTGTTTGCATGTTTGATTGAATGCATGCAAACACCCACGATTTACCTCTGCCTATCCCTTTGGGGATTACAGGCGTGAAATTAGGTAGACGAGCTAATGCTTTTTATCACCACTGCGTCAAATTATCTTTCAGACTGGTTGCAGTTTAATATGAAGGTAATTCAGCGATAAGTAGCTGATGAAAAGTGTGCGAATTTCTGACTCCAGAAATCTCCAACGTGATCTGATTACCTCCCGGCTATGTACACGTATGTAATCTACGAGGGTGGACAAATTATGTGATATAGATATTATGATATGTCAAGAAATAAGTACATTAAAAAAAAAACAGTTTGTCGAAAATCTGCTCGAGACAAGTTTTCGCAGACATAAAAATCTTAATTTTCAGTGAAAAAAAAATGTGCAGGTACTGAGAATCCATTTACATTTTAATTAGTAAACATCACCTAATAGGTACTTCCTAAATAAATACAATTAAAATTAATTCTCAATCTAAATAAGTCTAAAGTGAGTGAAAAACATCAGAAAAAGTATTATAGAAAAACCTGATTAAATTCACGAATAAAGGTTAGACTGCAAAACGAATAAAGCAAAACTGCAAAATGTCTAGCTTTGAATTCCCTACCACTGAATAAGTGAAGCGGCGTGAACGCTTCTCTACAAAGCTTTTAACAACGGCACGTGACAAAGTCAGGTGCTCCTGTGACGGAGAATTTGAATGGGACCGAAAACTGAAAAGAGCTGACGACCCAGAAAAGGAATTATTGCTTCAAATTAAAAATGTTATTTTTCGCATTCGACTTCCGAGACTTCCGTATTTTTAATCATATTAATGATATTGCAAAAGGAACAACATAAAAATAAAACTACTCTAACTAAACTAGCTTCAAATTAAAAAAAATATTTTTCGCATTCAGACATCCGCATTTTTTAATCATATGAATGATATTGCAAAAGGAACAGAATGCAAATAAAACTGTTTCTAAGTTTTGGTTTTGTTTGTAAAACGTTAATATAAATTTCATTTAGATCAGTTTTGCTTTGGATATTGAGAACCCAAATATACCTACTATATTACTGTAATAAATATCCATCATAAGTAACAATAAGAGAGAGCTCTCTCTCTTATTGTTCTCGTCTTACACGGAGCAAAGTCTCTTGGTTAATACAATTTTCCAGATCCTCAAGCATAATAATTAAGGTAGATATTCAAAGTCTTCTAACTTGAAACCTAGCAATCCAAACTTCAAAAGCTTCATTTAATTATGGAATTGTTAGGCTGCGATATGACAAACGCAAAACAGATCTACGAGACTGCAAAATGTCGTTTGGAATTCTCTACCATTGAATAAGTGAAGCAGCGTGAAGGCTTCTCTACAAAGCTTTTAACAACGGCACGTGACAAAGTCAGGTTCTCCTGTGACGGAGAATTTGAATGCCACCGAAAACTGAATAGAGCTGACGAACAGGCAAAGGATTATTGCTTCAAATTAAAAATGTCATTACTGAACCGTTCTAATAAAATTCAGTTTCTTTTATCTCAGCTTACAATGGTGAACAGTTGTATGAATAAAAAATGTCTGTAAACACAATTTTCTCAAGTTAAACTTGTTTTATGGATTATGTTAAATGACATTAAAACACGGTTCGGTGAAGAAATTAACAATATATTTTTTAATTTCGTTTAAGTTGAAAGTTAATATTAAACATGAATGAATTAAGTAAGATATTGGGGACCTCTAAAGACTCAATTTCTTGAGGTACTTGTAGAGGGTATATTATGTATCTCGGTAGTGTATTTTGAAAGCCACATTGCAGCAGTACATTGTCGTTTTCTGAAAATGATAATTAAGTAACTAATTTTCCTACTTGTGATCTTAAATTAATTATTTTTTAGAAGGATAAGAAGGTTTTAGTATATTTTTGTGGTAGTTTCATGTTTTATTAAGAAGTTTTATACTCCATCCTTTATAATTAAAAGCATAATTGTTATGGGTAGCTATATAAATTACGATCCTCAGACTAGTAGATCTCTATCTACAAATGTCGACACCTAGTACTTCACACACAATCAATCGTTAAACGAAACGATCAAGCAGAGTGCTTCTGCATTAGGAAATAGGTCCATAAACATTATTTCCACACACTTCCAACCTTTATCTGCTGAATAAAGAGTACAAGTCAGTGATTTTATCGCGACATGTAAGCGCCTGACAGAATTTGTATAGCAATTCACTATCGAGTGTTGATTTGTAAGTTTGAGTTGTGCAAGCACGTAATATAGGTAAACCTGTAAATACTTTACGAGGCTTCAGGTGGTAACCTAGATATTTCTAATATTATCAAGTGGTTGTACACATGAAGCGTAGTAGAAGGTAGAACGATGACATGATCAAAACCTTATAAAATTGTTGTCAGATAAGCAGATAAAATCAATGGTTAGAAAACATCGGAATGCATACGGCTGGTCAAAAAGATGGTGAAGATATAATTAGGGGAGGCCACGTCAAGGAGTATACGTAACTAATCTTATCCCTGAAGTAGGAGGCAGAGGTAAACATGCATTCAAGCATACATGCAAACAGCCACGCTTCGCCGGCTACGTTTTTGGCCCATGTAACAGGTCGCGAGCCTGTTGACATCTCCGGGTACATCACCAAACTCCAAGGTACTGGGAAATTTCCAAAAAATTGAAAAAGCCAAAAAAGAACTATAGATAAAGGACTTTGCAGCGTTATCTATAGTCCGCGACTCAGGAATTGAACCCAGCGTAAGAGTAGTGGCCTGCCACTAAGCTACTGAGGCAGTTTGAGAAATATCTGCATTGTATTATTTTTATGTCCTCTACCCGCATCAAAGAAAACAGTGTCTCCGGTTTCGCAATTTTGACTACTAGACAAATAAGCGTTAATGAAGAGTAATGAAATGAAATCAACTTAATGATGACGTGTATTTATATTGTGCAACATAATGTAGTATTAAAAACTGAAAAATTGAGCCTTAGTGGTGGTACAGACGGTGGTGGTCGAGGACATAACTTGACATAAGCAATTGGTAGTGGTCAGTGTTATCATTTTTTGGTTAGGTGTTACAGTACGTTACCGTATTTCTGGCAAAGAGACATAACAACATAAGCTTTAGGCACTCTTAAGTTTTTATGTAGATTGTAGTAGGATATAGTTTTAATTTTATCATTAACTAGCGGCCCGCCCCGGCTTCGCGCGGGTTTAATGTAACCTACCCTCTCCTATTGATTAGATTAGCGTGATGTTATAAAGCCTTCCTCAAAAAATGAGCTATCTAACACTAAAATAATTTTTCAAATCGGACCAGTGGTTCTTGAGATTAGCGCGTTCAAACAAACAAACAAATAAACTCTTTAGCTTCATAATATTAGTATAGATGTGAACTGTATGCTTGTTTGCCATTTTTATGACTAAAAAGACATGGAAACAGAGATTTACTTTTCAACTTATTTTACGGAGGTTCAAAATATTGAAGGTAATAAAATAGAAACATAAAAAAGTTTTCAAACAATAGCCGTATACTTTAATCCAAGTACTTATCTATTTCTTGTTTGTCACGTTTGTACAGGGTGAGTTATTGGCTGGTATTAAACAGGAAAAAATCCTCAGGGTGCTGAAATATCCAAGGTTTGGCAGTTTGCCATTATATTTTGCGCGATACGTAGCGACGAAACTTAATGGTCAAATCAGACCCTGAATTCGTAAGAGCCGTTACATAACTCTTTACGACCAGTCAATTTTAGTAGAGGTTGAGCTATTACTGTCCCGATTGCTTGTGATATTTGTGAAGGCTACAAAATACAAACTAACCTATTATTGATTATCTAATCCTACGTAATTAAGAGGAACGTCGGAAAAATATATAATGTTTATGGTTACAGAGGCCAAAAAAGACCAATACTGACCTACCTTGAACAAAAGGGTGAATATCATCTGGTTAGGGTCATCTGGTTGGGGTTAAGAGTCTTTGAAATCGAGCATGTAAGAAAATAGTGACGAATGTAGAGGAAAAGGAAGGTATGTACTCGTAAGAACTGGGATATTTGGCGCTCCACGCATTCTGCCTAGTCCATTGTGGACTTGGGGTGAAGATGCATAGAAATTCAATGCGTAGAGAAATTCCGAGCATTACAAGTATACATTTATCGGTCAAGACTGACTTACTAGTGGTACCTTTGTTAAAGGTAAATTGAGCTCGGAAAAGACGGCGTCAAGATTCTTTGGATAAAGCGTTCATGTTTTTTTATATTCATGAAAGTAGCACACAAGTATGTAATAATATAGTTCACATTGATAGTTAGTGAATTGGTACTGCAGAGTATAATCATGTTTCATTAATTCCTAGATCTGTAGAATCTAACACTTTTAACATGGTAGATAATCATAGTAGAGTAAAACTGATTTTCAGAACTTTGTTATATGTTGAGTCCGAAATTTGAAATAGGTCATCTATGTCTACAATTCAAAAGACACTTTGAATAACGAAACAGTACCAAGTTTTATTGCTTGAAATTAAAATTTAAAAGATATCAAAATATCTCTTTCATGTTTACGGAAACAAACTAAGTAAGACTTAAGATATCAAACTAATAAAATTAACATCACTATATTATTACTGTGAGTAATACTGTAAGAAGAAGCTAGAAATCTTATCAACCGCAAAATGTTAGTAGCAAATGAATTAGGTATCAATTTATATAGTGAAATACTTTTTACAAATATGTTTCAGTAAGGTATGTTAATACTAATCCGAAAACTACCTTTGTTCAACAAAATGCACGTGTGTTGCTAAGCAACCCGAGTTTTAAAGTTTTAGTGTGGAGTATGAGGTACTTATCAACAATATAGTCAACATACGATTTAATTAAAAAAATACTTTGAATATTATATTTAATATTAATTTCACAATTATTATGTTTTTCGCGCCAGAAAAAGTTTACAATGTAATTATTCTAGGTTACAAGTTATTCTCACCCACAACTTTAGTATGCGGTTATCCAGAAAACATCATTTAACGAATCGTTAGTATCAATACTATGGATTAAACTAAACAATAACTTTTACATCAATTAAGCACTATCACGTATGATGTTTTCAACACTGAAAAACCGTTTCACACTAATAAAGTCCAAAGTTTTACACAAAACAGCACCCGATTTTATTTTACGCGATAAATGTAACTGATAACTGATACAGAGTAACAGTTACATCAGAAACGTCCTCACATCTCAACGCCAGCTAACCTCTCAACTAAATTCTGGTAACATCAGCTGTTCTCAAGTCGATAACACTGGCGTCGTCTAGTCTGCGAAGTTGACCTCGTTATCTCAAAGCCTATAGAAGGAATGGAAGCTATAGACGATGCGTTGGATTTTATTTATTCGCAAACGCGTTTAGATGCAGCCTTTTGTGCGCGTAGTCTAATTGAATGCCACTGCATTTAGTCGGACTCCGATTCAATTCCTGATTCAGATAAGCTTCTTATATAAAACCCTTTGATGGTTCCGTTTATAACTTGAATGGTATTGCTTGTATATTGCATTACATTAATGCTTTAAATATTATGAGTCAAATACTGTTAATAAAGGACTAACTGAAACAATCGGGCAATTATGATAATAAATTTAATTCTTAGACTTCCTGATATTATCGTTATAATTTTTTTAAACTATTTTTTTTTGTGTAATGGAAGCGGCAAACAAGCATGAAGTTCACGTTGATGTTAAGTGATGACTGCAGCCTATAGACCACACAAAGACCAAGGTCAAAATGCTGACGCGTTACCACTCCTGAGGCTACCTACCACCACCAGTAAGACTAACTATGCGAAATATTTGTTATCTTTAGCAAAACTATTCGTGTGATTGGTGGGTATGACAAGCGGTACTAACTTTTGTTTCAATTACATTTGAAAAGTTTGTACTTGAAGCAATAATACTACCATGACTTAAAGACAGATTTTGGAGTTTTGGCGGGAACCTTGAATGATGCGTGTGGTGCTTTTATTTTATTTCATTTTTTCTTGGTGTAATTTTGAGTTTTATTAAATAAAGTTGGTGACATTTTTTTTTATATAGGCTTATTACAGTTCTCGTCTATAGTGGAATAGAATAACAGTGCGAAAACACGTTTTTTCGGGTTGCCTCCAAAACTTCACTGTAAATGTTCTGGTAAAGTAGCCATCGCTTTACTCGAATTACTGTGACTCTGACTGACTGACGGACTGATAAATTGACTGACTGACTCTGACTTTTACGTTGCTAAAATCTGCTGAATACGAAATATAGTTTTACTTGACACTGGCAATATTCATAACATTTTTTTACTTTACTAATGTTTTAACAGAGTTCAAGTTAAAATAAGATGATGCAACCCAGCCCAAATGGAAGAAAAAACACGATGAGAAAAATGCTCGCGACTTTTGGTGGTTGCAAGCGGCTAGATTGGCCCGCTGCAGAGTCGCGATTATATAATTTAAGTAGAGTCCTAGTTCCAGTAAGTTTAAGTAGTGGAATGGACGTTATCAGCAAGTTATCTCAACTTTCCAGTCCCAACCTCTAAGAATGTGCTTAGAAAAATATCAAGAAATTATACTAGAGCACATTCAGATAATTAGATGTGAACTGTGTCTTGTTAGTGCTTGTTAAACTTGAATGTGTTTGAGTTTATAATTGGATTTGGTTCTTCAAATAAACATAAAGAAATCCAATTAATTTCTAGCACTTCAGTTGATTTTGGCACCACGATATACCTACCTACTGATTTAAGAATTTACCTATAATATACCTACTTAATTTTGAAAAGAAAGTGGAATATACTTGTTTTTACTCATTTTTTGAATTTCACATGTTATCGATACCTACAACTAACTTCTTATAATACAGGTAAAGACTAAAGGCCTGTTTTCCGGACTTTTTTAATAAAAGGTAATAGGCCCAGTAATATCGGAGATAGAAATGGCCAATTTCCAATCAATCAATTAAGATGGATAGATAGACAGATTTTTTTTTCAGGTACAGAATAAAAAAAAACATAAAAAGCAATCGAGTCGTTTTGGACAAGTTTCGGGTTACACACATTAAAATTTGTTTGTGTTGGGACTACTTGTGACATGAACATTTTATATACTTATTAATATATATAATTTCTTAACTTCAAATAAGACAAGGAGACAGATCACTGGTTTGGAATAATACAACATTTCCGAAGCAATTCGCCACTCGACACGAGATCACAAAAGCTTCGCTTCACGACACAGAAAACTAGTAAGTGGAATAAGATAGTTGAAAAATCCAAGAGCGGGACACTTTATAGCACTCGTATAATAAATCTATAAAAACCAGATTAAAATAATTGTATTATTGTTTATGACAAGAAACTATTGTTGGAGATTGAATAAAAAATATTTAAAAAGTTGTGCAGTAGGTATATTTTTTATACAGTTTTTGCTTCATTTTACTGTGGACTTTTATTGGTAGTACCGACTAGACTGGCAGTACTAGGAGTAGCTTTACTGTAAGAAGCTCGCGGACTAAGGCACCACCGTCCACTGGCCGCTAAAAAATAGTGTTCAGCACTTTCATGTTCCAGTCAGGTGCCTGTAATTTCAGGCACGAAGGCATAATACGTTAGGCCACAGGAGAGACCATGGAATAGATAAATAACTATTCTGTGGGAGAAACAATGCATCTACATTGAAATCTCCTTTTTCATGTAGATGTTTATAGGCTTCAGTATTACTTAGGTACCACCAATGTAAACGGTATGCTGGTTTGCCTATTTGTGACATTAAAAAAGTATCCGAAATTTTATGAAGGCAAGTAGCCCTTTTTCCACACAAGCATCCGCATCCGGTTACTGGCGGTAACAATTTTTGCTGTAGTTTACTGGCCTGGCGATACCACAATAGTATGCTAGTAAGAAACTCAAATGGCATTGGGCAAATGGCTGTGGGCGGCCCAGGCCCATCGTTCGCTATAGCAATCTTTGGGGGAGGCCTATGTCATCAGTTCTCCAAGATATGTGCCCTGTCCAATGCCATTTGAGTTTCTTTCTAGCATACTGTTGTGATATCGCCGCGGTAGTAAATTACAGCAAATCCTTACCGTCAGAAACTGGATGCGGATGCCTGTGAGGGCGGCCCAGGTCCGTTCGCTATGGCAATCTTTGGGGGAGGCCTTTATCCGGCAGTTGACGTCTTTTGGCTGAATTATTATAATGACTAAAACTCCTCAGCCTCAGTAGCCTAGTGGTAGCAGGCCACTACTACTACGCTGGGGTCCTGGGTTCGATTCGAGATTAGAGATAAGGGTATTATTTGGGATTTTTCCATTTTCTGGCAGTTTCCCAGTAGGTACCTCGGATTTTGGTAATGTGCCGGAGATGTCAATAGGCTCGCCACCTGCTACTTGGGCCTAAAAAACGTAACCGGCGAATCGTGGTTGTTTGCATGTATGCTTGAATGCATGCATTTACCTCTGCCTGTTTCGTCAACTTAGCCGTTTTGACCGAGACTGCAATAAGTGGGACTATGAAAATAAAAGTTTACGTATCATCGAGTATTGCAGTTCTGATGACAACGCAACACACACAACTAGAAAGGGTTCAACAAGAGGTTCAATGAGGGTTCAACAACTCTGTTCTCACTATAGCTATGCTTCGTCAAATCTTTTTTAGCGATTGCAACTAGAAAGCTAAGAAATGAATACACAGACAAAGAAGATACTGAATTTAATAAAGTCGTATATAAACCTATATTAATAGAATCCTTTCAAAAGTTGTTGTAGTCTAATAATGCCAAGAATACAAAATAACATTGAATAGTTTCTTCGACTTCAACCTAACCGAAAACTAAAAGCCTACATAAATAGTTGTTATTGAAATGTTCTTCAGACATCTTACAAGTCTCTGACATTATGAATATCTCTAGATTAATCTTACTCCATATATTAAAATTCTCCACAAATATTAAAACATAATATGTATTATTAAAAGATTGTTCGGGCATATATGAAATACCAGAGGCGGGCATAAAAGGAATGCGCAGAATCATTTTGTTAACAATTAAAGATATTTCGCAAAAATGCTAACGTTTCCTTCGCTACGAATGCATTCTGTTTGGTAGCTGTAAAACGGCGTCACTCCGTCTGCCAACCTAAATTCTTTCTCTTTGCATTATTTGCTCAGTTGCGCTATAACTGTGGAAACGGAGACAGTACAGTCATTGTAAGTGTCTCACTTTTCTTTAAATATACCTTAAGATACTTAGGAAATGAGAAAATCTATTTTTTTATGTAATGGAAGTGGAAAACAAGAATACAGTTCACATTGATGTTAAGTGATGACTGCAGCCTATAGACACCTACACAAAGACCAAGGTCAAAATGCAGATGCGTTACCACTCCCGAAGGCTAAGGTGTTATGCCTCTGTGCCGGAAATTACAGGGCCGTACATTACCACCTAACCGAAACACGAAAGTGTTAGCACTATCTACCATTACACTACCATTACCATATACACTATAACACTACCATTTAGCGGCAAGTATATTTGATAATGCGAAGGTGCCTACGCCCGCGAGCTCCATCACTGGAGCTTTACCACCAGTTAGGAAATGAGAAAATCTTCAATTCTAATTGAGTCAAAATATTATATTTTATTTATAAATTGGCTATTGTTTTAGTTCCTTCACCATAAGAAGTATAACCTGACAATAAAAGTGTCCTTGTAGACCGATGTAATATAAAATATATATATATTTTTTAATATTTAATTTAAATTTAGATTTATTTTTTTAAAGTTTTGCATAAATTATAAATTCGATGAAGTTAATGCTGTAAAAACAGTGCTTTTCTTCTACGTTTATGTGGTCTGCAGATTTTTTTTGAATTTTGGATCTAATAAACAGGCTAAACGACCACTTTAGTTAAAAATTTAAGAAGTAAGTTTTGGACGTAAAAAATATTTTTTATGTCATGAAAGCGGAAAATAAGCACACAGTTCGCATTGATGGTAAGTAACTACTGTTATCCTTAGCATCTACACAATAACCAGAGATTTCTATGGAGACTCTTGAGCTCTAACTCATAAAGCCTCTGATTTGGAAATAACAGGACCCTAAATAACAATTACAAATCAGATTTAGAAACACAATACAATGATAGCAAGATTTTCAAAAAGTGAAAAATGAAAAGTATATTTCTTGACATCAAACAAATGAAACGAACATTGATCCAAGTATTTGGAACGTGATCGTGAACTTGCTAAATAAATCACTGACTAGATTTAGAAACATAATACAATGATAGCAAGATTTTCAAAAAGTGAAAAACGAAAAGTATATTTCTTGACATCAAACAAATGAAACGAACATTGATCCAAGTATTTGGAACGTGATCGTGAACTTGCTAAATAAATCATTGACTAGATACACACATTTGTTCAGACCGATGGCATCGTTGGTTTCAAATGCAAGCGTCTTACATATTTAAGTATCGAAGAGTCATAAAACGTGTGGGTTCTTCAAATAATACGGAAGCTGAGAAGAATATTTAGGTAAGGACTAGTGTTATCCCTAATCAAAAAATCATAGATTTCAATACAACGCCTCTACGCTGAGACCTAATTTATCATTCCTCTGTTCTAGACTTATAGGATTTTATATTAAAATTACAAATTAGCTCCTTATATTTAGAAAGATAATAGCAAGATTTGCAAAAAGTGAAAAATGAAAAGAACTTAATTTGACATCGAACAAATGAAACGAACACTGATCCAAGTGTTTGAATGATGAAACGTGATTGTGAACTTGCTAAATAAATCATTGACTAGATACACAACTTTGCTTCTTTAACTTAACATCATCATTCCAATTGCAATATTATTAAGTTTTGTGTTTTAATTAGGTTTATATATTTATGAAATGTGTGTACCTATCTATTTATTTATTTATTTATTTATTCACAATGTTTGTCCTTAATTTGTTGTACACCCTGCCTCTGTAATTTAACATTTCTCTTTCCACCGACAGATTGTCTGGAAGAGATCGCTTTTAGCGATAAGACCGCCTGACTGTACTTTCACTTTGTTTTTTCTATTTTTGTTTTTATTGAACATTACTGGTGTACAATAAAGAATATTTACTTACTTACTTAATTACTTACTTACACACATGGCTTTAGACCGATGGCATCATTGGTTTCAAATGCAAACGTCTTTCATATTTAAGTATCACAGCATCCTAAAACATGTAGGTTCTTGAAATAGTACGGAAGGTGAAAAGAATTTACAAGATTCAAATCTCACATAGGTACTTGGTCGGTAACTATATGTATTTTTATATCATTGCTATTGAATATCGTATTATTCATATTGTTACTAGCTGACCCAGCAAACTTCGTATTGCCTCAGAATTAAATAGTGTTTCAAACAAATCATGGTGATATAAGTAAGTATCAACTATTAATAATAAATCGTGATGTTGGGAGAAATATCTTAGGACGATAGCCTTATAATCATAATACAAAATGTGGAGATTGTAACACATCCCAACACACCACCATATGATGTACAACTGTGGGCCTTGTTGAGAAAGCTTTTGTTCAGCAGTAGAAGTCTTTCAGTTATATAGCGGTATCGTGTAATTTTTCAACAGCAGTCAACGTTGGGGTCAACGTTTGGATCCGGCGTTTAAACACTTTGTAAAACCCTTTTACAAAGTGTGGGAAGGTATCGGAGTTGCTTAACAATGCTTAAAAATACCGAATTTCAATAGACTGGGGATCGGTCTGCTAACAGTAGATAAAATGGCGTCGCTCAGTCTACGGATCTGACCTCATTATCTCGAACCGCACTGAACCAGTTGTCGTATACTAAAAACGTTAGCGTGAAAGTTATTTACCTTCCATAATTTGCAACGATTAAATTATAATTACATAATAATAATAGAAAAGTTAATTCATTAATGTTCATCTCTATTCTTATCTACTTCAGACACTTTGAGAGTAGTGTTGGCCAAATTTAAATTACAAAATATTCCGTTACGAAAAGTTTACTTCGGTAAGATATGAACAAGACCCATTTTCAATAGACTGGGGATCGGTCTTCTAACGGTCAATATAATGGCGACGCTCAGTCTACAGACTCACCTCGTTATTTCGAACCGCACTGAAGCAGTTATCATATACTAAAAACGTTAACGTTAAAGTTATTTACCCATCCTTATTTGTAACGATTGAATTCTAATTACAGCTTAATCTGTTACAAGGTTGTTCACAGATACACTGAAATGAAAAGTCATTTTAATTAGTGATTCTCAGATTTATATTAAAGGCAATTTCTGCCATAAAGAACGTTCTACTTTACATTATTAATGTGCTGAAAAGAGGATAGCGTAGGATTACCTTTTCGTATTTAGAATAAGTAATTTTAAAGGTTTTAATATAAAGAACTGGGTGAAATACACGTGTAAATAATTTTAACGAGGGTAAAAATGTTACTGAATGTGTAAAAATTTAAGTTTGACGGTATGAAAGAGTGATATGTAATAAAATGAAAAATAACGTGAAATCTAAATGACTGGTTGAAATACCTTTTGATAGGCGTCTATCCACATCATAAATAGTTACTCGTAAATAGATAAATAATCTATTTAAAAAATTGATACGGAAATTGGTCCCATCCCTAGTTGAACAGCCCAACTGTCCTAATTCTTAACTATTAGTAAAGTAACTGTTACATTAAAAATTTTTATAGCAACCGTAAGCAAGGTAGACCTTCCGTAAAGCAGCTTAAAACTAACTATTTTTATCTAAAGCAATTGTTTTTAATTTTAATGTGAATATACACTAGGGTTTCATAAGTATATGGAAACGTGTTTTATAATTATTAAATTCTGTAACAAATTCCAATGAAAGACCCTTAGCGTTTATTCCTGGTTTCGAATTGAAATCATTAACCCGACATTAGAGGCCTTTTGTTGTTCAAATCTCCACGTGTTTTTATGGCTGAATTTTATTTTCATAGTAACTTTATACATTTACAACAGTATCTCTAAAATATGAATTCACAGAATGTGTAGCATTGAGTTTTGAAAATGGTTTAATATGTTTTTATTGTAAGTAATATGTAGGTTGCCCATCAATCGCAGATTTATGGGAGAGGAGAATCGGTAAAAGTTCGATCGGAAAATGGGCATAACGGGTAATGACACGACAATAACAATGTCTTATTTTATAATCATTTTCAACAACAGATGTCGCTCGATCACGTCAAACATATTTTTTAATTAAGAAAGTAAATATTTTAGTTTTACTATTGTGTTCTAAGCATATTTTTGAGCTTGGTTAAATCTTAGAAAATTATCGATTACGAGGAGCAAAATTCATAATATAAACAATTTCCAACCAATTCCATATCAAGGGTCACGATCAAAATTAATTCATAGATAGTCCGAAGTAAGATCGCAGCTATTACTTTCAACTGCTCTTAGTTTCAGATTCTGAAACAATAACTGAAACAATATAGTACGAGAAATTCAATTTTGCTTTGACAAATGAAACCAGGCCAATACTTTTTTCTAACAATAAATCTACTTCTGAGACATAAACTGTTACGTTCCGGGCTAACTTGGCTCTAGATATCTGCTCTCAAACTGTCGATACCGCAAACTTCAACATAATTGTTATGATATAGTTAGTGAAATCAAATCGAGTTTGAAAAGCATTTTAGCAGAGCCGTATTGGTTACAATAATTTATATTTAATAGGTATTTCACTCATTTAAGAAGCGCGCATAGCCCCGCGGCTGGTGCAAATCGTCTACTCGGTCAGGCACTAAGGGCGCGGTCGGGTAGTGTGATGGGTGACCGCTAGTGGCAAATTAAATGCGCATTTCCGTGCGACGGAGGGCACGTTTAGCCGTTTGTCCCGGTTGCTATCGAGTATCGATAGATAGCAGTCTTTAAACCTTGACGGAGGCTTTATATCGGTTGGCCACTAACCCACCAACCTCCACCAATCCGCGTGGTGGAGTAAGCTCCAGGCCTTCCCCCAAAAAAGGGGAGAGACTCATGCCCAGCAGGGGGACGTATAATGGGTTGCCATTATTTTTATTATTATTATCACACATAGGTACGTACTAAGAATATTAATGTTTTTAGGGTTCCGTACCTTAAAAGGAAAAAAAGAACCCTTACAGGATCACTCGTGCGTCTGTCTGTCTGTCTGTCACAGCCAATTTGCTCCGAAACTACCCGACCGATTGAGTTGAAATTTGATGAATACATGTAAATTGGTGACCCAAAGATGAACACGTCAAATAAAATAATAAATTTTAAAGAGGGGGGCCACTTACGTCCGGTTAATCAGAAAATTTTTAAAAAAAGTCGTTAACTGTGTCGTGTGACATATCAAATGAAACAAGTTGTTGTCAGCATCTCAGATATATTTTTTTTATAATTTTTGTATAAACAAATTTGAAGTTATTTAAGAAAAACGACGAAAATTGACCATTCCCCTATCTCCGAAACTACCGAACTGAAAATTTTAAATCCTGCCGGTACCACCGTAACCGCTATGTCCCTGCATTTTAAATCTGTAATATTTTCCAAAATATTTATTTAACTTACGGAACCCTCACCATGCCCGTCGAACTCGCACTTGTCCGGTTTTTTTAGGATTTGGTTTGGAAAATGTTGGACTCTATCATAGAGGAACACCGGAGGGGAGTAGCCATATGCAAGCTTTCCCCTCTGTCAAAGTACAAGCCCAAATGGGCCTATACCTGTCGCCTAGATGTTTAAATGTGTGCGTGAAATTGTTTCTGTGTTTTGTTAAAGTCAAGGTATGAGTTTCGTAGTAATAGACGATTTTTGTAGTGTGCGTGTGTGTCGCACGCATTTCCCCCCGCTAAAAATGACAGACTGTTTTGCATCGGTAATACACGCTATGGCTACTCTCCTCCGGTCCGCCGCGACCGGTGGACCGCGTTGCTCTATGGTCTCTATTAAATATACAAAAAAGTCCGTAAATCCGTAGTCCGCTTTTATATTTGAATCACTACAAAGGATTTTTTATAAAATGAAAGAAATAAATTTTATGGGTATTAACGATCACTCGATATCACTGCCGGAGTCGTCTGTTCAGCGGCCGAACCGTAACCTTTTATTGACAACCTATTCTGAAACGCTATTATTAGCTTTGTCTCGTTTCTTCATACGCGCTGTCCCATAAGACAAATGAAACAAGATTTTGCCAGCACCTAATTTGAAACGCAATAAGACGTCATGGCACGGGCCTAGTTCACCATTTTTTTTCAGAATTTCCGATTACTAACTGCCAAAAAAGGAAATAATGGGACTTTTGCTACAAAATCTAAAAGAAAATTAAATTTCAGCATAAAGGTTTCATCACGTGAAGCTCGCAAATTAAAAAAACGAATTACATTCTTAATTTAACTGACATGACCCACTCGTATAATAATTTTTTCCAGCTGATGGATATATAGAATAGAATAGAATATTCTTTATTGTACACCAGTAATTTTTACAATAGGTACATAAATTACCTTTTTAGGGTTACCCTACAGGAACGGCAAAAACATACATTGTGTTTCAAAATATGGATGGTCCCCTTAGTCCCCATACTTGGAACTGAAACAAAAATGCGTCAAACCCTATGCCCCGTGGTATAATAGGTGGGTGTTCATAAATTATATTGAGTTTCTATAACCTCTAATTGGGTATTTGAAAAAAAAAATTTTGGCGATAAATATAAAGATTATATGTATATACCCTAGTTTTATAACAAAACTATTTTTTTTTTATTGCAATAAATCATAAGTTATATCAAAATAAAAATAAGTTTTTGAATCCAGTACCGAAGACACGCCGACAGCTCCCGAACAAACGAGTGCATGTGACGTCATAATGTTAGTTTCCATTCATAGCAATTGATACAGAGATAATACGTACAATGTTTTGATCTAATTAATTCTGTTGACATTGATATAAAAACACAAATTTATATTAAAAATGTCGAATCTTAAAAGTTATCGTTCTTGTTTTGTACCATTATGTACGAATACTACAAAAACAAATGTTTTTAAATGTTCCCCAAGATGAAAAACGTCGAAATAAATGGTTTCAAGCAGTGCACCGTGATAATCCAAACACAAAATCGATTTTTTTTTGTTGTGAAGTAACGAACGAAGTACGAGTCGCGAGTTCGTCCACGTGAGAAAAAATATGATTGTTCAGTATTTACCCGGATGAAGTCGTGGCCGCTAAGCTAGTATAAATGTAGCCTAAGTTACTCCTTATTACATCAGCTATCTGCCAGTGAAAGTCCCGTCAAAATCGGAGACACTCAAATTCTATATATTTGTATGTAGGTATGTATGTATGTATGGTTGTATGGAGATAAAAGGAGCCAAAGTAACTCCTAATATTACATCAGCTACCTACCCGTGGGAGTCCCGTCAAAGTTGGATACACTCCAATTCCACTTATTTGTATGTAGGTATGTATGTATGTATAGATGTACGGAGATAAAAGTAGCCTAAATTACTCCTTATTACATCAGCTACCTACCCGTGGAAGTTCCGTCAAAGTTGGATACACTCCAATTCTACTTATTTGTATGTAGGTATGTGTGTATGTATGTATGTATGGAGATAAAAGTAGCCTAAGATACTCCTTATCGCATTAGCTATCTGCCAGTGAAAGTCTGGTCAAAATCGTTCCAGCCGTTCCATAGATTAGCCTCGCCAAACAGGCAGACAGATAGACAGACAAAAATTGAAAAAAAAAATGTTGTTTTGGTATATGTACCGTGTATACATACATATGCGTTTAGTAAAAAGCGGTTATTTGAATATTACAAACAGACACTCCAGTTTTATTTATTTGTATAGATATGCATAGATTAAACTTACTTACTTACTTTCGAACTTAAGCGGAATCGAACCGAACATCACTTGTCAAAAAATTGGTTGTCATAAAAGGCTGATTGGTCTGTGTCATAAATATATCAACATCAGGAATATTATCAGACCTTGCCTTAATAAATCCTTTGTCACACATACCTACACGGAATCAACTAACAATTTTTTTAGCAATTTCGATATTATTGTCAAGTCACATGTAGGTTATTGCCGTACACGCTGTACTATTCTTGAACAGCTATAACATTATGACGTCACAATTAGGGGTACCCAATCGTGGCGCCTTCATAGTCACGTGATTTTTATTTAAATTTTATCAACTTTTAATTGCTCATAATTAAATGAAAAAAACATTATTTTTCAGTTTTTTGCATGACACATCAATATAATTAATAACGAAGATTTATAAAACATAAAAAAAACAATAACTTTTTTATTTTCAAATTCCCAATTATGTTATTTAATTTTCTCAAAATTATAAGTTTGAAAGATAATTGGTAACATTAAACTACAAAACCAAAAATTAAAAAACAGATTTGCAGTTTGAACTTTGTAATTCATACGCATTGTAGCAACTAATGTAATTAAGCAATACCTACGAGTATTTGAGATAGCAAATAGGAATTTTTTGCTGAAGTGAAATTACAATAGTGGACGTTCTGTTTAATACTTGATACCGCAGAATCCTTCATGAGCGAATCCAATTCGCACTTAGCCGCTTTTTAAAATATGCTGTGTCATAAACATGGAAGACATATTTCGCCTTTGAACTACATAACATGAATACGTGTTTGAACAATGTTACACTACACCCATTCCAACGAATATGAGACAGTTTTCAAGCTGAAGACAATTGAGTGCTACATTTTTCCAATAACTATATAATTTATAGCCGGCGTATTATAAAAAACCGAGAAAATGCGTGTCGAGCACCGCCCAATGTAGAGTGCCCCATTTCCAAGTACTACATTTAAGAATTTATTTAAAACTAGCTGTGACCGCAACTTCGATCGCGTGGAATATTGGCCTTGGGCAGCATTTTTGGATATAACTTTAAGTTAATTTTGGATCATACAAAAACAACAAGCTGCTCGTGGAGATGCTGGGCGTCGGGACGCTCGGCGTCGGGACGCTGGGCGTTGGCACGCTGGGCGTTGGGACGATCGACGTCGAGACGCTGGGCGTCGGGACACTGGGCGTCAGGACGCTGGGCGTCGGGACACTGGGCGTCGGGACGCTGGGCGTCGGGACGCTGGGCGTCGGGACGCTGGGCGTCGAGACGCTGGGCGTCGGGACGCTCGACGTCGGGACGCTGGGCGTCGGGACGCTGGCCGTCGGGACGCTGGGCGTCGGGATGCTGGGCGTCGGGACGCTCGGCGTCGGGACGCTCGGCGTCGGGACGCTGGGCGTTGGCACGCTGGGCGTTGGGACGCTCGACGTCGAGACGCTGGGCGTCGGGACACTGGGCGTCAGGACGCTGGGCGTCGGGACACTGGGCATCAGGACGCTGGGCGTCGGGACGCTGGGCGTCGGGACGCTGGGCGTCGGGACGCTGGGCGTCAGGACGTTCGACGTCGGGACGCTAGGCGTCGAGACGCTGGGCGTCGGGACGCTGGGCGTCGAGACGCTCGACGTCGGGACGCAGGGCGTCGGGACGCTCGGCGTCGGGACGCTGGCCGTCGGGACGCTGGCCGTCGGGACGCTGGCCGTCGGGACGCTGGCCGTCGGGACGCTGGGCGTCGGGACACTCGACGTCGAGACGCTGGGCGTCCGGACGCTCGACGTCGAGACGTTGGGCGTCGGGACGCTCGAAGTCGGGACGCTGGGCGTCCGGGCGTTAGGCGTCGGGACGCTGGGCGTCGGGACGCTGGGCGTCGGGACGCTGGGCGTCGGGACGCTGGGCGTCGGGACGTTGGGCGTCGGTACGCTCGACGTCGAGACGCTGGGCGTCGAGACGCTCGACCCAGCGTCTCGACGCCCAGCGTCCCGACGCCGAGCGTCCCGTTTTCCGTTTTTCCGTCCGTCTATTCATCTATGTGTCCATCTTTTACCTTTGTTATGTCATTCATATCTATTTTATCTGTTTTGTTTTCCTTCCATCTAATAAATCTATGATATTCTGATAACAATGATGTTATGCTTGCCTCACGATGACTAATTTTGTCTAAATACGTTTTAACGAGGCCCTTAATTATTAAAAAAAAACAGCATGGCTTTGGCTGCTTAGTAGTTCAAAACTAGTAGCCCAGAAGTTGTTAAGTTAAATTCTGTCAGATTATATTATTGTTCTTTATATTTTCTAATCTTAAACATTGATATATTTAAATAAATTAAAATGAATCGCTATTTCTTTTGGTCATCGTTTCATTCGTGAACAAATGGAACGATTTGGCTTTTCCTTTTTGTGTTGTGTTAATTATTGGCAGTAGAATGTTCTTATGAAAAAAAATAGGAAGGTGAGCGGAACATTAAAAAAAATAAGGAGTATTGACAGGACAACGTCTGTCGGGGTCAGCTTGTATCTGATTATATCGAAATTAGGGTTAAGTTCTAAAAGCGAAGTAATTGTTATAAAGATTTTGGGAATCGAAATTTATTTTAAAATGATTGTCCTGAATAGTTTAATGTCTTATAAGAAGTAGAATTATTATAATGTTTCCAGTAAGATTACTCTTAAACAAATTAGACTGTCTTTGAATTTGTGTACAACAGCTAAAGATATCTCCAGTCTCAAATAGTATCATTATGTTATTAAATCCTTAATTGCTTTGTGTATAACCCGGTAAGCGGGGTGTCGGCAACATCAAAGGATTACAACTGTAAATACATATTCTAAGAGTCCTTTGCACAGACCACACTAAAGTAAATAAGTAATTAACTAATTAGTGAGGTTTCGAGTATTACGAACAAATATTTGTTGGAATCATGTCACCTTAATTGTAATTTAAGGTTATATTTTGAACATCTTCACATAATCATACATACTTAAAAATATGATTTTATTCTATTAAGTAAAAGTACTTAAGTTTGTCAGTGCATATCCTTTTTAAGTCCCGTTTTAGAGCGTTTTATTTTGAGTTGTTTTCATATACAGGGTCAATTTAAATTAGCGCATCAATTCTTGCAGGCGGGCTCTCTACACCAATCCCACATTTGTTCTACGGCTTTTTACAAATCTTGATAAATAACGAAAAAACAAATGTTTTTTAAATTTTAGATAGCATTGCCGCTACTGCGTTACCCCGTAACCCTGCGCCCCGCTACTAGTGGTGATATTTTGCCTAGGCAAGGTGGTGGTATACCTACGGTCCGAATGAATGGTAGTTCCGAGGCAAAAACATAATTTTATATGTATATGCATCTTCACGCCAGGTCCCTAACGGGGAAGGCAGAGAGTGTAGAGCGCCAGACATCCCGGTCTTAACATACCTCTCGTGCCTCGTCTACCTTCATCATTATGCAGCCTATATGTTGACCGGACCGGTTAGTAATTTTTTTTTTTATAGCTTCACCTGTCCCACTGTTGGGCAAAAGCCTCCCCTAATTTTTTCCACCTGTCGCGATCTTTCGCAACCTCAAGCCAGTCTGGTTCAAAGCGGTCGAGGTCATCTCGCCAGCGCTTTCGAGGTCGGCCTCGACAACGCCGAACATCCGGAATCCAGTCGGTAGACCTTTTTGTCCACTTTTCTTCAGACATCCTACAAATATGACCCGCCCAATCCCATTTTAAGCTTGCTGTTTTCTGGCCTACATCTATGACGCCGGTTTTTTCTCGCAAGACGGTATTGCGTATTTTATGACTAGGCTTTACGCCGAGGATGCTGCGCTCCATAGCTCGTTGGCAAACTTTGATTTTAAACTTCTGGGCATCAGTCAGTGACCAGGTTTGAGCGCCGTATGTTAGGACGGGCAGGATGCACATGTCGACAAGTTTCCGCTTAAGGGACAGCAGCAGATCTCCCTTCATAAGGTGCTTCATGGACCAGTAGCTCTTCCAGTAGCTAGTAGGTTATTCATGCAAAATTTGAAGTAAATCCATTCAGTACTTTTTTAGTTTAGCCCGGATACACATACAGACAAACAGACAAAAAATCTGAAAACTATGTTTTTGGCTTCGATTTCTATTGTAGATCACGTCCCAAGTATTCTTTTAAAAAATATTCAATCTATAGTCTTTATTTTCTTACGATTTTATTAAATGTAGAGATTCCCGTGGGAATGAGTGATTTTCCCGCAGTAAAAAGTAGCCTAAATGTTGGCCAGGCTTAGTATCTATACACCACAAAAAGTTTCATTCGAATCCGTCCGGTATCTTCGGAGATTAGCCTGGACAAAGGGACACACAGACAAACAGACAAACAGACAAACAGACAAACAGACAAACAGACAAACAGACAAACCGACAAACAGACAAACCGACAAACAGACAGACAAAAAAATTAAAAATGGTTGAAAAGTGTTCTAATACTACGTATTTTAACATCGCCCCCAATTAGTTTTTCGTAAATATATACAATTTACAGACACGCGGATTTTACTGTTTTATTATACGTATAGATGATTGAAAAGTGTTTTAATACTATTTTAACATCGCCCCCAATTAGTTTTTTGTAAATATATACAATGTACAGACACGCGGATTTT
This sequence comes from Macrosoma leucophasiata, assembly GCA_036365455.1. Classification (NCBI taxonomy): domain Eukaryota; kingdom Metazoa; phylum Arthropoda; class Insecta; order Lepidoptera; family Hedylidae; genus Macrosoma; species Macrosoma leucophasiata. The sequence goes on from JAWQUS010000024.1 coordinate 14,738,457, forward strand.
ACTGTTTTATTATAAGTATAGATTATTGCTTGTTGGTTCCCTTTTAAAATTTAAAGTGATCTTCAGCCTATTCGTGGTCTCAGGGAGCTCCGCATTTTTCATTATGACAAATTGGTAGGTATTAAAATAATGGTTTATTTAAACAACTGGATATCAACGACTTTTAGTGTAAATACTTACGTATTCTAGCTAAAGTGTTGCTAATCTCTCCTTTGTCTTTTTCTATCCTGCACATTTGACAATGCAACCGACAAAGACAAAGCATTCTATAGCTAATACATATTTTATCTAATGTACGTTTATGAATAAGGGGGTTAAACTTTTAAAGTATTTAATCTAAGAGCATCTACGCACGAATGTTCAAATATTTTTCAAATACAGGTATGAAGTTACATAATACAGATCCTTGACCAAACTCTGAAACCATCGGATCTCTGAATTATTACATCAATTAGAAAATATTTAAGGCAGAGATCTCTTGACCTATACAAACAGACATCTATTGCAATAATTTTAAAGTTAATGGATGACGTAATTATGGGTTTCTGGAATCCTTTTAGAAGTAAAATAATCCTTTCTATTATTGTTATATCACATAGATTGGCGGTGATGCAGAAATATGAGTATTACTTATTTTGATTTCCATAGGTAGAAGAGTTCCACTGTTGGAGCTCATGGCGCGCTCACCGAGGCGAATTAGGGTACAATCTAGGGTCCTCCCCACCACTCCCCCGATATCGCCCTGTGTATTTTAGGGTCATGTGTAGCCATTCTAAGTCACGTCTATTAGCTATTTTCAAGAGTGATTACAGGGATGGCTTTTGCATAAACTAAATGCTTGTTTGCCACCTTCGTTAAATAAGTAAATATAAAAAACACGAGAGTGAAACAGTTATTAATGAGTCGAGAATGGCAACTTAGGACTGATTTGTATTCTTGATATAACGTTCAAAATCACTGACTCTTAATCTTAAAGGATAGAGGTTAAAACCAACATGCAACTGCGCATTGTTAAAATAAATTTACATAAATGCATACTTGAGTCGCTATCACTTTCTGTTCTGTGGTCGCTATGCATGCCAACAGTAATTTAAATTTAAACTTCTTCAACATTAAAAAAAACTAAAGTTGACTAAATTAACGACAATTTCATGTAGGTACATCATTTGATGAGTTGAGTGGAATACAACGTTTAGGCACGATAATAGAATGTGTTGTTGTTTGTGTTCCTACTTCTTTTTTAGCACTCATGAAATATCATTGAATCATGTATTGATTATGATAATTATTAGCTATCTACTAAAACATGATTTAGAATCATTGATAGAGAAGACACATACACAAAAAATCTTTAATAAAGTCTGATGTCATCCAAGTCGTGACGTCTCTGCATTTTAACATTCATTGGGTCAAAATGTCTTCAGAATGAATGCGGTGGGTGGAAATGTTAAATGAGTATAAATAAATGGCTAATCCAAACCCTACCATAACATTATGAATGCTAAAGTTACGCTTTCACGCCTAAGCGACTGAACCAATTTTGATGAAATTTATGTAAAATTTTGAAAAAAAAACAGGCTATCTTTTTTTTAAATGGGATATGAAAAATTGTAAATAAGTTCGTCGTCATCGAAAGTAAACCACCGATAAGAAGTAAATGGAATGATTTAGCGTTTTCAAAATTTTGACCTACATGAGGGTAGATGAAAGTTGGTAGGAAAATCCAAACAAATCTGTCAATATTTACTATTAGTATATTAATCAGAGACATGACAGTGTTTGAGTAGCAAAAATGTTATCTTAGCTATAAAAGGGTAAAAAAATACAATTAAATCTATACTTAAGTCTAATGGTATCTACGTCATTTGTACGCCTCTGCATTTAGACGCAGCGTTCATTGCGATAAAGGTGGGTGGATAAAGGTGGGTGGAAATGTTAATGGGGAGAATTAATATAAATAAATGACTTATTCATAGTTCCAAACTTTAAAATAATATGATAAATGTGAACATAAAATTTATGTTTCTTACACTTTCACGTCTAAACTAATGAAACGATTTCGGGAAAGAAGGCTCACAGAAGTTGAAATAGGGGATGAAACTTTGTTTAAAAGTTCGTCATTATCGAAGATAATACAGTTAAACATTATATTTAGGCACTTGATAAGTTAATAACTAATTGTTTTATATTTATAATTTTAACCTGCATGGGGTTAAACAGTAGATGAAAGTTCGTATAGAGCCTTCCATAAACAAATCTTTCTATGATGCAATAGTGGTGTTAACCATCATTTCAGCCAAAAAACGTCCACTGCTCGACAAAAACCTTCCCCAGACATCCACTATTGCATCATGGAAGGATATATATACTATAATCGTCACATTTGGCAAGTGATGTTTTCTATACGTACCTATATTAATCGGAGAATTGTGTATAAAATGCCGTCTTACATTTGAAAGGGTAAAATTATGTCAAAAAATCCATACTAAAATCTGTGTACGTCATTTGTACGAAATGTCAAAATAATAATATTTTTTTGTCATAAAATTATAAATGCGAAAGTCACCAAAAAGTCTGTTGTTTAAAATAAGCGCCAGTAATAAAAATGAGACTAAGAGTGTTATAAGAAGTATTTCATATACTATTTTACTGGTGGTAGAGTTCCAAGTGTAGGAGCTCGAGAACGTGGGCACCACCGCGTCCGTCCGTCACTATCGTGTTCCGGTTAGATGGTAATGTATGGCCCCATAAGAACTACCACAGAGACACGACACCTTAGGTCTCAGGGGTGGCAACGCATCCACATTTTGACCTCTGGTTTTTATGTAGATGTCTATAGGCTGCATTCATCACTTAACATCAATGTGAGCTGCATGCTTGTTTGCTACCTTCCTTACATAAAAATTACGAGTAAACTATTCTTCCATAAAAAGCGTTTTTGATGAGAAAAATGTCACTAAGCAGGAGTTTTATTAAAGTCTAATGTCAGTCAAGTCATTCGAACGCCTCTGCGTTTAGACATAGCGTTTATTGGAATAAAGGTCTTTAAAGTGTCTTCGTGGGCGGCTATGTTAATGGCAAGATGAGTACAAATGGCTAATGGCTTAATAAGTCTGTTTTAGCTTAAGTAATTCGAAGGAAATGGTTTTCTAAATGAAAATTAATTGATTGCTTTTAATTGATTTTTAATGTACGGCACCGTAACTTCTGGCACAGAGGCATAACACATTAGGCCGCAGGAGTGGTAACGCATCTGCATTTTGACCTTGGTCTTTGTGAGGGTGTCTATAGGCTGTAGTCATCACTTAACACCAATGTGAACTAAATGCTTGTTTATCACTTCCATTAAATTAAAAAAAAAAGTTTTAAATGTCATTAAATTGAATGAGACGTATGATTATAAGATATGTGAATGAGAGTACCGGTTTAAAATGAAAAAAGCTATGGTCCAACGGTTAGGGCTTGCAGAAAGAATGACGAATGAGAAAATGACAAAATAGATATACAATGCGAATGCAGATGGTTGCAGAGGCCCAAGAAGAAAAAAAAAACCCGATTTTCCGTGTGAACAACGTTGTTTACTTTAACAATTTGATATAAAACGGCGGCGCAGTGCAGCATGAGCGAAATTAGCTAATATTCGAAGTGCAAAACGTGTGAATCCCATATGAAAAACACTTACGTATTTATTTAATCGCAACAATCAACTAACACTCGAGTCAAAACTTTTTATATCGACAGTGAAATTACACGCGACACCGTTACTAAGCAGAGCAACCTGTTGCTTAAACACGTGTCACAATCATCAACGATCATTCGTCCAACGCACGTGCTATTGTTGACGTCCCGCGGAATCACGTCACGCTACGTCACTATTTGACAGTTGACATATGACATCACTATCTGTTAACCACGTGCGCGCCGCACAGCCGACCGCCCTAGACTGAGATGTAGTCCACTACCCACGCTGATGCTTGGCAAATATACAAGAAGGATAAAAACTAAATTGTAAACAGCATCATACATTCGTATGTTCACAATAAGAAGCTTTACGGGGGAAACGTGTTCGGATATTTTCCCCGTTCTATCGATAGTCCTTAGTAAGACGCTACGAGAGTCTCGAGAGCGTTTATAAAAGATTCAATGTAAGGCTTTTACTGTTATAGTATTGAATTTTGTTTTTACTTGGATTTCAGGTCTAAACGCTTAAATATGTTTATAAAGTTCAACAATTTAGACAATACCTACTTTTCAGTTGAGGATCTCTATGTCGATTTGTTTCAATCAATTTACGTTATAAAGATTCAGAGCAGAGGTTCCCAAACTATTTTTCTTGTCCCCTTTAAATTTTTTTCTGGTTTCGGTGGACCCCCTTGCTACATTTATATCACTTTCCCATATATCCCATTTTTATTTACGCATATACGTAGACCCCATCGAGTCTCCCATAGACCCCAGGGGGTCCACCTGGACGACTTTGGGAATCACTGATTTAGAGTAAGTATTATATTAGTAAGGTGTATTGCCTACTTTCCAATCCCAACTGTTGGGCAACTAAACTTACACACTGAGGCGAATTTGACAGCTTATTTTTAATAATCTTTATTACTACACTAAAAAACTTATTCGCATAATAGTATTATTGTTTTTTTTTTTCCCACTCTAACTTTTAAAACTAATTTTATATACAAAAAACGTACGTACCTACAATAATTAGAGTAACTTTTATAAAGTAATTTAATTAACATAAAAAAGCCAAGCGTGTTACAATATTTTATTTTTACAGCACAATAACATTTAGTTCGCCGAAACTAGGGCACTGAAATTGCTCGAAAACTACATTCGGGGTTTCCACTTGTAGAATTATGGGGCCATAACTATACCATTAAGTTATCGAGGCCTCAAAATTGGGTAGTAATAGACGGGTTAAAGGAGATGAAGCATTGCTATGTAATAGGATGGATTTTATGCTAACTAGATTCACTTTGTTTAGCTTAAACGACGGAACAATCTTAAAGAGTCGGACGAAGCTATCTTGTAGATTACCGTGCTTAATTGTGGAAGTAGGTAACTAACAAAGTTAAGTCTCTTTTGTTTGTAATTAAACTTCATTTGTAGTTTTATATTTACAGGTTACTTGCCGCTAAATGGTAGTGTTTAGCACTATCGTGATCCGGTCAGGTGGTAATGTACGGCCCTGTAATTTCCGGCAAAGAGGCATAACACCTTAGGCCTCTGAAGTGGTAACGCATCTGCATTTTGATCTCTGGTCTTTGTGTGAGTGTCTTTAGGCTGCAGTCATCACTTTACATCAATGTGAACTGCATGCTTGTTTGCCACTTCCATTACCTACATAAAAAAACGAAAAAATAGCAAATTTCTCTCGCTCGTCGCCTTATGATAATATGAAATAAATAAAATACTCTTACACCCACAGTCCCACAGTAAAAAACCTATGTGTCATGTGTGCCGTTGAACACATAAAACACATACACAAACACCCAGACCGGAAACAAATATCTGTAGGCCATACAAATATTTGATCATTGCGGGGATCGAACCCGCGACCCTTCGAATCAAACGGTCCACTCACACCGCTGAACTAACCGGCAAATAATGCAGCTAAAAGTAAAAGGAATGTAAAAATTGGTGAAGAAGTTTTTATGTTTATCCATTGCACAAAAATTTTAATCAGAAGGTACTTTTGAAGAGGTTCATAATATGCAGAAATTTATACATGCAAATTGGTTTTTACATGATTCTCAAGTTTGATGTATTTTGCGGTATGCCCATCAACATTCATTAGATACATTTCTAATCTCCAGAGGTGCCAATAAAGTTTCTAAAAACCAATATCACTTCGAGTTTGAACCCGAAAACTAAAAGTTTTCAGTGCCATCCTTGGAAAGATGTGCCCGAAAATGTCAATAGGCTCGCCACATGGGACAAAAATTAAGTGGCAAATTATCGATGATTGTTTATTTTACTTGAAGACATGTATTTCTCTATCCCATCGACCATATACGTAGCATCTCTTCCCCTTTGGAGATTATAGGCGTAAAGTTTTTTTACTATCACTATTTAATATATGTTATGGATGTGGCAAACAAGGATGTAGTTCACATTAATGTTGTTCACATTAGTGAAGACTGCAGCCTATAGACACTTACAAAAAGACCAAGGTCAAAATATAGATGCGTTACTACTCCTGAGGCCTAAGGTGTTATACCTCTGTGGTGGAAATAACAGCGCCGTACATTACCACCTGACCGGATCACGATAGTGTTTAACACTACCACTTAGCGGCAAGTATATTAGGTAATGCAGTTGTGCCTACGCCCGCGAGCTCCGTCACTGGAGCTCTAACACCAGTAAGATTCAATTGTTATTTTACGTAATTCACCACCCAATTTCTAAATATTTTAGTATGTTTCACCATCTAACCCACAGCCTTGGTTGAGTAGAAATTGGCAATTGGCGTGTTCCAAAATATTGTTAGAATCATCCTGGTCTCAGGCGTGTAACCATTAAAGCCTTCACAACTAAGCGACTAGCGAGAACAGAGCGGCTTAAAATATTCCCCGAAGTACAGAAACGTTTGAAGTGGATTGCCACTAAAAGTTATCGTTTGATGATTATGTTATGTACTTTTTCCTCAAAAAAGATTATTTACTTATTTGAAACGCAATGGTGTTACGATTGCATCTAGTACGAAATATATATACGTTTTACCTCAGCAATATTTATTACTAGCGGCCGGCCCCGGCTTCGCCCGCGCTGCTGAGCTCCTATTAGTCATAGCGTGATGATATATAGATAAATGAGCTATCTAAAACTGAAAGAATTTTTCAAATCGGACCCGTAGTTCCTGAGATTAGCGCGTTCAAACAGACAAACTCTTCAGCATAATAATATAAAAAGTTTAGATTTTAAATAATATCAGAGATAAAAGGTGTATTATTCCTATAACTCTGGTAATTAACATTTTGAATTTTAAATTGCCAAAAAAATGTAAAAAAAAAACTAATTCACGCACCGCTGCTTCATTTTAATACAAATAACATCTTACACGATTGGCAATTTCTTTTCACAAAAGGATGGCAATTTTTTTTCACTTCGGGCCGTAGCGCAACACTGCCTACCGGCCGCGGCGGACCGGAGGGGAGAAGCCATTTGCAGGCTTTCCCCTCTGTCAAAGTACAGCACAAGCGTGCCTGTCGCCTTAATGTTTAAATGTGTGCGTGACATTGTTTATGTATTTTGATATAGTCAAGGTGTGAGGTTCGTAGTAATCATCGACGACACAACGCCGCTTCTCTCGTAGTAATAGACGTAGTGTGTGCGTGTCTCTTCTCATGTGTCATTTCTCCCCCGCAAAAAATTCCAGACTGTTTTGCATCGGTAATAAACTCTATAGCTACTCCCCTCCGGTCCACCGCGGACGGTGGCCCGTGTTGCTCTATGCTTCATGCTTGTAGGTAGAGCTTATCCACTACTTAAATGTTCAATCTTAGTTACAACTTGTTCAATTTAATGAAATAGTTTGTAGTTATTAGTATATTATATTGTAATTGTACTTGTAATAAATTCATTCTTTCTCATTTAATAAATATTTTCCTTATTTAATGAAGTAAAACCACTAGATTCAAATGAAGAAAATTAACGTACGGCTTTGTAATTTCCGACACAGATGCATAACACCTTAGGCCTTAGGAGTGGTAACGCATCTGCATTTTGACCTTGGTCGTTGTGTGGGTATCTAAAGGCTGCAGTTATTACTTAACGTCAATGTGAACTGCATGCTTGTTTGCCACATCCATAACATAACAAAACGAAAGAGGCGTCTCACAGGGCTCAATAGAAGGACTTTCTCAGTTTTAAGTTTACAAAAAAGATTGATATCTTTGCAGCGCTTAAGTGATTGATCGTTTTTGAGGTTAATAAACGAAATCGAAAAGATGATAGAAATAAGCTTGGGAGAAATATATAAATAATTTATTGTCAATAACCTTATATACCTATTCGTCGTTAATCACTACAATTTGTATTAATATGTATAGTTTAAAGTTCACAAACTTATTATATTTTATTTTATTCATAAGAGATTCCTGTTAGTGTAAAGAAAAAATAAATCTCCGCTTCTATTTCTGAATTTATTAGAAATCTTTTTTTTATGAAAACCTGTAATACAGCCTTTATCGATTACTTGTAGCAGTGCTTATTCATAATCACTTTGAGCTGTATGAGTAATATATATTATATATAATGTTTGAGAAACGATCAAAGAATCTGGCGCTTCTTGGTAAGCTTAAACTTAATCTGATTGTCAGTAAGAGGTTTAAAGTTCTTCGATGTGATGATATTAGATGGTATTTACTCTTGGTTGCTGTCCAAAGTTATTAACAGACATAAAAGCTACTTAAAGTTGTCACAAACCATCTTAGTGGATAATATTTTGGTAACTTTGTTATCCCCTTATTTCTATTCTGAAGCTGAAATTTTGTTTTTCTAAGTAACATGTCTAAAACTTAGAGTGATGGCGACCACGTTTATTTCATTTGATTATACTCACACTTCATGGAATGGATCTTTGAGTACTTTAAATTTCATCTGGATATATTTTGGATTCACGAATATATCGACTGCAACAATTAACATAGTCGGAAATACATTTTGACCAATTATGTTTTATTGCATTAGAAGTCTGAGAATGTCCATTGTGGACATTCTAAGACTTTCAATGCAATAAATAGTTCTAAGACTTCTAATGCAAATGTCCATAATGGACATTCTAAGACTTCTAATGCAATAAAACAAAATTGGCCAAAATGTCGACATACGTCAAATAGGTACGGTGCAAAAGAGATAACGCTCTACAGACCCGAAATAAGCCGAAGTCTCCTCCATAGGCTCGATGTGCAATATTTATTGTTGAGCAATGTACCTAGTGTATGAACCATCTTAAACGTTTACAGAAATCTACAACATAGATAAAACTGCAGAACTGTCCCATCGCACCCAGTTGGTCGGAAAACTCCGAGATAAAGTTATCCATCTCGGATTTAGGGCAACAAGATTAGAACAAGTATTGTTTGCAACAGCTTTGTCCTAATTATACTTGATATAGTAGTCCACTTCATCCTGGATGAAGATGATGAAGATCTTTAGTTAAAGTCCTACTGCTTTTCTATAAGTCGATATTTTGTTTACAAACGACATTGAGTTCGAAAATATCTACCTCATGCTGATAATATTTTTGTTGAAGTGAATGGAGTTCAAACTAAGCATCAAAACTAAGGATACACATTATATTATTGGATCTGAGATCCGCTAGTGTTCAAATATTTGAAGCTTTAAAAAAGTCACCAGGCAAATCTTGTTTTTAAGTTTACTGCCTCGGTAGCCTAGTGGTAGCAGGCCACTACTACTACGCTGAGGTCCTGGGTTCGATTCCCGGGTAGGGGGTTATCAGAGATAATGGTGAAAAAGCCTTTATCTCTGGTTCTATTGGGATTTTTCCATTTTCTGGAAATTTCCCAGTACCTCAAAGTTTGGTAATGTGCCCGGAGATGTCAACAGGCTCGCCACCTGTTACATACCCAAAACGTAACCGGCGAATCGTGGGTGTTTGCATGTATGCTTGAATGCATGCATTTACCTCTGCCTACCCCTTCGGGGATTACAGGCGTGAAGTTACGACGAAGAAGTTTACTTAAAAATTATAGAATAATACATTTGCAACGGCACATTCACTAGCATTTTTATGTGTCTACAAATTTGATGGAATGACCGTCTGAATTAGCCTGTAGGTATACAACATGTAACGGGCATTATGCGCACTCTTTAATACCCCGAGTAGAAAATCGAGTTATAATCATAATATATGAACTGAAATTACATGTTTTTGTATTTAATATTTTTTAATATTTAAGAATACATACTAACCCTACCTCTACCTACAGTCACACATAAAACACGAACCTACTCACGCACGCACACTGTTGCAATGTGATGTAGCGTTACCTGCGTACCCTTATTTAACACTCGCTAGTAAAGATATTTATTACCAGTGTTAATAAACTGCCTCAGTAGCGTAGTGGTAGCAGGCCACTACTATTAAGCTGGAGGTCCTGGGTTCGATTCCCGGGTCGGGGGCTATCAGAGATAACGGTTTAAAAATCCTTTATCTCTACTTCTATTGAGATTTTTCCATTTTCTGGAAGTTTCCCAGTACCCCGGAGTTTGGCAATGTGCCCGGAGATGGCAACAGGTTCGCTACCTGTTACATGGGCCAAAACGTAACCGGCGAGTCGTGGGTGTTTGCATGTATGATTGAATGCATGCATTTACCTCTGCCTACCCCTTCGGGGATTACAGGCGTGAAGTTACGTTATTACCAGTGTTTTGTTTCTTAAATTATTTTTTATAATAAAAAGCACGCCTCAACGAGTTCTAATAAGCTTACTGAGACTAGCATTTTATTTTGGATAGACGGTGATCTCATTTTCTTTTTACTCTTCACCAAATGGGCCACAATAATTTCCTTAATTGTAATTAATTTTGGGACAAAATATTACCTATATTAAAAACGCCTGAAATCGATTCGGTTATCGATTCTGAACAAACTAGTTTCGGGTTGTACATTTAAACCTGTAACACGTTGTTTAATGGTTTTGATAACTATACAAATAAATAAAACTGGAGTGTCTGTTTGTAATATAAAAATAACCGCTTTTCACTAAATGCATATGTGTCTATACACGGTACATATACCAAAACAACATTTTTTACAATTTTGTCTGTCTGTCTGTCTGTTTGTTCCGGCTAATCTCGGGAACGGCTGGACCGATTTCGAGACTTTCACTGGCAGATAGCTTATGTAATAAGGAGTAACTTAGGCTACTTTTACACTAGCTTCGCCCACGACTTCGTCCGGGTAGATACTGAACAATCATAAATTCCCACGCGGACGAAGTCGCGGGGACAGCTATCTACTATATAATCTTTGATAGCAAATAATGTGAGACAATTAAATACAGACATAATTACAGCAGCCATCTTCATAGCAATTTGAGAAGACTCTGGGAAACGCTCGAAGAATCACTTTACGACCCCTCGTAATCTCTAGGTAGATTCCGAGAATAAATTGAGACGCATCCTTATTCCCTATTCACCATCTAACAAATACGCTCTCTCTCCTAAACGTCTGCATAATAACGACCTGAAGTTATAAATTATTATTTATTATTCAAAGCTCTACAAATTTTACACATAGGCATACATTAAATTGAACACAATCTAGTATTCGTATGCCACAAAATTACTCATCCACCTGTTAACTGCAAATGAAATTACCTACCTAACATATAATAACTCTCACTCTACCCTTTTTAGGGTTTTGTAGCGTACAAGGAACCCTTATAGTTTCATATTCCATTTATACGCAGCTAAGCCTGGAGACTCTTAGTACTAGAAAGCTGTTATTTGGTGCAAATAAACATAATATTATTATTAGACTCGCCGAAAAAGTAAAAGAGTCATATCGTCATATCATATCGCCTTTGCCAGCTAAACGGTAAAATTTGGACATTTAAGGCTGATTCAGACATATCCGTGCAGTCACAGTTCGGCACAGTACCGTCACCGTGTCAATAATTCCCTCATACATTGTCTATGAACGTCACTGACACTAGTCAAAATACCGTGTCATCACTGACACTTGACTGGTGTGGATACGTTCATAGAAAATGTACGAGTATGAAAGAGTAATCATCAATAGGAACCGTGACTAGACTGATATGTATTGTGTGAATCAGCCTTTAGTGGCGTCGAAAATTTACTATGATAGTAGGCACGGTACCTACATCAACAACTTAACGAGTAATAGTCTGTCCATTTATAAAATGATTAAGGGGTAAAAAATGTATAAAAATGATCAAATATATTGCATGTGTCCCGAGACGCACTTAGCCGGTTATTTATAGGTAGGACTAACTATAAGTAAACTAATAAGCAAACTAATAAGCGTTAAGAAAATGTTTCTTACGATGGGTAGGATTTTAACCGAAAAAATCAAAATACCATTTGATGGTATTTTTTTGATGATTTACGTTGACATCATTTCGATGGCCAATATTTTTTTTGTTGGAAAACCAGCGATGTGCTGCAAAGTAATTTTCGAGGTCGACGACCATCAAGTTACAGAATGTGCCGACTGTACAAATTACAAAACAAGATATTCATCACAAGAGGAATACGAAAAAATCTAAATTTGAATTAAAACCAGGTCAAATTACAAAGGTCCAACAAAACCGTACATTTTCCGCCTGGTTTGCGGTGACCTAATACTAGTCTATATAATGCGCTTAAACACGATGGCACAGACACAATTTAGATTATGTATGCATTTGTTATCTGGAAAATGTATACTAGGATTGGCTATCTTTTTTTTATATAATGGAAGTATCAAACAAGCATGCAGTTCACATTGATGTTAAGTGATGACTGTAGCCTATAGACATCCACATAAATACCAAGGTCAAAATACAGATGCGTTCCCACTCCTGAGGCCTAAGGTGTTATGCCTCTGTGCCGGAAATTACAGGACCGTACATCACCACCTGACCCGAACACGATAGTGCTGAACACTACCATTTAGCGGCAAGTATATTAGGTAATGGGGTGGTGCCTACGTCCGCGAACTCCGTCACTGGAGCTCTACCACCAGTATACCACCTTTTAAGGATTCTTTAGTTAAATGGCAAAAACATAACCCTTACAGATTGTTCATATCTGTCTGTCTGTTCGTCCGTCCGTATGTCAGAGCCACTTCACTTTGAACCTATAACAACAACATACTTGAAACTTGGTAGATGTAAAGACCACGTTTTTGTTCTGTATATCATCACTAGAGCAACACACACTGGTCAATGAGCTTCTTCTTGAGACACTTCAGTAATTTGAACGAAAATATATATCGTAGCTACCGAACGCTGGCCAACCGATTTGGATTCGGCGATTGACCTCTTTATTGGAGTTGGGCTGAAAATTCAGGCCGTTTGTTCCAGGTATTCATGCGTGGAAAATAAATGCATTGACTGAGATCTAAGTTCTTTCATCTCTGACACAGAAACCACGAAAGCATACATTACTATCTAACCATGTTACATGTTTTTTTTTATGTAATGGAAGTGGCAAACAAGCATGCAGTTCACATTGATGTTAAGTGATGACTGCAGCCTATAGAAACCCACATGAAGACCAACGTAAAAATGCAGATGCGTTACCACTCCTGAGTTCTAAGGTGTTATGCCACTGTGCCGAAAATTACAGGGCTGTACATTACCACCTGACCGGAACACGATAGTGCTGAACACTATCATTTAGCGGCAAGTAAATTAGGTAATGCGGTGGTGCCTACGCCCGTGAGCTCCGTCACTGAAGCTCTACCACTAGTAAAAATGTATTACACCTTTACCCAAACCTGCGTCACCAACCTGAACGTGACGGTTCTCTTACAGAATCTACGTCGCTCAATTTGAATGATTCACCTACTTTCAAAAATATTATGAGCCTACGAAAACCTCGCAATTTGCTCAACCGCTTAGAGAAATGTAAATAGAGAAACAATTAAGCCAACACTGCACCGACTGTTTTAATAATGGCGAAAATTTCGGATAACACTCAGAGTAATCCCTTTTTTAACGTTAGTTTGTCTTTGAATTAGAAATATACTGAACCCCCGGGCTTATTTGCCTTTTGTTTCCAAGTTGCAAAATGTAAAATGAGGAATGTTTGTATAATATAAAAGCTACATGATTTTTTTCGTCACATTCAATTTCTTCTATCTCATACGATTCAACTCCAATTGTCATATTTTTGTTATCTTTGTATTTTTATATTTGTTTTATTTTTAAACTGCCTCGGTAGCCTAGTGGTAGGTTTTTAGTTACGTTATTCCATTTGCAAGTCACTTTCATATGTTTTATTTTTAAAGAAAAATGGAAAGAAAAATTTGACTTCAGGCGAGGCTCGAACTCGCGACCTACTGGGAATCTAGTCCAGCCGCTCTTCCAATTGAGCTACTGAAGCCCTGCCCGATTTGTCAAATCTTTCCTTCACATCTATTGCATTGCTTTATGGTAGCAGCAGCGCCATCTATTACCAACTATGCTAGTTAGGCAACCGATATAATAGACTTTTCAGTTTATTGAATATCGTAAAGAAGTCGCTTTTACCCTTAATAATTGTTTTATATAACATTTTAACTAGCATAGTTGGTAATAGATGGCGCTGCTGCTACCATAAAGCAATGCAATAGATGTGAAGGAAAGATTTGACAAATCGGGCAGGGCTTCAGTAGCTCAATTGGAAGAGCGGCTGGACTAGATTCCCAGTAGGTCGCGAGTTCGAGCCTCGCCTGAAGTCAAATTTTTCTTTCCATTTTTCTTTAAAAATAAAATATATTTCACTAACTAGCATAGTTGGTAATAGATGGCGCTGCTGCTACCATAAAGCAATGCAATAGATGTGAAGGAAAGATTTGACAAATCGGGCAGGGCTTCAGTAGCTCAATTGGAAGAGCGGCTGGACTAGATTCCCAGTAGGTCGCGAGTTCGAGCCTCGCCTGAAGTCAAATTTTTCTTTCCATTTTTCTTTAAAAATAAAATATATTTCACAAGCATGTGTTAATGCGAAATAATATAAAACAATCACTTTCATATGATTTGATGATCTAGTGCCGGAACACGCCACCGCATTACCCAATCTGTTTGGCGCTTAAATGGTACCTTAGGCGACGTGGGGTAAAGCAAAGGTCTTAAGACTCATTATAGGCATCAAAACTCAAAATTTCATTAAACAAATAAAATGTGCTATTTCTTCTTAATTAATTTTGAACGCGTACATAGAAACAAGACTTGGGGTTAAAACCAATGAGTATTACCAAACAGGCTCACACCTGAGACGACTCTCATGATAAGAGCCCTTCACACACAACACAATATTACGATCTGCTGAATAGGGAATGGGTGTACTTTATCGCTAGGGGATAAGATTCAAAATTGGTAGTAACTCATATTACGACCACTAAAATTACGTGGTAAAATAATGCAAACACTAGTACGTCTGAGAGCACATATTTTGTAGTGGGAGTCCATTACAGAAAGACGAGTTTCATTTGAGTCGGATCCCAATGTCATTTATCAAGTTAATTTCAAAATATTCAATAAACGAGGTTCCGCTTTCAATTCCTGGCGCATGCATATTTGACTACACAAAGATGGGCTGAGAACTCTTGATGCAAAAAAAAAAAATTTTTTTTTTAATTTTATTTATTTATTTATCAGTAACATTTATTTACCAGTTATACATGTGTAAGTTTCCACTGATCGGGATAACGACCATCTTTCAAACATGTGTAACAAGGGCTCTTCAAATACTGATCTACAGTCTTTTAATATATAAGGTGGTATCCCATCAGGACCTGTCGACGATTGAGACGCAAAAGTGCGCCGCGCACGTCTCCCAACGTCAGCTGAGCTATGTGCACCCGCGCTGTGTCGACGCTGCCAGACCCCACGGCTGCGCGCTGCGGCTCGTCTGGGTCCAACGATGGCCGAACGTCGCTATTAACCAAGTGAAAGAACGATGCAAAACACTCCGCGCTATCCTCCTCCCTAATCTCCTGTCCTTTATTAGTGAGATGGGTTCGACTATGCCTACTCTGCTTCCGTTTAATAAAATTCCATAATGACTGAGGATCTTTTTTGGAATTAGCTTGTAATTTTATTTTGTACGCGTCATAACATGAAGTTATTTGATTTTTAATTATCGAACGATACTTTGCAAAAGTTTCGTAATCCGTTTTCGATTTCGTCAGTTTATAAATTTTATGAAATCTTTACTTATGCATAATGTTTGCAATGATGTCCTTTGTATACCATTCAGGATATATGTACTTATTTTTACATTTATTTACTTTGTTTTTTCTAGGGGCAACTTAATCAATTACATCATTCACCAATGTATAAAAGTGAGACAAAGCCACTTCAGAGTCGTGAATGGTATACAAAGAACTCCAGTCTAATAAGTAAAAACAATTGTACAGCTCCAAAAAGTTCGCATTTGTGAAATTCCACTGCCTGCTGTAGAAAAACGCCTCGTTATCATCAGTTGTATGCGATATAGGTGATGTGCATGTACTCACTGCGTGATCATCCCGACTCCTGCCTACACTCACAGTAACACTGACTAATAACGGCGGGTGTTGATAGCAACTAAGGACTCCTGTGCTGATTCTACTATTACGTCATTAATCAAAAATGTAGTTAATGTTAAATCTAAAACCCTGTTATTAATATTGAGTACTTCGTTTACCTGCCGAAATCCACAGAAAACTGTCACATAATTGAAATAGTTCTGTATTTCCTCCGTTGAGGACGGCAAATTTAAATCTCCAACTACCAACACTTTGTCATACTTCGGGCATATTTTTTTCCAAAATCCTAAACAATTGCATGTATTCACTGTTATTACTCTTTGGCGGAATATAAATCACACAGCATAAACAAATTAATCTATTATTTAAATGTACCGTCGCACATACGATCTCAAATAAGGCCGCGTCTACATTGTCCTCTATCGGAATACGCTTCAAATCTAAGCTATATGATGCATCATGACGTGTTGCTAATAAAACACCTCCTTGTTTTCGGCCGTCTGCCCGATCACATCTCAGAACCATGAAATTATCCGGGAAGTATTCTGCATCCGAAATGTTCTTGTGTAAGCCCGTCTCAGTAATGGCAAATATATCGTTTGATAATGATAAAATATTCGTATAAAATTCTTTAGATTTAGTGCGAGGCCCACGAACATTTTGATAAAACAAAGAAATATTCTTATTCTTGTTTACTGTTGATTTCGTTTGTTTTTCTGTGGTTCCGAAACCAAATCCATTCATTAAACTGTGCGTTTATGGGCCAACAATCTGCACTATTGATTTCCGAGAACAATGACTCTGGAACGCCCACCATAAAAGAAGAGTAGTCTCTTGCAGTCTTAGGTTTGAGTTTTTGGATCTTGATGTCCTTCGAACTACAAATCTTTTGTACATGATCCGCTAACACTTCCTCAGTTGTCTCAGGGTGGAGTGACCATACATGAAGAAATTTTTTCTTCTCAATTCCTTGAATTTGACAAATCTCAGTATTACCACCTTTATTTATAATCTTTGGAGGAGTCCTCTTCGATTTTGTCGAATTCCGTACTTCTTGCCATTCATTTGAATTATCGTCAGTTAATAATTTTTCTTAAATATAATCCTTACGATTCTCCTTCAATGTGTGCACACCTTTGGAACTGGACCGGTTCGCCGCTCTGAGTGAGCGCGCTGTCTCAGTCGCTTGCGATAACGATGACGTCGTTGCAACTTCGCTGTACTGCGCCGGCTCACTCGCACTTTGCGTCTTCGGTATATCGGCTATCTTGTCTCTATCGTTCTTCACTTCCGACTTTGATGAATCAATCTTGTCAACTTTGGTAAAAAGTTCCGAAATTACCCGCTTTTGTTCACAAATGACATCCGAGTTTTTTTCAATTACCAAATTCAGATCGTCGATTTTCTTACTTTGCGCCTCAATCAACGCAGCTTGCGTTGTAACTTCAACTGTCAAGGCTGCTAGCTTCTTAGCCAGACTAGCAAAAGCGCCTTCAATGCTAAATTTCGTCATTTTTCCGACTAAAAGAAATAAAGTATCGACAGCACAATCGCACGTAACCACCGCGGGGGAGATCTCGATGTGATATATGATGAATATGGGATAATGTACGTTTCATTTTAAAAATATACAAGGAATTGTTGCGTTGTAAAATATAAATTGAATTATTCGTTGCACGTTGGAGTGAAAAGACTTATTGCAATTGCTTATCTCTTGCCATTCACTAGTGCAGTCGGAGCATGGTTGTTGTGAAATATGATGATGTGTAAATGCACAGTAAGTCAGTGTGCGTACCATTCGCAGCGAACAGTCGCGCACCCGTTCTTTCTTACACACATAATTTTTTAGCTTTAGCAGCGTTCCTTAATTAAAACGACTACCTACCTACCTATGCGTAATGTGTAGGTAAAACGCAAATTATTATTTGTTGGAGATTGCCGAAAAGAAATGTAAAAAGCAATAAAAACCGTTTCTGCACATATTTTTAGTAACTTTATAACTAAGTTTGCATAATTTTGCAAGCTTACCCAAATATTCAAGTCGTAATTTCTCACGAACTTCACCCTTAAACAACTTGACCAGGGAAAACTATTAATAAAAAGCAAACACGCCGAGAAGCCTAATCGTCAACTTTGCAATATTTTCAGCGGTTCACATTACAGTGTGAGTGGCTGGTTGCTGCGGGCGCTTTACAACGAGGTCCGCTTTCAATTCCTGGCGCATGCATATTTGACTAGACAAAGATGGGCTGAGAACTCTTGCTGCAAAAATACGGGATAATGTATGTTTCATTTCAAAAATGTGTAAGGAAATGTTGAACTGTGTTCAACTCTCTGTTGCAAAATATAAATTGAATCTTTTGTTGAATATTGTAGTGAAAACATGAAGATATTAAAAGTGCTTTTAAGTGAGAATGTTTCTAGAGAGAGAAGGGTTAAAAATAATAATAAGGGCTTAGCTAAAATACATAAATTTTATTTTTAAAGAAAAATGGAAAGAAAATTTTGTCTTCAGGCGCGACTTGAACCCGCGACCAATGGACAATCTAGTCCAGCCGCTTTTACAATTGAGTTACCAAAGTCCACGCCTGATTGTTGAATTCTTCCTTCACATTTATTGCATTGCCTTGGGGTGGCAGTAGCGACATCTATTGCCAACAATGAAAATAAGGGCAACAAATATTGCAGTTTAATTAATATCGTAAAAAATTCGCTTTTACGATAATAATTGTTTTTATATTAATTCAAATTTTTCTTTCCATTTTATTTCAAAAATATTTTTCAGTCGCATGTTTTTTTGCGAAAATAATATAAAAACATATATTTTATGTTCTATTCCAGACTGATATCACCTATTTTGTCCCTGTATTTATCCAAATCCATTCAACCGTTCCAGCGTGATTACGTTAAATCATCCATCCGAACTTGCATGTTGAAAATAAGTAAGACTGAATATTTGTAAGATTATTATTATAATTTCCACAGTGCCTTAGAGTAAGGAGGTCACTACATCCAGATCAGAGGCTTCGGGGTCAATTCACTTGTCAAGGTATGACAAGTGAAGTAATTTTGCGCGATAACACAAAAAATTACACTCAATATCTACTTGATGAATGAGTTACATAGAGATGTTTGCTATGAAAAAAATTACAGCCATAAAAGTTTGCCACTTATTATTAAAAATACGTATTGGGCAAATCGTACGTGCATTTATAAATGCTGCGTATTCCTTCAAGGAAATGCAGGTGCAAATGTATAGGTTCCTATAACTAAACAGATATACAATGCGAATGTGGATGGTTGCAGAGGCCCAGGAAGACCAAGGCTGACCTACCATGACCAAATAGGTCGAATTCTGTCTGATAGTGCGGTCAAAAGTCTTAGGAAACGGCGTGCGTGTATGAAGAGAACGATGAAGGTAGATGAAGCACAAGAGGTATGTCAGGACCGGGATATCTGGCGCTCTACACTTTCTGCCTACCCCGTTAGGGACCTGGCGTGAAGATACATACATACATACCTATGTGTATTGTACATATTTACTAAAAACGTAATTTCACGCCGGTAATCCCCGAAGACATACATGCAAACACCCACGATTCGCCGGTTACGTTTTGGCCCATGTAACAGGTGGCGAGCCTGTTGAACAAACGTCGAGGTATTGGAAAATTTCCAGAAAATGGAAAAGTCCCAATAGAACCAGAGATAAAGGACTTTACACCATTATCTCTCATAACCCCCTACCCAGGAATCGAACCCAGTACCTCAGCGTAGTAGCCTGCTACCACTGGGCTACCGAGGCAGTTTATTTTGTAAACTTATTTATTATAAATTAACAGGCATTTATTTTTGGATACGAAGAGTCAATATTAGATATGTGAGACAGTTGGTCGTAGAGATGTTGTATGTTTTAAATGAATATTAAGTATCATTTTTAATAAGTATTTATAAAATTTTTAATTTAATATTCTTCATTGTTACGTAAAGTAAAATTAGATCTGGCAAAACTAGTTTAGATATCACACTGAGAGCCCACTACTGACCGCTTGCCTGAAACTGTTCGCAAGTAGTTCTCGCTATATCGCATAGATGTCGCTATGCGCGGTGCCGAGATAACTTGAAAACAATTTTGTGATAGCTTTGAAAAGCTCTGTTGTTTAGAAGAAAAATTTTAATTCATAGTTCAATTTAACATGTTCGTTTTCTTTAGACTGTGGTTCAATGGTGTTGTCGTAGAGAAGGGGGGAAGGGTATTTTTTTGAACTTATACGTCAGAAGTTTTTGGACTGTATGTTGCCATCTTCTCATCTTTCATACGCAAATATTGAATACTAGGTTTTGGCCTCGACTTCGTTAGCGTTTTTTTTATTTATTACAAATTAGATATTCCAGACTGAATGTTTAACTTTTATATTACTGTAAAGTTTCATCCAAATCCGTTCAGTAGTTTTTCGTGAAAGAATAACAAACAAACATCCATACTTACAAACTTTTGCATTTATAATATTAGTAGGACGAACAATGCATATTTTGCTGGGGGCGGGGGGCGTAGGCACCACCGCATTACCTAAAGTACTCTCCGCTAAATGGTAGTGTCCAGCATTATCGTGTTCCGGTCAGGTGGTACGGTCGTGGTACGGCCCTGTTATTTCCGGCACAGAGGCATAACATCTTAGGCCTCAGAAATGGTGATGCATAGATGCATTTTGACGTCTGGTCTTTGTGTAGTTGTCTATAGGCTGCAGTCATCACTTAACATCAATGTGAACTGCATGCTTGTTTCCACTTCCATGACATAAAAGAAAATGACAATATAGGTTACTTTAATATAATTATCACCACCTTAGAATCTTTCCAACTGAAGTAATTTACTTAACACGTTGACTGCGGAGTTCAAAAATACAGTATTTCCACTGATGCGGTACAGGACCATATTGCTATGTACGAAATATATTTTTGGTGCGAAACATGGCTAATGTCGGTACACAATCTTTTTTTGAACCTATATTTCTCGTTAAATTTTCATTTTATGACAATTCTTTGACTTTTAACCATACCTTATGACCATCAATTGTATGCTTTTTTCTTGGTTGCAGAATTGGCTAAGTGATTTTTGATTTATCGATATAAACGTCTTACGGGACACACATGTCATGTAGCGCACCTAAGGAATCAAAATTTTCAAATTGTCGATGACCAAATAGTGATGTTAAAAAACAAAACAAATATTTATCTATGTCATTTATATTTTTAAATAATTATATATTTTTAAATAATATTAAGTAAATTTATCGTCTGCTAAACCAATAGGATCCAGGAGATTTAGATTTTACTGAACGTGATGGAATTATTATGTTATCTAAAGCTTTGATTTTCTTATCCGGAGAGAAATTATTTTCATTTTGCTTCTGACGGATATGATATTACTGTCTTAAATTTTTTCGTCAAAAGAACTAGTCAACAATTTTCGATAGCGCCTCATTATGAATTCAAAACGTACTTATCACGTAAACAAAGCGCGGGCGAAAATAATATTATCGACAACCGTTTAACGGTAATCAAGTCCAGATCCACACTAACGCATACTGCATCGCCGCTGGTGCGATACAGGACATAAATTTACATTCTGTATTTGTCCGGGAACGCACTGAATGCAAAGTGTTTTCGTTTAGTACATACAGGACAAAAACGCTATGTATCTTTTTTCTATTTTAATAAGATCAACTTGGAATTTAAAGCATTAATTTAAATTTGTCTCCTATCTACTCATAATACATCGTACCAAACACGAGTCCGCACGAGCGGAGAAACCTAATTATTGGCGTTCGCACCGCGGTGGAGTTCATAACCGGGCATATTTGTCCGGTAACGCGCTTAACGTGTTAAACGAAATTATATCAAAAATTTTCCATGCACTTCGAGAGAGTGTATACTTTTTTATATCATGAAGTGGCAAACAAGCGTGCAGTTAACATTGATGGTAAGTAATAATAAATACCATTTAGCGGCAAGTCTATATACATCTACATGAAATCAAAGATTTCAGTGTCTAGTATATGCGTTGCCACTCCTGAGGCCTAAGTTATTATGCCTCAGTGCCGGAATTTACAGGATACGGCCCTGTAAATTCCATTACCACCTGACCGGAACACGATAGTGCTGAACAAAAAGTAGATTAAGTAATGCGGTGGTGCCTTCGCCGGCCAGTCTCATCACTGAAGCTCTACCACCAGTGAAAACATTATATGTATAGATATGCTAAACTAAACTTCTCTACAAACTTCACCTGGTAGCAACGACTTAGGTGACAATTCGTAGCAACTTGGATGCTGAAGTAACCGGTGGAGCCAAAAAAAACAAGTGAGTTAGGTGTGTAACACGGTTTAGTCGAAGTTTGTAGCATTACTGTTTATACCCAAATAACTTACCGAGTTTGGGCACTTCGGATTTACCTCGCGTTATTTTGCCTTGTGCCGTAAACTTTTCTAATGAATTGGTTAATAATTTGGTTCTTTCTTAGATAATGTAGGTCATCACTAGTTCTTTTTATAAAGCTCTTATGAAGCATCAATGTCTTTAAGAATTATAAATATTATCTATATCTTTACATCTATACATCTATACATATAAATAAAATTGGAGTGTCTGTTTGTAATATACAAATAACCGCTTTTTACTATATGCGTATGTATACACGGTACATATACCAAAACAACCTTTTTTACTAAAAAAATGTAAAAAAGGCACAAACAGACAGACGTCTGTTTGTGCCCGCTAATCTCAGGCACGGCTTCACCGATTTTGACGGGACTTTCACTGGCAGATAGCTTATGCAATAAGGAGTAATATAGGCTACTTTTATACTAGCTGCGCCCACGAGTTCGTCTGGTTACCCAGACGAACTCGTGGGCGCACATACTGAACAATAATAAATTCTCACGCGGACGTTGCGGGCACAGTCTGAAATATAAAAAATGCCTAAAAATCACTTTGTTATATCAACGCTCTAAAACTGCTCTATCCTTACCTTAAACAAACTCACATAAACAAAATTGCATCTCAAGTTACTCTATGTACCTACTCGGAGTTAGTGTAAGCTTATAGATATGCAAAACCAAACTTCAGTACAAACTTCACCTGGCAGCAACTTGAATGTCTGCCGCAGAAACCGGTGGTGCCAGGAAAAACAAGTGAGTTAGCTCCGTAACACGGTTCAGTCAAAGTTTGTAATATAACTAAGCCCCAAATAACTTAATGGATTTGCGAACTGTTTCGGATTTTCTTGCACTATTTCAGGTGTGCTCAAATTAGTGGAAATGCTAGAGTTGTACAATTATTGTTGTTGGATATTTAATTATGCTGAAACTCACTTACTATAGATTTTTAATTTGAAGATAAGTAATTCCTTATTTATGAATTCCTTATTTAGTTTTGGACTTGGGAGGTTTTTATGTGGCAAACAAGCGTGCATTTAACATTGATAATAAGTGATGACTGCAGTCTATAGACACTTACACGAAGACCAAGGTCAGATGCAGATTACCACTCCTGAGGCCTAAGGTGTTATGTCTCTGTGCCGGAAATTACAAGGCCGTACATTACCACTTGACCGGAACACGATAGTGTTGCACACTACTTACCATTTAGCGGCAAGTAAATTAGGTAATGCGGTGGAGCCTTCGCCGGCGAGCTCCGTCACTGGAGCTCTACCACCAGTAAAAAAACGATAGGCCGATTGTCCTTTATTATCTACTGTAATAGAGATCTAGCTTATAAGAGAAAATTAATTAACGTAACTTCACGCCTGTAATCCCCGAAGGGGTAGGTAGAGGTAAATGCACGCATTCAAGCATACATGTCATGTAAACACCCACGACTAGCCAGTTACGTTTTGGCTCATGTAACAGGTGGCGAACCTGTTGCCAACTCCGGGCACATTACCAAACTCCGAGGTACTGGTAAACTTTCAGAAAATTGAAAAATCCCAATAGAACCATAGATAAAGGATTTTAAACCGTTGTCTCGGATAGTCCCCGACCCGGGAATCGAGTCCAGGACCCCAGCGTAATGGCCTGCTATGCTGCTATAATTATCTTATCGTATGGCAATTTGGATGTTTCGATAAACCTACGCGAAAACAAACTTCAGATGACCACAATACAGGTCACAGCTCACTAGAACCACTCAAGATCCGACCAGCACCGCCTCGTGCGGGTGGGCCACGGGTGAACGATGCGATGTTACTCGTGAATGTTGGGTGGTCAACCAGTGGACCTCGCGTGGCCCACGAGTTACGGTCGCGTAGTATTTGGGAACAGCGATTTGGCGATGCACAGTCAACGCAAGTGAAGGCAAGGAAGTGGTCAACGAGTGGTTCACTCGCCGTTCGCACGTAGACCGCGCGTTGACGGCTTGCGATCGAGGCGATCCGGTGTCGATATGGAATTGATGTTATGAGCGCAGAAAGAAAAAGAATAACATAAAATGTAGGTACCAACCGCTCAAGGCAGTCGGGCGCTGGTCGGGTCCCAGTGGCTCTAATGAGCTATGACCTTAAATATAGGTAGTAACGGTTAAGGCTCACGATGACGTATAGGCATCCAATAACGTTTTCGCAGGTTTTCGCGAACTTCATACATTGTAGAAATTAATTTTGCGGATTTTCGCACGTTAACGCTCCCTTCTTCTTATACCGAACCGACTGAAACGTCGAGTCTAAGAAGAAGTTTGGGAGTGTTGTGAACGTGAGAAAATCCGCAAATTTAATTTGTACTATGTATGGGCATCCGTTGGGAAAATATTTTTTTAAATTATACTTCCATATGACATATTGGACTTTACAGCGAAACAATTTTGGTGGAAAACTAAATTCAACAAACCTGCCTTTTAGAATTTCGGATAGAATAAACTCTAAGATCAAGCTTCGTAAAACCAAATTTCGAAACAACGATAATACGGCTTTGGCAGCAAAGACCCGCGGTGACAATAAAAACAAATTATTTAGCTACTTTAACCGACTTAGTTGAAGTTTGTAGCCGCTTACAACCGCTTAGCCAAAACTTAACGAGATTGGACATATATTGATTTACTGGTGGTAGAGCTCCAGTGACGGAGCTCGCGGGCGTAGGCACCACCGCATTACCTAATATACTTGCCGTTAAATGGTAGTGTTCAGCACTATCGTGTTCCGGTCAGGTGGTAATGTACGGCTCTGTAATTTCCGGCACAGAGGCATAACACCTAATGCCTCAGGAGTGGCAGCGCATTTGCATTTTGAGCTCTGGTCATTGTGTGGGTGTCTATAGGCTGCAGGCATCACTTAACATCAATGTGAACTGCACGCTTGTTTGCCACTTTTATAAAATAAAAAAAAAAAAAAAAATCTTGGTGCTATTTTTGGTATGTTTAACATAGTAAGCTAGAAGCGCGCATGGCCCCGCGGCTGGTGTAGATGAAAAGCGATCTACTCGGTTAAGCATTACGGGAGCGGTCGGGTGTGTGATGAGTGACCGCTAGTGACAAATTAAAATGCGCGTTTCCGGTTGCTATCGATAGATAGCAGTCGTTATACATTGTCGGAGGCCTTATGGGCGGTTTGAAATCATCCTACAGCGGGTTGGCCACTAACCCGTATCTCCACCAATCCGAATTGGAGCAGCGTGGTGGAGTGACTCCAGTCCTCCCCCCAAAAAAGGGAGAGACTCGTGCCCAGCAGTGGGACGTATAATGGGTTGCCATTATAAGCAAGATGTTTCTTTTTTATGAAATGAATGTCGCAAACAAGCATGTTGATGTTCAGTGATGAATGCAGCTTATAGACACTTACTTATTGTACCGTCATCATATTATTTCAAAGTTGGTATACAATTCTCAAGCTTACACTTAGGTTGGCACTCCTTGGCACTCTTCACGGTCATTGGTCGATTCTGACAAGACGTCACTGACGTCACCACTCGCCACTACCTGTAGCGAATCGAACTTGCAACGGGAAAGGAGACGCTTGAAATTCGTGATCCCGAACGCGCGCGTTTTGTGGCTGGTCCAGGGCCACCCGTGACTCGACACCCCGGCCGGGAGTGAAAACCAAGAAAGAACTCGAAGACCACAGGATCAAGACAACATAAATGCCGAAAGCTGGAACCGCAGGTTAGTCAGACGACCTATTAGACCGTTCTCCCTTGTGGGAGTCCCTGTTTGTGAGACGCCAACCGAGTGAAACCGGGCCCTCACAATACATTTTGGTGCCGAAACCCGGGAATTATCCATTTTTCATTAACTTTCGTAAAACCATACACGTACAATTTTTCTTCCTACCGACTTTTTTGAACTCCCTAATTTCGGGAAAGTTGGGAGATTCTGCCCTGTACACGTAACAATTATATTCAATTAACGTGTTGATCGATCGTTAACATTGGAAAGATATCCTCATCTTACGCATCCATATATATATATATATATTTTTTCGATTTCGATTTCTATAAATGAACGATTCTGAATAAATTAATAAATTCGATTTCTATGTAAAAATTTTTAGGTCACCAGGAGTAACATACCTACCTAGTGTGATCTAGTAATCCGAAGGTACAACCGTTGCAAATACCAAGTGTTCCGTTCGGCATAATTATTGTGTGTAGCTACCTAGTTTACAAATCATTTTCAATATTCAACGTTTAGCGGTTGGGATATAGGTAGGTACGTTTTACGTGAATATACACAAACCCGGTAAAATCCTATTTGTCTAACTGTTGTTTATAACATCGTATCATACGCGTATTTAAGTTTTTTTTAAGTAAATAATTGTTCTTCGCTCCTAGGTACATACCTACGTACAACACAATAATACAATTGCTTGCGCCTTTCACTTATTCGCTTTGGTAAAAACCTATCGTAAAGAGGAGCAGCATTCTATTCTTGTTTGTTGACACAGGTTTGCCTTAATTACGTAGGTACCTAAAATTCGTCGCTTATCTCATAGACCTACACTATGTAAAAGTGGATAGGTATTCAAGTTGCAATTTATCGTTGCCTAGCGTTGTTTATACATTCTATTTATATCGCGGTATAACATCGCTGGTTCTCGCACTTGTTTATCTGATTCTTTTTAGTGGTGTAGGTAGGTAAGTATGCAACTATCGTAGTTAGGTCGTTTTTTATCGTAATTTACTTACCTATTATAAATGGCTCGTAAATAATTCTGACGTCCTATTCATCGAGTGACTTACCATAAGCGAAATTATTCAACTGCAAACAATAACAATCGTGTTTACGTAACTTAGCTCATTAGGTACTCTAAAGTGATAGGTACCTATCGTGAAGCACCATTATTATTATAATAATAGTGCTCGATCGCTCTCGTAAAAACTGGACCGTGCTATACCTACATATCGTTTACCTAGGTATTCTATTGTTTAACTTTTAATTATTCTCGTATAGTTCCACATCCCCTCGTAATTATAAGAGGACGAGTTCGGTTGGGAACCTGACTCGCGGGATATCGTAACACTAAATCGTTTTAATAGATAAATGGTTCTTCAATTCTTTTAATTAAATTATTTTTCACGTTTTTTAGCATTGCGCGTGCTAAGCCGTAGCTTGTGTACACTGCTTTGTCGTATTTCGTTTGTACTAGTCTCTCACAACGATGTACGCAACTCGGCGACGTTCTAAGCACGACACAACATCGAGGCGTGGCTCACATGCTACTTCCGAATTAACTATGCAAGACTTACCGGTTTTACGGAGGAAGCGTACACTAGCTCTGCGACGTCTTGAAAAAACTTTGGAGGCAGCTGAGCTAGCTCAAGATGATAGATCTCTTCTGAACACGTTTCTTTCTCATCATGCTGTCATGCCGCGACTTTGTGAAAGTTTTGAGCAGGCTCATACGGACATTCTTGGCATTATTGATGGCACATCGGAAGAGAAAGAAGATTTAATACGCGAACAATTTGATGACATTTACATTAAAATTGCTACTATTTATAGGGAACTTATTCCTAGTAACGATGAACAACGTACTGAACGTGATCGCTCGAGCGTCTGTAATGTTAAATTACCAAAAATCAAAATTCCAACGTTTTCAGGAGCTATTAAAGAGTGGCCTGAATTCTATGATGTTTTTAATTCGTTGATCCATAATAACGAAACATTGTCAGACACTGAACGTATGCATTATCTTATATCAAGTTTGTCAGGTGACGCACTTGGTCTTATTCGTACGTACCCAGTTAAGGGTAATTTCTATAGCGAAGCCTACCAAGCCTTGCTCACTAGGTATCGTGATAAGCGTGAGTTGGCTTTTACGTGCTGGAAAGAAATATTAAATATTAATTTTAAATCGAGTTCTCCTTCAGAATTCCGTCGTGTACTTGATTTAATTAGTGAAAATTTAAATATTTTGAAAAGTCTTGATTTACCTACGGATCAGTGGAGCTTTATTCTGTGTTATCACATATTATCGAAACTCGATTCTAAGACTCGCTGTGCATTTGAACGAAGTCATTCAACTGCCGAACTTCCCGAATTTAGAGATTTGTATAAATTTTTAAATATGACATGCGAGGCCCTTGTTCGAGATACACATTTTTTGTCACAAGAGCGTAGTCACTCTACTACCAACCGTGCACACGATAAATCTATACCTAAAATACCACCAAGTAATAAATCGTTTAAATCGAAACCGACTACGGTATTCCTTTCCAGCACTAGCAACACTAAATCTACTGCTGATAAACCTAAAATTCGAACGATTACGGCATCTGAAGCATCAATCACAACACCAATTGTCAAGTGCTCCTTCTGTTCAGAAAATCATTCGATCAGTTATTGTGAACGGTTCACAAAGCTTTCTGTTGCGGAACGGATTGAATTCGCTAAAACCAACCGTTGGTGTTTCAACTGCTTAAAACCTTCGCACAGTTTAAAGAATTGTAGATCATTTTTTAGTTGCCAAAAGTGTCGTCAACGTCATCACACCCTGCTTCATCGAGATGATGATGCTAATTTATCTGCTTCATCAAGTCAAGCCGATTCGAGCAGTAGCCCAGAGCAACCTGTAAGAGTACTTACGAGCATAGGTGATAATTCTGTGGTGCTGTTATCAACAGCCACTGTGCAACTTCGTGATTCCTCAGGCAACTTCCAATCGTTTCGTGCTCTCATAGATTCGGGTAGCCAGGCTCACTTCATCAGTGAACGTGCTGCCACCATCTTAGGTGTCGCCCGCACACTTACTTCTCGTCGTGTTCGTGGTTTGGGACAAGCATCTTCGTCTATATCAGGTGCAGTTCGCCTTGAGGTTGGTGCTAACAGCAACAGCCTCTTTTCTATCGACGCGCTCACGTTGCCTAGCATTTGTGGTAGGATACCTTCAACTCGTATTAATAAATCGTCGTGGCATCATATCAAGGATCTCGCCTTGGCTGACCCTAACTTCGACAAGCCTGGTTCTGTAGATCTGCTTCTCGGCGCTGAGGTGTTTACTTCTCTTCTCCTTCCTGGCCGCGTGGATGGAGGTCCAAATCAACCCTCAGCTCTGAATTCAGTGTTTGGCTGGCTCTTACTGGGTGGTGCCGGCTGTCAGGACGAAGTTCAATCGTTTTTCAGCCAAGACGATGATCTGCTTCATGAGGAAGTCAAGCGCTTCTGGGAGTTGGAATCATTTCCGTCACCTCGACATCTAACCCCTGAGGAAACTCGCTGTGAAGAAATCTTCGCAACTCATCATACCCGTGATTCGGTTGGCAGATACGTGGTCACTCTGCCTTTCAAAGAAGAAGAGCAGGATCGTTCTTTTCCTGGATCTCGTGACATCGCTTTGCGTTTTTTTCACTCAATCGAACGAAAACTCAGGAGAAATCCAGAGTTGCATCGCCAGTACAACGACTTCATGAAAGACTATCTCGATAGTGGTCACATGAGTCTTGTCCCTGTAAACAAACTTACAGAGGGAAAGTATTACATCCCTCATCACTGCGTTCTGCGTCCCGAGTCCGCCACAACGAAACTCCGTGTGGTGTTTAACGCTTCAGCTAAAGATGCTAGGGGCGTATCGTTAAACGACACTCTGCTCGTCGGTCCCAAACTCCAATCAAACATACTGAAATTCGTAAGGGACATATACTCACCTGTTCTTCCATGCAGTAGTCTTTTCGCGTGGTCTGATTCTACCGTTGTGCTTGCGTGGCTTCGCTCTCACCCTTCACGTTGGAAGACTTTCGTTGCGAATCGCGTAGGGCACATTCTTGATGTCATCCCTGGGGCTCGATGGGGTCACGTGGCCTCTGAGGATAATCCAGCGGATGTAGTCTCCCGTGGACAGCTTCCATCAGCTCTTGTCACTAATCGCTTATGGTGGGCGGGTCCGTCGTGGCTCTCTCAACCGCTTTCATCTTGGCCAAGTTCTGATGATATTCCAGACTCAGACATTCTAGCTGCAGAAGAAAAGGCTCCTCGCTCGTTCCTTACTCATGGTGACGTTCCTAGTCCGTTTATAGACACTCTGTTGGATCGCTATTCGTCGATTCGTAAAATCCAACGCCTTTTGTGTGTCTGGATAAAATTCATTGCATTCATTCGTTGTAAACGCACTCGCTGTTCTGATCCCATATCGACTCGGGTAGAACTACATAATGCCCTTATGATTATTGTGAAGTACGTTCAATCACATCATTTTGCATCAGAGATAAGTCACTTGCTAGACAATACTCTTCTTTCGAAACAAATGCGTAAGTTAAATCCGTTTCTCGACGCTAAGGGAACTCTCAGGGTGGGTGGCCGATTGGCCAGATCGGGGCTCGAATTTGAGCATAAACACCCCGCTCTGCTCCCTCGCGAATCGAAGCTTACCTATTTAATCATCGAAGCGTTTCATCGTGAAAATTGTCACGCTGGCGTTAACACGATGCAATACCTTCTAACACAACAATTTTGGATCCTTTCACCCAAACGGGCAATTCGTCATTGCCTTTCGAAGTGTGTTCAGTGTTATAAAACGAACCCGACTCCTCTTGAACCGTTTATGAGCGATCTACCTGCTACTCGCGTCAATCAGGTTAAGCCTTTTTCTGTTGTGGGAACGGATTACGGTGGTCCTTTCCGCATCAAACTCTCAAAACATCGCGGTGCGAAAATCGGTAAGGCTTATCTCTGTTTGTTCGTATGCTTAAGTACCAAAGCAGTGCATCTCGAAACTGTTTCGGATCTTTCATCGGACGCATTCCTTGCCGCTCTTCGTAGATTTGTCGGTCGTCGCGGTAGGGTCAACGTCATCCAATCCGATTGCGGTACAAATTACGTAGGCGCGAATAATCAGCTTCAGTCTCTCATGCAATCTGCCGCTCAAACCGAACAGATTGAGTTTCGTTTTAACCCGCCTTCGAGTCCTCATTTTGGAGGAGTTTGGGAAATTCAAATTAAAGCAGTAAAATCGCACCTTTATCGAATTATCGGTGATCAAGTCTTAACGTTCGAAGAACTAAGTACGGTCTTCGTGCAAATTGAGGCGATACTCAATTCGCGACCCCTTTGTCCGTTGAGTTCAGACCCCAATGACTTGGTTGTACTGACACCGGGCCATTTCTTAACCTTGGAGCCTCTAACTACCGTTCCCGATGAGGACTTAACGTCAGTTAATATTAATCGACTTAGTCGTTGGCAGCTCATTCAACGTTTCCAACAGGATTTTTGGAATCGTTGGAAGTGCGAATACCTCCATACTTTGACTCAACGGGCAAAGTGGACTAAACATTCTAAGCCGCTAATCGTGGGATCCGTGGTAATTCTGAAAACCGAAACTTCTCTTCCGTTACATTGGCCTCTGGCTCGGGTCGAGAAATTGCACCCTAGCCCGGACGGAATAGTTCGTATCGCAACGGTTCGTACAGTCGATGGTTCGTGCTTAACTCGACCGTTGGCTAAGCTATGTCCGTTACCTAACCTAGATTAATCCGTAACTCGTTAATTATTAGCTTTAGTCGTAATTAAGTCTTTTCGTAGGTTAGTTATTCGCTAGTTTTAGAAAATACCTATAACGTATTTTGGTGGGCGGAAATGTACCGTCATCATATTATTTCAAAGTTGGTATACAATTCTCAAGCTTACACTTAGGTTGGCACTCCTTGGCACTCTTCACGGTCATTGGTCGATTCTGACAAGACGTCACTGACGTCACCACTCGCCACTACCTGTAGCGAATCGAACTTGCAACGGGAAAGGAGACGCTTGAAATTCGTGATCCCGAACGCGCGCGTTTTGTGGCTGGTCCAGGGCCACCCGTGACTCGACACCCCGGCCGGGAGTGAAAACCAAGAAAGAACTCGAAGACCACAGGATCAAGACAACATAAATGCCGAAAGCTGGAACCGCAGGTTAGTCAGACGACCTATTAGACCGTTCTCCCTTGTGGGAGTCCCTGTTTGTGAGACGCCAACCGAGTGAAACCGGGCCCTCACAATACACTTATAGACCACAGGTCAAAATGCAAATGCGTTGTCACCCCTGAGACTTAAGTTGTTTTGTCTCTGTGGTAGTTATAACTAACAGAGCCATACATTATCATCTAACCAGAACACGATACTGCTGAACACTACCATTTGACGGCAGATAGGTTATTTAGGTACTCTTATCTATATCGTAGCACATACATCTGTAGTTTAGTTTAATACTAATTAATAATATACGTATGTATCTTCACGCCAGGTCCCTAACGGGGTAGGCAGAGAGTGTAGAGCGCTAGACATCCCGGTTCTGACAAACCTCTCGTGCTTCGTCTACCTTCATCATTCTCTTCATACCTGCACGCCGATTCCTAAGACTTTTAACCCCACCACTTACTGGTGGTAGAGCTCCAGTGACGGAGCTCGCGGGCGTAGGCACCACCGCATTACCTGATTTACTTGCCGCTAAATGGTAGTGTTCAGCACTATCGTGTTCCGGTCAGGTGGTAATGTACGGCCCTGTAATTTCCGGCTCAGAGGCATAACACCTTAGGCCTCAGGAGTGGTAACGCATTTGCATTTTGACCTTGGTCTTTGTGTGGGTGTCTATAGGCTGCAGTCATCACTTAACATCAATGTGAACTGCATGCTTGTTTGCCACTTCAATTTCATAAAAAAAAAAAAAAAAAAAAAACCATCAGACAGAACTCTACCTATTTGGTCATGGTAGGTCAGCCTTGCTCTTCCTGGGCCTCTGCAACCATCCACATTCGCATTGTATATCTGTTTAGTCATTCGCTCATTCGACATTCTTTCTATATGCCCGAACCATCGGAGCATGCCTTTTTTAATATAATATACGTACTCCATAAATACTCTCAGAATAGAAAAGCCATTTAAACAATAAGCCCACTAAAATCATAACAAATACACGAAACCATCATTAACACCATTTACCACCACACCAACAAAATAATTACGAAGTAATACTGCGGTCCTCAATAAATAATATCCTATCATAAATATCCACTAAAATATTCGGACCATGAATATTTCTAACACAATAGTGTTTTTGACACACGGCTTTTTAGTTTGGCTAATAGTCCAGCCATTTGGTAGTTTCACCTAGAAAGTTTTCCGGGAGTTTTAAAAATTGGTGATCTAATAGATTTTGACGTGCTCTTTTCGAAATCTGGTTATGCCTATAGATTCCTGAATTATCTCAAATAACCTCTTCCTGTTTAATCTTGCCTATTTTTAGTATTTATTTTTTTATTTTGCGACAGCACGAAATGTAATAATTATTAAGAATGTATCATAATTTATGCTATAGAATAAGTACCGTATATTAGAATTAGGCGCTAAATACATTATCTCGTTTGACGAACTAGTGAAAAGTCATCGTAACCATCTATCTAGTCATTTTCTTCATTCAATAAGCATTTGACACGACGACACTAAGTTCTTTGTTGTTACTTGATAGAGTACCAGTGAGCTTCAGAGCGTGGACCATTGCATTATCCTAAATTTACTTGCAGCCGTATCGTGTTCCCGTAAGATAGTAATGTACAAGCCCGTAGTTTCCAGCACAGAGGCATAACTACTCATGTGCCCGTAGTGGTAACTCATTTACATTGTAATCTCTGCTTTTATGTATGTTTCTAGGCTACATACTCACATAACATCAATGTGTGCTTGCTACTTTAACAACATAAAAAAAGTTAGTAATTTGCCACAAATTCTATATGAAGGCATGTTTATTTACATTTCTAATAAAGTTTTTTAATTTAGCTCTATAAATAACAATAAATATTGCCCGTCAAACATGACGACAGTGTGTACGAACAAACCCTTCGCGACAGAATTTTGTTTAACTGCACCACCTTTGTCTGTAAAAGCATGTGATAAACGGATGCATGACCCCTTCAAATACAAAAGCCTTGAAATAATGGAATATTTCCACGTCTCTATGATTAATGACGTCGTTATCAAGGCCTAGTTTTGTAACGATTTATGAAGTTTAGCGCTGACAAATAGTTATTAATATACCATTTGATAATGTTAAACGCCTGTTAGGTTTTTTAACGTAATAAACAGAGAACTCATTCGTACATTCAATGTGAAAATAATTTGGTTTACTTTGATAGATTATGTAATATTTTTAATGATGGTAGAGCTCTAGAGATGGAGCTCGTGGGCGTAGGAACCAGCAGATTGCCTAATCTACTTGATAGTTAGGTTAGGTTAGCTAGGCTTGGCTCTAGCTTAGATTGGCCCTAGCTTAGATAGGCCCTAGCCCAGATAGGCCCTTTAATTTGTGACGCAGAGGCTGCGTACAACGACTCAGTGAAAGGGCCTCGAGCTTTGGACAGACCAAATCTGGTAAGATCAAAATAGAAATGTGTCTTAAAAATCAACTTCTATAGGTATATACAAGTAATGCTTCGACCTAAAATAAAAAAGTCGAAGACCCATATTCCTAGTCAAGTCACATCAAATAGTTGATACTTCAGAAGTTTCGGTAAAGAAAACGGACAAGTTTGTACAACTCGCAACTTAATAGAAGTTTACGTGCAAACAACCTTGAAATGTCGAATTTTATCGAGACTTTGTAAAGTCTTGTATTTATTAGAATCTATTAACAAATTATCTTGCATCTCGCGTCATCTTGAGAATATTGTTAAAATTCTTTCAAAAGTATAGTCTTGATTTTAAGATAAAAAGATAATATATTTTAACATCCATTTTTTATACCTGTAATATAGAAGTGAGAAGCGAGTTTTTTTACGGTTTATAAATCATCAGGAATTTGTACGAACTCTAATACAATGTCAACAAGTAACAAATACATCCGTTTGCTTAAATTAAAGGTCTTTTCATACGGATCCTCATGAAAAAATCAAAATAACACAACAGGCTCAAAAAATATTCGTCAGACAAAATAAGAAACATAAAAACTTACATGAAAAGCTCCTCTTATCAGCGGGCCTGCCTGACCAACGTACAGCGTCGATGCTGAATCAAATACCAGCTCCAGTGGGTTCCTCCTCACCGACACCGTGTCGAATTCGTGACAGTTCAAGAACAGGGTAACATTATCCATCGTCACTCTTAACGCAAAGCGACTCCACTTTTTTGCGAACGATGGCACAACAAACGACGCAATGGTCTGTGAAAGAGCATAAACATTCGCATCTGTGTACAGTAGAGAAATATTCGTCAATCCTGGTCCAGATGGTATGAGTTGTACGCCCAACTGGACAACGGTTTCGAGAGGGTTGACCACGGAGAAGAGGAACCCGCCGTCTTTATTCGCTGGTCGCACGGTAGCAGTGATGGAGAATTCGGCGTACAGTTTCTCAGGCATAAACAGTCTGTATGGGGACTTGATGTCCGATCCGGGTTTAAGACCGTAAGCAGGGAAGCCGTCCAGGCCTTCGTCAAAGTATTGCGTCTTCGGATTGCTGAATGGCACGCCGATAGCGTGCAGAAGGTCGTATTCCGGGATATCTGAAATTGGAAACGATAAACCTATCTTTATTTTACTGCGAAACTTTTATGTCTTTTCTTAGTTTTCTATTTTTGTGTTAGCGGTGTTGATTTCGTAACTTTGCGGTGAATTTATTACTAGTTACTGTGTTTCTTCTTCACGTTTGTTGGAACGAAATGTTTAATTGAGGTGTTGGGTATCTTAACTGATCCAGTTCGGTGTTAATTGATTTGTTTCAGCTACGATTTTAATCTGGCTTACTCATTATTTCATTCACTCGAGACTTTTAATGAACTTATTTTGAGTTAAACGAAAATGTATCTGTTGACAGCTTAACTCATTTCCTGTCTCATTTTAAACACAATAGCTTTAACAATGCAAATGCTCACATGAGATTCATGGGACATATAACATAAAAAAATATGTTGGAAAACTTTAATTTAAATAGTTTTGTAGCTTTAGTTGCATAACTTGTTTAAACTCAGGCGTCTAACTGTACCTTGTGTATGAAATTTCCAAATAGAAAATTAAATTTTAATACACAAGTTAGGTTCCCGATTAGACGAATTCAAAAAACTGCTTTAACGGCACTGTAGCCATTTAAAATCATTATTTAAAAAGTATAATGCTTACTTTTAAAGGTGAAAGCCTACAAAAAAAAAACAACCACTAACGGACGAAACTTTGTAATAAAGGCA
Source organism: Macrosoma leucophasiata (assembly GCA_036365455.1). Lineage (NCBI taxonomy): Eukaryota > Metazoa > Arthropoda > Insecta > Lepidoptera > Hedylidae > Macrosoma > Macrosoma leucophasiata. Next base: position 14,775,300 of record JAWQUS010000024.1, read on the forward strand.
ACGCATGCAAATTAATTTGGAAGTCGTGAACGTTATCAGGGAACAAATAAATAGAAAGATAAACTCTTAGGCCCGACTCGTAAATTTTGTGGAGCTTCGAGGAATTATTTACATAAAATTTTCTACTGGTGGTAGAGCTCCAGTGACGGAGCTCGCGGGCGTAGGCACCACCGCATTTCCTAATATACTTGCCGCTAAATGGTAGTGTTCAGCACTATCGTGTTCCGGTCAGGTGGTAATGTACGGCCCTGTAATTGCCGGCACAGAGGCATAACACCTAATGCCTCAGGAGTGGCAGCGCATCTGCATTTTGACCTCTGGTCATTGTGTGGGTGTCTATAGGCTGCAGTTATCACTTAACATCAATGTGAACTGCACGCTTGTTTGTCACTTTTATTACATAAAAAAAAAAAATAATAATAATAAAACTGAAATTCAGTGTAGCATTCAATTGCATTCTTCAACTTGTCATCTCGTTATCTACAGTTTGCCTTCTGCTGACAACAAATTCATTAAAAAAAAATTTTTTTTTTACTACGCATATTTATAATGTACAGAATATATCCACTAGGTTCTACTAGGCCTATCAAAAAATGGCCAAAAGTATTAGGGCGGTTTGAAAACATCCGACAGTGGGTAGGCTACTAACCAGCATTGGAGCAGCGTGGTGGAGTAAGCTCCAGGCCTCCTCCCAAGAAGTGGAGAGACTAGTGCCCAGTAGTAGGACGTATCAAAGGTTGCCATTATTATTATATAATCATATTTGAAAATTCGGTAATTAATTTCGATCATGCAGGCAAAAACGCAATTAAAAATCAACACCGTGAACTAGAGAAGTCAGGCTCCATTTTTCCGTTTATTTAATACCTCTTAAGTTGACGAGCATAACCAAAAAGGTAAATGATCATGATACATTTTATGAGTATTATAATAACAAATATTTTCTCCGAAAACACGAAATTATCAAGTGCATTTTATTTTAATCCCAAAACAATTGCGACTCACAATAAAAGCCGTCAGGAAAATGAGGCAATTTTATGCGAACTGCCGCAAGGTGACAATTAAACCATTGTACGTAAACGACAGTGGGAAGCGATTATGGCGCAGAGAGTCGAAATTTTAATCTGAGCAATGTCGCGTAATATGCGGGATTTTTTTCAACTTATGTGTGTGTGACGACGAAACACTGAAAATGATACATACGGCAAATTGGACAATTTTTTTTTAATACAATGAAAATGACAACGATTTCTTCGTAGGCATACTTTGTTTTTTTAAATCGAGTATTTTTTTTTATATAAACAATCAAAGTACTTTACGAAAGGTAATAACATCACGAAAATGAAGGACTTTTATGGATTTTTTTCAGTAAGGTATCAAGGCATTCTACGTAGCAAGCCATTGTTCCCAAAGTAAAAAAAACAATCTAGTATTGTCGCGTAATTTGCGTGATTTTTATTCTAATAAAATAAATAAAAATAAAATTCATTTAACTCAGGTTATTTCCACCCATATTCAAATTAAAATTACAATACTGTTAACATAAAAATTCACATAAAAATCATAAAGTCAGTTAGATGTCAAAATTTAAAAAAAATCAAAATAAAATAAGAAAATAAAATTACTCAAAAGTCAATTAAATCAACAATGATGAAAAATATAATAATTATACATATATATAATTTGGAATTATGTTCTTTAAAATTTTAACTTTCAATGATACCAAAACCAGCCAGATACAAATACTACAGCCAAAGAGATTTTATTACAAGTTCATACATACTATAATGCGAAAAGACTTTTTCCCCAACCTATTACATATTTTTTTATTTGTTATATATTTATATAATAAATAAAAAAACATAATAATTACAAATTAAATAAGTTTAGATCAATACTAAAATTACATCAAACCTTAAATTAAAACAATATTGTAACAAGAAATAAATTAAGTTACACGTCTCTAAAATTACACAATTATCTATTTTACAATTTTATTACACACAAATTTTGTTCAGACTCTACTGGATTTATTGCAATGTCTATCACAGCAATGCTGTATATAGGGACTGTCTAATCGGTCAACGATCATCGAAAGAACAGAATTAGGGCTGGCCCGCACTCTACGTACCAAGGACATGGATCTTTTTCGCATGGTCGCATAAAAACAAGTGTGAGCTTCCGCGAACATGCCTGAGGCGCTACAGAATCGGGGCAGCCCCAACACTGCTCTGAACGAATTGTTATACTGGACGCGGAAGGCACTGTAGCTGGCCTGCTTATAATTAGCCCACAGACTGCAGGTGTATAGTGATGTGCAGTATGCTCGAAACAGAGTGACCTTCACTTCGGTCGAACATCGAGCAAATCTGCGAGCCAACATATTTGCCCTTTTGGACAGCGCCCCTCGCTCCCGTTTAATGTCAGCATCGTCTTTGAGATCGGTTGTGAGTATATGGCCTAGGTATTTGAATTGATCAACTCTTTCCAGAGGTGTACCGTTTAGTCGTATGGGTGGTAAGTTTTGACACCATGTACTGACTCTTGACAACATTATATTTCAGTCCGTGATCCCTCGCGTACTCTTCACAGACCTGTGTCAATTGTCTCAGACCACAAATCGACGCGCTCAGCAACACCATGTCGTCCGCATAACTCAAGTTGTTAACACATACATCGTCAATATGACAGCCGACATGCAGGTTGCCGAGCGCAACGACCAGCTCGTTCATATACAGATTGAACAACGTGGGCGAGGTCAGGCCCCCTTGTCTCACGCCACATTGTAATTGATACGGTTCAGACATTATCCCCGACCATTTTACCCTGTTTACTTGGTGCATACCAATATTTAAAAGTACTCACAAGTTCCATTGATAAATGTACATTTTTAAGCTTTTGCCACAGAATATCGTACGCGACGAGGTCAAAAGCTCTCGATAGGTCGAGAAAGCACGCATATACTGGCGTTTTACGATCTACATAGTATCTAACGGTATGCTTAAGACTCAGTACTGCACTTTCTGTCGATAATTTTGGCCTAAAACCAAACTGATTATCGTGCAGTGCTATGTATTTGTCTAACTGAGTATTAAGCAAACCGTCAAATATTTTTGCTACTATTGTAGCCAAAGAGATTGGCCTATAGTTATTTTTATCGCTAAGGTCACCAGTTTTATTTTTTGCAATTGGTACTACTACAGTTTTCATGAGATCTGTTGGTAGGTATGAGTGGCTCACGCACAGTGATTAGAACATTGCCAATACTCTAGATGCATGGGGGCCAGCGTTTTTTATATGTTCAATACTCAAGTCGTCGTGACCTGGAGACTTGCCTTTAGTCATTTGGTTAGTTATAGTTGCCACATCTTTGGCACAAAATTTCACAAGTTCATTTTTATTCGGCATCACAACGCTAGCCTCGCTTGGTGGCCCAAAAGGTGAAGCCACAAAAAAATGATCTTTAAAAATATCCGCAATGTCCTTATGGTCACTCACGCCGTCGACGCTCACAGGAAGGTTTTACTGTAGACTTCTTAGTGTTGCGCCAAAAACCACTAAAGTTTCCTTTCATATGTTGTTCAGCCATTGAATCCATTTTTATTTGTTCCCGGTTGTCCTGACACCATTTTAATCTAGATTTAAAAACCTTTCTGCTTAAGTACATGTCATTATAGATCCAACCAGACTTTGGCTTTCCACTCAGTGCCCACTCCATAAATTTCTCCCTGGACTTTCGGTGAGCCTCACCGACGTGCCTGTTCCATCCCATCACTCGCGAACCCCTCCTAACCGATTTCGTGCCCCCTCGACCCACCACAGCAGCGTCACGAAAGGCAGTGACAATGTCAGAGTACATCCTGTCAAGAATACATCGATGGTCGACATCGTTACAGTGAAAATCAGCACACTTGCCAAATGCGACAGGAAAGTCAATCAGTTTCAATCGTTTATGACACTCCATGGTATATTTCACAACTTGTTCCTTACTTCTATCACTCCATACTATTCTCTTGTCATTTGAAGTAATTGAACTAGGAGGTAATTTTGGCGCTAAGAGATTTAACGTACATTCGATAATGAGAGTAAAATGGTCAGACCATGTAGTGTCATAATTTATATATATATCAATAACAGATTGCCTTGCCGACTGAGTTGCTAGACAGTGATCTAACCAACTAGTCGTCCCATATACGTCACTAATGAAGGTATACGCCCCCGAGTCTATTCCCATAAAGTCTGTATCGATATGTATGGTCATGTGACCAACATTGATCTTTACAAAAATTCATTAATTCCTTAAAAAATAATTCAGATATGTCAGCATTAAAATCCCCTAATATAAAAACTGAATCGATACCGTATTCGTCTATAATAGCACTCACCATACTTAAACAATCTGTAAATTCAGGGAGGTTATCCACTGAGTTTGTAGGCATGTGAACACTCATTACGATGAATGGTCTGTCATTAGTCGTAATTCTAACTGCGCTGATTCGGAGACTATCGCAGCGTAGCACTGATACTTGCTGGAAAACACTGTTTCTCCACAATACCGCAACACCACCATAAGGCCTACCGCGCAGTATGCCTGCTGATGTATCTACCGCCGATGTCCCGGTGTACCCAAATTCTTTGTCGATGGTGCTCAAAAATGGTATGTCGTCAGGCAATAACCATGTCTCTTGCAACGCAATTACATCACAAGTACGACAGATCTCCCTAATACTATCAACGGACCGTTTCACACTTTTGCAGTTGAAACTCGCAAATTTATATATGCTTTTATCTATTTTTTTTACATTAGATACGTTTTAGCTATAGAATGCTTTGTCTTTGTCAGTTGCATTGTCAAATGTGCAGGACAGAAAAAGAAAAAGTAGAGATTAGCAACACTTTAGCTAAAATACGTTTATGAATAAGGGGGTATATATTTACAAATATTTTGAACCTATCATCTTTTTAAATACGATGGAAATTCCAGATTGACTTTGAAGATTTCTTCGTAAGTTTTTGTGTCAATTAATAGTAATCCTAAGGGGGAGTTGTTTGGATTTACTCAAGCGTGTCAGTTTAAAATACGGGAGATGCTTTGCGCCCTTCATATAATATGTTCCTCATACGAACAATGTCCAACAAAATAAAAGCCTATTACGCATCGTAATTCTGGTTTAAGCAACATTCATTGCCACGAAAAGTTGTTACATTTGTGCTACAAAATGAATAGCGGCAATGTGTTTTACTTAACTACGGTAGCTAGCAACGGTAATATAATGAAACCGTGTTGCTTTGCTACAAAATGAAATAGTTTTTCATTTTATCTATTTATCAAGAGCACACCGTATTACGTAATCTATTTGTCGCCAAAATTAAATGGTAGTGTTCATCCCTATCGTGTTTTCGTTGCTTTTTATGTAATGAAAGTAGCAAACAAGCATGCAGTTCACATTCATATTAAGTGATGACAACAGCCTATAGACACACAATGACCAGAAGTCAAAATGCAGATGCGTTGCCATTCCTGAGGCCTAAGGTGTTATGCCTCTGCGCCGGAAATTACAGAGCTGTACCACTGTACACATTACCATCTGACCGGAACACGATAGTGCTGAGCACTACCATTTAGCGGCAAGTATATTATATAATGTGGTGATGCCTACGCCCGCGAGCTCCGTCACTGGAGCTCGCGGGCGTAGTAGAGTTTCCGTTACATGGATGGTAATGTATGCCCCGTTTTTTACCACAGAAGCAATATAACTATGACCTTAGAAGATATACCTACATCTAAAGATGTGCATAATTATGCTGCAGTAATCACTTACCATCTATGAGAACTGCACATTTGTTTGTCATCACGAAAATATCCAGATTGAATACAGGCTGCGGGATTGGAAACTCTAGCACACCGCGGACACTCCGCCAAAATTCCATACAAACGCTTAATTTGGTTTTTATTACACAGACAACAATCAATGACGTATATGTACAGGAATACCAAACGTCGAGGAGGTTGGGTGAGGCGGGGGAATCAGGCGGGACCTCGAAGTGTCCATTCTATACGTAGTATTATTACATATTCTCTGGCTCTAGTGCGGATCCTGAGCTTACAGACGTATCTTGTAATGCGGTGGGGCCTATATCATTGAGAACCGTGGCGCCTAATTATTATTCTGTTTGTTGAATAGTGCTATAGTTACAAATAAATGTTCATTGACATAACTATCATGTAAAACGATGTAGAGGCAACAAAGCAGCATGCCACCCGCTGAGTGAGCATTGCTTATTGTGCACATAAATGTTGTATTTTGATACTAAATGTATTAGAAAGAATTTCCTACTATTTTATGGGAAATATTTTATTTAGGTACTCATTGGTATTCGTAGACGGTGTTCAATCTGTTTTTTTTTAATAGATAAAGATTAATTATATAATACTGCTATTTATATACTACGGAAACATGTGTACGTATCGACATAAAAGTAACGTTTGCGTAATTCGTTTCTCAATAACATAAAGTCTCAATAGCGTTAACGCAAACCAAGTTTGTAAATACCAGGAAATCATTCATACAAGTTGCCCATTGGGACCGGACTCGTTTGTAGAGCTTAATCTTATCAATAGCTATTAACTATCATGTTGTTCGGTTACGCGCACTCTTAATACTAATCTGATAGATAAGTGTTACATTGGGTGAACATAAACATTGGTTTGCTCAATTTAGGTAAAGGAAGAATCCCAAAGGATTGGCGGTGTGCGGTCATCGTGCCTTTGTATAAAGGCAAGGGTTCACGTATGGACTGCACCAGCTATCGAGCGATCAGTTTGATCAGTTTGGCAGCTAAAGTGTATGGGAAAGTCTTAGAAAGAAGAATGAAAGAGAAGTCCGACGGGTTGTTGTGGGATGCACAGGGTGGTTTCAGAACTGGAAGAGGATGTATGGATCAAGTTTTCTCCCTCCGCAACATCGTAGAGAAGCATCTTGCTGTGAGCCAGAAGGTTTTCTGTGGTTTTGTGGATTTGGAGAAGGCGTTTGATAGGGTATTACGAAAGGAGCTGTGGGACATTTTGCCAGAGTATGGTATTGATGGCAGTCTGCTCCGTGCAATACAGTCCACGTATGTGGGCTGTCAAGCATGTGTGCGGGTAGATGGTAACATGTCACCCTGGTTTGATGTTAACATCGGTGTCAAACAGGGTTGCGTGCTTTCGTCTAGGCTGTTTATTATATATCTGGACAAATGCCTCCAGAGGGTGAAGTTGATGGATGTGGGAGTGCGTATGGGTGACTTAGTGGTGAACTGTCTGCTTTACGCAGATGATGCGGTAATTGTTAGCTCTACACCATCTGGGCTACAAGCACTAGTCACAGTCATGAAAGAGGATTGTATGGAGAAAGGCTTACAATTGAATGTGGATAAAACTAAAGTATTAGTATTTGAAAGAGATGAACAGAGAACAAATGCAAGGGTAGTAGTAGATGATGCAGTGTTAGAACAGGTTGATGAAATTGTATATCTTGGATGTGCTTTTAGCAAGGATGGTAGGTACACCACTGACATAGAAAGAAGAGTGCTTGCTGGGAATTGCGTGAATGGAGCGTTGGGTAAGCTGCTAGAATCGAAACATCTCAGCCAGCGGGCTCGACTAGCCGTACATAATGCTGTACTTACTCCAACGCTTTTATATGGAAGCGAGAGCTGGGTATGCAGGAAAGAGCATGAAAGTAAGTTGAACGCGGTCGAGATGAGATCTTTGCGCAAGATCTGCGGTGTATCACTCACCGATCGCGTTCGTAATGAAGATGTAAGAAAGAGACTTTGTGTGAATGATAGTATCGGTGTAAAAATGAAAAAAGGCATGCTCCGATGGTTCGGGCATATAGAAAGAATGTCGAATGAGCGAATGACTAAACAGATATACAATGCGAATGTGGATGGTTGCAGAGGCCCAGGAAGACCAAGGCTGACCTACCATGACCAAATAGGTCGAGTTCTGTCTGATGGTGGGGTCAAAAGTCTTAGGAATCGGCGTGCATGTATGAAGAGAATGATGAAGGTAGACGAGGCACGAGAGGTTTGTCAGAACCGGGATGTCTGGCGCTCTACACTCTCTGCCTACCCCGTTAGGGACCTGGCGTGAAGATACATATATAGGTAAAGGCATGTCCATATTTGCCTCTCTTTCCTCTTTTCATGGTAAAAGTAAAAAAAAACTTGCGAGACGGACTGGACTTTCTGCAATTACCAATATAAGTACAATTATTTTTGATATTTTTTGAAATGATAGGGAGAAACGGTCAATTTTATTTTTATGTAATGTAAGTGGCAAACACCCCAGGTTTATACGGCCCCGTAATAATGATCACAGACACAAAATAACTAAAGTCTCAGGGGTGGCAACGCATCTGCATTTAGACCTGTGGTCTTTGTGTAAGTGCCTATAGGCTGCCGTCATCACTTAACATCAACGTGAACTGCATACTTGCTTGCCACCTTCATAACATTAAGAAGGTGGGTAGTATAGCTATAGCTTCAGCACAGAAATATAACAATTGTATTATTTATTTTTTGCAATAACACATGCGAGCTATATTTCTAGAAATTTCTTTAATTTCTAGAAATATAACAACTTACTTTAGAAGTAGCAACGTATTAGCGTTGAACCCTCTAATTTTATGTAACATGATTATAGGCTGTATACATTATTCCCTTAGCATCAATATGAACTGAACCTATACTTATTTCCCACTTCCATTACATAAAAAGACATAAGTTAGAGTGGGCGGTGTTTGGACGTGACTTGTACGGATCGAATAGCTACTGTAATAATAAAAACTTACCATTAGGATATTTTGATCCAAATAACCCGTCGTTCGCAGAACAAGTCGTCCACAGTGTGATTAGCCAGAAGAATCTGTAAGGAAAAGAAAAATATTAAAAGATTTGTTTAAGTACGATACATAGGTACCTAAAATGTTTTCTTTGTCACCTGAATGGCGCGGGAAGAAATATGTTAGCTACGAATCTCATTGCTAGAGATATAGATATATTCACTTGTTCTCTGAGTGAATTTACGAAGGTAGCTTTAGGTGTCATTAGTTATAAGTAATGCAATACAATTAGCAATCATACTTAATTGAATAAATTGGAATTATATCAATATGTTATTGTATGTTAATGTAATTTAATTTTATAATGTATTTTGAAATTATTTAATGTATATTAATCTATTTAAATTGTGAATGCATTTTAATCTTTAAAATAATATCTATTGCTTGTCTATCGCATTGGGTAGCCACCTGTAAGGATAGATTTAAGTTTGTGAAATAAATAAATGTTAAGAATTTTTTTGGTAATGTGCCCGATGAATATCATTTGAATGACTGAAGACATAGAGCAACACCGGAGGGGAGTAGCCATGTGCAGGCTTTCCCCTCTGTCAAAGTACAATCCCAAATAGGCCTATACCTGCCGCCTAGATGTTCAAATGTGTGCGTGACATTGTCTCTGTATTTTGTTAAAGTCAACGTGTGAGTTTCGTAGTAATAGGCGATTTTAGTAGTATGCGTGGGTGTCGCACGCATTTCCCCCCGCAAAAAATTAAAGACTGTTTTGCATCGCTAATAACCGCTATGGCTACTCCCCTCCAGTCCGCCGCGGCCGGTGGCACGTGTTGCTCTATGATTGAAAAGGAACACCTATATGCAAAGTACTATTACTTGTATCGGTGTAAAAATGAAAAAAGGCATGCTCCGATGGTTCGGGCATATAGAAAGAATGTCGAATGAGCGAATGACAAAACGGTTATACAATGCGAATTTGGATGGTTGCAGAGGCCCAGGAAGACCAAGGCTGACCTACCATGACCAAATAGGTCGAGTTCTGTCTGATGGTGGGGTCAAAAGTCTTAGGAATCGGCGTGCATGTATGAAGAGAATGATGAAGGTAGACGAGGCACGAGAGGTTTGTCTGAACCGGGATATCTGGCGTTCTACACTCTCTGCCTACCCCGTTAGGGACCTGGCGTGAAGATACATACATACTATTACTTTGTAATGACCAATTGAGCCTATTAACATCTCCATGCACATTACTTTCCAAACTAGGAGGGTGGCACTGGAAAACTTTCTACAATAGAAAACTGTTAATCACATTTTCCACTGATCCGGAGATCGAAACCAGCGTAGCAGTGATGGCTCCATTATCAAGTCCTAGTCGAAGCATATTATTGTATTTCTTTTTATTTTTCTGCTAATATTTGTAAAACACTAATTAACACAAGGCGAAACTTTCACAATGTAACTTACATTGTTTATTCCCCCCATTCATTCCTGCTAAGAAAATTTTAGTCTATATATAGTTAGCAAGGTATTACACGATTTTGATTTAACGAAAACTCATCGCACTGTTTTTTAAAGCCCTCAATAAGTTATGATGAATCTCTCGTTACAACCAGTTAATTAAATTACGAAATTTTTTTACGAAATAAAAATTTTCGTCAGCTACACGCTATTTCAGTTCCAAATTTTATCCGTAAAACTGTAAACAATTTTACCTTTGAAAAGCATTCGTAGTCAAATGAATTGTTAATATTTTTTTGCACGCTATAGATTTTATCGTTTTGTAATGTAGAGTTTGAGCGCCAGAATTCAAGAACTGTATGCACTTCAGATTTTTATGTAGGTGGCAAACGAGTATGACTGCAGGCTTTAGACACCTATACTAAGATCAAAGGTCAAAATGCAGATGCGTTGTCACCCCTGAGTTCGTAATTGCTACGTATGACATGTAGGTATGTATCTTCAACACAATTTCTTTTTATATTATGGTAGTGGCAAACAAGCATGCAGTTCACATTGATGTTAAGTGATGACTGCAGCCTATAGACACCCACACAAAGACCAAGGTCAAAATGCAAATGCGTTACCACCCCTGAGGCCTAAGGTGTTATTATGCCTCTGTGCCGAAAATTACAAGGCCGTACATTACCACCTGACCGGAACACGATAGTGCTGAACACTATCATTTAACGGCAAGTATATTAGGTAATGCGGTGGTGCCTATGCCCGCGAGCTCCGTCACTATCGTGTTCCGGTCAGGTGGTAATGTACGGCTCTGTAATTTCCGGCACAGAGGCATAACACCTTAGGCCTCAGGAGTGGTGACGCATCTGCATTTTGACCTCGGTCTTTGTGTGGCTGTCTATAGGCTGCAGTCATCACTTAACATCAATGTGACCTGCATGCTTATTTGCCACTTCAGTAACATAAAAAAAATGTAGCTCCAGTCATCGTATGAATTTTTCAAAATTGAAACTCAATGAAACCTCGCGGCACCAACGCCAGAGGGCAATAGAATCACAGTAGATAGATTACAATCTACTGTGATAGAATGGTGTATTTCCAATTAAAGCCCATTTATACTGTATATGAAAAGAAAAGTGACGATTTGAAATTCAGATGATATTCGAGAACGTTAGACCGGGCGCTTAATTGATACGGATGGTCGCTGTTTTATTGCTTTATTCTTCAAATTCAATATCCAGGGCAAATTATATACGTTATTTTACGTTCAAAACGCTTGCTGGTTAATTCTGTGATTGCAATACTATATCAGATTTTAGTTTATGAGATATCCGCTCGTTGACTGTATGACTTAACAACAACAACAACAACAATACACTTTATTGTACACCAGTAAAGAATACAAAGCAATACATAATAGAGACACAAAGTATACAAGAGGCGGCCTTATCGCTAGATGAGCGATCTCTACCAGACAACCTTTGGGTAGATGAAGAGATGTAATATAGTAGGTCAGGGGTGTACAGATTAAAATATAGAACAGTAAATAAATAATAATAAAATAATAAAATAACAAATAAAGATTTACATACAATTAATATTAATACCATATATCATAAAATATCTACTATACTAAAACAAATACAGGTACTTAATAATATATAGAATAACATCATAATATATACAATAATATATATATATATATATACAATAATACATAAAATAATAATAATTTTTATTTTAAAGAAAATTGGAAAGAAAAATGTTTGACTTCAGGCGAGACTCGAACTCAGACCGCTGACCGCAACTGAACTACCGTAGTCTTGCCCGAATTGTCAAATCTATAAATTTGTAAATAAATATATTTCACAAGCATGTGTTAATGCGAAATAATATAAAACAATAATAATAATTGTTTATTTATTTCTCTCTCTATCTAGAGATCTAAAGCAAATGTGCCTATGATTATGAACTATGTTACAACCAGAAACTGTCGTCAGTGATAAGAGAATGACTCTCTCAAGCTTTAGCCTATCATGCGACATTTATTTGTCTCGATTTTAAAGTCTGACCGGACAGTCGGCGTGGCGGGACGGGGCGGCGGACAACGTTAAGCAGTTAGTTATAATTCGTTTCGATTCGTCCCGTCCGGATGTAGAAATCACACTGCAACGAGAGCGCGTCGCAGCGGGCGGGACGGGACGTAATCGCACCCGCAGTGCGACCTCTACCGCTACGATAATGTAGCGGCGACATCCCGTCCCGCTACGCTGCGCCTAGCAGTGTGTGTGGCCAGACCTTTATATTACTCGTTTTACGTAAAGAAATAATTCCAAGCGCACGCGACAGATGGCAGAACTTGTATCATTAGGGGTGCTTCCCATGGGTTCACAAATCTATAGTTCTACTATTCCCAGCGGGTCCACGTAGTGAAAAATAATAAGTTTAATATTGTCTTACATGGATTCCTTGAAAATAATTTAAAGTACAGTTTGGTCCAAAACTAAGATGATTGACTGTGAGCATTCTAAACTTGTGATTATATTAATGTTTTAGAATTTTTTTTAGGTTCATTATTAAGATTTTTTAAAATTATTTTAAAACTGTTACTGCTGAAATAAATGTAGGTAAGTATAATGATTTAGGATTAAACTGATTTACTGCGATAATTCTAAACTTGTGATTGTATAATTGTTTGTCTATGTTTTTTTAGTTTTACTATTGAGGTTTATTATTTTTAACTTTATTTTGAAACTTTTTACTTCATGATATATGCTGCTGATTATACCAAACAATGTGGACCCGATGGGAAAGAAATATTATATTTTTTTTACTGTCGTGGACTTGTTAGGAATTGATGTATTGATTACAAATTTAGATTTGTGGACCTTTGTGAATAACCCTCATTAGAGCAAAAGGTAATTTTGTTTACACATTCAATCGACATCCGTATCAAATGATGACAAGAATACCTAATCCAGGCCATAAATGGCCAGCTACTAGTGATTACAGACAAAATGAAAGTCCCGCTTAAAATGTGAGATTACTAGGTATATTTATATAAGCTGGAATTATTCAATTATGTCTTAGACTTTACAATTTAGTAACTTAACCGACTTTCTACCAATATTACCATTACAAAAAGTGCGCAACGCCGCTTAAGAAGTTTCCAATAAAAAATAGTAAGTTCTCATCATTGAATCAAGTTAAAAGAGCGGTGTTACATTTTAATTGCGTCAATTTTAATCAAATCGGAAGCGCAAAGCCTGACAACTCGACGATTATCCGGATCACAATTCACTGGCAGCAATTAATTAAATCGAACATTCTGGTAGTCCGGTAACAGTTGAAATTAATTATGGTTGAGGAACAAAAGTCATGTGCCAATCCGTCAGTGTGAAATGTTGAAGGAGGTTGAGCGGCGTTTCATTCAGTCTATGTTATATGGATTTAGATATTTAGCTTTATTTTTAGCTGGCGCTGTATTTAATGAATTCGAAGATGGACAGGTTGCCAAGTTCGGCTTTAATTGCGTCAGTTTATAACTGACTTCAAAAGCAGAGGAGGTTCTATGTTCGACTGTATATACAACATGTAACGGGAATAATGCACACTATTAAACACCTCGATTAGAAAATCGAGTTATAATCATAACACCTGAACTAAAATTGCATGTTTTAAGTATTTAATATTTTTTTGTTTAAGAAACAAGTTGTCCTCAATTTGTACAAACAGTATGCACACCCTATGCATACTTACCCTACCTTTACTTACGACCGCACATAAAACACAAAACAACTCACACATGTACACTGTCGCAATGTGATGTAGCGTAATCTACGTACGCCTATTTAACACTCGCTAGTTATAAGATTCATTTTCACTGTTTTATTTCTTAAATCATTAATAATAATAATATGTACGTCTCAAAGAGTTCCAATAAACTTGTTGAGACTAGCATTTTATTTTGGATAGACGTTAATCTCATTTTCGTTTTTATTGACTGTTCACCAAATGGGTGACCATAATTTCCTTAATTGTAATTAATTTTGGGACAAAATATTACCCAATTATTATTATCAAAAATGTCTAAAATCGATTCGGTTATCGATTCTGAACAAACTTATCTCGGGTTGTACATTCAATCCTGTTACACGTTGTATATATATTATGTTATGGAAGTGGCAAACAAGTTTGCAGTTCACATTGATGTTAAGTGATGACTGCAGCCTATAGACACCCACACAATGACCAAGGTCAAAATGCAGATGCGTTACCACTCCTGAGGCCTAAGGTGTTATGCCTCTGTGCCGGAAATTACAGGGCCGTACATTACCGGAACACGATAGTGCTGAACACTACCATTTAGCGGCAAGTTTATAGGTAATGCGGTGGTGCCTACCCCAACGAGCTCCGTCACTGGAGCTCTACCACCAGTATTTGTGTATGTATATTTTCTTTTTTAATTATCCGTTTTATCTTGTCCTTTTGTAAAGGAGAATGGAATAGATATTCTGTTTTCCGTTTTTTAATTCTTTACCATATATATAATATTTGGACGAAAGACTACTTATTTTGACATATCACTCAATGTATTAATTGTTATAGACTTAATTTTTTTTTGTTACTAGACGTAAGTATCATTTCTTACATTTTTTATCTGACTGTCTGTTTGTTCTTGCTAATCTCTAAAACGGTTGGACCGATTTTGATAGGACTTTCACTGGTAGATATATTTTGTAATGAGGAGTAACTTACTTTTATTTTAGAATTAAATTCTACTCGGATGAAGTCGCGGGCACATCAAGTCATAAGAAAATGGAGTTTGCAAGCTTCATGCACGTGATGCACGTGAAATTAACTAAATTGCGGGTTATTAATCGCTTATCAAGTTACAGCGATGAGCAATGATACAGTCTAGCCGTATTAATTGGTGCAGATTGTGCTTATTGTTAAGGCTATTGACCCTGACTTTGCATATTTCCAAGTTTGAGTTTAGATCGTCTTTTTAAATGAGTATATGCAGAGGTCCAGGAAGGCTAAGATTAATTAACTGAAAATTGTAAACTTCTTGACTAAGAAAAGTATTTATTTTGAGAGATTAAATTACAACCTGAACTAGCAACTTGTACGCCGGATGGAATAGACAGGTATTTAATATAGACACTATACATATATATCATAATAGAGAACTTCTAGAGATGTGATCATAATAACATGGTCTATGGATATTATGTAGTTTACTAGTGTTGTCAATTTGCATTCGTCCCAACAACTAACCTACATTCACTAATAGTATATATATTTAGGCAGTTTGTAGTAAATAGGCAGAGGCCTACCCCCTAGGCGTGAAGATAAATAAATGCATGTATTTATCTTCAAGTTCATTCATTGTGTAGGAGATGAACGGGAGGCGAGTTAGGATCATGATGTTTGCCGCTCTTCGATCTTTACCTACGTCTTAAGAGACGGCGTGAATACACTTAAATATTCCTAAATAGCAACTTTTAATTTTGAAATATCACTTTAAATACGAAATAACATAGACGAATCAGGTAGTGAGGTGGCATGAGGTAGTCTTTGTCTCTATTACTGGAATTCTAGCATCAGTGATATGAGTTAATTTTTGTCCAAAATATACGTAATGTTGTGTTGCAAACCGGAATAATTTAAAAATTTCGATAATTAAATTAAAAAAAAAACTTTAAGGTCCTAACGGAAGACCAGCGCTGGTTGTTCTTCAACCAGCACCCGCTGAGTTAGGACCAATTTGTAACGATGCAATGTAAAATACTAGACCTATTATTATTATCCCTCGTGTAACATTGTTGCAAATAAATGTTCTTTCTTCTTCTTCTAAATAAAACGATACTGATCTCTTAACACTAAAATATTGATGACATTTTAAATACACAACAGATACCATTATCAGTCTGTTCATAATATGACATCATCAAATATAACTAAACAAGTAGCATCATAAAATATTGACCATCAACCAAGATAGCTTTGAATAAAAAAAAAAATCAGTCTTTATAACAGTAACATTCAAAATAAACTGTTATTTAAGTGGAAACATAAATTATAATGCCAACGAGGCGTGGCAGAACCGATAAACATAAATCTGAACACCTTTTTAAGTTACCGGTAATTCATTCACTTCCACACTTATAATGTTACTATTATGTAGGACGTGATGCATTGTTTGACCCGTGAACTTAGTCTAGTAAGGGATAATTTTGTCGGAATTAAAAAATATTGTACAAACAAGATACATTGTTGACACAGAGCTTGATATCTCTTTTAATTAGATATCTAATATGTAAAATTCTCGTGCCGCAGTGTTTGTTACAATACTGTCATTTCCGGAATAGAGGCATAACACAATAAGTCTCAGGAGTGGTAACGCATCTGCATTCTGTCCTTGGTCTTTGTCTATAGGCTGCAGACATCACTTAACATCTATGTGAACTACATGATTGTTTGCCATTTCCATTACATAAAAATATAAAATTGTAAGTCAAAAGATTTGATTCCCTATTTTTTAAAAGAAAGATATCGTATAAAAATAAAAATATAAAATATATATAACCAGTAAAAAAAGGTATAAGTAGAAGCAGTGTTTATTTATTCACTTAACATTTTTTAATGTAATGTAGGTTGTTAATTGTAGGCTTACAAGTATGTAGTTTACATTGATGTTAAGTAATGACTGCAGCCTATAGATAGACACCCACACAAAGACCAGAGGCCAAAATGCGGATGCGCTGCCATCCCCGAGACGCTAGTTGTTATGTCTCTGTGACAGTTATTACGGGGCATACATTACCATCTAACCGGAACACGATAGTGCTGAACACTACCATTTATCGGCAGATATATTAGGTAATGCGGTGGAGCCTACTTCCTTGAGCTCCTACACTGAAACTCTATCAGTAAAAATAAATCTGAAACAAATAATTTCTAGATCTCTTCAAAAGATAAAAAGAAAAGCAATTCAGGTTGTAAGTTACACATTTTTTATTCCGTTTAATTAAGATATGACTGTTATTTTGCAGCCGCAACAGCAATAATAAATAATTATGTCATTGAAACCTTACCTATGTTGACATTTTCTACGTGCTAAAGTAAAAAAGGCTGACTTTTTACTATCTTTTTATTACCACAGAACTATATACGCATAAACCTCTATCGACATCTTCATGAATTATTAAAAGCGTGGAATTTCCCAGTGGGCTCACAAAAAGGGAAATGTCACCTCTTTCGCTAGCCCCAAGAGGGCAATACCACTGTGTTACCACCTTGCAAGACATTTGCTTCCAAACTACTACGAACATAAAAGTGGTTCACAGCTTATTCTGTGATAGTACAATTTTAGTTTTTCGTGGTTTTCATTATTCTGAAGTTTTGTTAAGTTAAGATTTGTGTGCTAATTACCACAGCTTCTTGTTAATGCTTCCTATCAACGTAACTTCATGCCTGTTATCCCCGAAGGGATAGGCAGAGGTAAAATGCATGCATTCATTGACGACCCAGTTGGTCCAGCGGTGTGAGACGACCGCTTGATTCGAAGGGTCGCGGGTTCGATCCCCGCACCGGGACAAATATTTTTATGGCCTACAGATATTTGTTTCGGGTCTGGGTGTTTGTGTATGTATTGTATGTGTACAACGGCACCCACGACATAGGTTTATTCCTATTGAGGGGCTGTGAGTGTAAACGTATTTATTTATTTATTATTTATTCAATCATACATGCAAACACCCACGATTCGCCGGTTACGTTTTGGCCCATGCTTCCTATCACATACTTACATTCAATTTTATCTTTCTTCATTTGTGTTTTAATTAAAAGCACTTACTGTAGCCCACCCTTATTCTAGGGGAGACCCCAAATGAAAAAGGAGGCGGAGCTATATAGATTATTTATTTAATAAGTCACAGGGTGTGGTTGTATACAAATCTTTCAGACTCCAGATTGGACATGGCACTAATACCGCTACATTACCTACCCTCACAATGAGATTAAATTCAACGAATAAGACCATTACTAGATTACTGCTATGTTGTTTATATGGGAATATTCAGATTATAGTCAAATCTCATTTGGTGAAGTGTGTACAAAAGGCGTAACATGACCCATTCCTTCCAATCCACTGAATCGCTTTCATTTCACGCCGTCATAATAAACAAATGAAACCCAATTTTGGTTGTTCCGTTATTCGGTAATTATAAAACGTACGGATTCAGGTTGCTAATCAACCGTGAGGTCTGATGGTTTTAGAAAAAGGTGGAATTGTAATAGTTTTAAAAATAATAGAAGCTTGTATAAGCGACATATATTTTTCCCTCACAATTTCAAATTTGTGGGATTCAAAATAGTAGTGTAAAAACATTCAAAATAAAAAAAAAACGTATCCCTTAACTCTGGACCTCGTCCTGGTAAATTGAACGTAACGAGTTAAAGCGAATTTAACAAAGTGAATTGGAGTTTTGGCACTGCAATCTTGTACCGCATGACTGGTCGCACAATAAGCTTTATAATTAGCGCTGTTTCCATATAGATTAATCAGAATTCAGCTGCTATCATTGAAGTTACGCGATTTAAATATTTTACCGATAAAGTGAACTGAATTGAGTACAGGTCACTCTAAAAGCAGATCTGTATTTTTTATCTATGGATAGAGTCTTCTAAAGTTTAATAAAACATTTGGACTTATTTGTTAAAGTAAGGTAAATGGGTAGGTATATTAATTCTCAAATATGTTTAGTGAACTGCATGCTTGTTTGCCACATCCATTACATAAAAAAATCTATTGACTACGGAATTCTAAAAGGATTCACGTATCTACCTACATCGTTTCAATATAAACCATCGCAATTAGACAAATTTCAGATGAGCGTGAATTTATGATCATTAGCGCAACAATTTATGAATATTAATGACAAATTTATTTATGCCGCAATTCATGCCGATGCATTGGACGATTCCCAATTCTGTTACGAAGAGCCATATACAGGTGATTCCAAATGAATGCCTCCAGAGAACGCTTTATCCATGTTAATTTTGATATCAACAGTAACAAAGGCCATTTACGAAATGTTACATTATCGAATTCCACAGACTCAAATCGACCGTGTTTTCCCGAAACATTGTTTTTTAATATAAGTCCTTTCAATGCGTGTCTTGCATAAAAATGCGAGAATTCTCCAAAGGGCTATTGTTTGGTACTTTTATGTTCCAATCAGTTTTACCTGGATATGGGTTACAAGTGTGAAAGGTGATGTCGTTTTGAATGTTAATTGCTCGATAAAATGCTTTTGTTTTTATATCAGTTTTATTATGTTGATTTTTTATACGCTATGAAACTCCTAGGAAAAAAAATCATTTCGGATAACATGACATGATGGATAAAATTTTAACTAGTGACTTTCTTCGGAACTATAACGATACGTTTTATTAAGTTCAATTATATTTTGTTCCCTGTAAGGTCATTGAACCAAATCCAGTTTTCTAAAACAAGTAAACTGTTAAACAGTTGAAAAGTAGTTTCAAAGCGCATAACTGCACTCTATTCAGAACTTTAAAAGGAACTAAATAATTCAAGGCATTAAGTAATATATTTATCGTACTTTCCATTATTTTATAGAGATGAAATTTTATATGAACGTGCAGCTTAGAATCAGATGTAAAAGCAAAAGCTTTTTTGTTTCAAAATTTTTTTTTTGTACACCTCTTATTTAACATTGGTGAAATAAACAGTGGATATTTATAAACATCCCACATTTCAATCACCTAAAAAGCCTAGATCCATTTAAATTACAAATCAAAGCGAATATTTTTTCAGGGAAGTGTGACAAGATTAGTTTGAGGTCCGATAACGAAAGACAGATTGCGGTTGAACACGAAACTGGTCACGTACGAGACGTAGAAAGCATTGCTAATTGGCTATGAGTTACCAATGGGACTCACTGATTTATTGTGTGTTTGCATTCTTGCACGCCGTTTGTGCATTAAACATTCCATTCTGCTTCGTAAACTAGTTTGTTGAAGTGCAAATGTTACAAGTTTATATTAATGTTTAGTTTTTTGAACACATGCAATAAGCTCAATCTGTCATTTTTATGTACCCTACTTAATCAATGTGGTAAATAAACATGTAGTCGATATGGATTCTAAATAAATTTGAAATGATTTCTAAATAAAACGCTACAAGGCAGCTTATTGATATCAACATAAAATTAGAGGACTGAATACAACTTGCCACTTCTAAGGTTTTTTTATATCCGTGCCACAACGTGAGTGAATAGAACTCTGCCTTACCCTTTAGGATAAAAGTGATGTTATATGTCCTTTTTTTGTTCTCTCATTAGTTTCTTAGATATTTGTAAATACCTACATTTCTACCACTTACAAAAAGCTTAAAATTAATAAATAAATAATAATGGCAACCTATTATGCGTCCCACTGCTGGGCACGAGTCTCTCCCCTTTTATGGGGGGAAGCCTGGAGCTTACTCCACCACGCTGCTCCAATGCGGATTGGTGGAGATACGGTTAGTGGACAATCCGCTGACGGATGTTTTCAAACCGCACATAAGGCCTCTGGCAAGGTTTAAGGACTGCTTATCGATAGCAAACGTGACCGATGGCTTAATGTGCCCTCCGAAGCACGGAAACGCGCATTTTAATTTGCCAATAGCGACCACCCAACACACACCCGACCGGGCCCGAAACGCTCAACCGAGTAGATCGCTTCCGATTTACACCAGCCACTGGGCCATGCACGCTTCAATCCAAACAAAAAAGCTTAGATCCATTTAAATTACAAATCAAAGCGAATATTTTTTCAGGGAAGTGTGACAAGATTAGTTTGAGGTCCGATAACGAAAGACAGATTGCGGTTGAACACGAAACTGGTCACGTACGGGACGCAAAAAGTATTGCTAATTGGCTAGGAGTTAGTTACTAATGGGACTCACTGATTTATTGAATTTGCATTGTCGCATACCGTGCGTTATTAATGTATTGAAGTGCGAATGTTATATATTGATATTGATGTTTTTTGAACACATGCAATAAGCTCAATCTATCTTTTTTTGTACTTATCTACCCAATCAATGTGGCAAATAAACATGTAGTTCACATTCATGTCAAGTGAATGCTACTGAGCAATCCATTGATATCTGCCTAAATATTATTATACTCGTAATGAGAGGACTTAATACAGATTGCCACTTCTAAGGCTTTTTTATGTCCATGCAGCAATTTACGGAGTCATAAAATAACTGGTGTAACGTTATTACATTGTCTTACTCCTTAGGATAAAAGTGGTGTTATATATCCTACTTAACTTACAAAAAGCTTGACGTTAGATCCATTTAAAATACAAATCAAAGCGAATGTTTTTTCAGGGAACTGTGACAAGATTAGTTTGAGGTCCGATAACGAAAGACAGATTGTGGTTGAACACGAAACTGGTCACGTACGGAACGTAAAAAGCATTGCTAATTGCTGTGAGTTAAAAATGGAACTCACTAATTTATTGTGTGCATTCTCGCACGCCGTTTGTGCATGAAACATTGCATACTGGTTCGTAAACTAGTTTATTAAAGTGCAAATGTTGCATGTTGACATTGCAGACATGAAAAAGAGTAGCTTCGATGTTGCGGAAAAGCGAGTCAGCGGCAACGGTCTTTTAGTTGAGGTCGCGGATCGTCTGGATGGTCCCTTTACTCGTCATTGGATACGTGTTCCAGTACCTAATTTTTTGTTTTGATGATGACAATTCGATGTTTAAATTTGAATATTGTATTCTTAGCTCATATTACTATAGGATTTAAGTACTCTCTACTAATAAATTATGGACAAACTCCCTGAATAAATAAATACATTATGGGGGTTGTTATGGGGGTGCAAGTGTAATTTTTATTTACGTCCCATTAAGTTTGGAAAAAAAGGAAAAATTTTAATAAAATAAATTAATCAACTTACCATTTATTTGAAAATTACAAAAAAAAATGTATTTATCTCACATCGGTAAAATCAAACAATATATTGTACTTACAATAATATTTTTTATTAAGTTTTCTAATTCATCCTCTAAAACTCGCCCTTTTTCAAAACTTCATTTATTTATGTTCATTCAGCAGCAAATGGCTGTGACAGACGAACAGACGCGAGTAATCTTATAAGGAATCCATTTTTTCTTTTCGGGAATAGAATCCTAAAATGAGACAGCACAGCGGCCTACTAAGTTTGTGATCCTGGATTCGATCCAAGACTCGAGGAAAAATGATATTGGAATATTTCAATGTCATCAACCTCACCACTTAAAAACGTGGCGAATTGGATGCATGACTTTATATTGCATTGCAGATTTCATTGCCTACATTTATTAATGAAATGAGAACTCAATTGATAATAGTTTTCTTGACTTCGAACATGACGTCAAACCTAATTGTTAGAGCGGCTTAATAGCCGCAATTTTTCCGTTCTATGGTCAAAGCCGGGACACGCAGCGAGTAAATTTTATTGTAATGTTAATTAAGAATTATTTCAGAAGCTTCTTAGTACCACGTTCGCCATTTGGTAATTTGTCAAATGAATGTCAATATGCTCGCCACCTGGGACACGGCATAGCCTAATTTATGAATAGGGGATATAAGTACATTTACCTCTGCCTACCCGTTCGGAAAATACAGACGTAATGTTCAAAGTAGCTGTCACATAAGTTCTCAGAAATAAGCTCTATTGGTTGTTTTGCATAAGCACTGAAGATTATTATCGTCCTACTTGAAAGTCTGCCAAGTCGGAAGTTCAATCCAAATGCCAGTTTGTTCTAAATGAAATGTTAACATAGCCCTAATTAGCTGCAATCAACAATCTGAACAAGAATTTATTGGCAAAATTTAAAGATCTTATCCAAGTAAATAAACTGGCCAAGTGCGAATCGGCATCGCAATCACTGGGTTCCGTATGATTAACGTCCTACGTTGTCATACATTTTCTTTTTTACTGGTTGTAGAGCTCTAGTAATCTACTTGCCGCTAAATGGTAGTGTTCAGCACTATCGTGTTTCGGTCAGGCGATAATGTACACAAAAATAGACCTCCCTTACCACCAATGTAAAACGGTAAGCTTGTTTGTTACTTCATAACATATATATATTTATATCATCGTATTCATATAGTTTTTCCTGTAATCCTGGATACAACATTACAAAAATACGAGTATCCGCTGCGTGTCCCGGGCTTGACCATAGAACGGCCTGCAATTTTTTTCTACGACTTTGAAAAATATTATTCATACCTTGCTTAAGTATGAACATATTTTTTATCTTATATTTTACCTACAGCTGAGGTGAGGTGTGCATATAATTTAATTTTATTAAAAATTGTATGTACCTATATTTGTTTAATCCCATGGCGTTTTGCAGAAGAAAGACACAACTGTACTAAGTATCATAAAAAAAAAATCCTTTTCATCCAGACATCCAGGTTGCGCAACAATACCTATAAAACGATCATGTAAAA
This sequence comes from Macrosoma leucophasiata, assembly GCA_036365455.1. Taxonomy (NCBI): domain Eukaryota; kingdom Metazoa; phylum Arthropoda; class Insecta; order Lepidoptera; family Hedylidae; genus Macrosoma; species Macrosoma leucophasiata. The sequence continues at coordinate 14,799,138 of JAWQUS010000024.1, forward strand.
ACACAACAGACCTGCTACAGATATAAAAAAAACACTGGACTTAAAAAGAATTGGTAAACTGACACCACTTAAATTTGACCAGAATAAACGCCTATTCCCAGTATCTCAAAACTGCTGCGCTGATGATAGAAATTATCTCAGACAAGCTCGCAATTTCCTCGCAATTTATTATTAATAGGTCATGGATAGCGATCAATAAAAAGGGAATGGCTGTTGACAACTCAATAAGAAACGAGACTGACCGGTTGCCGGGCGATAATTGGAAAATTCAACACTTTTCCTAGAAGCGTTCGCTTTGCTCATTATCACATAGAATTTCACAACTTGTTCCTTTTATATCGACATTGGTTATATTATTGTCGGTTTTTTATCATGCAGTTTACATTGATGGTACGTGATAACTGCAGTCAACAGACAGATCTATACACATTTTTTTTTAATTTATTTTCGAACTTAAATCTACCATTACAGGTTTTGCCCAATGCGATAGACACGCAAAAAAAATGATTAATAAGGTTTAACAATTATTAAAGTCAAATAAAACATAACGTTCAGTTCAACCACTTTACAAAATTAAAATAAATCAATTTGCAGATGCGTTTCTACCCTTAAAGCCTAAGATGTTTTACCTTTGTGATAGTTATTATGGAACACGATAGTGCTGAACACTACCATTTGTCGGTAGATGTATTAGGTTATCAGGCTACGACATTAAAACTCTACCACCGGTATTCTTTTTTTTTATGTAATGGACGCAGCAAGCAAATATGCAGTTCACATTGATATTAAGTGATGACTGCAGCCTATAGACACCCACACAACGACCAAGATCAAAATGTAGATGCGTTACCACTCCTGAGGCCTAAGGTGTTATGTCTCTGTGCTGGAAATTACAGGGCCATACATTACCACCTGACACGATAGTGCTGAACACTTCCATTTGACGGCAACTATATTAGGTTATGGGCCTACGCCCGTGAGGTCCGTCATTGGAGCTCTACCACCAGTATATAGAGGTTATAAAAGGTTACCTGATTCATATACAATGGTAAACAAATTTTACCTTCCTGTATCGCCACTAAATCTATGCACGCCAAAATTTGGGAATAAGCGGCCACTTCTCTTACCTACATATCGTGGTCAACATTTGTTGTCTTGAATTATTCTGAGATTTTGAACAGCTGTCCTTCGGTATTCCATAAGTGCAAGCCTCATGTGAAGAGCATAGACAAGGTATCAAACATATTATTATTTTAATTCAACACGTTTGATCAAATCAAGTTATTCCGTCTCTGGACTCTTCGACTATGTGAAACTGCCTAATTAATGATACTCTTTTGCCTTTGGGCTCGCAATCACAGGACGATATAAACAACAATTTTCGTCTGTCTGTTTGTTGGGGCTAATCTCGGGAACGGCTTTATCGATTTTGACGGGACTTTCACTGGCAGATAGCTTATGTAATAAGGAGTAACTTAAGTTACTTTTATACTAGCTACGCCCACGACTTCGCCCGGGTAGATACTGAACAATCATAAATTCACACGCGGACGAAGTCGCGGGCACAGCTAGTTCTTTATATATGTAACCATTTTATTTTTAATATATAAGTAGTAGGTACATTAAGCATAGTTAGTATTAGTATCTCGTTGATTCATAAGCAAAGGAGATTAACGTCATTGCGATTAATATATATATATATATATATATATATATATATATATATATATATATATATGTCGTAGCCATTTCGTTAAATTGATCATAGCATGAAATATTCGAACATTTCATATTATGAGCAGTTTTGCGATAGCACCACGACGAGTATTCAAAATCAAACCCATAACCCCCAGATTGATTCTATATCCACGGAGTTTGTAAGTATACGGAACACTCAACTTGTTTCGCAGAACACGAATCACAAGTGAACTGTATTGTATATGTCATTATCTTGAACATAGCCGAAAGAATGGCTGTACAAGATAAACTTCACTTTCCCTTAGACTAATTATCTTAGCTGAATCAAGGACTTCGTTAAGCTCATTAGGTTAGTGGAATTCATTTGAGGATAACTTTAGTTTATCACTGCTAAGATCAATGCCCTTTGTTTCTTGACCTGTGACACTCATTGTCTAAGTTTGTTAATGACTGAGAAGTGTTCTTTGGGAATGTTACTTGAATTACCATTGTCCTTAAGGAATTACATAATTGAATTGATTTCCCTTTCTGCGACATCTCAAGCTTAGTTTCGAATATTGGTGCCTTAATCTACAGTAATATAGGATCTCAGTAGTCTACCCCTTCGGGTATACAGCCAGCATAGTCAAAAGAATGTATTATACAGTGTTTAAAGTATGTATGATACATACATACTTTAAACACTGTATAATACATTCTTTTGCGCCAGGTCCCGAACAGGGTAGGCGGAGAGTGTAGAGCGCCAGATATCCCGGTCCTGACAAACCTCTCGTGCCTCGTCTACCTTCATCATTCTCTTCATACATGCACGCCGATTCCTAAGCCTTTTGACCCACCATCAGACAGAAGTCGACCTATTTGGTCATGGAAGGTCATTCTTGGTCTTCCTGGGCCTCTGCAACGATCCACATTCGCATTGTATATCTGTTTAGTCATTCGCTCATTTGACATTCTTTCTTTATGCCCGAACCATCGGAGCATGCCTTTTTTCATTTTTGCACTGATACTATCATTTACACAAAGCCTCTTTCTTACATCTTCATTACGATGTATGTTTAAAGTAATTAATACGAAATTGACGAGTCTCGCCAGAAACCGGGAACAATATGCCATATTGACTGCTAACCTCCGCTAGTCGGAGAGGCACCCCAAGAAGAAGAAGAAAGTAAGTATATGATATGCACAAGAAAAAATGTTTTTCTCCTTCTTAGAGTTATATACCTAGATAAATGGCAAGAACCCTTATGAATTCGTGATATCTGTCTGTCCCTCTGGTCACACTAGTCCACAGCCACTTCTAAATTTTTGGGATTTGTATTGAAACTCGGTTGGTGGATGAATTCTGCGAAACGCTTCATAGTTTTTATACAGGAATTCAATCGTTTGAAAAACAGAAACATCCTAAATAGTATCTAATACTCTTTTTAGAGAACGGACCTCTTTCACTTTTAAAACAGGAGAATGAAAAATTAAAAAAATTGTGCTTCTTAATAAAACTTTCAAAGATATTTAGTGAATAAGATATTATTTATACGTTTTCAAAAGCTGCAAATATAAATCTCGATAAATATCATTTCCTACTACGGAACACTTGATGGGTGAGACCTTCTCGCACTTGGTCGCTTTTATATAATCAATCGTGAACATAGCTTGTCGTTCGAACAAAAATATGCGCTGCGTCCATGTTTGGAAACTAGATGGATGCGAAGTGAAACCAAGAGTGTGTCCGATAAATGTGGAAGTAACTCTATTTATACTGTTTGTTAAGTTTCACAACTGTATAATTATATCGTTAAACTCCATCTACAGTCCTTCTTGATTTAACAGGTATGTATGTATGTATCTTCACGCCAGGTGCCTAACGGAGTAGGCAGAGAGTGTAGAGCGCCAGATATCCCGGTCCTGAAATACCTCTCGTGCCTCGTTTACCCTCATCATTCTCTTCATATATGCACGCCGATTCCTAAGACTTTTGACCCACCATCAGACAGAACTCGACCTATTTCGTCACGGTAGGTCAGTCTTGGTCTTCCTGGGCCTCTGCAACCATCCACATTCGCGTTGTATATCTGTTTAGTCATTCGCTCATTCGACATTCTTTCTAAATGCCCGAACCATCGGAGCATGCCTTTTAAAATTTTTACACCGATACTATCATTCACACAAAGCCTCTTTCTTACATCTTTATTACGAACGCGATCGATGAGCGATACACCGCAGATCTTACGCAAAGACAACCGACCGCATTTAATTAACTCTTGCCTGCATACCCAGCTCTAGCTTCCATATAAAAGCGTTGGAGTAGGTACAGCATTATGTACGGCTAGTCGAGCCCGCTGGCTGAGATGTTTTGATTCTTTATGTGTTGATTAACAGGTTATTAATAGATAAATTGTGTCACAAACTCAATACGTATCCTGCAACCTTATGAAGGCGTTTTCCGAATAACGGGTATCTATATCAGCGTTGGCCTACTAGTGCGTGTCCCAATTCTCTGAGCGACAATCTTAGAGATATATCGGATACTTGCGATACAAATAATTGTCTCTGGTGATAACTAACCTAGATATCCTATCCAGTACCCAACTCGTAAACCTATATAGTTCACGAGGTATCCTTGCTATATATATTTAGAGATCCTTTGCTTTATAGTGTGAGAAACAGAGACATTGCATAATTTGTATGAATGTATGTATCTTCACGCATTAGTTCCTTACGGGGTAGGTAGGGAGTGTGGAACGCCAGACATCCTGCTCCTGACACACCTCCCGTGCTTTCTCTACATTCATCATTCTCTTCTCTGCTCATGTACATAGCTATAATTTGTAATTATGACTATGTGTAATTATGGATATAAGCAGCAGATCGCATTATTTTTTCATTTTTAGACTCTTGACTATATTTATTGCTGTGGTCACAGTTAACGATGTAAAAATAACTATGTAACAAGTGCTAAAAGAAACTGCTAATGCAAATTTTTAAGTAACAAATAATGTATTACTGATGGTAGAGCTCTAGTGACGGAGATCGCGGGTGTAGGCACCACCGCATTACCTAATATACTTGCCGCTAAATGGTAGTGTTCAGCACTATCATGTTCCGGTCTGGTGGTAATGCATAAGATCTTAGGCCTCAGGAGTGATAGCGCATCTGCATTTTGACCTTGGTCTTTGTGTAAGTGTTTATAGGTTGCAGTCATCACTTAACATCAATGTGAACTGCATGCTTGTTTGCCACTTCCATTACTAAAAAAATGTATTTGTATGTTTTCATGTTGAAATAATAATGAAGCGCAAAAATACTTCTTGAACATTCTATTTTAAAATGAAAAATCCCAAAGAGAAAACGAAATTCACAATACTGTTCCAAAAATACCCAACAACATTTTCGAAAACGAGAACGAAATGAGAATTCTCTTGAAAACTTACTTCATTTCGAATCCCCCGAGATCACATAGCGCAGGATTTTCTGTTCGAAACAAAACAAGAATGTGAGGATCAACAAACACCGCGGAAATTAGACAGAATTTCGTTCACATAGCTAAACGTTTACTCAGACAACATAACATTTATTACGTGACTGTATGCGACGGGGCAGGTCAGGAGTAGCCAGAATAACTTGGCCTCCGCAGCTCTGATGCTAAACTGATTGTATTAAGAACAAAGGTGAAGATACACGAATGGAGACCAAGTAATACTGGTCCACCAGGACTTCGTAGCGATAACAATATGTCTGCCGTTCTGTTCGTCACAATGGTTCAATTAGCTCCAAGATAAACTTGTTAATGGTTAGGATTTGTGACATAATTTATAAAAGCAAGAAGGTCGCTTTAATTAATTAATATTTACTTAATATAACACAACTGTAGCACTTGAAATGATGCTGCTTGAAGCAATTGACGGTGAATGGGGACGTATGAGTTAGTTAGCTTTTTGCAGCGGTTTCAAGTGCTGCTTCTATTAATGGATTTAAGGGTTATTTTTTCAAACGATCTCGCCTCGTCTCTCATCTAGTAACCTAGGGTATATTTATAAAATATTGAAATACGTAACTTCACGCCTGTAATCCCCGAAGGGGTAGGCAGAAATAAATGCATGTATTCACGCATACATGCAAACACACACGATTCGCCGGTTACGTTTTGGCCCATGTAACAGGTGGCGAGCCTGTTGACATCTCCGGGCACATACAACCACCGGCAACCAAACTTCGAGGTACTGGGAAATTTCCAGAAAATGGAAAACTCCGAATAGAACCAGAGATAAAGGACTTTACACCATTATCTCTGATAGCCTCCTACCCGGGAATCGAACCCAGGACCCTAGCGTAGTTGTAGTGGCCTGTTACCACTAGGTTACTGAGGCAGTTTGTATCGAGTTTGTGACGGAATTGTGATTAAGGTGGCCAGTGCTTTCTTCCTGTGCTGTGAGCCACCCTTGTTAACTCTTTGTGTAACATTAATTTAGTGATTTCCAACAATCGCGAATTGTGAGCGCGGGCTGTAATGCGCGTTTGAATATCTTTAAGGATTTTAGAGGCTCCACATTGGAGATCACGCCTTTTGACAAGCGCACTTTGTACTCTACGTAATTTTTTTTTACAAAAAAATACCGTCTTTAAACTCATAACGAGCGACCACTAAACAAAACTTCAAAGTGTAAGGCAGTAAAATTTCCGAACTAAGGCGTGATCATTCAGTGATCGTCATTTTAATGTATGTATGTATGTATCTTCACGCCAGGTCCCTAACGGGGTAGGCAGAGAGTGTAGAGCGCCAGATATCCCGGTCCTGACATAGCTCTCGTGCCTCGTCTACCTTCATCTTTCTCTTCATACATGCACGCCGATTCCTAAGACTTTAGACCCCACCATCAGACAGAACTCGTCATTTTAATAATACGAAGATACAATGCTTAACAATAAATATTGCACATCAAGCCTAGGAAATGTCCTTCCTAGGCTCGATGTGCAATATATTTCGGCTTATTTCAGGTCTGTAGAGCGTTATCTCTTTCGCATCGTACCTATTTGAAGTTTGTCGACCATTTTGATCACGTTTTGACCAATACCGGACTTACGTCAGTGCTTACGTAGGCAGTGTGCAACAGAGATAACGCTGTACGTAGTCGAAACAAGCCGATCGTCTCTTTCGCAGGCTTGATGTGCAATATTAATTGTTGAGTGCTGTATATTTTTCTGATGCAAAAACGTGAATAATTTACGAAAAAGTACAAACACAATATACAATGCCTAATTAATTATTGAGTGTTTCCCTCGTATCCTTGGGCTAGTAACTTGGAGACAATGGGTAAAAACCCCTGAAGTGTACCCTAAAGAATTGTAAAAATCTGTTTCTAATTGATGGAGAAATTGGTGAACATTCCTAATTTTAGTGACATAGAATCTCCTTCTTCTTAGAACTACCTTAAAACGTGCGCAATACCGAGCATCTAATGTGTATCCGTTATTGTTCAGTCTCAGAACATGCGTGTACTTATATTTAAAAAAAGCCATGTCTTTTTATTCTCATGCTAACTCCGATAACTTAATAATGGCGCACTTTTATTAAAATCCCCTTCATCATGCTATCAAAGCACTAACTCATAAGCGCCGCTCAATTACATTCTCAGCAAATTGGCTCATTGAAAAATCTGCCAGAGCGAGAACAATCTTCAGTTGTTAATAATTGGCAAAAGGAGCAGCGGAAAAGACGTGATATTGAGAATGTAAAGGAGTTTCTGCACATGTTTTATCCGATTATTTTTACACGAATGTTTAAAAGGAGTATTCTTTTTAGGAGTTCACGTGGAGGCATCTCATTACCTCATCATGCATAAACGTCACATAGTAATATAATAATTTAACAATCATAGGACTAATGATTGCCTTGAGCTACACTCCTGGAATTAAAAAAAAATGTCGGATTTAATTCGCTTCAGGTACGAGTATATCAAACTAAACTAAGGTCGAGTTGATTTATTTTTTTTTACAGGCAATAGAGTTCCAGTGACGAATCTCGCGGACGTAGGCACCACCGCATTTCCAAATACTTGCCGCTAAATGGTAGTATTCAGCACTATCGTGTTCCCGTCAGGTAGTTAATGTATGGCCCTGTGATTTCCAACACAGTGGTATAACACCTTAGGTCTCAGGAGTGGTAACGCATCTACATTTTGCCCTCTTTGTGTAAGTGTCTATAAGCTGTAGTCATCACTAAACATCAATGCGAGCTGCATGCTTGCTTGCCAATTTCATAACATAAAAAATACAATCGGACGTTCATTACATAAAAGAAATCCGACGTTAGTTTAGTTTCAATCAATTGTCATATTTTTCTCACGTATTGGTTACGTCAAGGGTTAACACCAAGTCCCTCACGGTGTAGGTAGAGAGTGTGGAGTACCAGATATTCCCGTCCTTACACGCCTCCCGTGCAGAAGCAGCAGAATGTAGAAGAATCTACATTCATCATTGTCTTCATACGCCAATCAGTAAGATTTATATTTAATTTATTGGTAAAATAGCTTCCAAATAAACACGATCGTACCGTTATACGACATGTTTTTATGTAAACAAGTACAATGGTTAAATTATGTGAATCACAAAATGAACAACCATAAATTCCATGTTATCGTCGATGGGAAGTAAAAGGGCACACGGCGGTAATTAAAATTATCTACTGCATACCTGTTAAAAATAGTTCAGTGATAATACTGTTTATATTTTTTGGAATGAAGTAGCTAACAAATATTAGGTAAGACCAATCAGCCTTGTAAGTACAATGGTATACAATAATGGCAACCCGTTATACGTCCCACTGCTGGGCACGAGTCTCTCCCCTTTTTGGGGGAAGGCCTAGAGCTTACTCCACCACGTTGCTCCAATGCAGATTGGTGGAGGTGGGTGGGTCAGTGGCCAACCCACTGTCGAATGTTTTCAAACCGCCTATAAGGCCTCCGACAAGGTTTAACGACTGCTATATAACGTGCCCTCCGAAGCACGTATGATTGCTTAGTATCTACCCGAACGAAGTCGTGGGCGCAGCTAGTATGAAAATAAGAAAGCCTAAGTTACTCTTTATTACATAAGCTATCTATCTGCCAGTGAAAGTCCCGTCAAAATCGGACCCGATCCCGAGATTAGCGGGGACAAACAGACGGACAGACAGACATACAAAAATTGTAAAAAATGTTGTTTTGCTAGGTTTGGTATACATACATATGAATTTAGTAAAAAACGCTTATTTTTATGTTACAAACAGACACTCCAGTTTTATTTATTTGTACAGATTTTCAGCATTTTATTGACCGAAAACTTAGAAACAACTCTGTAGAAAGCATATACAGGTGATAGTTTTAAAATCATTAAATTATAAAACAAAACTGTACAATATAAACAATACTACACTTTATATTGAAGTCCCTCAGAAACACATGTAGTGGAGAGCAAAATAAACAAGTTGCACAAACATAGTCCACTGACTGATACAAATGGTTTTAATTAATCAAATCACTCGTGAGAAATTTGAAAGTTGAAGACGAATGCAACTAGATACGAGGGCATAAGAGTGAAATTATTTGGGTCGAAAGTTTTTTGAGAGGTAAGTAATACTAAGCTTATTCTTTTTTTTTTATGTAATGGGCTTGGCAAACAAGCATGCAGTTCACATTGATGTTAAGTGATGACTGCAGCCTATAGACACCCACATGAAGACCAAGGTCAAAATGCAGATGCGTTACCACTCCTGAGGCCTAAGGTGTTATGCCTCTGTGCCGGAAATTACAGGGCCGTACATTACCACCTGACCGGAACACGATAGTGCTGAACACTACCATTTAGCGGCAAGCATATTAGGTAATGCGGTGGTGCCTACGCCCGCGAGCTTCGTCACTGAAGCTCTACCACCAGTAGAAGTAGTCTTTGGTTTTACATAGAAAACAAACAAAGTTAAGAAGTTTGAATTGAACATTATGAACACCAAGTAAGTATAAACACAGTAATAGCACAGTATAAGTACTATATGTACTTATACTGTGCTATTACTGTCTCAGTACATGTTCGTTTTCTTTAGACTGTGGTAATAGTTGGTAAACAATACGGCTACTAATCTTCTTCTTCTCTTATATATAACAATGAATGTTTGTCTGCATGTCCTTTATAGAATCTAACTAAACTAGGCATTTGATCATGTTTAGCAAAGTTGATTATCTTTAGCAAAGTTGTTGTGCATGAGCCCACGAAGTTCTGTGAAGTCAGAAGTCTGAGTTGGCAAATTTGACAGATGGCGGCACTGTCATTTCTTAAGTTGGTGGCGTATGGTGGCGTTGCAACGCGCGCAGGGTACAGCTGGTTTATAATAAAACATTAACAAAACTTCACAAAAAGGTAGGCACAGGTAAATGTATTAAAACATATAGTTATGAATAGGTTCTTTTGGTCTGCACCCAACACAATTTGTCCCATAACAGTATGGTTGACTGTCAGAGAATTCCTAGTGGCATTAAGTCCTCCATATGTATAATGTGCATTATAGTAACTTCACGCCTGTAATTCCCGAAGGGGTAGGCAGAGGTAAATAAATGCACCCATACATGCACATATCCACGATTCGCCGGTTACGTTTCTGACCCATGTAACAGGTGGCGAGCCTGTTGCTATCTCCGGGCACATTACCAAACTCCGAGGTACTGAGAAACTTCCAGAAAATGGAAAAATCTCAGTAGAACCAGAGAAAAAGGATTTTAAACCGTTATCTCTGATAGCCCAAACCCGCGAATCGAACCCAGGACCTCCAGCGTAGTAGTAGTGGCCTGCTACCACTAGGCTACTGAGGCAGTTAGTGTTATAAATAAATAAATAGTTTCGTCCCATATAACAGGTGGCGAGCCAATTGACATCTCCGGGTACATTACCAAACTCCGATCGTGGCACTGGGTAACTTCCAGAAAAGGAAAAAAATCTAATAGAAGTATAACAACTTATACCTCAGGAGTGACAATGCGTCTACATCGAAATCTCTATTTCTTATGTTGATGTGAATAGGTTACAGTATTCACTTACCATCAATGTGAACAAAATGCTTGTTTGCCACTTCATGACGTAAAAAAATTGCCATTAAAAACATACAGATCATAGATCTATGCGTGTATTGCCGTCGAGCTAGAAATAATAGGATCGAAGATTTCACATTAATTTCTAGAAATCTCTCCCATCTTTACCCGTTTTTCTCAGTGCAATGAAAAGACTCCTTTACGGCAGTGTGCAGTGTGAAACGTACAGACAAATTAGACGCAGCTGCGAAGTGTGGATTTGATTAGCGCGAGCACATTTAGATTTATGATTAACGTACAGTCACGAGCATAAATAAATATGATTAAATTTTACGGTAAATGTGATATGTTTTATTTAAAGAAAAATGGAAAGAAAAATTTGACTTCAGGCGAGACTCGAACTCGCGGCCTACTGGGAATCTAGTGCAGCCTACTGGGAATCTAGTCTAGCCTAGCTAGTCTTGGAAGAGCGGCTGGACTAGATTCCCAGTAGGCCACGAGTTCGAGTCTCGCCTGAAGTCAAATTTTTCTTTCCATTTTTCTTTTAATTAAATATATTTCACAAGCATGTGTTAATGCGAAATAATATAAAAGAATTATGAAGGGTAAAAGCGACTTCTTTACGATATTCAATAAACTGCAAAGTCTATTATATCGGTTGGCTAACTAGCATAGTTGGCAATAGATGACGCTGCTGCTACCATAAAGCAATGCAATAAATGTGAAGGAAAGATTTGACAAATCGGGCAGGACTTCAGTAGCTCAATTGGAAGAGCGTCTGGACTAGATTCCCAGTAGGCCGCGAGTTCGAGTCTCGCCTGAAGTCAAATTATTCTTTCCATTTTTCTTTAAATAAAATACATTTCACAAGCATCTGTTAATGCGAAATAAAGAAGACGCTTTTACCCTTAATAATTGTTTATATAAAACAATTATTAAGGGTAAAAGCGACTTCTTTACGATATTCAATAAACTGCAAAGTCTATTATATCGGTTGCCTAACTAGCATAGTTGGCAATAGATGGCGCTGCTGCTACCATAAAGCAATGCAATAAATGTGAAGGAATGATTTGACAAATCGGGCAGGACTCCAGTAGCTCAATTGGAAGAGCGGCTGGACTAGATTCCCAGTAGGCCGCGAGTTCGAGTCTCGCCTGAAGTCAAATTTTTCTTTCCATTTTTCTTTTAATAAAATATACTTCACAAGCATGTGTTAATGCGAAATAATACAAAACAAATGATATGCTTGAGTCTTGAGTAGCTTTGTATAATGGTGTCAAGAAATGTATGGGACATAGGTACACGAATTTTTATTATGCACTATCGGCACTTTGCTGCCACGCGTCGATTTACGTTTAACGCAATAGTCAGTTTACGAGCAGCTGGTTTTAATGTCGATTCCCATTAACCAATTTATGAGTTTACCAGTTCGCGCCCGGTTATCATTTCGCGCGTACTCTTTTACCATATTTTACCATTAGATTCCATTCAAGTTCACGTTCGGCTACCATTACTGCGTGTGCTCCCGTATTTATTTCGGTTACTTAATAGGGATGATGACTAGTTTTTTTTAATTGTAATTTCAAAAAGTATAGGAAAATTAAATAAATATTGTCTTTGAAACGTCTACTCAATAGCTAATAATTTTAAAGATATACCGATTCAAAACGTGGTCCTTACATTACAAACCTAAGGTATCCCTTTTACTTTTTTAATGTATAAATTCTTAACCCCACTTTCAGTTAGTATCTATCCTACGAGTATTTATTTACTCAAGGTTAGACCAATACTGACTTGTCCTGGTCTATCTGGATTCCAGCAACCATCTTCATTTTTTCAACAGATTTTGTTTTGTCATTCGCTCATTTGATATTTATTCTGCACTATATTATTACACACATAATATGTTCCATAATAATAAGATACCATAATGGTAAAACTAGCTTTTAATGAATACAGCTTTTTTTTCTTGGCTTGGACTTGACATTGATCAGTCATTGTAGATTAAATAAATAAGTAATTGTAGATTAACCCCCTTATTCATAAACGTATTTTAGCTAAACTGTTGCTAATGTCTCCTTTGTCTCTTTCTGTCCTGCACATTTGACAATGCAACTGACAAAGACGAAGCATTCTATAGCTAAAACGTATTTATTGTACGTTTATGAATAAAGGGGTAAATGTACAAGTAAGTCACTTTAGTATTTCCTCCAGTAGCCTAATGGTAGTTGGTTGATACTAATTTTGGTTAATGGGAAGGAATCTCTGCAGCTTATAAATGGACCATTGATAAACTCACAAAAAAAACAGACTCATTCGTCAGTTTCAGCCCAACCGAAAAATTCAAACGTAAAGTTTGATTTATTCTATTTACTTTAAATAAAATGTTTTACAAAAATAAGTAAATATCGAAACGTATTTATTTACCCAAAAACTTATTATCCATGAAAAAAAAGATCAATTTACATGAATCACTCGCAAAGAACATTCGAGTACTAAACCTACAATAGAAATAACGATAGAAATAAATCGTATCCCTTAGGCATTCGCGGATCCATGGCTCTAGCCCTACGATATCCTATTTGCAACAGATCCAAAAGAACATCGCAAAATACGCTTACAATGTGAATTGTATATTTGCATTCCGGATTTTTCCTTATAAAATCTATCGGTTTCGAGCCCCTGGGGGTAACGTTATATTTCTCGTCTGCGGCGCGTACAATATTTTTGGTTAATATTATACTTGCATTTGTTCTCAGCGGCTATGTTATAGCGGTTTTATTTTCAATCAAGATAGGCAAACGAGCATCCGGGTTTATTTACGCAATTATTTGTGTATTTGGGACTGGATTGTATAAATTACGTCTGCTTTTCATGCCTTCTATGACCACTGCACAACAAGCAAATTATTTTTATGTCCTATCTAGCTTTTGGCAGAAACTTCGTATGTGTCTAATATAACGCGTCAGTTAAAAAAAAAACAATTTTACATATTCCTAGGTGATTGGAGACGTGTTTTTTAACCAAAGAAACTCATGTTATAAGTATCAACTATCTTCGGCAATTTAGAAGGAACACAAAACGTCAAATCGTTAAAACGTCAAATTATTGATTGACAAAGAAATTTAGAGATTTGTATTTTACTATGTGGCATAAGGTTCGAACAAGTAATCATTCGAACAAATGATGATTCGGACAAAAAGTTATGGCATTTTAGATAGGGAATAATAAATAATTTTACTGCAGACAAAGCTTTATGTTGGTGACTATACTTAACGCGCTATTCAGTGATTCGTGTACGTTGTCTTTTTTCATTAAAAGGTTTAAATATGCTTTTCGTTAACTTTCCCATCTTTCAGAAATCAGTTTTCTTAATTAATTTACGTATTTTATCTGGTTTGACGCCTCGTCGGTGTTTTTGTGCATTCAACCACACTTATGTTTACCATTTTGCTTATGGTATGGTTTCTGTGGCCTGGCACATTAAAAGAATAGTAGGTACCTACTTAATGTTTAAGATGCAACGGTTAAACACTCTGTCTAATTAGCAGGCATTCTTCTAACACAAATAAATAAAATTGGAGTGTATGTTTATAATACAAAAATAACCGCTAATAAATAAATACTAAATGCATGTATACACGGTATATATACCAAAACAACATTTTTTACCATTTTTGTCTATCTTTCTGTCTGTCTGTTTGTTGGGGCTAATCTTGAGAACGGCGGGACCAATTTCGACGGGACTTTCACTGTCAGATAGCTTATGTAATAAGGAGTAACTTAGGCTATTCTTATACTAGTTGCGCCCACGACTTCGTCCGGGTACATACTGAACAAACATAAATTCTCACGCGGACGAAGTCGCGGGTACAGTTAGTCAAAAATAAAAACACAAAGTGAAACAGCAAATTAAAAAACAAAAGTTTCCAAAAATGGTCCCATCTATACCAAAAAGTACAATGGCCGTTCATTTTTCGATATAATCACCAAACCGATATAGGCCCGCATCCATTGTCGTGTTTGATAGCAGCGACTTAATGGACTGTCAGACACACGCACCTATTGTTTCCTGTGCGGACATATGTACATAATTGCCCGTCTTTCATTCGCTCCTGGGTATTAATAATGGGATAGAGTAATTAATGTAGGTAAGTATACATAAGACTGACCTACCATGACCAAATAGGTCGAGTTCTGTCTGATGGTGGAGTCAAAAGTCTTAGGGATCGGCGTCTATGTATGAAGAGCATGATGGAGGTAGACGAGGTACGAGAGGTATGTCAGGACCGGGTTATCTGGCGCTGTACACTCTCTGCCTACCCCGTTGGGGACCTGGCGTGAAGATACATACATAGATAAGTATACTTATTTTTTTTGGTGGATACTGGTATAGGTTATAAGGATATATTTTTTATTTTATGTAATGGAGATGACAACAAGCATGCAGTTCACATTGATGTTAAGTGATGACTGCAGCCTATAGACATCTACACAAAAACCAGAGGTCAAAATGCAGATGCGTTGCCACCCCTGAGACCTATGGTGTCATATCTCTGTGATAGTTATTACGGGTCCATACCATCTAACTGGAACACGATAGTGCCGAACAATACAATTTAGCGGCAAATAGTTTAGGTAACCTGGTTTAGTGCCTGCGCCCTCGAGCTCCTACACTTAGAACTCTACCACCAGTGAAAGTGCCTTATGGACTGAATGTTCATTTTATACTATAGTATACGCGACCCGTTATATTATGAAGAGGATGGTGGATATAAAAGAAGTACGGGAGATGTTAGAACCGATTTGAAGCGCCACACTCTGCCTACCTCGTGGCAGAGTGTCGAGTGTTGGCGAGAAAATACATACGTACATGCTTTTGAAAGGATAAATAGGTACAAGTATGAAATAATAAATTATGACATACCTATAATTTTATGCGAAAAAATAGTAAACCATTTCAAACAACGTATTCCATTCAGAAAACATGATGTCTGTTCTATTCGTGACATCATTAAAATACAATCGCTCCAGTTGCTTAGTAATTGTTTTCAGTATATTTTTGTTGTATTTAGCATGATTTCTAAGACAACAATTTTTCATTAGACGCTTTTCTGAGGAAATATCAAATTCAATCCGAGCTCTGTTCCAATTAAAGAGTTCCAAACTGACTGACACTGATCGCCAAGAAATGCTTTCAATTAAATTCAGATTTCTATAAATGTAAATTTAAAAACTAAGTAAATTTTTAATTTTCTTGTTCTTCAAGGAAACTGAAGTCTTAATTTCAACTCCTAACATAGAACAGTACTCGTTTGTAAGATCTATCAGACGTTAAACTCATTAACATTGAATTTCAATCCCATTTAGCTATTAGTAATTTTACGTTAAAAAAAATTCATATTTGTGTGAGTGTGACGTCTCAACGTTTTGTGCGTAGTTTCCACACTGTTCATATTTGTACTGTGCTATAAGGCCGCCCTTTGTTACACATACCTACTTAAGCTTTTTTTTGTATTCTATTGGTACTTTTGGTGTGCAATAAACAGTATTTATTAGAAATAGAAAATATTTTTATTTCGAATAGATCTTTACAGATACTTTCAAAACGTCAAGAAATATAAAATACCTAGAGTGAACAACCATTACATAAAGTAAAGCAAAATCATATATCAAATAGTAAATTAAAAATTAGAATTTAAACTACTTAGTTAAAACATAATAATCACAAAATTTTTAAATTCCTTCAATGATGATAAATGAAGAATAAGAAAAACTTATTCGTCAAGATCAAAGTTATTCACTTAGGGGTTCCAAGTGCAGTCACTACTGAGAAGAACTCCGCTACCCAACAAACTCAGTAAGAGCTCTTTTAAATGAGAGCTTAAATCTAGTACAAATTATCGTGAAAAATCAAATAATGTGAACGTCCATAGCACAGATGCAAATAAACTGCTATCTACTAAATGTGATGTAGCTCCTGCAAACCAGAACAGACCAGTCCCCACCAACAGCACCCGTTCACGAGTATGACGCATGTGACAGCCATTGCCCTCCTCGACCATTTTAGAGGGAAGTGAGATTATTATTTACATTATAATAGTTGAACCCAAGAGGGGATTTTTGAATATACTCCAGCGCGTCTGATTAAGTTATAGGAGATACCTTGCGCCCCGTTCAGTACCTCCACCATATCTAAGATTTTCATAAAGGGCCGAACCCTTAGGGCTTCCGCCACGAGCTTGCCTCGCATCCAAATCGTCAGAATTTCGGAGCTTTGATTGGGTTCACTTTACATCCTCTCTGAGTACCTGACATTCTTGAGTAATTTTTCAAGTTCATTTTTAAGAGAATCAAATGTTCTTAAAAAGCGCGCGGCAATCAACGTCGTGGGTCAAGAGCGTGTCAGATATTCTGAGAGGATGTAAAATGTACCCAAAAATTCTCCTGTCCAAAATTCTTGACGATTCGGAAGATGGGTAAGACCTTTTGAATTTTTTGGTTTTTAGGGTTACCCTTTAGGCATGGCTCTATATACAAGCTTTAAATTTAATGGAGGTAACCAGCAGGATGCAAGGTATCTGCCATATTTTAATCTGACGCGCTCGAGTAAATACAAAAATAGCATACTGAGCTTCCGTAGGTACTATTTATTATATTATACGTTCTCATTCGTAAAATAATGTAATAACATGAAATATGACCGATAAATGAAAGAATATTAAAAAGCAGACTGCAGTATCAATCAGCATATTGCTTTCAGTAAACAAGATATTTCTTTCATATTCGTGACGTCAGTAAATTACAATTGCAATTGCTCATAATTGCGTTCAGCATTTTATAATGATAACTGCGACTACGCTTTTTCGTTAGGCGCTTTTTGAAGATTTTTTTAATGTAATGGAAGTGTCAAAACAAGCATGCAGTTCACATTGATGTTAAGTGATGACTGAAGCCTATAGACACCCACACAAAGACCATAGGTCAAAATGCAGATGCGTTACCACTTTTGAGGTCTAAGGTGTTATGCCTCTGTGCCGAAAATTACAGGGCCGAACATTACCTCCTGACGTGAATACGATAGTGCTGAACACTACTATTCAGCGGCAAGTATATTAGGTAAGGCGGTGGTGCCTACGCCCACGAGTTCCGTCACTGGAGCTATACCACCAGTAAGAATAATTATATTTCAGACTTCTATTTCAATTATTTGGTACAAATTAATAAATTATGAAACTAAACATTTAACACGACATAGCGAATATAAGAGAGCATATTAGAGACAGAGTTAACTGATTCAATAAGTTTAACGTCCGAAAGATCTTTAAAATCTCAAACCGTTCCATTTTCGGTGTTGAAATAAAGAATTTTTTTGTCCTTGACGGACAAGGAAATTGAAAAGTTGCTTAGTTTTTAATTTACAAATGATAGAAATCTGAATGTAATTGAAAGCCTTTCTTGGCAATCAGTGTCAGTCAGTTTGCAATTCACTAATTGGAACACAGCTCTGGCTTAGTTTGATATTTCCTCAAAAAAGCGGATAATGTAAATTTTTTGTCTTAGAAATCATGCTAAATGCAACAAAAATATACTGAAAACAATTACTAAGCAACTGGAGCGATTGTACCTTAATGATGTCACGAATAGAAGAGACATCTTGTTTTCTAAATGCAATACGTTGTTTGAAATGGTTTCCCATTTTACTTGTGCCTATTTATCCTATCAAAAACATGTACGTATGTATCTTCACGCCAACATTCCACACTCTGCCACGAGGTAGGCAGAGTGAGGAGCGTCAAATCGATTCTTACACATCTCCCGTACTTCTACATTTATAATTCTCTTCATAATAAAACTGCATTTAATAATAATAATAACAGTAACCTTTGATACGTCCCACGGCTGGGCACGAGTCTCTCCCTTTTTCGAGAGGAGGCCTGGAGCTTATCCACCACGCATTAAAACTTTGTCCGTTATTTTATTTCTTGAATACGTAGGTTAGGTAGGTACGATAGGTACCTTTCGACTTGTATTTTTAGGTACTGAATCTTAAAAATTAAGCATTAATTCTCTTTTATAATCGTGGCATCAATAAATATCAGTCGCTCATCTATTTTTTCGACCGTGGTTTTACAATACGCGTTGTTTGAAGAAAAAATCTAAAGAGTTTCAATGAACTGGACAAAATACATTTAGCAAATACAATGTCATGATCCTAGAAAAACAAAAAATTGATTGGCATAATATTTTTTTTGCCATTTGCAACTGTCTGATTGGGATAAATAGTAAGAAAATTAAAAAAAAAAACATCCTTCGTATGTTTTGAGACAGTTATTTTTTACGCAACAGTGTCAGCGGCAAAATCAAAATCAGAAGTTGAATGAAATTGTACTGTAATCTTGATATGCAGTACATTATTAACTATTGACTGCTATTGAGAGAATATTTTGTACTGCCTTCCACTATGGGACATCGTTCTTTAAAACTAGAAAAATTGCAAGCGTCAATCCTAATCCCACCACGACTGTGATATATTTCCCTAGATGCTACGTCTAGAAACTATGGATGCGAAATAAAGTAAAATGTAAGTTATATATAGTTATTTATTTATTTATTCTTTATTGCATCAATAAAATATCGGTACAAATGGCGGACTTAACGCTTAAAGCGCTCTCTGCCAGTCAACCATTGGTAGTTAAAAAAAATTGTTGGCGGTGCTTACAAAAAAATAAACTAATAAATCGAGATATTCAGTTGGAATGGTACATTTAAATACAAAAATAAATATATTATAGAAACCAAAATAAATATTTAAATTATTTCTATACTGTTTTAATTTAAAACTTATAAATAAATATATTTAAATATTGTTCGCGCCTAATCGAGTTACCGGCGGAACCAACGATCGTAATCGATGAAATACGCAACGATGAAGTGACGGACAGGCGGAGCAGCACTAGTGGACAGATCGAGAGCATATTTCGGCGGGAGAATATTGGTAACAAGTGTAGAAAAACTGAATTGTAAAACGTGTGGATTATCATATTTGCATCTCCCCTTTTTTTTAAAACTCTAATAATACGAAATGAAACAAAGTTTGAGAAACGAAGTCTTCTTTACTACTGTCGAGTTGCATGACAAGACATATATATATATATATATATGTATACATTATAATATACATAAATAGCATTATACCTTAAGCAGAAATTAAATTAACACAGTGATATAATACATGATAAAAGTAATGATGATGATTTTGCTGATTTAAGGTTTAAGAAAGTGTTCTTTGATTCTTTTCTTAAAAGCCTCTTTTAAAAATAAAAAAAAAAAAAAAAAAATACGCTTACACTCACAGCCCCACAGTAGGTATAAACCTGTGTCGTGGGTGCCGTTATATACAAACAACACATACACAAACCCGAAACAAATATCTGTAGGCCATACAAATATTTGTCCCGGTGCGGGGATCGAACCCGCGACCCTTCGAATCAAACAGTGAATTCACACCGCTGGACTAACCGGGTCGTCAAAGTAGTAAGTCTACGGATATCTTCTGGAAGAGCATTCCACAAACGGATCACTTGGATGACGAAAGAGCTGGATATGAAGCCGGAACGGTGAAGAGGTATGGAAAGAATATTAGAATCAATGGTAGAATGGAAGTATGTCCTTTATTAAATGGACCACGCGCGTTTTATATCTTGCATTATATATATATATATATATAGTAGTATATCAAATCTAGGCTGATTTAGTAATCGTACACTAATGCAGACTATACATATAAACGCAATTCAATTAATTAAAGACATTCACAAGTTCAAAAAAATCTACATCAAGATGGTTTTGCTGTTTTCATTCACAATTAACATCTTCTGACAGTGACGAACACGTTTGAATATTCTTAGCTTTTATGGTTCCTGTCAACATTACTAGGATATGGACTTACGTTATCTTTAGCTCTCAATATTTTAAAAGGTTTCAAAGGGTAAAAACGGGACCCTATTACTAAGACTTCGCTGTCCGACTGTCTGTTACGAGTATGCACCTATAACGTGATACCTAGACAGTTGAAATTTCACAGATAATAAAAGTATTTCTGTAGCGGCTACAACAATAAATACTAAAAACAGAATATAATGCATTTAAAGGGGGCTCTCAAACAACGAAGGTTATTTTTTGTGTGCGATTTTATTACGGTAACAACAGGTATATATGGCAATAGTTGCTAAGCGTCAATGAAATGTTGCAAACACGGGGAACAAATTCTACACAGACGACGTCACGGGCACAGTTAATCTATACAAATAAATAAAATTGGATTGTCTGTTTGTAATATAAAAATAACCGCTTTTTACTTAATGCATATGTATGTATACGCGGTACATATGCCAAACAACATTTTTTACAATTTTTGTCTGTCTGTCTGTCTGTCTGTTGTTTCCCGCTAATCTCGGGAACGGCTGGACCAATTATAACGGGATTTTCACTGGCAGATAGTTTATGTAATAAGGAGTAACTTAGGCTACTTTTATAGTAGCTGCGCCCACGACTCTGTCCGGGTAGATACTGAGCAATCATAAATTCTCACGCGGGCGAAGTCGCGGGCACAGCTAATATTTCATAAACCTCTGGTGTTTCTCTACAAATGCAGTGTTCAGGAGTTCAAGGGCTTGGCACAACTGTGTTACCCAATCTATTTGCCGCCAAATGGTAATATTCAACACCACCGTGCTCAGGTTAGATTCCATTAGATAATAATGTATGGTCCCGTAATGACTATCACAGAGACATAACAACTTAGTTGAGCTCTGGTTTTTGTGAATATAACTATAGGCTGCAAGCATCACTAAACATATAAGTGAAATGCATGCTTGTTTGCCATCTTCGTCATTTAATAAAAACCTATTGCAATATTCTTGAAGATTAATGAATAAGGTACGTTAGATTTTTTAAAAAAATCACTGTTCTGTATTAATAATTCAAAAATCACACGGCTTCAAAACCTTTATCCCAAGTAAAAGACAAGCTATTTCTTCAATGGAAACACTTGTCTTGTAAACTGCACTGAACATTAGTAATTGTCGGCCTGTCAACTAAATTAACATACGCCTTGACTCCGGTCTCAAGAGACAATAATCCAACGAAAGCGACGTGTTTCACCAAATTGGAAACATTGGATCTTAACAAGTTCGTGTAGCACGAGTTTACAGCATATGCAGAGAACGTGATTTAACATCACGATGACTCACTGATGAAATTTACATTTGAAAATGTTATTTTTAATGTGATAAAAGCTGGTGCCCAATCTGTAATAGCTGGAAAAGAATTTACTGTTGCTTTTTTAAAATTGAATAAACATGTAAAACTGTATATATAAAAATATAGCTATTAAAAAGCTAATTTCTATGAAGTAGCAGCACATCTAGAAGAAGAAGAAGAAGAAGAAGAAGAAGAGACATTTATTCAGAAACAACAGCACATTGAGACATTTACAAAAAAAAACATTAATAAAAAAAATCTAAATAATTTGTTTTATGTAGATTTTTAATATGTCTTGCCATTCAAATAAAAGCTCTATAGAGTTTATTAAAATAGATATATACTAGATGTGGTAAATATGTCCTGTAGGAACGTAACTTCACGCTTGTAATCCCCGAAGGAGTAGGCAGATCTTTGTCTCTGGTAAATGCATGCATTCAAGCATACAAGCAAACATCCACGATTCGCCGGATATGTTTCATCCTGTAAATATGTATCTCAATTCGAAATCTTACTTGGACATACCTAAAAGTAATAATTGTATACGTAAATGCATGTTTTGAACGTAGCAAAAAATGGAGGACGGATTCTGCAAAGGATGAAAATAAATGAAAAGGGAAACTGAAAAAAACAGGAAATGCAGTGAGCCTGTTAATTAGATGTAACTAACGAATTTCAAAGACACTTCGCCGTATAGTATCATCATAGTCTGACGAACGTATATTCTTATACTGTGGTAACACACGCTAAAAATTGTGTGGAAGCTCGTTATCTTTTAAGTGTAACTTCTGCCTTAGAATTTTTGTACAATCCTTTTCTGCTACAGTTGCTTACGACTGAAGGATTCCAGTGTAAATAAGTATCATTACACAAACTTATGTCGTAAGAATTTTGATAAAATTCATTTCCCTTACTAATTTCAATAATAATATATAAATAAATAAATAATACGTAACTGAAATTTCTTGTTCCTCGATTTTTCTTTTATGTTTTTTTACCCTTTTTATTCCACGATGACGGAAAATAAATAGACATATATATCACTCAAAAATCAGAGGACAAAATGCAAATGTGTTGCCACCCCGAGACCTTAGTTCATAGGTTTCTGGGAAAGTTATCACGGGCGATACATTATTACAGGTATCGCGAAATAGAAAAACTAACGAAAACAGTGACAGTTTGATTATCCTGATAAAGATAAAGAATAATTGTCAAACCATGATCAATTAATATTTTCTGATAAGAATAACATTCATTCAAATACATATTCACTCGCAAAAAAAATATTCATTTTAGTATTCTCTCTGGTGGTAGAGCTCCAGCGACGAAGCTCGCGGGCGTAGGCACCACCGCATTACCTAATATACTTGCCGCTAAATGGTAGTGTTCAGCACTATCGTGTTCTGGTCAGGCCCTGTAATTTCCGGCACAGGGGCGTCACACCTTAGGCCTCAGGAGTGGTAACGCATCTGCACTTTGACCTTGGTCTTTGTATGGGTGTCTATAGGCTGCAGTCATCACTTAACATCAATGTAATTGCATGCTTGCTTGCCACTTTCATTACATTAAAAAAATATCTCAATATGGGCAGATAGCCCACCTCGAAAATAAATACATTGAATGTGTAAACATCCAGTATATTGTGCAGATATGAATCACACGATTCAAGGTATCAACATAAATGAGAGAGGGAACAAGAATGATGGAGTGGGCCCGTTAATTAGAGGTAACTAACGAATATCAAAGATAGTTCACCGAACAGCAACACCCACTACAGTTTGTGTGGAAGCTCGTTAGTCTTTGAAGTGTACCTTCAGTCTCAATAACTTAATTTACCAACGTTTCTTGTCCTTGAAACTTGACACTTTTCTCACTTGTGTTAAGAATATCTTCTGTAAATTCGTATATTAAATAATTTAACTCATTACCATTTTGAATAGTTTCGCCATTGTTAATAATATTTTTTTTCATGTTTAGAAATAAATGCACGTTATTAGGTAAGCTCGCGTGGTGTTACATATCATATATTTAATAAAAGTGAGTGAACCTCTATTCTCGACAATAGGAAATCAATTCATATTGATGAAACTTCTCACTTCACACACTCATCTTCTACAACTTACAATTTATCAAAATATTTACTATCAACGAGCTGACCCGGCAAACTTCGTATTGCCTCACAATGAAATAATGTGTCAAAGGTTTGATATACATATATGGACTATTTGTATGGGAAAATGAAATCTACAATAACTTTGCTAAAATCGTTGGTTTTCAATTCCATTGTATGCAAATCAAACAAATCAGCAGAGGAAAATAAAAAAAAACAAGAAAATCATATTTTCAAAATGTACTTAGATAAAAACAGCTCTATTTCGAAATAACGGACAAGCTTCCAGGATGTATAAATTTAGGAAGAAAATTATAATGATAAATGGCCCTATTCATCGCATAAATTATATTGAAATATCAAAGGCTAGTTTTAGGAGTTGCTATATCGATAAATCTAGAATATTATTGCCACTAATGTTGATATGATACAGTTTCGCAGCTGCCTCGGTGTATCTTTATTCCAAGAATGTCTTACTGAAAATTGCACCATTTCAAAGAGTAATTTGTCATGTCAAATCGTCCGTTGTCCGGTTGTTTTACGTTCCTTTTGGGTAGTAAGCTGACTTCAATGTTTCGTGAAATCCAGCTGTCCGTGGACTTTGCAAGACGTATCTTGACAAATTTACTTTCTTGTAACTATTAATTCCGGAATCTGCTTGCTTTTGTAAAATCTTTATTTTAGCTACAGAAAATGAATTTAGTTGCTTAAATTGTTTTTATAACAATGTGATTTGGTAAATACAAAACATGTTTATTTTTTTAATTTATGCTTGATATGAACATCAAAAATGTGAAATGAGAAATACGAATATAGATTGCATAGATGAGAGTCCCTTTGTGGTTTTCTCGTTTATTTTATAGGATGAAGTTGCAAATAAATCAAATAAACTAAAGACTATTGCAGTTTTTAGGGTTCCGTTTTAAACAAGGAACCCTTATAGTTTTGCCATGTCCGTCTGTCTGTCTGTCTGACCGTCCATGGTTTAGCGCAAAAACTATTGGTACTAAAGACATGAAATTTGGCACACGACAAAGTAGTAGAATAAAAACATGAGAAAAAAATTAAATAGGGTACTTCATAATTGTTTTATATTATTTCGCATTAACACATGCTTGTGATATATTTTATTTAAAGAAAAATGGAAAGAAATATTTGACTTCAGGCGAGACTCGAACTCACGGCCTACTGGGAACTTCCCGTACATATAACGCGGGGATTTTTTTTTATTTTTCGTTTAAATATCGTTGGATAGGTCTTTAAAAAATGTTAGGAATGTGTCAATATCATTTTTCGATTTAGCTTACTGTTTGTGACTTATTATTTAAGCTTTAAAGTGCCAATTTTCGTTAGAGTCAAGTATCCCCCTCCTACCGATTAAACGGTTGTTGTTAGAAATTCAAACGTTACGGCAATAGTAGCCCTATATAACGAAATTAAAAGGAAAACTGTCACACTTAAGTTGGCCTTACAAGTTTGCGAGTAATACTCGACCAAATGTATTTTACTACGGAACCCTACACTACACGAGGCCCGACACGCACTTGATCGGTTTTTTTACCAATAGTAACGTGGCCTGTTGAACCAGATTTTGACTTTGTTAATAATTAATTCAATTAAGGCTACCCCTGACTGACTTATCTTATAAAGGATGCAACCTGTTAGATCCATTCATTCCATAGATTAGTCCAGGTCTAAGAAGTTCTGTGCCATACAAATACAGTTTCAAAAGTACACGGTAATTATTGAATTTGCCTGTATTACCTAAGTCTTTCATGTTCTGAAACTAATGAGCTCTTCATTTCATTGCATTAAGTTTAAATTAGAAACACTTCACGGATTTAATTTATCAAGCTTTAAATTATTTCCGTTCATTGCACATAAGGGTTCATTGCAATATATCGGGAAGTTGAATCTAATGCACTAAATCGCACTTTTCAGTTTAAACATTAATCATTCCAGGAAATGATAGCAATTTAATAGTTTATAGTGAGACAAATAAAATATTATACTATTACTTGTCACTGAGGTAGAATACGTGCCCTGTTAAGTAAATTAAACTATCCACCGAGACAGAAAAAAATAATCTTAGTATGAAATTATTGTAAAAACTATCTATGATGTTGACGGAACCAATGACCAATAAATCGATCTAGGTGAAAACAAAAATAAACTTTTAAGTATTATAGGAAAGCGATAAATCAGTGAACGCATCCTCGGATAAGATTCGAATGTTAATGGTCCACACTAATTGGCCGCAATACGAATAAAACTATTTGTAGCACAACATACTGGTAAAGTTCGATAGTGAGCAATGAAATAGAAATAGTTTTAATATGTATTTTATTCATTAATGGTTACTGGATATGCTATTCGTTTCTGTGATTTTTGAAGATGTATGAAGAAGCTTTAATCTACATTTCCTTATACTCTCGAGGATTTGCACTATTTATACCGATATGCCTGTAATTCATCATCATGATTAGAGCTCAACGTCTGGGCAAAAGCCTCTGCCAAAGATTCCCATAACGAACGGTCTTGGGCCACTATAAGGCTACAATTAAAACTATCAGTTTTATGTATTGTCAGGGAACTGGCTATTTGACTTAAGGCAGTGGTAATTAAAGCCATACTTGATTATTTTTTGATCAGCTGAGAGTTTCTTGGCTGTGCGTACATATAAAATATGTAAATGACTACAGTATGGACTAACCGTCGGTTGTAAGCTGTGTCCTAGTTTTCATAACCATTTTTATGACATTTAAAATAATCTATATATATAAAAATCAATTGCTGTTCGTTAGTCTCACTAAAACTCAAGAACGGCTAAACCAATTTTGCTAATATTGGTTTTAAATGATCTTTGGAAGTCCAGGGAAGGTTTAAAAGGTGAGAAAATAAGAAGAAATTGAATGGAAATAGTAAACACCACAATTTCATTTTTCCATACAAATAGTCCGTATCTATCAAACCTTTGACACATAATTTCATTGTGAGGCAATACGAAGTTTGCCGGGTCAGCTAGTAACACATAAACAAACAGTATTTTTATTGTTAATTACATAACTTTAAAAATGAAGACATGAAAATATTTAACAAGTTTACAACGAATAACAAAGGTATAAAATAATGAGTAAGGAAACATTCAGTTGGTTATTCCTTTACACTGCAAATACCTTTCGACGGACGAAACATCATTTCAATTATTCGTTCAAATTGGGCTGACAATTCTACAAATAGTAACTTAGTCAAACAAACAATGATGTAGCAACAAAAGGAATTCCCAATGTTTCTCAATTAGTATTCTCTGTACTGAAATCAATTAGACGCCTCTGCGCACTACCAGTTGCCCGTATAGCTGATACAGAAATCCTCGCGTTAATCATTAATTTGAGGCAGGGCGAATAATTTATTACTATCTCCAATGATTACCCAGTTAGGAAAATTAAAGATCATTTAAGATCCAGAATAATGATGAGCGTGTAATGTTGGATTATTTTTAATTATGGAATGGATATACGAATTCCAGAATGGCATTTGTATAAATACAAAATGATGGTGTGTTAACAAGATTAGTTTTTAATAGTGTAAAGCTTTTGGCCTTTTGTTCAAATATTAAAAGTCAACGTGTTAAGAAGATTATTTAAAAAAAAGTATAAAGCCATTGTTTTTCCACTGCGCAATTCGCAATGGACATTATAAGAATAAAAAGAATTGCTCGCAACTGTCCGTATTTTCCGTGTACCTAACACGCAAAGTGAATGTACTTAGATTAATGTTGATCAAGTGATAACTAAAACAACTTATTAGGGCACCTTATCAATTCTTAGATTTAATTCACCAAGTACCTATGATAGCGATATAATACGCATTAACGCAAAAGATTCAAGGCAAATAACTACTCTTAATGGATCAAAACACATCGAGTGATTTTAGGCCGTTTCGTCAACGGTGACCTGTAGTGCGATAGTTACATCGACCATTTTGAACAAAAGCGCCTTTGTTTTGTATACAGACCGTCTCAGGCGTTAAGTCCACTACGTAGAACATTCCCCAAGTTGCCTAACTTTCTGAATAGAGTTTCTAGTTAATTTCACCACAAATAGACCCCAATGAACAATCTACGAAGTGATTTTGTCTTGGACAGTGTGAATTAAGGACGAGTCAAATTGCTTCCGCTTCAGTTGGAGGGTCTCGTTAAGATTTGTGAATTAAATTGATTGTAATTTTGTCTTGCAAAGTTTGGGATATTCTGATATGATGTGGTTAACTAGCTCGATAGTAGGTAACTTGTGTGGAGGTTGTATCTTCAGATGTGATCTATTCATTAATTTGTATTAATTTATAATGTTCATAAATAACCGGCAATAATTATGTTCTTACTATTTGAATGAAGGAAAGTAACCGATGAGCGAGGAAAGTAAACGTTAAATGTTAACATTAAATGCCATGACCATCTTTTCTTAGGAAGTCATGTTAAGAATGTGTCTTAAAGCAAATTAGACTTTACTAAAGAGCAGCATAAAATTAGTGTTCTAGAGGCAACTTCCCTTCCTAAGATAGGAAGGAAAGTTACATCGAAAATATTAATTAGAAACGAATACGACTGCTTCATACGACCGATCATAATTTTTACATAATGATTCCATTTTATACAATGTTTCAGTTCGCAATACAGAACTTCGTGGACTTCGAAACAAAGGATTAAGACCAAACTATTTGAAAACTCGTTGAAATGCACTGCATAAAATTTTAGAGTTGGAAAGTTTTTGCAAACAATGCTAACTGCATAATTAAGTGTAACGACACTCCGAGACCTGTTTTGTAAAGTTTTTGATGAAACGAGTAATATAACCATATTCTTTTTTAAGAAATAGGCTTTAAGTGTTGAACACATGAAATGACTTATAGAAGAAGCTGTGCAGTGAAAAGTCAATGAATGTTATGTGTTCTGCGGCTACCGAGCAGTTCATTGCTGTTTTGATATATAGCGATAAATATCATCAATTTACGAAAACAGTAATGTTCAACTGAGTGTTCATAAATTAATGTCGTAAGAAATTATAATTTTCTTTTTAATTTAAAGGTCATGCAACAGGGCCACTTGGAAGAAATTAGTTACCGCCGCCTGTGAATAATAATAATATGGAAGACCAGAGGAATTGTCAACGCGCTGCCAGCTCTGAAAGACTCTTCTGCCGTCAGTTATGAAGAGTTCTTTAATGTAGCTTAGGGAAGTAAGAAGCAACACTCTAGAGGGTAGTTCGGTCAACTCGTTCGATGTTATTGTTTGTGTAGATATTTTTTACTGTTTTGTGATAGATACCATAAAAACCATTATTGGTTTTAATAAAATTAATACTGTGGCCGTACCATGACCTTAAATTGTGAACTTAAACTGAATCGCAATGAATTTGGTTTTGTTTCTTCATACGCGAGACATGTGAAACAAAATTTTAGCAGCGCCTAAAATGAATCGCTCTTAGTGCGTTCCCTGCTTGTTTCATGTCATTTCATGGAGCAGGGCTGCGTGAGGCGGATAACCGTCGAGCGCGGTGCAGGCGACGGGACACGCGGCGCGGGCGACGGTGCACGCGTCGTGTGTACGCGTGACGGAGCATGCGAGCGGAGCTGTTTCATAAAATCATTGAGCGCCGCTACGTTACCCGTGTTACACGTGCCGTGATTGACTTGACAGTTAACGACTGTACACTTACGCGTACGAAATTATATCGACAGCGCTGCGATAGACGCGAGACCGACGCGAGCAAGCGGGCGCACGGCGCGCACATGGATCCGCGACGGGCACGCGCTTAACGCAGCAAACGCCCTTAGACGTCATGGTACGGGCTTTGAACTTTTTCGTGTTTGAATGATTAATAGACGTCACAAGTCGTCACATAGTTTCAGAAGCACCTTCATCAACGTTGAATATCATTCGGTCTCGTTCCCTGGAGAGTTTCAATCAAATTTACCGGACTTGGATCTTGCGGTGCAGAACCGCAATGTTGCGAGAAAGTTTGTAGTAATTTGTTTTGGAGGTGAATCTTCAGATGAATTAAATTTTGAAAGGGTGAGCAGTGAGATCTTTGTGTACCTACTCTACTGTGTAAAATGTTTGAGTTTGGTTTATGTTAATGCTCAAATTAACACTGATTAAGCTGGTATCATTAACTAATATAATAATAGGTTGGGGAAAAAGTCTTTTCGCATTATAGTATGTATGAACTTGTAATAAAATCTCTTTGGCTGTAGTATTTGTATCTGGCTGGTATCATTGAATGTTAAAATTTTAAAGAACATAATTCCAAATTCAAATTAGGCAAATGTGTGATTTTCATTTGTTTTCGTACTGTCAAGATGAGTGAATCTAATGAAGAAATTCGATACATTTTAAAATTTTACTACAAAAAAGGTAAAAATGCAACGCAAGCCGCGAAAAAAATTTGCGATGTTTATGGACCTAGTGCAGTGTCTGTAAGAGTAGCACAAATTTGGTTTAAGCGTTTTCATTCCGGAAATTTTGATGTCAAAGATGCACCTCGCTCTGGTCGCCCTATTACGGATAAAATGGACGCCATTTTTTAAAAGTGGAGCAAGGTCGACATATCAGTAGTTACGACGTAGCTGAAGAACTGAGAATTGATCACAAAACAGTTTTGGCGCATTTGAAAAAAGCTGGATACAAAAAAAAGCTCGATATTTGGGTACCTCACGAGCTCACTGAAAGAAACCTAATGAACCGTGTACTTATTTGTGATTCTTTATTACGACGTAATGAAACCGAATCATTTTTGAAGAAGCTGATAACTGGTGATGGGAAAAGTGGATCTCGTACGACAAGAACGTGCGAAAAAGGTCGTGGTCAAAGGCCGGTCAGGCTTCACAGACTGTGGCGAAACCCGGGTTAACTCGCAATAAGGTGATGTTGTGTGTGTGGTGGGATTGGAAGGGCATTATTCATTATGAGCTATTACCACCAGGCAGGACTATCGATTCTGAACTCTACTGCGAACAACTGATGAGATTAAAGCAAGAAGTTGAGAGAAAGCGGCCGGAATTGATCAACAGAAGGGGTGTGGTGTTTCATCATGATAACGCTAGACCTCACACATCTATAGCCACTCAGCAAAAATGAAGAGAGTTTGGCTGGGAGGTGTTAATGCATCCGCCGTATAGTCCTGACCTTGCACCTTCAGATTTCCACCTGTTTCGGTCTCTTCAGAATTCTTTATGCAATGTTAGGTTAACATCACGAGAGGACTGCCAAATCCACTTGTCGCGGTATTTTGATGAGAAGTCCCAAAATTTTTATAGCAATGGGATCATGTCCCTACCTACAAGATGGCAAAAGGTTATCGAACAAGATGGTACATACATACTTTAGTTAAATTTAAATAAACTATATTAAGAAATGTTTTGAATTATCTTAAAAATGCGAAGAAACTTTTTCCCCAACCAATATATGTAGGGATCCTGGGTTCGATACTTTGGTCGGGGGCTATCAGAGATAAGATTGTGAAAGCCTTTATTTCTGGTTCTATTGAGATTTTTCTACATCTGGAAGTTTACCAGTACCTCAGAGCTTGGTAAATGTGCCCGGAGATGTCAACTGGGTCGCCACCTGTTTAAATGGCCCAAAACGTAATCGGCGAATCGTGGGTGTTTGCATGTATGCTTGAATACATGTTCTTACCTCTGCCTACCCCTTCAAGGATTTCAGGCACGAAGAAATAATTAGTTTTTATATCCTTGTAATTTTTTACTGATTAGATGGACATACATACGAGTACATGGGGAGACACGAAACAAGATTTATTAATTGTTTGACGTAGACACCGTTCTTGTATTTAATTAATTAGTGTTGTACATTGTCATGGCTCAACGTTGTGATGATTAATAATTGTTTTCAGTCATCACAGGGAATTTCAGCACGTTCAACAATATCAAATATATTGCGGTGACGTTCCCCAGAGAGTTGCTCGCGACATCTGCAAACATTTCAATCAAACTTACCGAGCTTTGATCCTACGGTGCAGAACCGCTACATCGCGAGAAAGTTCGTAGCGCTTTATTGCTTTAGGTGAGTCAATATTCGGACGAATTAAATCTTGTAAGCAGTTAAAGAAGTACAGTTCTTGAACACAAATTAAGTGATGCTTAATATTGATATTTGGATGTCAATTGCCATTAAAACCTTTTCAGTTATCGCCTCTACCATCGTTCCATTTAATGAATTGCCATCACGGTTCGTTAGGTTCAAAACTTGATAACAAAAGTGGTATCCAAACCTCTATTAATTTGTTAATTTAATAAGTCGAATACTTTCTTTGACTATACATCCATACCATGTATTTTATTGGAATGAATACACGGTATGGACGATTAATTGTGATATAAATGCACACGAAAAGAGTCGAATCAGTGTTAATTTTTTATGTCAAAATATTTTTCCATGACAAAAAAAATCTAAGGTGTCATCACACTATTACCGACTATGTCCCGCGACTTTCATGAGTCAAAGGGTCAAGATTTACTTTGTCAGAAGATTCATGCCCACCTTTAATAATAGAGTGCAAACTTTCTCGCTACATTGCGGTTCTGCGCAGCAAGATCAAAGCCTGTTTGATTGAAATGTTTGAACTGAAACTGATCGAACGTCACCGCAAGATATTCAACGTTTTTTATTTGCTAAAACTGTACGACGACTTGTGACGTTATTAACTCAGATAATACCTAACGGTATCTTCATTTACTTTAACTATAGTGTAAATAAACAAAAAACAAATTATATCCCCTAATGCTAGTATTAGAAAACAATAATGTTTTTTTTGTAATGGAAATGGCAAACAAGCATGCAATTCACATTGATATTAAGTGATGACTGCAGCCTACAGATACCCACACAAAGACCAAGGTCAAAATGCAGATGCGTTGTCACTCCTGAGGCCTAAGGTGTTATGCCTCTGTGCCGGAAATTACACAACCTGTTTGTATGTATGCTAATTATATCTACATCAAATACTTGTGTAGGTAAATGTTTTGTGTCCTCCAAAATAAATGTACCAAATTAATAAATTATGGTTTATTTTTGACATGAAGATAATATATACATTTAAGTAACATAGCTTTATCGGAATTGCATGAAAGTAAATGAAGCTCAAAACACTTTCCCATAAAAATACTGCAAGTATGAGTGCTAGTCACCCTTTCAAAATTTAATTCGTCTGAAGATTCACCCTCGCTAGTGATGTGAAATTCCTCGCAATATTGCGGTTCTGCACAGCAGGATCAAAGCCCGGTAAGTTTGATTGAAATGTTTGCAGATGTCGCGAGCAACTCTTCGGGTAACGTCACCGCAAGATATTCGACGTTGTTGAACTGCTGGAACTGAACGAGGCCCAGTTTCGACGGTTCTCATTGTTATGTTTTGTCAACGAAAATGACAAAACAAAATTTATTATTTTATGTAGGTACCGTTATTGTAACTACACCAAATAATTCATCTAGTTTAGCCTGCAATACAAAAAAATACCTAATCAATTATTAAGCTATTTTTTTAAACAACATTTAAACAATCTGTGAGATAATTATGTAATACTAGCTGTTGCCCGCGGTTTCGCCCGCGTGGATGTCGTTTTATAAATAACTAAGTAGTCTATGTTCTTTCTCAAAGTCAGCTCTATCTCAGTACCAAATATCATTAAATTCGGTTCTGTCATTTGGATGTGAAAAGGTAACAGACGGACAGACAGAGTGACTTTCGCTTTTATAATATTAGTAAGGAAGTAGGGATGATTCGAATTAAAATTGATTCAACATTAGGGAAAATATAGTAGAAAACACTTCTCGATAAAAAGTCCACCTTTAGGAAAGAAAGAAAAAGCATAATGACATTATTTATACATTTGTTCTTTGACTTGCACATGACATAAATTGTACAATACGTATTTAATTTCGCAGTAAAGTATTTTTTTAATTTATTTCAATTATGTTTCGCAAGTATTCAATTCAGATTCAGTGTTAAAAACTAAATAATCTCAACAATGTTACAAGGTTGATTTGATAAAGGAAAGAAGTCATTTGTAGTTCAAACTCTATTATCAAAGCCAGCTGTCCTTTAATATAAAAAAATTGCGATGTTGTCGCTAAAGGATCACAAAGAAGCATTTTTATAATAAAGTACACTTACCCTCATAGATATATACCTACACTAAATATAAACCTGTCGTGGGTGCCGTTGTACAAACAAAACACCCAGACCCAAAACAAATATCTGTAGGTCATTTGTGTCGGTGAAGAAAAATATACCTAAGAAGTTTTTTTATGTGTCTAGGTGCATTTTTTTTAAACAATTAAATTTAGGTTAGAAAGCCCTGGATAGATGAGAAAATCTGTTATCAATAACAGATTTTCTCACGGATAATCGAACTCACACGACACTCGAATTTAAGTCATCGACACACACCGTTGGAATAACTGGGTCGTTAAATATCGTTTTGTATCGTCTGGGTCGACATTACGATGAATTCAGTAATTTCATAATAAAATAAATACTATATTTTAGTACCTATATAAAAAAATATTCATAATACTATTTTAGTTTTTGGTAAAAATTCCCTCTATCTGCCTACTGTGGCAGAAAACTATGATTTTAATAACTTATAGATATTTACTACTGTTATCTAATTAAATAGTTCCTTAATTTTCAAGAACATTTCATTTTCTTATGTTCTCGTAAGGATCGGTGTGACGAGGAAGGGTTCACGGTGGTTCAGAGATAGAAGAGGAAACCCGACAACGGGGCGAAACATCTGCTGCGTCCAGCTACACCATCGACGCCGTTGTACGTGTCCCGATTGCATTGGTCGACAAAAGTTGAAGAGATGGTGGACTACATCCAAATAAAGGCGAGCTTCACGCTTAGTGTCGAGCGATTGGAATCTCGCCATAAAGTGAACTTTGATTCCTTTGTGGTAAGAGTACCGACTGAACATCTACCAACTTTTTTGAAGGAAGAGTTCTGGCCGCAGGGAGTCGTGTTCCGCAAATTCAGGGGACAACTTCCTGCCGATAAGCCGCGCATCACGTCGCCGACAATACGTGATAAATAGTGTTAGTATTATAAGTTATATAATATGTATGTTAGTCTTTAAGGTGTATATTTTATATGGGCCTAATGTTTATTTTAAGCATTGTTGCCTGAAAATAAATAAATATATTTAAACTTACCGATGTAAAAAGATAGGTCGGCATAGTCGTTGTGATCTGAAAAAATAAAAATGTGTGTAAAAATTTTCTGTTAACAAAATTAGTGATATTAATACTGAAATGTAGGGGCGTAACGATCCCACCGCCTAATGGAAGCGAATTCTTCCGCTTGTGCAGTCAGTCAACGAACAATGGCAGTCAAACTATTTTAAATAGGGGGTTAGTACATGCAATAATGCGGAGGACAGCAGCGTCCCGCTATGAAAAATACCATCACTTCATTCGCCACTGCCTCAGTAGCGTAGTGGTAGCAGGCCACTACTATTACGCAGGAGTCCCTGGGTTCGATTCCCGGGTCGGGTCTATCAGAGATAACGGTTAAAAATCCTTTATCTCTGCTTCTATTGGGATTTTTCCATTTTCTGGAAGTTTCCCAGTACCCCGGAGTATGGTAATGTGCCCGAAGATGACAACAGGTTCGCCACCTGTTACATGGGCCAAAACATAACCGGCGAGTCGTGGGTGTTTGCATGTATGATTGAATGCATGCATTTACCTCTGCCTACCCCTTCGGGGATTACAGGCGTGAAGTTACGTTTTTGGACGGCTTTTGGCTGAAATGATGATGACGATGATGATGAAATAAGAAAGGAACGTTTTGATAGCTTATTGTAGCATGTAACATACCTAACTGTGTAAATTTTATAAGGGTTCGGTTGCACAAAAAGAATGGTTAAAGTTTAAGTCTGTAAAATTTTACGTCCTTCTTTAAATTTATTAAATTTGTTATAGTTATTGTGACTGTAAAATTTCACATCCTTCTCTAACTTTACAGGCTTCCTAAAGTTAGAGAAAAACGTAACATTTTAGTGCAATCGAACCTAAGATGTTCGAACAAGTTATCAATGTAAATTTAAATGTGTATGTAGCTACTATCAATATCACAGTAAAATAATTGCTTCATTCACATGTCGTCCTAAGTCCCAAAAGCTTATTACATTAACAACATTGCATTTACAACGCGACAATCTCGTCCCACAATTTAAAACGTGAAGACTCTTGTAGGATTCCAATAAGACATATTAAGAAATGCGGTTATGGTACATACAGCACTTGAGATATTCCGAGATTTATCTTCACAAAAATTAAAGTTAAACTGCAGATAGCTCTTATAGCATAGTAATAGAGTTGAATTCGGCATGGCATTGATATTGCAAAACGTTTATACTTTGGACTTTATTACGCTCACTTGGCTGGCAACACTGGTAGTGTTGTCAGAGTAAGATAAATGAACTGTCTTTTATTTTAGTTGACAATTTTATCCTTGTTGTTGAATTTAATAGGTGAAATAGAAATTTATTGGGTGTGTCAACTGCATAAGTGATTTAGAACGTCCAATGCAGTTATATTTCTACCACATAGGTACTTATAGACTGGAAATTGACAATCAAGCATGACTCATTCAAGATCTTCTGTGAATAATATTAATAATCAATTGTTGTCCAGGCCTACCCTCAAAAAGGGTAGATATTTTTAACCAGCAGCGGGACGTACAATGGATTGTCATCTTTATTAGTATTATTAAATAGATAAGGGTCAAATATTGTTAATTTTCTTGAACAATTACGAATTTAATCCTCAAACTTTTAAGTTTTTTATGCATAGCTTAAAATAATTCATAATAAGTTAAAAATAAATTTATTTTTGTTACACGTTCAAGTTTGGGTTACCAAATTTTAATTCAGTACTTTCGGTATAAATCAGACGCACTAGTGATGTCATAAGGGTTTGTTTATTTTCCTATTGAGATACGAAACCCATAGAAATATACCGAAGAATATAAACAAAACTTCCTTTTTTAAGCCTGGCTTCAAAACAAAGCTATCTCCCGTTAATGTTAGATCATAAATGCCAGTCTGATCATTTCGAATTAGTTGAGCCATTCAATGATAATGAATGATTGATGATCACCACTATTAACCTCCGTTGCTGCAGTAATTGACTTCGAAACAGTATTCCTGTGACGTCACGTGTCGGACATAGGGCTAAATAGTGTATAACTTTAAGATAGTTTATCACTATTTTATGAACGACTAGTAATTCATAAAAAGCGAAAAAAAATACAAGAAAATAAAAAAGTCCAAGTATGTCTCTAACTCCCGTATTTACGTACCTACCTATTTACAAAAAAAAAACAAAACAAGTTTGTAGTAGGTAACCCTATATTCGAACTTAAAAAAAACTCTAATCTCAAAAGTAGCAACAGCAGCGAAAAAAATAATATGGTTTTCCTTACTATAAATTATTTTCTTTAGCGAGCGTAACTAGTTTTTACGGCCTTATCTCACATACCTACTTATACTAAAATGACTTATCAACTATAACTTCTGTTATCATATAAAAAACAGTTCCTTCTTAGAAGCCTTTAAAAATAGTAGGTACCTTATACTCGTATTAACGTTTTGCTATGCATGCTCACTAAGTCAGCATTATAAACTTTCTTTTACAAATTGATGAACCTTCGTAGAAACGTAATTTTAACGATTAATCTATTTACGGAACAAGAAGTATTTTAAGTTTTCTACGCTGGAGGGTTGTTGTTCGATGTTTAAACATAAACTAAATTTATGGATACTTGACTTAAAGAAAATCTTTGGTAGGATAAAATATTTGTCTGTGTTTATGAATATTATTATCTAAATTTTACGGTTACGTTTTGGTTTCGGTTTCGTTATTGATCTTCATATATTTATATAGTCCCGTAATAACTTTCACGCTGATATAACAACTAAGGTCTCAGGGGTGGCAACGCATCGGTATTTGACCTCTGGTTTTTGTGTTGTTGAATTTTTTTATATAATAGAAGTGGTAAACAAGCATGCAGTTCACATTGATGTTAAGTGATGACTGCAGCCTATAGACACCCTCACAAAGACCAAGGTCAAAATATAGATGCGTTACCACTCCTGAGGCCTAAGGTGTTATGCCTCTGTGCCGGAAATTACAGGGCCGTACATTACCACCTGACCGGAACACGATAGTGCTGATTTAGCGGCAACTATATTAGGTAATGCGGTGTTGCCTACGTCCGCGAGCTCCGTCACTGGAGCTCTAACACCAGTGAAAAACGCGTCTACTTATAAATATTTATATTTCAATGTAGATGCGTTGCTATTTGTGATATATAAGATTTATACCTCTCTGTCAGAAATTACAGGGTCATTACCACCTGACCGGAACATGATAGGGCTAAACACTACCATAGCGGCAAGCAGTTAGGTAATGCGGTGTTGCCAACGCCTGTGAGTTCCAACACTAGAACTCTACCAGTAGAAAAATATATCCAGAAAAATAAAGAGTAACAAAGTACCCATAAAACTAAAAAGGTCTACTTGTCTAGTGCTGACAAGACAATGTTTTAAAACGATGAGTCTTATCTTATCTTCAGACCAATTTCTCTACCCGTATTTCCATACTTTCATTTCCTTTTTGAAAGGAATATGTATTAAAGGTCGCTATGGAGCTCGGGTTTGAAAATGGTCTTAAGGTTAGTGACTTTTGAAATATTACCGTGCAAAGTGCTAGAAAGTCAATATTTAAAATGGAAAGAGTGAATTAATTTCACTGAAGTACCTACTGACTCAAAATAATATATGATGTATTAATATATTAACTTGCCACTACTACTACGCTGAGGTCCTGGGTTTGATTCCCAGGTTGGGGTCTATTAGAGATCCTTATCACCTGTAAAATTCTTTATCTCTGGTTCTATGGGGATGAGTAAATGGACCTCGGAGTTTGGTAACGTGCCCGGAGATGTTAATAGGCTCGCCACCTGTAACCGGCGAATCGTAGGAGTTTGCATGTATGCTTGAATGCAAGCATTTACCCCTGCCTACCCATTCGGGCATTACAAGCGTGAAGTTAAGTTTACGTTTGTTTTATTCGGTAGAGCTGACATGGCTGCGCTGGAGTTATTATTACTGACGACGACATTGATCTGCCGTCAAATGGTAAGAATCACCCTTGCACTTTTTTCATAAGAGTTGTAGCTTAACTAAAAGTAGTTACAATCTAGATTTGTATAATAATTTTAAAAAATACAGTAAGTTTTAATTTACTGTGAAGGAACGGGCGGCAATGTTGGCCCAACGATTGGCAACTCTTGAGAAAACTTCGTATCTGCGATGCAATTCAATTGATACGCCATCTTCCGTACTAGACAAGGATTTTGTTGTTTCGGCACTGTTCCACTAGCTGGCGCCTTTTATAGTGGACACTACAAAGCTATGAAATAATCCCATAGAACCAGTCTTCTTCTTCTACTCGTGTCAATCCTGTCATAGTCATACTCTAGCGGACAAAAAATTTGACATTTTCACAGCGGCATCCGTAGCCTCCATTAGGTCTCTTCTTGTGCAACTGTTGGGGCACAGTGGGCAGGAGAGCAGATGTATCATATCCTGCTTTGGAGCACCGCAGTCACATTCTGGTCCTGACAAATAGCCCCATCTAGCCATGTTTGATCTACAACGACCCACTCCGGTGCGTAGTCGGTTTAGCGTTCGCCAAATAGGCCATTGCAGATTGGAACCCAAAGGAAGAGTTTCCGAAGGTAAGACGTAGTCCGGAGGGACGGAATATTTTGACCTCCAAAGATGTTGTTTAGCCTCAGTTGGAAAACCTGTTGCTGGTACTGTGCAGCTTAGGAAACTCTTACGGCTTTTCAAACGGGCTATAGGCTTTACGTGACCGAACAGTGGATGTCGAGGGTCATTCTCCTGTTGACGCTTTTCAGTTCCACATGCAACCTGTCTACGGACATCTGGGGGGGCAATACCTGCAAGGGGGTAGAACAGGTTCAGGGGTGTAGGTTTTAAACATCCCGTTATTGTTCTGCAGGTCACATTTGGGGCGACGTTTATTTCTCTAGCATGGGCAGAGCGGTGCCACACTGGACACGCGTACTCGCCTGTAGAGAAACACAAGGCAAGACCTGTGGTTCTTAGAACATTTGGGGATGCTCCCTAGGTAGTCGAAATCAGCCGCTTCAAAATGTTGTTCCGCGTTCTAATTTTATTTTTTAAATTAAAACAATGTGGCTTAAAGGTTAGCGTCCTATCTAATGTAATCCCCAAATAGCGCGGATGGGAGCAATGCTGAATTCTGATTCCTCGCCATGACAGGTCCAATGTTCTCACGATGACGTAGATGGAAAACACATGACTGGGTTTTGGCAGAATTTGGCCTGAGGGCATTCTCATCATAGTACTTATCAAGTGCTTCCAAAGCAACTGTCAGCTTCTGTTCGGTGTCTTCAAAACGAGTTGATTGAGCCGCTAGTGCAAGATCGTCAGCATATAGGAAGTGTCTTGTATCCGGTAGCACGGGCTGATCATTTGTATAAATATTGAACAGCGCTGGAGCAAGGACACTTCCTTGTGGTAGACCATTTTTTTGACATCGCCATCGACTTTTGGAGTGATGTAAATGTACTTGAAATCTTCTGTATACAACCAGAACCAGTAGTATAGAACTAGTTAAATTCATAAAGTAACACGGAAAACCATTGCCGATGTAATTATTAAGAAAGATTGCTTGAGGCAATTTATAATGTCTATATTCATTACTACTCAATTTGTTGTAAGATTTCTAGTGTCAAGATAAATGCTGGAGTTTCTTATTAGAGTGAAGCAATACAGTTATTTATTTCTTGCCACCCAGATTGTATAATGTAATGGAAGGCATATTTATGATGATATATACCTATGGCCTCAGAAGCCGGTCTCTTAGGCCTCAGACCTCAGAATCGCATCTGAGTTCTGAGGCCTAAGAGCTGCTCGTTCCTCGGCCTGTCTATCTGCCCCTGAGATTCCGGGAGCATGACCGGACCTGATGGATGGCTAGCGTTAAAAGGAACTCACTAGGGTGAAGATTCTTTTGTACTTTTTAACTGACTTCAAAAAGGAGGAGGTACTCAATTCGACCCGTATGTTTTTTGTGTGTGTGTATATTACGCAATCTCTCCGTCGTTTGTGGGCCGATTTGCAAAATTATTTTTTTACTAACAATTTTTTTATTGTACTATTTATTTTTTGCAATAACACATGCGAGTGAACTTTAAAAATTAAAGAACGGACCGGAAAGAAAAATTTGACTTCGGGCAGGAATCGATATATCGATATATTTTTTATTTAAACATTCTTACTTGGTTATATTCTTTTCTCTCTGCCTAACTCAGTGAGGGACTTGATGTCTTTTATGCCATGAAGTGGTAAACAGACATTAGTAAAAAAAGATATTTCATGGAGATGCGTTGTTATTATGCCTCATAAGGCAGACAAGACTGTAGATTACCACCTGACCGGAGCATGATAGCTGAACATTACCGATTAGCGGCAAGTATAGGTAGGTGATGCCGTGGTGTATACACCCGCGAACTCCACCACTGGAGCTCTTCTACCGGTAAAATACATAAATAATTACTAAAACTTAAAATAACTGTCATCTATATATTAAATAAATTAACTGTTTAAAACGAAATAACTGTTTTCCAATCTCCACATTTCGAATATTACCTATCTATAGCACCGTCCAATTTTGTGTCGACATTGATTTGGTCCTCATTACTCCATTCCTGCCATTATACTATCACTGCTTTCATAATGTAGTGATTAACCGGAACATAATTCCCAATATGTCATGTATTCGATGCGATATCAGAATGAAATTTGGTTGATCCACACCTATGTGATTCAAGCGTTACACATCAAATCCGGTGGCTGTGCTATAAGCATTGTCTCGTTTCCACAGCCGAAAGACATCCACGGCTAAATACAAGCCTTCTCCACAGATGTTCTCATTAGTGTTGGGTGTCATTAGGAGAAAATGCAATAACTCCACAATTGGCGTGCGGATAGGCGACTGCAGTGACACAGTCAGCTAACTTCAAAATGCGTTATTATGTTTTAAAACATCGTGTGACGTATCAAATAAGCATGCAGTCTACATTGATGTTAGGCAGTGCTTTGCTAGGCCTAAAATGTTCGTATGTGTATTCCGTACACAGTAGCATAAATTTTAAAATTTAGCAGTAAATAAATAATACATAAGTAACATTCATAATTTTGGATTTCAAAATTATTTTATAATCGCGTTTGGAATCTGGAAACACACAGGTGTGGCCGATACGTCTTTTAATAAGCGAGCTCAACCGGTAGCAAGATTATACAGCCCAGATAATTACACCATTACTTATTAAGTTGTCTCATTTTCTTTATTACATCGATGTATATTTTGATGATAA
Organism: Macrosoma leucophasiata; assembly: GCA_036365455.1. Classification (NCBI taxonomy): domain Eukaryota; kingdom Metazoa; phylum Arthropoda; class Insecta; order Lepidoptera; family Hedylidae; genus Macrosoma; species Macrosoma leucophasiata. The sequence goes on from JAWQUS010000024.1 coordinate 14,841,778, forward strand.
ATTAATTTAAGTGATCGTAAGCAGCTTAAAAAAGCACCGCGTCTATCATTAACTTGATATGGTTTTACTTGGTTTTACTTTAGTCGGAAGTAACGGCCTATGGCAACGACGGTGACTTTGCTTAGCTAATAATTAATTTCACTTTTATAAATGCTTTTAAAAATTGACGGGGATCAGTTGAGATGAAATTTAGTTCGGTTAACCTACGTTGTTTTTATGATATTAGACTTTTATTACCCATGGAACTAGAATGACGCAGTCAAAGGTGGTCATAGAAATTTGCCCACGAAACAAAAAAAAACCCGACATAGCAAATCAAGCAAGCGTATACAGCGTTTTGCCAATAACCTTGTGTAATCGATGGATTTATTTGGAATCCTGGATAATATGTCATATGTTCCTCACATGAGAAGAATAAATACAAATGAGATATGATATCTATGTATGTGTGATATGTATGACATCTTTCACAAAATATACACCCTATTATTTCAGGCACCAATTGAAAAAATAATATATTTGAATACAGAGTAGAGATATTCGCATCTTCATAAAAATCTCTAGATTTTAAAGTAGTACTTAGAAGTAATAGAAGGTAGTTAGATTTAGGCTCATTAAATGTTTCTATGTTTCTTTTTCTTTTGAACTAATGTACGTACGACTACTTAACTCTACAATAATAATCGAACAGCGTCAATTTGTTACAGAATTAATGGATAGTCAACCGTTCGTTATACACAAGAAATGGATTTATTGTTTTGACAGGCCACGTGTTATTGTTGGAAGGGCCAAGAAATTTAATACTTATTATGAAACATTCGAAACGGTAAAATGAAAGTTTCCATAGACCCTAATCTTCAAACGCTTTGCAACAGTAATTATGATCAATCGACTTCCCGAAATGGCCGATTACGAAACATCGGAGATAGATTATCGTCTCGCTTTTCGATCGTTTAAGGCAGGGTTTCTCAAAGTGGGGTACGCGAACCCGTAGGGGTTCGCCATTCGACGACAGGGGGTTCGCAACAAGACTTACTATAAATCTACTGGATTGTCCAAAATTACCTACTCCTCACATTGACTCCATTTGTGACTAGAAACAAGCACACCACCACCTCATATTAGTACCTAGTAAAATATATATTCCTTTTGGCACTTTATTTGTTACCTTTTATTGAAATAAAAACACTGTTTTCTTCAACAGTCAATTTTATTGTTTTCTTTGGGGGGAAAGGGGGGGGGATTAATTAGTTGAGGGGTTCGCTGTCACCTGGATACTTTTCAACAGTGGTACGTGGAGCCGAAAGTTTGAGAAACCCTGGTTTATGGTAATCAAGTATATTTTGTGTATGATTTGACATGAGTGGGAGTAGTGTGGGATGGTATTGAAGTAATGTGCATGTATAAATGATTCAACGCCAGTTGTCATGATATTTTTGTATGTATTTGATACATAATTAATTCAATGCCTGTTTTTTATGTAACCGTCACTACAAATGATAAGCAAAGGTGCATCCGTGAATATAATTACAATCCGACATTTAATTTGATGACTCAGGCGGTTCATAGATTTGGTTGATGGTTGCGGACATGCATCTTCATGCCCAGTCCCTTATGGGGTAGACAGAGAGTGTGAAGCGCCAGGTATCTCGGTCCTGACACACAAAAATTAAAATTGGACTATAAACATTAATTTGTTAAAAAAAAATTCTAGGAGTTCTTCAATTGCCTATTACTCGCAAACAAAAAGCCAACTTAAGTGAGACAGTTTTCCTTTTAATTTCGTTATAATATATGTAGCTAATATTGCCGTAACGATTGAATTTATTTGGCACTTTAAAGCTTAATAAGTGACAAACAATTAACTAAATCGAAAAATGATATTAGCACACCCGTAACATTTTTAAAAGACCTATCCAACGACATCCCACACTATATAGAAAACGAAAAATGAAAAATGTATCCGGCTGTTACATGTAGGGGAGTACCCTAAATAATTTGATTCACGTTTTTATTCTATCACCTGTTCGGCGTGTTTGCGCAATAACTGCCAAATGACTGTACCAAATTGATTATATTTCCCTTTCTTAAGTATGTTTGTTTTTGTTAAGACGGGACGTAACGAAGCACCGCCCACCCACTAGCAGATTAATTTATTTTCTACTGGAAAATAATTCTTCCATTAGGTACTTTTTTCTATTGGAAAATAATTCTTCCACTAATGCAGTCAGTCGACCGAACAATGGCGGTCAAACCATTCCAAGAGTACGGTAGTAAGTACAATTACGAAAGATGGGCAGCAGCGTCCTGCGATAAAACTACCGCCACTGCGATCGCCGATCCAGACGTCAAGCGTGGCGATTATGGCATACCTCCCAATTATGTGGAGGTTTCGGTCCAGCAGTTTCTTACTGGTGGTAGAGCTCCAGTGATGGAGCTTGCGGGCGTAGGCATTACCGCATTACCTAATATAGTTGCCGCTTAATGGTAGTGTTCAGCACTATCGTGCTCCGGTCAGGTGGTGATGTACGGCCCTGTAATTTCCGGCACAGAGGGGTAACACCTTAGGCCTCAAGAGTGGTAACGCATCTGCATTTTGACCTTGGTCATGTGTAAGTGTCTATAGGCTGCAGTCATCACTTAACATCAAAGTGAACCGCATGCTTGTTTGCCACTTCAATTACATTATAAAACAAGCAGTGGACATCTTTCGGTTGATATGATAATGATTTTTAAGAGAAGGTTTGTATAAAAAAACTACAAAACTCTTCGCATATTATGGTACGAAGTTCTCTGCAATAGCTAATTTATGATAAATGACGGATATCAAAACGTGCTTAATCATTGTGAACAACTGTCCCACCACCGTCATAAATATTTTATAGAGGTAATAATGGTGTGATTCAATTTGTATTAATAAGATATTCCAGTTTCATCATCTCAAACTAACAGCCATTAAAACTTGAGTTATAAAATTATTATGGAATCATTACAATTGCCGTGTCGTAGCTTTTAACGAGGTAACTCCAATTGAATTTAATATTTAAATGGATTTAATACACAGACTAATGGAAGTTGAAGCTTTAAGCCAATCAAAAATAATAACGTTCTCAACTCTTCTCGTGTGGTATCATATTTTTCTCTCTTTTCTTATCTGTTTTTAATTTCAAAGCTTCAAAATGTATTCTATTCTATAATATAAACATTGATTTACTTACTCTCACATGCTTTGCAATAGGACATGCGAGGGAATGTAAGGACGGAACGAAAAATTTGCTTTCGGGTAGGGAATCGAACTTGCAACTACAGGATAACAAGTCCAGCCGCTTTACCATTAAGCTGCTGAAAACTCACTATATTTCGAGTGACCGTACCGGTACGTTTAGGTTTAAGTACCTATGAGTGGCCATACATTAGACCAGGCTTTTTCAACCGTTTGGTTTCACCGGCACACTTTTTATTTTATCATAATTTCATTGTTCACCAGTAAAAAAGTAGCCAAGTGTGAGTCAGATTTGCGCCTCCTTACAGTATACCAATAGTATGCCAGAGAATAGAGGCTTAGTAATTATGGGCCCGCTGGACAACCAAAACTCTACCTATAATCTACTATAGTAACCTAAAAATCTCTAAAGGCTGTACGCGGGCACAGGGACAAACTACCTCTTGCAATTTGCGGCACACTTTGAAACATACAGTTTGACAACACCGGTTGAAAACCTCTGCATCATTATTTGAAACGAATGCGTCGTTTCAAATAATGATTCTGACTCATTCAACGAAACGTCATTTAAATAAAATATTGATACACCGTTATCAGACGCAGAGTGCTACTTAAAGTTTTCGATAGGTACTCGTGCTCCTCTAATGAATACGCTTTTAACACCAAAGTATGCAATTGTACTTCAAACAACAATAATTCATGTAATATTTTGTAAAGTGTAATACATACATAAAATACTTTACTAAATATTATACAAACTAGAATGCAAAATACGAGAATAATGCAGAGTTTCAAGAGGTATTCCTGAACTGTTCGACATCTTGGTTCTTGCTTTCGGTATTAGTTGCACTAGTTATTATCCGAGTTTATTTTCCTTTGTTAAACTCCGCCTTCAGCAATCACAAACCAGCAACTGCGAATTCTTGGAATGATGCTTTTGGGAAGCAACGTTAACTGTTTTAATTGACCGCAAAGAAGTTACATTTTAAGCTTGGTTCAAACGTACACCACCTCGTTAAAATTATACACGTTTCTCTTTTGTTTATAAACCTGGGTTCAGATAGACTAAATAAATTTAAGTAACTTTAAGCTCAGATTTGCTTCTTATTTGATCAGTGCCAGAAGAATGTTATGAATGCACCAAATCATTTTAATGATATTAGCAGTTTAGTAAATTGACGCCTGTAAACCCCGTGGATGAGACATTCGAAGCAGAAATGCAAACATCCATGATTTTCCGGTGACGTTTTGCTTATGATAGACTTGAAAAAACAAAAGTATTTGAAAAGCTTACTAAATTTTTAAATTGTCTCTAGACAGAATCTGGACGTACATAGCCAAAAAAATATTTGATGTTTTTGCAATTTTAGGCAGTTACAAACAATAATAAACACCATTAATAGTAACGCATTTCCGTTGAGGTCTTTAGGGCCTGCATTAAAAAGTAGGTAATGTGCTCGGTGATGTCAACAGGCTCGCCACCTGTTACTTGTGGCAAAACGTAGCCGGCGAATCGAAGGTGTTTGCAGGTATGCTTACATGCATGCATTTATCGCTGTCTACCTTTTCGCGGATTACATGCGTGAAGTTACATTTAAAAAAAGCAATCTCAGTGCCATAACTTGGTATTAAGTCCTGTTAAGTATGTAAAAACGAGATCTTAAGATCAAGGACTGAGATACACGTAATAATACGGGTTTATGTCTTATGCTCTATCCAGACTCCACAAGGCTACAAGAGGGAATGCGAGTACGAGAGTGTGGAGCGCTCATGCCCCCTCGTCTTTCCTCACCTCGCCTCGCTGTCGCTCTGCTTTGTGTCGGCGGTTTCGGACGCGATTCAGTGGGGGAAGTAAATCACCCAGTGGGCAACTCAATAAATCGAGTGTGGATGGCTAACCTCCGCTCGCCAAGACTCATGCAGAGAGCCTCTAGGAGGCGGCTCGCGAGAGTCTAGTTAGGCCATTACAGGTTAAACAGGTTTGGTATATCATCATCTGTAATATATTAATAATACGTAATATGTATACTCATTTGTCATATCCAAGATGTAAGTAAAAGTCATACACCTCCCTCGTGTTTATATTTCATGTTTACTTAATACGTGCGACTACCATGTGTGCATTTCTATGTCTAACACGCAATATCACTACTTTAACCATGTCACCTCGTTTACCTAAACAGCAAACATCTTTAGGCTTCATTCTACCAACGTACCTTAAGTCTCATCACAAATTCGCTGTGGTTCAGCATTTGCAGTAATACTGCGATAAGCGTCGTCATCCACGGCTTGTAAACGTCCATTATGTACAATGTTGCTGAACATTTTAGGCGAAATTGCTACAGCAGTACTATCCTTGACGCCACAAAACGTTAAATGAGGCATGCCTGAAGAACGTAACTTGGTAATTCTTAGTAAATATTCGCTTTAGAATACCTAGGCATTGTGGATCTTGTTAATATTGTCGACAGCAGTTAGTATGTGGTTGGGCAAATGCTTGTGCAACATTTAATCGAAGTGTCTGGACGCATTCATGCATAATGGAGAACAGGTTATTTAAAATGTTGCTATTGTACACACCTTTATTTATCGTGCCTAGCGATTTTTCAGGTTTTGAATTCCACTAATATTACTAGTGAAATTGTGGAGAATTCTCCCGATTTTTAAAAAATTTTTTTTTTGATCAAATGAAGTTGCCAAACAAGCATGCAGTTCATATTGATGTCCAGTGAAGAGTGCAGCCTATAGACATCCATTTTCGGCACAGAGGCTTAATACTTTCAGGAGTGGTAACGCATCTGCATTTTGATCTTGGAGTGAACTGCATGCTTATTTGGCACTTCCATTACATAAAAAAGTAAACGTCTTTCGGCTGGAGTGATGATGATGATGTTCTTATTTCTGGTCAATTCAGATATAACATAGTCAACTAGCAAAGCTTTTGAGGCGACATGTAAGCACGTGAAAAAGTATTACTTGTTTTTTTTCATGTAAAATTTTTGAATGGCTAACAATCAATACTGCAGCCAAGCCACAATCAAGCAGTTTAAATGCAAATACACTACTGCTTTTACGATTACCAATCTGAATTCCAAGCGTGGCAGTCGTGGCATATTATTATACCCTTTATAGAAAATGTTTTTGTAGGTGCAGCACTGGACGTTATTCGGTTGAAATGATGATGATGATGAAATCAATTGCTATTGGCTTGGGGTTGAAACAAAAACTAAATCTACAACAAGCTTTCATAAAAAAATGTCTTTAAAATCTCGAGAAAACCTTCGAAGATTAAAATCAAATTTATCAAATGGAGGCAGTTTATTTATTTATCCAATAACATACCTACTTGTTTTGAGAAACCATTTCAATGTTGATATTCCTTTCCGAAATGTCGGCGAATATCCAACGAAACAAATACAATAGCCATTTACACAACACTCACGCCCTTCATTTCTTTTCCAACTCCATTTGGCAACATTATCACTTTGTTTATTTAGGCTCATCTGCATCGTCGATGGCATCAATAAATCAAATAAAACCTTTTAGGTTCCGACCATGAGAGAAATCTTATTGCAAGTACTTAAGATTTATTTTTGACGCCGTTCATTTTGGAGATCAACAACTAAATGTTTTGAAATGTATTACATCGGAAATAGATAACCGTTTTAATATTGCGCCACCATTTAAAACCGACTGTCGTGATCGCCAGTTTTGGGATAAAGATGGTTGATTTTTCACAAGATCTAAGCTTTCTTCTTGTTAAAATAATTTTTCCCATTCGAAGTTTATATACCTCGAAGAACCGGCGGCCGTTAGAGAAAAAGAGCTCTTGAGCTCTTGAGCTCTTGAGTGCCCACCGCGTATCGGAAGAAGAAGCGAAGGCAGATCCCTCCCGAGGTGGATCCATGACATGGCCTCCCCAAACATAGGCCATTGGTCTTCCCAATCTTTGGGGAGGCCTTTGTCCAGCAATAGACGTCTTCCGATGAAAATTATGGTGATGCTCAAGTTGACTCGTAAAGCGGGTTCTGTAATTCCTTATATTTTTTTAAAGACCTATCTAATGATACCCTTTGTGATAGGATGCCATTTTTTTTCACTTTTTTACTGAAAAAATTACAGCTGCCAAATTACAGTTTTCTATAACTAAATGTCTACGAGCATAGCTGCGGATAGACAGACGGAAGGACAGACAGACGTGGCAAAATTATGAGGGTTCCTTGTAGGCTACGGAACCCTAAAAATCATTGACAGGCGAAGCAATTTTGGAGGAGCGCGAACGAGTGAAGCGCACATGGCCCCGCAGCTGGTGTAGATCGTAAGCAATCTACTCGGTTAAGCGATACGGACGCGGTCGGGTGTGTGATGGGTGACAGCTAGTGGCAAATTAAAATGCGCGTTTCCGTGCTTCAGAGGGCACGTTAAGCTGTCGGTTCTGGTTGCTATCGATAGATAGCAGTCGTTAAACCTTGTCGGAGGCCTAATGGGCGGTTTGAAAACATCCGAAAGCGGGTTGGAAACTAATCCGTATCTCCACCAACCCGCATTGGAGCAGCGTGGTGGAGTAAGCTCCAGGTCTCCCCCCAAAAAAGGGAAGAGACTCGTGCCCAGCAGTGGGACGTATAATGGGTTGCCAATATTATTATTTATTATTATCGATAACAAACACTATGACACGAGATTTTTGGATACCGAGAAAATTATATTTAATATTATCTCGTGTTACTCTGCCTATCTACTTGGTAAAATTTAAATATTTATAACCCCTGCAAAGAAGCCTTCTACAAGCGGTTTTGTATTTCACCCCAAGAGGAAATTAACAGCAACAAACGGAAGGCTTGACTAATACTTCCATATTTGAAGCTAAGAAACTTCTAAGAGTTTCTCGCCCTTTATTTTGCACGCTTGAAAAGCTTGCCGTTGTACGCATAAATAATTGAATATATCTATAAGATTTTTTAATTAGAATTGAGAGTTTGAGTTGAGTTCGTTTTTTTATTTGACAAAATCTCCACATATTTTTACAAATAAACCGCTCAGATTTTAGTCAAACTGAGGCAACGAGTTCCATTTAAAAAGCACTGAACAATGTAAGCACTGGTGAAAAGTAGATTTTAGGTCAAATTTAATTTTACCGGTCGTAAACTATTTGCTTTACACATATTATTATGTAATAATATGTACCGCAATTTGATAGCGTTGACTTGTGAGTTTGATCTTTTCACAACTTTGAATTACTGTGGGTCTTGAATGCCTAGAGTGCCTACTAAAAACTAAGTTATATTTGAAACATCAACACGTTTCTGAGAAAATCACTGTCTTGATACAGAAGGATAGACAACGAAGTGATTTCATTAGGATTCCTTTTTTCATAAGATTTAGAAAACCATAAAAATACGCAAATTCGTTTCGCTACAGCACTGCTTGTATTTCGTGTAACGTAAATAAAAAAGAAAAACAGTAAAAAGCTATACCCTGTTCCACTCCGTTCTATGCCCATTCTTGTCTTTAGTCGGCTATCCACAAAACAGTGTCGTCCACTTACATCGCAATGAATTAGAATGGAACATGTTCGGAGTCACATGAACTAAACAAGGTAACTTGAGAATACAAAGCAAAAATGGCACTACTGAAGTATATCGACCGTCGAACTCACTGTAGTGTTATGTTATGCTTGTCCGAGTTATCGGTGGGTTTAGCATACATACCAAAAAATATTTCGGCTTTTATCACACGGTAAAAGAGGTTTAGCATACAGAATATTAAATTTACCAAAACATATTTCAGATTTCATAAAACGGTAAAAGAATGCTTATGATATAAATTAATTTAATTATAAGCAAATTTGTAAAAAATCATAGCGAATTCAAAATTGTTAACCACTACTATGTACGGGTTCTGGATTCGAATCCCGGGTCGGTGGCTTTCAGTGATACCGATTTAAAATCCTTTATCTCTGGTTTTATTGGGATTTCTCCACTTTCTGGAAGTTTCCCGTTACCTAGGTGTTTGGTGATATGCCTGGAGATGTCAACAGGATCGCCATCTGTTACATGGGCCAAAAAGTAATAGGCGTTTCAAGGATGTTTGCATGTATGCTTAAATGCATGCATTGCATTTACCTCTGCCTACCTATTCGGGGATTATAAACGTGAAGTTTCGTTCTTTTTCTTAAATTTTAGTCTTGAAATTTGTCACTTTGCCTTATTAAAAAAAACAGTTTTTTAATATAAACAGTGTTTTAATATTATTTCAATAATAATTAGTGACAACAAGTTGCTAGCAGTCTGAGTAGGTACCTCCCAAGTGACAATGTGAACTTAGAAATAAGTAGGAATATACCTCGTTTTATAGAAAATTATAAGAGAAATTCAAACCTTAGCAGTGTTACTGGCAGTAGTGGGTCATACTGGTGAACGAAAATGTCATGAAAACATCAAAATACTTTTTACCCTTACAAAAAAAATGTTGTCAAATACTCATATCTTATTTTCTCATTACTAAACCGGCTATAAGTCATCTGCATACAACTGCTAAGAGCAGACGGAATTCGAAACAAATTGCCAATAAATTTGGCAAACAGATATCATGCATTTCCTTTGAAATACACGTTATTTCCTTGAGATGTAGTACCTTATATAATAATGCTATTGAGTCTCGCTGCACCACAAATCTTCTTGACACGATAACTTGCATAATTTTTCTGCTCGCTCAAATACTGCACTCTAGTGCGTATCGATTTCCTTTGTGTACCTACAATCTTGCACTTATGAGTTTTCAACTGACATTTTACTTACTTTTCTTGTACATAGACGTGAATAACCTGAGGAAATACAGTTGTCATAGTATGCTTACATTAACGTTTATTTCTTTTACTCTTTTACTCAGTTATCAACGTTCGATTTTTTTATACCTCTGTTTTTGTTGAATCGGGTAGATTTTACTGAATAAATAATGTGTTTGTAAATTATTGTACCAAATTTTAAAATGATTTTTAGAATGAAATAGAGTAAGAAAAAATTATTATAGGTTGTTTAATTATAAATCTTTTTTTTCTATACATACACTACACTACATGTATGGCCCCGTAATGACTATCATAAAGACATAACAACTAAGGTCTCAGGGTGGGTAGGTGTCTACTGGCTGCACTCATTACTTAACATCAATGTGAACTTCATGCTTGTTTCCCACCTTTATTAGGTACTTTTTATGTAATAGAAGTGGCAAACAAGCATGCAGTTCACATTGATGTTAAATGAAGACTGCAGCCTATAGACACCCACACAAAGACCAAAGTCAAAATGCAGATGCGTTACCACTCCTGAGGCCTAAGTTGTTAGCCTCTGTGCCGGAAATTACAGGGCCGTACATTACCACCTGACCGGAACACGATAGTGCTGAACATTACCATTAAAATTTAGCGGCAAGTATATTAGGTAATGTAATGCGGTGGTGCCTATGCCCGCGAGCTCCGTCACTGGAGTTCTACCACCAGTACTTGTATTAACTTTATATAAAGAAGTTCAGAGACTACTGTATTCACTTACCATGTGAACCGTATGTTCACTACTAGAAATAGACAAAACAATTCTATTAAGCAGATTATAGATTAGGTAATGCGATAGTACTCAAATTCTTTTATTGGATTATCAGATACCTAATAAATAGCGATTAATCCATGTTTAAATCCACACCATATACTAAACTAAATATCCAACTAACGCGTTAATATTGTGAGTAGTGTTTACAATTGCATTTGTAGTAACATTTATTATACTAAACACATTGGATTGTAAACACCATCCGGCCATGTTGGTATCGGTAATGCGATTAAATCGACTGTTTATTAGACTAATACCAATGTAAATTTAACTCGAATCGTTTAATATGTTTTGTAATGTAGCTCTATAATTTCATTAACTGCAATTAATTTGTCAGTATTGTTAATTAGTGTTGTGGATTCAAAGTTAATTATTTTGTCTATAATATTTAGTCATTTTTCATAAGAACCAGTGCCGACCACGGCTTTACATTGATGTAGTTTTTTCATGAAGGAACTGCTTTTATCGAACAAAGTATTATTATATATTTGGTGTTTGGTATATAAATTATCTCCTTTATTTGCAATGCCTCGTGTCTGACATCGAGTAACTGGTTTTGAAAAGTAAAAAACTTCAGTCAAAAAACTTCCATCGCAGGCCCAAAGACTTCTCTAATTCTGACTTAATTTCGCAGGGACAAGCCGAACATAGTTGTCTTAATTGCCCTTTGTGAGGCCTTGAACTTCATTAAGATGTCCATAGTGAGCAACTACGTTTCTGTTCCGTAGGTATAGACATCACTGATAACATAGAATAACAATAATTTATATTGAAATGCAGGATTATGATAATTAAACCACGATTTTAAAATAGTATGAAAAATATATTGGTTTATCAGTTCCAATATTTTAAAAAATAATGACATCCTAACGTCAACCACATCTTTCTTAAAAACAACTCTCCTCCAAAGAGTATACTCCAAAGAGTACATTATCTCTTTGCTCTCCTCTCCTCTCCTCTCCGCACCAAATCACACCACACCTCACCACGCCACGCCTCCCCTCTCCTCACCTCTACCCTCGCTTCTCCTCTCTTAGTACAATAATCATGTCAGCTCCACTATTTCCGTAAAATTACTTATAATTTAATCCATATTTTAAACACCTTTCACGAGTTCGTTGATGGTAGTAGCAATAATAATAATAATTAAAGTAATAATAATTAAAATGAAATCAATAATCAAGGTTTCTATAAATTTATTAAAATAAGATGTTTTGATCAATCCTGTTTGGTATACCTTGACCAGATATAAGTCGTATTTAGGGACGTAGGCTCTGCCTTGACAGTCTTAATAACAACTCAGCTCTTCAAAACGAATCCTAATTTTAAGAAGTCCTGTTTTGAAATGTTATGTATTAATACTAAAGAGTCATTGGAACCGTTAACATGATGCAAGTATTCTATCCTACTTGTAAACAGGAAGGCCTTTTCAAATATTTTATATTTCGCCGCAAGGAAACTGTTAACAAAAATTATGGAGCCAATTTATCGCGGGTAAATGTGTAGTTTCTTTGTAAAATCCCTTATGGCGCTCTTTTAAAAGCTTTTCAGATACCTTAATATGGAGGTGCAGGAGCTCCGGAAGCTGGGTTGGCTTTATACTTCCAACATGTTGGTACCCAATACAAGAATTCTTTTAGGTGTACTTTTCACAAAATTATTTCAAAAGCTGATATTAATTCTTAATTTTAGCGAATAGAGTCGTTCTGTGAAGAAAAATCCCGTAGTTTATAATTTTGAAAGGAAAAACGAGACCCTTATATACTCGTGCGTCTGTTCGTCTGTCTGACTGCTACAACCATTTATTTAACATTCCATGTGACATTCAGGTTATGGATATCAAATTCCAGTGTTCATGATTCTTCTCCTTATGGCTCAGGTAACGTTTTATATTACTCTTCTACTTACCCTGCTTCTTGACTTAATTACAGTATTCACTTACGATCAATGTGAACTCTATGCTTGTTTGCCACTTCATGACATATAAAAAAGGTCATCTGTTTTGAATAGCAGCAAATATCTGTATCAACAGCTACTTCCTGATGTAGGTTTACCATTCTATCCAAAAAAATATTTCATTATTAAATATTTTAGCAACACTAAAACATTTTCAAAATATGAGACTGACTGTCAAAATTCTTTAACATATATTCCACCAAAGGAAACGAACGTAGTTGTCATCAACATAAATTCCAACGACACCAGGCCTTCATATCTCAAGTTACAATCAGAGCTTTCAGTGTACATTTAGATATTTTAGAACTCTAGACATTCGAGAATTGCTGACGGCATTGTACTCGTATATAATTTTTACCCAAATGTCTGCAGCCACTTAAGTTGAAATTTTGACAATATAGATAGATACTTTTATTGTTTAACTGGATAATTCATAATGTAAATGAATAATTAATAAGAATAATGGTACAGAAAAGGTAGATTAATGTATAAATATTACAAAGACGAAGAAAATGTATAATAGTAAATTAAAAATAAAATGGGATATGAGTTCCAAACTAAAACTACCACCTCTGCAATTCCCGCGCTAAAACCACCGCATGTGCAATCGTTATGCCAAGCGTGGCGATTATTGCCCTTATGTGTCAAACACCAATATCAAATAGAATAACTTTGGTACAGTCGTTCCTATTAGCCACACACGACACAACTCGTTTCGTTAAAAAAAACCCTTGTCACATCCCACGCTATAGCAATACTGTTATTTCGAAACTTTGCAACGCGCCACTTGGTTCAAGCATGTCCTAACTCCCAACTTTGCAGATATAAGAAATAACAAGGGAATTTGGACTATTCGTTTTTAGTTGGCTCTTAATTATTTTTTCTTCAAATTTGATGATTATTTCACTGATGTCTTCCATTTTAGCAAAGTAGCAAACAAATATGGAAATCGAATAAACTTAAAACATTTGGAAGACCCAAATAGTATTCCGGATATCGATTTTATTTCAGGTAGTCATATCTGTCGCAGAGCTCTAAAGGTGGGCAGACATGGATGGTACACACAAGTAAAAAGGTAAATATAAAACTTAACTCCTAACGTGCCACTTAAAGATTTGACGGAATAAATTACGAAACTATCCAATTTACACACAAAAACTAGTACAAACACAACATTTTTGAAACCACAAACAAACTTTAAGAGTCCGTTAACACAATCATATCCACGGAATAAAGACAATTAGAATCCTCAACTAACATTAATTTGGTTTTATAGTTTAACTAACCGACATCGTTAATTTTACGATGTCAGTTGGTGTTTTAGTTTCGTGTACTAAATGCTTTTGTTGTTGTAGAGCACATTCAATTCTTGTATTTAATTAAAGTTTCGAATGCTGTTCAATCAGACTAGATTACAATCGTTGCTTTGATTCACGTGAGAATTTGAAGGGGAATTATTGTAAACAAACAATTTGGTCCTGGTGACCATGACACAAATAAATGAGATTATTATTATCATGATTACCTGTTCTCCACCAACCCGCATTGGAGCAGCGTGGTGAAGTAAGCTCCAGGCCTCCTCCCAAGAAGGGGAGAGATTTGTGCCCAGCAGTGGGACGTATCAAGGGTTGCCATTTTTATCTACTGTTATTGAAAATTTCACTAGCATCGGGATGTGACGACCGTACCTAACGGAAGAATTTTCTTCTACTGGAGCATAATTTTTCCACTAGTGCATTCAGTCAATCGAAAATAGCGATCAAACCATTCCAAATTGGGGCGGTGGTAAGTGCAATAACACAAGATGGGCAGCAGCTTCCTGCGATAAAACTACCGCCACTGCGATCGCCAATCCGCATGTTAAGCGTGGCGATTTTGGCATATGCCTTTTAATGGGGAGGCTTTGGTCCAGCAGAGGCCATCTCTCGCACTAAAATTCTACAGCAGTTGAATTAAAACTATGTAAAACTGAGACATCCCTGGGTGGACTTTACAAACCAGAGCCAGTAACATGACGTCTGATTGCGATATTCAGTTTAGGCGCTGCTGAAATCTTATTTCATTTATCTTATGCGAGAGCGCGTATGAAGAAACGAGACAAAGCTAATAGCGTTTCAGTTTAGGTCGACAATAAAAGTTACGGTCGTCGGACCTAGTTTTACGTGACTGAATCAGTAAATATATCAACACAAACACTATCGTCACCAGGATAACATAAAATGCAGTATAAGCATCTTCATGCGGAAGCGTTCGAGCATTCGACTAGAAAAATATATGTGTATCAATAAGATAAGCGAACAATCTCCTGGTGACTCCCAGTGTGATGGTTTACGATATACATACCGTAGTTGTTTGCATTCGATTTGAATGTTTAGTGTTTTTCTTTCCTTACAGCATTCTTATTATCTTTCCTTCCAGTAGCTTGGTACTGACTATTTTTATTGCTGTACTTTGATCAGTCCATCTGTGAAACGGTCACTAAAAAGAGTAGTTAGGATCTCAACAGAGTATGCTTATTTAAAATGTTTGTCTTATCTAAATGAAAGTAACAATCGGCTAGATTCGACTTCGCAGAGCGTTATTTCTGCTGCACACTGTCTACATAAACACTCATAGACCGGTTTTGATCAAAACTTGATCAAAATGGTGGACAAATATCATATTGGAAAGGTGCGAAAAAGATAACGCTCTACAGAACCGAAATAAGCCTTAAGTCTCCTTTCTGAGGTCGACGTGCATTATTTCTCGTTGGATACTATATATACATGTATATATTTACACGGTTTATTCTAGGAATGACTGATGCGAAATGACTACATAGTCTAGGATTGACCGATTCTTGAAATGTACACCCACCAAGGTACAGACAGAAGTAAGTAGTGCATGTAGTAGCTTTCTTTAATTTACTCCTATAACAAAAAATACAGTACTGAAAAGAATTCGAAACTATGTCACTTAAATTTGCTTTTTACGAGCCATACCGCGATTGCTGTTTTAAAACCGCAATTCTTGTACATTTGAATTACACTGCGCCCGCATAGTCATCTCGTAGTCATTGCTTGCATTGGCGCTACCGTTCACAAGCGCTAAACAAATAAAGTTAGAAGTATTTGATACTTCTGTGTTGTAGTGGTCTGGTTTCGCTCCCCTTTTATTTGCTTTACTGATTTTTTTTGTTATTATATTGCTATGTTCTTATACCTATTTCTGTAAATTTAATATTATCAATGATTTCGTTAAGAAGAAGTTGTCATTGGAAAAGGATTTTTTTGTTTTTAGTTATTTTGCAAAACGAAAAAGCTCCCAAGCATCTGAGTAGCTAAATGATCCAACCCCTGAAGAAGGCTATATCTTCTTAGCTTAAGTAGCATAGCAAAATTAAAACGATCAAAATTTTCTTACTAGATAAAAACTTGAACTGCCCAAATAAGTGAGATATCGCGCTTTTGGGCCAGAACAAAGTCTATATCATCGCTATCGCTACATATTAGAAAGTAAAGTCCCCCTATTTTCTCTGTCTGTATGTATGCGCTAATCTCGGAAAATTGTGAACGGATTTTGTTTTTGTTTAAAATGTTGGAAAGAGGGTTTTCTGAGGTAGGTGAGGAAGGTTTATATTTATAATTTATTAATATCGTACTTATATTAACCGAGATATAACGGTTTTTGTCAAAGAAGTAGGGCGAATCTTCACAATACAATAAAAGCTACCCGTGCGAAGCCAGGGCGGGTCGCTAGTTATGAATAAAACAGCAATTCTCGCACCTTTGAATTACACCGCGCCCGCATAGTCATCTCGTAGTCATTGCTTGCATTGACGCTACCGTTCATAAGCGCTACACAAATAAAGCTGCGCAAACACAATTTTCAAATGCGATCCAAACAATCGTTTCATAAGTGCTGTATGTTTCCTGTGCAGTGTTTCATACCAGTAATCAGAACACAGTATGTTCCGGTTTCCTGGCAATGTATGGTTCCTTAATTATTGACGCAAATAATGTAGCAACTTGATGAAATTTGATAATCATTAAGTCTGATTATTACCCGAAATTCGAATAATTCTCATGTCTCAACTATCTTCCATTTAGTGCAATATTAAATTATAACCATTTTTACAAAAATAAAAGCCATCGACGAACGACATTGAAAGGATAAAAATATAGCAATACAGATGTACTGATGCACTTAATTTTTGAGTTGGCGCTAAACTAATCTATACTTATAATAAAACTGTAGAGGTGTAAATTCTGTACATTGAAAATATTGAAAAAATAAATACCAGGGGATGTTACTAGATCGATACCGAACACAAATATTTGATTAGAAAATTTTTTGTCTGTCTGTCTGTCTGTTTGTTTGTTCAAGCATCACACAAAATGTATTACCGGCCCGATTACGATGAAACTTGGTATACTTATATTTTAACCTTTGGCGCACAACACTGGGTACTTTTTATCTCCGAAAAATGTATGTTTGTCTGTGTGTTTGTGCACGCTTATTTCAAAAATGGCTTATTCGATTTTTAGTTTTCATTAAAATATTGTGATAAGTTTCACTTAATATGTACTGTTTGTTTCATGTCAATCGGTTCAGAAATAAAAAAGTTACGACAGTTTAAAGAATCATATCGAATATTTTTGAACTATTCTGAATCTATCTTCTTTCTTGTTTAGGGTATATAAGGTAAGGTATCTAAAAAGTAAAAACGGACCCTATTACTCATCCTCCGCTGTCTGTCTGTCTGTCCGTCCATCCGTCTGTCTGTCACCAGGCTGTATCTCATAAACAGTGATAGCTAGAAAGCTAAAATTTTCACAAATTATGTATTTCTGTTACCGTTATAGCGACAAAATTAAATACTGAAAATAAGAAAATGAAAATATCAAGGGGTCCAAGGGGGCATACAGTAAACGTGTTTTTTTTTCGTATATTTTTTGCTCGATATCAATATCGGTAGCAAGTAGACACTTAAAATGTTCTCAGAATTTTTAGGTCTTATGTTGTATATTACCTTCCAACAAACGAAATTTTTATGCCATTTTTTGTACGGAACCCTTCGTGCACGAGTTCGACTCGCACTTGGCCGGTTTTTATCTATTAGTAACATTAAGCATACCGCATAGCAGCGTCTCGGCATAAAACAATCGCCGCTCTAATCACCATTCAGCATGCCAAGCGTGGCAATTATGGCTTATTCTTTCCTTATGACGCACAACACTTTAGGAGCATCTTCGGGAAAGGCTTTGTCCAGCGGAGACGGAGAGACGTCTTTCGGATGTAATTATGATGATGGTGATGGTGGTGATGGTGGTGGCGTTAGTGGTTTACTGGCGATGAAGGCATTGGTGGCGTTGGTGATGTTGGTGGTGTTGTTGGTAGTTTTGGAGGCGTTGGTAGCATTGGTTGTGGTGGTGGTGGTATTGGTGGCGTAAGTGTTTGGTGATGGTGATGGCGTTGATGGCGTTGGTGGCTATTGTAGTGGTGGCGGTGGTGGAGGTGATAGTGATGACAGTGGTGGTGGTGGAGGTGATGATGGTGGTGGTGGTGTTGGTGGCATTAGTGGGTAAAAATGCACAACGTTAATATATAGGATATACCCGCATAGGATGGACCCGCGTTTAAACACATAATTAGCAATTTTTCGCAATCCTAGCAGCCTGTGTGCTTTTATTCCCGATGGCCATACGTCTAATATCGTGTACAGAGAAGCATTACTGTAAAATAGTTTTGTTTAACTACCCAAAAGTGTTTATAATCCAAAATTAACCAAAATGTATATCCAAAAGCGCTGCCTAAAGTCCCAAAGCCACTTTTCCACGCATACAAAGTTGCGGGCACAGCTAGTCATTAATAAAGATAACTAGTATTGAGCAAACAAGCAACATTAATGGCATAAAATCACGAAATGCTATAAAGTAAGTTAACGTAGTAAGGATGAAAAACTATAGCGCGGAACCGTGACTTGATATTTATCAACTACCTAAGTTGTACAAACTACACCACAATAAGTAAGATAATCGGATAACAAAAGATAAGGCACAAAAATTGACGAATAAAAACATCAATCTTTTACGATTTTCTTAACATTAGCGCGCATTTAAATCAAAACAAAACAATATCTTTGCATCCTATATTCACTCAAAAATGACGATGATTCAATTATTCACAAAAAATCGGATCACAGTGAATAATTTATCAGATAAAAATTGGTAAGTAAATCAGAAGCCATAACCGATTTTCTTATCCCTCGAATAGTGACAACAAATACTACATGTTAAATAGTAGGTAGGTAATATTTAGTTTCCTTAACCACAGATATATCAAGATAATATTCGCAGTAAGCGGTAGTGATGTGAGCACAATTTTTATTGCTTCACAAGCCGTACAAATAACGTGGAAACACAATTTTCAAATGCGTACCAAATAATCATCCCGCAAATACTTTACAATCATTAAACGCGTCGTAACAAATTGCTCATTTCAATTTGAACGAGTGAAATGGACGCGACAAAATATTTGCAACGTTTGCTTTAAATTAAATGACTGTTTACAGCTTTTTCAGCAGTGACATATGCTCGTTTATTTATGAGAAATTAGAATGATTGAATTTTTAAAGCAATGAAAGTGCTAAATAATAATGAATGCTCTTTACATTGACGTAAGAACACAACACAGGACACTACAGACTACAAGCATTACTATACACAAAAATATTTGTGGATGTGTTGCCACTACTGAGATCTACCTAAGTGTGCCGGAAATTACGAATTACTACAATTTTTTTAAGTAATGGAAGTGGCAAACAAGCATTCAGTTCACATTGATGTTAAGTGCTGACTGCAGCCTATAGACACCTACAGAAAGACCAAGGTCAAAATGAAACTGAAACTGCTTTATTTGCTACAGCCTTGAGACATGACAAAGGTAGGTAAGTACCTACATTTTAACTTAGGTACAACATGTTTAATTAAATTAAAAAAAAATGGTAGATAACTAAATAAAAATATTAAAGACTAACAAAAACTTATTACTAACACAGAATACCTAATAACGCCTAACTTCGGTAAAACCCACCTACGGTATGTCTCACGGCTGCACCAAATAGCCTCCAGTTCAGCATATGCCAGTCCGGAGCCTGACGCTGGTTTTCAACTGGAGAAAATGCAGATGCGTTACCACTCCTGAGGCCTAAAGTGTTTTGCCCATGTGCCGGAAATTACAGGGCCATAGGTACATTACCACCTGACCGGAACACGATATTGCTGAACACTACCATTTAGCGGCAAGTATATTATACATATATTAAGGGTATAGGTACATACATATGCATTTAGTAAATTTTTATATTACAAACAGATACTCCAATTTTATTTATTTGTTTAGATGTATAGATTTACCATTTGATGCCATAAAAAATACGTGAATTCTAACAAAATTTATTGTTAACTGCTTTACGTGGCCTCGAAAATGGAGAAGGATTTAATTATAAAAGGTTTTTTAGATTAATTCTATTTGTTAGCGTGTATGTGAAAATTCAATTTTCAAACGCGATCAACACCAATGTCCCCGCCAATTCTGTGCGACCATTAAAAGCGTATAACACAATTTGAATGAGTGTAAAATGAACGTGTCAAATTTTGCTTGTCGTTACTGTTTGTATCATGAGTTTAGTTGAATTACTGAGGGTCAGATTCATAGACCACACTACGACTATAAAGTAGTAACACACCAGATTTGGTCCGACGGACCGACTCCGCGGAACAAACCAGCGCGAGCGCACCGCATCGGACCAATTGTCGGCGCTGTCTGCTAAAATGAGGAAGTAGTACAATACACGCATACCCATACACGTACACACATGCCAATAAACACACATATTTGAATGTGAATCTTCTTGTATTCATGTGTCTTCTTAGAGTCTTCATAAGTAAATAGGTACAGCAGCCATATAGATATCGGCCCAAAGACATGTCAAAATAAAATCCTTCACGCCTTTGTTTTCATCTAAACCACCAAACTTGTCACCCTACTACTTTGGCCTACTTTGTTTTTATCTAAAACTAGCAACCAGCCTCGGCTTCGTGCGGTTGCAATGTGGATTGTTACTGGTAATTTGATGCCATTTTCAATAATCAATTCCTACCGATTCAAGTGTTTAAACGAGAATCGATGAATAGCCGTTATGTAAAGTTTACATTGAAAAATTTGACATATTCATTAATGTTCCTATAATTTCAAATATTTCGCGCAACTATTATTTTTTTCTTTCGTACCAACCATTTCGGCCAATTATAAATACAACACAAAAAGAATAAGTGAAATTGGTCTAGTCGTTCTCGAGTTTTATGCTAAGCAACAAATTTAGCGATTCATTTTACCAGCCCGTACAATTGACTTCACATCCAGTTTGTGTCGGCTCCAATTTTAACTACAACCAAATTTATTCACTACAAATTATTAAATAAAACAAGATCTGGTGATAAGATAAGCCTTCATAAAAAATTGCGACAGTGGTCTGTATTACCGACTGCATTGTCTACGACGCCGCCATCCGTTTTCATTTCCGACGTTGGATCTGATGCGATTATTTGTGACACAATATCGGTTACAATTCGAATAAAAAACGCTCGACAATTGTATTGGCAACGTAAAAACGAAATGTGATTTGTGATGGAAAATTTTGTTTTTTTTATTCGAATTTATACCTACCTGTTTATTTCAGTTTTCTTTATAATAATAATAATGGCAACCCATTATACGTCCCACTGCAGGGCACGAGTCTTTCCCCATTTTGGGTGGAGGCCTGGAGCTTACTTCACGACGCTGCTCCAATGCGGATTGGTGGAGATACGGGTTAGTGGCCAACCCGCTGTCGGATGTTTTTCAAACCGCCCATAAGGCCTTCGACAAGGTTTAACGACTGCTATCTATCGACCGGGACCGACGGCTTAACGTGCCCTTCGAAGCATGGAAACGCGCATTTTAATTTGCCACTAGCGGTCACCCATCACACCCGACCACGCCCGTAATGCTTAGCAGAGTAGATCGCTTATGATCTACACCAGCCGCGGGGCCATGCATGCAGTTTGCTTTGAAAATTTGAAAATAAATTCTTCTATGAATTTTCATGCCAAGTTTGTATGTCAAGAAGTGGCAAACAAGCATACAGTTCATATTAATGGTAAGGGGATTAAACTAGAGATTCGAACATTAGAACTAGAGTTGGCATTTCTGTCTAAGATCTAAGTTGGTGCGTCTGTATCCGAAAATATAGGACCATACAATACCACCTGACCGGAACACGATAACACTGACCACTACTAATTATAAAGTAGTAGGTAATGCGGTGGTGGTAACGCCCATGAGCTCCTTCACTAGAGCTCTGCCACCTGTGGTGCCGTTATGGGGTGGGCGGGCGTATTGTATATAGCTTTTGTCATGAGGTTATTCGACAGTATAATGCTTTGATTGCTTTATTGAGTCAATTAATTGAGGCATGTTAATATTTCAATGTATTATATCGTTAATAACTAACTTAATCACTGTACTTTAATGTACGGCCCTGTAATTTCCGGCACAAGGGCATAACACCTTAGGCCTCAGGAGAGGTAACGCATCTGCATTTTGACCTTGGTGTTTGTGTGAGTATGTAGGCTGCAGTCATCACTTAACATCGATGTGAGCTGCATTCTTGTTTGCCACTTCCATAAAAAAAAAAATGAAAAACTTGTCTGTAGTCTATACGTTTGCAAATACGTTTCTAACATTAACCTGTTTTCTAATAATTACTTAGTTTTTCAATCCGACAAGCAGCCGACTCTACCGTAAAACTTGATGCGATTTATAATAACGATCTCGTTTACATTCGATAGCTATATAACATAATATTTTAAAGATCTTAATTTCTTTGTCAATATTTTCCGAAAATAAGTTAGAAATTATTTTTTTTTAAGTTTGAATAATATCGTATTAACAAAAATATTTAGATGGCCAAGGAAGACAAGGACTAGCTTATAACGACCGAATAGATCTCTAAAAAACGTCTTAAAAGTAGTCTCAAATTATAGAAACATAAAACCTTTTGGGGTCAATCTATAAATAGCTTCTTACCAAGAACTCCAGTAAGCTATCCCTTTGTAAGTTTACGTGCTAATAAATAACCGCAAATTGTTTAAACAAGTGACATTTAGTGCTGTCTCATAAGGGGCATTTGAAGAATCGGTTATATCATTCTCATTGAACTTGTTAAATTATATTTAAATCGGGAGTTTCGTTTTGAATGTTTCAAAAACAAAATGGACAATTTAAGTTTAAATACCATGTTCCCGTACATTGTACAAGAACCTTAAATTGTGATTATTCTGGAAACGAATTAGTCAAATAATTATAAAGGAAATTTAAGGGGTTCTGTTTAATTCAAATAATACACAATTGACATACTAAGCCTTTGTAAGTTCAGCCCGCAGTTTAAATTAATAGCCAGGCAGCAACGTACAGTTACTACTTATTGATAAATAAATGAATTGTGTGATTGAAATCAGAAAAGCAACTATTCTGTCCTCTAGTCTACTTCAATCTTAAATAACCCACCCAGACGGGTAGAGGAACAAGTGTTTCAAAAACCTCTACAACTAATATCCCTGTAAAATAACTCATATTAAAATAGAACCATTTTACAAACAAAACACATTATTTATCATTTCAAGCAGACGGGCGTACCCAGAATATTTTAAAAGATAAACGTGCCAGATGAAAATCTAAACAATTCCAAAACAATAAGGTATTTCAGTCAACATGTTAGTGGGTAATACGGCAACAATATATAGCGTAGCGTATCATACGAGGAATTTGGGTTATCACTTTGACAATAATGGGAGGACAATGTTGACGGCTAGATGAAAGAGTTGTTTGCATTTGAACAGGAACGACATTGTTTTGAGGTGTTAAATTGCTACACAATGAAACAATGATGCCTTTTCGAGACAATATGACGACAATGGACTCTCATTTGTCAACTGGGACCCACCTAGTAACGCCTCAGTGAATTGTTATAATCTGTAGTAAGTATACTAGTATAAGTACCTATATGTCACAATGTTTAAAACCTGTTGTTATTACAGCAGCGTTGAAGTTGAAGATATTATCGAGATATCTTCGTATCACTTTGTCTATTAGTTTGTTTTAGTGACTCAGTCAAACCGTAATAAACGGCATAGAAAGATATAGTTCAGAAGTAAAACGTATATTGCTTTGATTTAACTTGAGATTTTGGTCATCAGTTATTTTATTTAGTAAATATTTTATCTACATTGAGGTGTCATAGACATTTAAACATGTATGTTTATGCCATGTAGTATTCATCTACCCTGATTGTGAATTTTAGAAATACTTATCATTCTTGTCAATTATGTGGATTGGATAATCTGGGTTACGAGCTAGGCCTGCTAATCGAACGGCCTAAACTTTCTTTTACAGATTGTTCGTAACGTATTATAGGTAGCAATAATGTTTTTTAAACTCATTATCACAATAATTGCACGACAAAATTGACGACGACATTATAATTATTTGTCTTCCTGTTTTTGAACACAGAAAAATCATTTATCGAATATTTGTAAAATAATACGAATACTCATTTTGGGTTGTGATTGTTTGAAGTACGAATAGCGGAAATCATTCTCGAAGAAAAAGTTTTATATCGACCTAAACCCAAAGCCGATATCAGAAGCTGAACCTACTGAGTATTGCGTCAATTTAAACATGAAGTGACTTAAAAACCGAATTGGATAAAAAGGGTTGCGAACAGGAATAAACGTGCTGGGAAATGTGAAAATGATGTGATAAAATTTTATCTATTTTCGCAATATCGGCAAATTCGGAACGTGATAATGCGATGTTTTAGAAACGCTGGTGGGTCTGGATGCGAGAACTCGAAACAGTGGGTCACGCTTTTTTACGTAATGAAAGTAACAAATAAGTGACAATTCACACTGATGCTGGCTTTTGAAATTTTAGGTTTTATTTGCAGCAGCTGTTTCAATACGGCACGGATATCGAATACCATGAGTAACTTATTATAATAATGGCAACCCATTATACGTCCCACTGCTGGGCACGAGTCTCTCCACTTTTTGGGGAGAGGCCTGGAGCTTACTCCACCACGCTGCTCCAATGCGGGTTGGTGGTGATTAGGATTAGTGGCCATCCGTCTGGGCTATCGGATGTTTCAAACCGCGCATGAGGCCTCCGACAAGGTTTAACGACTGCTATCTATCGATAGCAACCGGGACCGATGGCTTAACGTGCCCTCCGAAGCACGGAAACGCGAAATTTAATTAGCCACTAGCGGTCACCCATCACTATACCCGACCGCGCCCGTAGTGCTTAACCCAGTAGATCGCTTATGATATACACCAGTACATAGGTACCTATATCTCATT
The DNA here is from genome assembly GCA_036365455.1 of Macrosoma leucophasiata. Lineage (NCBI taxonomy): Eukaryota > Metazoa > Arthropoda > Insecta > Lepidoptera > Hedylidae > Macrosoma > Macrosoma leucophasiata. The sequence goes on from JAWQUS010000024.1 coordinate 14,867,001, forward strand.
TATTCTGTTTAGTGGACTGGACATTTAATTGTTATTATGTCCACCATCCTGGATGTAATTTCCTTAAACCGCCAAAACACGAGAGATCACAGGCGGTGAATGAACAATTGAAATCAATTTTCATATTTTCTCGGGTTAATCAGCTCCTTCCCCAAGAAACCTCAAAACTGACATCTGTGTCAGTTGATGGAAAAAAAAACCGGTCAAGTGGGTGTCAGGCCACGCGCAGTGTAGAGTTCCGTAGTTTTATCCACACTATATGGAAAACGAAAATTAAAAAATATATATCCGCTCGTTAGATGTAGGCGAGGTTACTACAATATTTTTTTTCATGTGTTTATTCTACCACTTTGTCGGCGTGATTAAGGTGTACACTTGTGCCAAATTTCAAGTTTCTAGTATCAATAGTTTTTTCGCTAAACTGCGTACGGACAGACAGACAGACGGACATGGCGAAACTATAAGGGTTTCTTGTTTACTACACAACCCTACAAAGCTTGAAAAATATACAGAAGTGTCGGTGTCGGTGCAGTGTCGCGAATGTAACGTTTTTTTTTTCTATCTCAAAAATGCCCAATAATGGGCACATACATCTACATTACCACCTGACCGGATTATAAGGGCGTTAGATACTACTATTTAGTGACAAAGGGTGCCAACGCCTGCAAGCTCCACCTCTGGAGCTTTATCACCAGTAAAATTGTGGTACAGAAGAAATTTTATTACTTTTTCATTTTTTATGTAATGGAAGTGGTAAACAAGCCTGCAGTTCACATTGATGTTAAGTGATGACTGCAGTCTATAGACACAAAAAATGATTTGGTATATGTACCGTGTGTATTGGCAGTCCTCTCGTGATGTTAACCTAACATTGCATAAAGAATTCTGAAGAGATCGAAACAGGTGGAAATCTGAAGGTGCAAGGTCAGGACTATACGGCGGATGCATTAACACCTCCCAGCGAAACTCTCTTAATTTTTGCTGAGTGGCTATAGATGTGTGAGGTCTAGCGTTATCATGATGAAACACCACACCCCTTCTGTTGATCAATTCCGGCCGCTTTCTCTCAACTTCTTTCTTTAATCTCATCAGTTGTTCGCAGTAGAGTTCCGAATCGATAGTCCTGCCTGGTGGTAATAGCTCATAATGAATAATGCCCTTCCAATCCCACCACACACACAACATCACCTTATTGCGAGTTAGCCCGGGTTTCGCCACAGTCTGTGAAGCCTGACCGGCCTTTGACCACGACCTTTTTCGCACGTTCTTATCGTACGTGATCCACTTCATCACCAGTTATCAGCTTCTTCAAAAATGATTCGGTTTCATTACGTCGTAATAAAGAATCACAAATAAGTACACGGTTCATTAGGTTTCTTTGAGTGAGCTCGTGAGGTACCCAAATATCGAGCTTTTTTTTGTTGCCAGCTTTTTTCAAATGCGCCAAAACTGTTTTGTGATCAATTCTCAGTGCTTCAGCTACGTCGTAACTACTGATATGTCGATCTTGCTCCACTTTTTCAAAAATGGCATCCATTTTATCCGTAATAGGGCGACCAGAGCAAGGTGCATCTTTGACATCAAAATTTCCGGATTCAAAACGCTTAAACCAAATTTGTGCTACTCTCACAGACACTGCACTAGGTCTTTAAACATCGCAAATTTTTTTCGCGGCTTGCGTTGCATTTTTACCGTTTTGTAGTAAAATTTTAAAATGTATCGAATTTCTTCATTAGATTCACTCATCTTGACAGTACGAAAAACAAATGAAAATCACACATTTGCCTAATTTGAATTTAGAATTATGTTCTATAAAATTTTAACTTTCAATGATACCAAAACCAGCCAGATACAAATACTACATCCAAAGAGATTTTATTACAAGTTCATACATACTATAATGCGAAAAGACTTTTTCCCCAACCTATTACATATGCATTTAACAAAAAGCGGTTATTTTTATATTACAAACAGACACTCTAATTTTATTTATTTATGTATATCTATAATATATAGCAAATGGATAATAACATCATAATCAAATGGATAATAGTGAACGAAATAAAAATTTAAAAGCTCATTTTCAAAATTACTTGACTTTCTTCTCGTTCTGTAGTGGCCTGCTACCACTAAACTGCTGAAGTTGAGGCAGTTATGAGGTTAATTTAATTATTTGGCTTATTTCGATATAATTATGTGATATGAATTGCATAATCTGACCTGAATATTATCAATCGTGGCCTGCTACCACTAAACTGCTGAAGTTGAGGCAGTTGTGAGGCTAATTTAATTATTAGGCTTATTTCAATATAATTATGTGATATGAATTGCATTATCTGACCTGAATATTATCAATCGATCAATTTTTGTCTCATTACTTGAACACCTGCCTATGTTTCCCAACGCAAACTAATTCAACGCGTCTCGAAATTAATTAGAATTATAGATAGTGTTAGTTCACTCTATTTTTATTATTTTTACTATTATACGCACGTGATTCAAGTTTTGTGCCATCCAATTAGAGAAATTGGCGAGTATAATTTCGACCATGAATCATTTTTTTTTTTGATTTATCATTTAACACCATACAACATAAAGGGAAAAAACGGAAAGAAAAATTTTACTTCAGGCAGGAATCGAACCTCAGGATAACCAGTCCAGCCATAAAAGGCTTTTTATGTCTGAAGGTTGACAGACAAGCAGACGGGGCACCTGATGGAAAGTGGTCACCGTCGCCTATGAACATTTGAAACACCAGGGGAGTTGCTAACGCGCTGCCAGCCCTAAAGGACTCTTTTTTAGCGCTTTGTCGCTTAGCGACCATATCGTTCAATCGGTAACAGAAAATAAAGGGGTTTTGGCGGGAACCTTGAAAGAGGCGTGTGGTGCTCTTATTTTATTTCATTTTCTTAGTGTATTTTTGAGTTATATTAAATAAAGTTGGTGGTATTTTGTTTGATATAGGCTTATTACAGTGCCCGTGTATAGTGAAATAGAATAACAGTGCGAAAACACAGCTTTTCAGTTTGCCTCCAAAACTTCATTTGAAATGTTCTGGTAAAGTAGCCATCGCTTTACTCGAATTACTGACTGTGACTCTGACTGACTGACTTGTAATTGACCGACTGACTCTTACTTTTACGCTGCTTGCGAATACGAAATATCATTTTACTTGACACTAATACGAAATATCATTTTACTTGAAACGTTCGTTTTTTAATCAATTGGTTATCCTTCGAAAAATATGATTTTATTTGCAAACAATTCTCCTACATAGAAAATATATATTTTTGACGACCCGGTTAGTCCAGCGGTGCGAAACCACCAGTTGATTCGAAGGGTCGCGGATTCGATCCCCGCACCGGAACAAATATTTGTATGGCCTACAGATATTTGTTTCGGGTCTGGGTGTTTTGTGTATGTGTTGTTTGTGTACAACGGCACCCACGACACAGGTTTATACCTACTGTGGGGCTGTGAGTGTAAGCGTATTTTATTTATATTATTATATATCATTATTCTTTTTTGACAAACTTAACGGCTTGTGAAGCTTCAAGTGATAACTGCAGTCATTTGTGTTACACAAAGAATAAAAAACAACTCAAGCGCTAGAGGCAACAAACGTAACAGCAAACCATTATTTTTCATTCCGAGACAGTGCATCTCAAACCTATTCAAAGCATTTAAATATATGACGTCATCAATAAACTGTTACATTATGCTGTAGTTAGAAGAGGCACTATAAATATTTAAGCCAGTGGTCGCTTTATGTCTAAGGGTAATTTCGCACGAGAGGTTTAATTACTTTTTTTATGCCATGAAGTGACAAAGAATTGTACCTTTTTTTATTATTTTTCGCAATAAAACATGCTAGTTTTTCATTAAATAAAACAATTGCACAGTTCACATTGATGGTAAGTGAGTACCGTAGCGATACCCTCGAGCTACATCACTGGAGCTCTACAACCAACACTAGTAAGTTACCCATGTAATCCCAATATCTCTCTATAGATACATACAAAACATAAACGTTTGACTACTTCGTAAGTTAAAAGGCAGAGACAGTAACTTAAGGTAAGCCATCAGTTAAAAAATATTAATTACTCATACGAAATACACAGCTCTCCGAATAATGAATTTCAAGTGACAGTGGGCAGGGTACATAGCTCGAAGGACCAATAGCCATTGGGGCAGATGAGTTCTCGAGTGGACCGCGTACTGGAAGTCGACCCCAAGGTAGGCGCAACATGACAGACCCACGAGGAGGAGCGACGATCTGGTAAAGATTGCGAGTAATCGTAAACTTATTCTGTATCTCGGTTTGATAGCTAAATTACAGTATTTTGCTATTTTGACGTGATGTGATAATTACGCTCATATTAAGAAAACAGCAATGTACTACAATGTGACTTAAATGAATGGCCACTGACTTACAGTATACACCTGTTGGACCGTTCGTTGTGGCAATATTCAGGGCAGGCTTTTATCTAGCGGAAGATGATGATGTCTATCATTTAGCAACAAATACAGTGATGCCTACATCAAACGTTCCCCATCCCAAGAAATTGCAGCGAAGTATGTTCTTAGGTTTTCGCGAGCTGCACTCATTGAAATAAAACTAGTTTTCGGATTTATCTCGCGTATATTAAACTAAAATGATTATTTAAAATCGAACCCGACGTTTCGGTCGCTGTTCAGCTTCCGTGGTCTCGGGCAGAACGATCATTTTAGTTTAATATACGCGAGATAAATCCGAAAATTGCAGCGCGACATATTTATTAATTTCCACTGAATTGCTAACGCGACGTTTTTATCTCAAATTCGAAAAAGGCCTTCAACGATGCATCAATGTTAAACATTCTTCAGACGGTCTAATAAAATCATTTAAACAGTTTACTGGTGGTTTAACGAGCCATAAATTATTCACAACGGAACTTACTATTCGTACTTAAAGGGCTATCATAAAACTAGGTCTGTTTACATTCGAATGTTTATGTTTTCAAGACACGACTGACCTTGAATGTTGCAATGAAAAGCTGAAGAAGAGAACGATGTGCGGAGATTTTTAATTTGTGTTGCCAAATGGTATTAGTGAAAGTGAGCCTAAGGGAATGGGCCTCTGCATTTTTTTATATGTAATGAAGATGGCAAACAAGCGTGCAGTTCACATCGATGTTTAGTGATAACTGCAGCCTATAGACACCCACAGGTAGACCAGAGGTAAAATTGCGGTGATAGTTATTACGGAGACATACATATCTAACCGGAAAACGATAGTGCTGAACACTAATAATCCAGCCATATCGTATGGCGACAGATAGATTTGGTAATGCGGTGGTGCCTACACTGGAACTCTACCACTAGTGTCTGCATATTTCGTTCGTCATAATTATGTTGGTTTATATCCCTTTTTTGTTACGGGAATAGTGCACACTCTTAAATACCTCGATGAGAAAATCGAGTTATAATCATAATACCTGAACTGAAATAGCATGTTTAAGTATTTAATATTTTTTATTTAAGAAACACGTTGTCCTCAATTTGTACGAACAGTATGCACACCCTATGCATACTTGCCCTACCTCTACTTACGACCGCAAACAAAATACAAACCAACTCACACACGTACACTGTGGCAATGTGATGTAGCGTAACCTGCGTACCCCTATTTAAGAGTCGCTAGTAATAAGATTTATTTCACTATTTTATTTCTCAAATTTTTATTAATAATAAAATGCACGTCTCGACGAGTACTAATAAACTTGTTGAGACTAGCATTTTATTTTGGATAGATGTTAGTCTCATTTTCGTTTGTATTGACTGTTCACTAAATGGGTGACCATAATTTCCTTAATTGTAATTAATTTTGGGACAAAATGTTACCTCTATCAAATGCCTTAAATCGTTTCGGTTATCGATTCTGAACAAACAAGTTTTAGGTTGTACATTCAATCCTGTTACACATTGTATATTATGCTGCTAGTAATGATCTTCTCAGCTCCAACCATTCGCTGTATGTAACTACTTTGCAAAATAGTTGATTCCATATCTTTTCTTTCTTGCTTTGTTTTCTTAAAATTTTCATTTTCAACTAATTAAATGTGTCCTTAAGTTTAAGCATAATGCAGATGTTTCCAAACTATTTTTCTTGTCAGACCCCTTTCAATTTTTTTCTCATTTCGGTGGAATCCCCTCTTTGCTACATTTAAATCACATATCCATTTTTCCAATTTTTGTTCACGCCTACGTAGACCCCCTCTCGTCTCACATGGACCCTAACAGGTCCACCTAGACCACTTTGGGAATCACTGCCATAATGTCTTCCGATACATCTGGTCTAAGACTGTTCTCCGTAATTTTCGTCTTTTTTTGTTGCTAATGGCACTCGACGTTTCTTAAATGTATATATTTTTTAGAAAATCAATTTTTGTTTAATTTCTATTTTCAAAAATATTCATACTTCCTCGTGGACTGCCTTCTGATAAAGATTTATACAAAGTCAATAATGATTTTTGTGTATTAAATGAAATTGCAGCTACTGTGCATCTCGTCTGTTAACCTTTTCGTCAATCATCCAATTCATCCTTTTTCAACCCATATATAGATATTACTTATAACTCTCTCAATATTTCAAAACTTGTTTACCCCTGCTGAGGTCCAGTTAAATCCTCGTGTGGGTAAGTTAAGTAAGTGGTAAGTAAAACGAAAGGCTTATAGAGTTCCTCATTTTTCTTTTTAGACAGGGAACCTTAAAAATAAATGTAAACAAAAACTTGGTTTGATTTGATATACAAACATATGAGTTGGTTCTTGACATGTAATTTTCTACAATAAAACTTTCTCTGTTTGTTTGTTCAGTCAAATTTTATGGACATAGAAAGTTCAAACAAACACGATTTTGTAACATCGTAATAACATTCGCACCTTCGTAACATCATAAACATGAGAACTACTTATTTGACTGTATTCTATAAAAACTGTCCAAGTATGAGTGTTTTTAGGGTTCCGTACCAAAAGGACAGAGACGGGATCTTATTACTAAGACTCCGCTGTTAGTCTGTATGTGTGTGTAGAAATATATTTTTTATAGGACAAATTATAAGTTGTTACGGACAACTGGATTGTGAAACAATCACGCGCAGGTTTTCCTATTTGCGTATATAATATAATAATAATGGCAACCCATTATACGTCCCACTGCTGGGCACGAGTCTCTCCCCTTTTGGGGGGGGGAGGCCTGGAGGGTTAGTGGCCAACCCGCTGTCGGATGTTTTCAAACCGCCCATAACGCCTCCGACAAGGTTTAACGACTGCTATCTTTTGATAGCAACCGGGACCGGCGGCTTAACGTGCCCTCCAAAGCATGTTATCAATTATCTGGATTCCTTTTCATGAGAGTGCGGCTCGCATCTGGGCAGTTATTTAATTTTGAGCGAAATCCACGTAAATAAAATGTCGGGTCTATATTTGTGCTAATTACATGTCAACTCGGCGTGGTTATCTTGAAAGAAGATTTAAGTTCCTTTATGTTCATTCTAAAGAATTTTCACACGTTGTTTTCTACATAAAAAAATCATTTTGGCATATCATACAAAGAAAGTACTGGTAATTTCGCTTGAGACTTTACTCACACCAGTAAAACAGAAAAGCACTTTATTAAAATGCAAATTCAAATCCCGAATGTTGCAAGAATTATTAAGGTTACCTACTAATTTAAGCCAAATACACACTAAACATATGTAAATTATACTGACCACACAACTAAACCTAGGTGATTTTAGCTGTAAATTCAATTTTAAGCTCTCTTAATGATCGCTGATTGACTTATAATAAATTCCTACCACAACTCCACAATTTTACGACCCGTACTATGTTAAGTACATTTGATTGCGTTTAGTCCCAATTAATTCCTTTATTAGTGTATATTTTAAGATAATTTTGATGCCCTCATGTGGTTGTGACATAATCTTGGAAATAACTTGTCGGTAACGGTCAGCTCGTGACAAATTATTACCTATACTTTAGCGTTCATTATTGCTGCTATGATAGCTTAATGTTTTTGAAACTAATCGATTAATAAATAACATGAAAACTTAACACCTGTCATTAAGTGCTGATATGTACATTACGTAAACAAAACTATTATTCAGCATTTATTAAGATCGTGGTAGATGGAGCCTCTTTGAGAATGTTAATTGCTTACATTTATTGTTTGTATATTATATGTTTTGGTACGTAAATATTTACTGGCTTGTTTTATTTCTTCATCTGATATTTATACATTTCTATTCTATTGATATGTTTTGGCGATCTAAAAAATCTACATCGTAGATAGAGTAGGTACTACTCATACTATAAATCCTCAGACAATTTATTTTACCCTTCTTAAAGAACTTAGGGTCATCATGGTCTAGGTAAAACACGTTCATCGTCATCATCATCAGTTTAGCTTAAAGATGTCTACTGCTCAACAAAGGTCTCCCCCAAAGAATGCCACAACGAACGGTCCTGGGCCGCCCTCATTCATCTATTACCCGCGACCTTCACCAGGTCGTCGGTATATCTTGTGGGGGGCCTGCTTACGCTTCGTTATCCGGTACGCGGTCGCCACTCGAGAACTGCTCTGCCACAACGGCCGTCAGTTCTTCGAGCTATGTGCCCTGCCCACTGCCACTTGAATCTAGCTATTCGGTGAGCTATGTCGGTAACTTTTGTTCTCATGTGGATCTCCTCATTTCTGAAAACACGTCAGTGTCAAACTATTATTAACGATAGACTGAATAAATATCGAAATAAAGATTAAATATTTTATTGTAATCATTCAAATTATAAAGGCAATGAAATATACATAGTACTTACAGATCTAGATAAATTATTGTAACCTTTATGGTAAACGCCGGTCAAGCAGGTTTAACGACATAGATTTACTTACCGTATAAGTCTCTATGGATACTAGGATACTATTACCATTTCAAGTCATTGTTCACAAGTCATGGTCAAGCATTGCTGAGGTTAATATATTAAGTCAAGGTGTACTGATTAATGACATCATGGTACAAGTGATTATAAATAAGTGGACAAAATCCGGAGGTGGAGACCAGGAGACTCATAGTACAAGGTTCATCTACCTAGTTTAAGCGCTCAATACCCCGAGTCAAATGTTAAAAAATAAAATTTTTAAAATAAGTTTCATATCATGTACCTAACTACCTTTCATAATTATAAACTTAAGAAAACATCGTGGAGAGAATAAATAAATCTTTATCTTTATTTACATTACCTACCTACTTACTTTCATCATATTTTACCCAAAACACATCGTTCAATGGATGATCGTCCTAATGCCTTTTTTATAAGTATGGGGTCCATAAATTATGGTATTTTATATTCATGATACGGTAACGATTTTCGTGAGAACACATGTGTTTTATTATTTTGCGGAAGGTCTATTAATCAATTCTATTTAAGATCGTTGATGCTGGTAACTGCGTTGATGAATTTTTATCACGTAATTTACCTTCTCGAAGTGATTTTCCTGATTCGCAGGCTTCTCGAAAAACCGGACAAGTGCGAGTGGAGTTCGCAGGGTTTCGTTTAATCAGCGATTCTATAATCTAATCTTATCTATACTAATATTAAAGCTGAAAGCTGTTTGTTTTTTTGTTCGCTTGAACGCGCTAATCCAAGAAACTACTAATCCGATTTGAACAATTATTTCAGTGTTAGATAGCCCATTTATCGAGAAAAGCTTTAGGCTATATAACGCTTAAATTTATAGGATATAGGTACATTAACAACATTAGAACCGCGAGATGCCGGGGTAGGTCGCTAGTTCTAGAATAAATACTCGTAGATAGGGTAATACAGTGGTGCCTATGCCCTTGAGTTCGACACTTTAAATCAGAAAACAACAACAAAATTTATAAAATTATTTTTCAAATAGGTGCATAGGTATATCTTAATATGCCTTTTTTATGTAATACAGGTGGCAAACAAGCATGCAGTTTACATTGATGTTAAGTGATGACTACAGCCTATAGACACTAACACAAAGACCAGAGGTCAAAATGCAGATGCGTTACCACTCCTGAGGCCTAAGGTGTTATGCCTCTGTGCCGGAAATTACAGGGCCGTACCCACCTGACATGTGTTTAACACTACCATTTAGCGGCAAGTATATTAGGTAATGCGGTGGTGCCTGCGAGCTCCGTCACTGTAGTTATACCACAAGTAAGAACTGGCCTGCCTAATGTTAAAACATTCATAATTGTAGTACCTACATGAAAATAAACAGAAGAGTAAAATAGTACACTAGTTAAAATAAGGTATACAACCCACGTTGAATATAAATAACTCAACGTCATTTAAAACAGCGACCAATAATTCCAGGCAGCTATTAAAACACGCAAAGAAAATTACAGCCAATGAATTTTTATGTCAATGGAAATGCTTTTAGGTTATTTTTAGCTGAAGATTCCTGAATAAGCCATAAGTGTTTCCTCAGAAACGGCGTCTGGTTTATCGACCCGTCCGATGTATGAATAATTTATCTCACTTGCATTCTCATTGAAGCTATGCATTTCTACGCTTATTTACATTTCGTTGTTTATACTGAAACAATCACATTTAAGTATTTGCCCCAAATTAAAAAAAAATGGTATTGCTCTGTTTATACGGATAATTTGCATTGCAATAAGCAACATTTTGTAGTTCAATAAACAACAAAATAAGATATCGGATTTATAAGTTCATTTAAAAAATCTGTTGAAAAGAGTCTCAGCAGTTTCATAAATACCAGGATTCCATTTAGCATTAACAGGAATATAACCTAAATAATGTACATTTAGTATTTAGGTTATTTTTAGCTGAAGATTCCTGAAAAAGTCATAAGAGTTTCCTCAGAAACGGCGTCTGTTTTATCGACCCGTCCGATGTATGAATAATTTATCTCACTTGCATGCTTATTGAAGCTGTGCAGTTCTGTGCTTATTTACGTTTTGTTGTGTATATTGAAACAATTACAATTGTTATTGGCTCAACTAAAAAAAATGTTTTGCACTGTTTATAAGGATAATTTGCAAATTTCACTATAATTTTTGTAATAAACAACATTTTGTAGTTCTATAAACAACAAAATAAGACGTCGGATCAATAAGTTCATTTTTAGAAATCGGTTGAAAAGAGTTTCAACAATTTCATAAATACCAAGGACTAATTTGCATTCACAGGAATATCTACTATAAGAAGATTCCGGAATAAGCCATAAGTGTTTCCTCGGTCACGATGTCGGATTTATCGATCGCTCAATGTATGAATAATTTATTTCACTAGCATTCTCATTAAAACTGTGCATTTTCTGCACTTATTTACCTACTTGTTTAAAATTAAAATATTTAAAGTTCGTATTTACCAAAATTTTTTATGGTTTGATTTGGATGGTTTAGATGTGAAATTGTTTTAGTTTTTGTTTATTAATAAGCAACACTGACTGCCCAAAACGCGCTTGGTTTGCTTTTTACTTTTGTTATTTGTAGAATTCTTACAACTGTATTCAAGGACTGCTTAAAAAAAATCTAGATTATAAAGTTCGTAATTTTTAGAATTCACAAAACTGTATGAGTGAGTGTAATCTGAATTATCTCTTGTTTGTTGATTAAATTACAATTAATTATACGATTGCAACATGATCATACAATAATACGTTTCAAAATATATATTTTTAAAGTGATTTCTGCATTTTTGCAAATTCAACTTCAATTTGGAAAATGCAGAAATTAGTACAAATCTAATTTTCTCTAAAATCGAGTTGCGAGCGTTTTATTAGCAAATAATACAATAAGTAAAACACATACAAAATTTACCGCATATAGCATATTCTATTCAAAATTATGGATTTTATTCTTCGGGGCATGCTTTGAAAGATGAATTTAATCGTCCCTTTGGGAATAAGTTTCCGTTCTGCAGTTATTATTTTAGAGCTTTCTGATGGTTTTAGAAGTTGGCTGTATTTTGCACATTATCTGAAAATGACTCTCATGTAGGTACTTAAAATAATAGTTGGAAGCTAGGGACTGTTTAAGATAACTATGTGATGTAAAACTGTTTTCAAATAAGCGATGGAGGATGAAGGCCTTGAATTTGTAAGAAAATATGTTAAGCTAAAAGTGAATAAATCCTTTTGAACTTGGTATAAAACACCTTTAATAAGCTCGAAGAAGTATTAATTGGTTAAAAGCAATTTTTGGTAGCTATCACTAACCATTAAAAAGATGGAGCACTGTAAAGTTTCAGAACGAATTAAATAAGTTTGTCTGGAATTTTGATTATAACAATCAAAGCTCAAACTCAATGTCACAGTTAATTGCTGTTTTGTGGTTGCATTTATCAATCCTTTATTACTGTTTCGACCTTGATGTATTATAACTTTTGAAAAAGGTTACGTGATAATGATTTATTAGTAATGTTACACTTTTGAGTTTTTAATAATAAATATTCGGCCAAGTGCGAGTCACGTTCACAGTGTGACGTACAAACTCACTTTTTTCTACGTTCGTTACCTTTAATATATACTACTACTCATAGGTTTGCTAGTAAAATTTTGGTTTGTATGTTTGTCCTTACATCTAGACCTTGTAATTGTTTAATTTCACAGTGTAATTTTATATATTTTTCAATTATCTATTTAATCCCCTAAAAGTGGCATTAATTAGATCCATATAAAATTAATTTATTCACGTTACACAACCATGTTTGGATCACTGATATACATAATACGAGTACCTATACAAAATTTCAACTCAATTAGTCCTCTACTATTAGAGCAAATGGCTGTGGTATGAGATCTAAGGGTTTTGTTATCCTTTTGATGTACGTAATCATAAAAATATAACACTGTCGATGCTTATATCAACAGTCACAACACCTACATGACTGTTGATATAAGCGCTGCAACTTTTATTTTATTATATAAACTAGCTGTGGTTGCGACTTTGTTCGCGTGGTGGAATAGTGATTTTGGGAATTTTGGAAGAGCTTTTGGATATAAATTTTGGCTAATTTTGGATCTTATACATTTTGGATTGCTAAAAAAATCATCTTTAGAGTAATGCTTCTCTGTACACGATATTAGACGTAAGGCCATTGGGGATAAAAGCACATAGGCTGCTAGGATTGCGAAAAATGACCACCACCACCACCATCACCACCACCACCACCATCACCACCACCACTGTCACCACTACTACTTCCACCACCGCCACCACCTTAAACGCCACCAACGCCACCACCAACATTAACATCACCAACCATCTACGCCACCAACGCCACCAAAACAACCACTACCACTAACTAAAAAAATTAAGTATTTTTTTATGCAACAAAAAGTATCTATCCCGTACAAAACGGATAGACGCCTTCGTTTGGCTGGGGATAAATGCCCTTAGAGGCATCTATCCCCTTACTTAGGCGTTATTAATCAATTATCAAGCAAAAAAATATACGAAATAAAACACATTTCAATATATGCCCCTTGGACCCCTTAACATTTTAATTTTCTTATACATATTTAGTATTTAATTTTGTCGTTATAGTGGTAACAGAAATATATAATTTGTAAAAATTTAGCTTTCTGGCTATCACTGTTTATGGCTATTACTGTCTTTATGATATACAGCCAGGTGACAGACAGACGGACAGACAGACAGACAGCGGAGGATTAGCAATAGGGTTCGTTTTTACCTTTCATATATCTTCTATCTTTTTAGGGTTCCATACGAACCCTAAAAAATATTAAAGATAGGTAGAAGACAGAATAGTTTTAAAATATTCAATATGATTCTTTAAATTTACGTAACTTTTTTATTTCTGAACTGACTAACATGAAACAAACACTAAATATTAAGTGAAACTTACCACAATATATCAAGAGAAATTGCAAATCGGATAAGCCGTTTCTGAAATCAGCGTGCACAAACACACAGACAAACAGACATTTTTCCGAGATAAAAAGTACCCAGTGTTGTGCGCCAAATGTTAACGTATAATTATACCAAGTTCCATAGTAATCGGACCGGTAGATTTTGTGTGATGCTTGAACAAACAGACAGACAAAAAAAAATCTAATCACATATTTGGGTTCGGTATCGATCTAGTAACATCCCGTGGTATTTATTTTTTCAATAGTTTTAATGTACAGAATTAACACTTCTACAGTTTTATTATAAGTTTAGATTATTAAAAAGTTCAAATGTTGTACTACATATTTAATTATATAATAAGTTAAAATATTGAGAAAATGAGCTAAGAGAGGATAATTTAACACTTTATGAAATAGAACCAAAAATTTGGTATAGTTAAATTCTTGATTGATTCTAGAAACAAAATTAAGGAAATTAGACTATAAGCAGTAGTTACTATGGATCAACTTTCAACGCAAGTGTTTTCAAAGTGAGCATTACCTCACGCTGAAGCTGTTTTAAATAAAGTAGAATATTAAAATCTCGTTGAAGAAAACAGTTCAGCGCTAACACTTTTCATGTAAATTAAGGTAAGGAAGGAGTAGATTCATTATAACTGGATTTAGAGCGATATAAAAATCTCGTTTCAGATTTTGAACGTTAAATAATGAAAACGGAAAAACAGTAAGTGATGCCATGAAATATATTTTAGGGAAATTAGGTTTTCTTTTTGACTTGCCGAATGTTAAGTAAATTCTGTTTTATTTTCTTAAAATACGATCGCTGTGAGACGTCACTCAATTTTAAGCGGCACTTAAATGTCGTTTAGTTGCTTTACGAGTATAACAGAGAGAGCACGAGATTTAAGTGTTACTAAAAAAATCGTGACATTTTTGTATACTGAAATATTTATTTCCGTTAAACAAATGGCATTAAATATGAATAATATATTATTGTTTATCGGTCGTACATCGTCAAAACCTTGCAAGATCTACGTACACCGAGTAAGGATCATGAACCGAATCAGGTATTAGTTTTACCTACATAAAGAATAAGTTTGCCATATTGTTCAAGTATATTAAAGACTGAATAAACTTAAGTGCGACAGCGAATTTTCAAATTAAAATATTTTTCGATTAATGTCATAAGTCCAGTACCTATTTATTATATTGATCATAATAATATACGACGGATAAAATATTATTAGGACAATAGTCGCTTTCTGAAAATTGATCATTTTCCATTAAAAATGAAGCCCTAGATTAAACCTTACGTTTTCTGGATGTGATGTCCACTTGACTGAATAAAAGTAATCTTAAAAACTTCTTATTCAACTACTTCTACTTATACAGTCTTCTGAATGATGAACTATCAGAAACTTTCATGCAATATTTCTATTAAAAGTCTTACGAAACCAAAGTTAAATGACAAATTAACATTGCAACGGAAAATGTAGGCGTTGCGTCTTAAGTGTTCGGCGAAATGATTAAATGCCTAATAAAAACAACTGCGCGCTATTCGTGTAAATTAAGGTTGAAGGCAGTATGCTAAAGCATAAAAAGATGCCTCGAACAAAGGCTCGGCTCTGACTATTATATTTATTTTGATATATTATTTTGTACCCTACGCATAACAATGTAAAGCCAGAACTAAGCCAAAAAATGTTTCCACGTAATTAAATATGGTCCACCGCAGAGCATCACGCTATTGGCCGCGGAGCATCACGTTTCCTTGCCGCTAGGCGAAATGACCTTGTCGCGATGAGTGTTGCTTAACTATCGATACCTCGAAAAACAGTCGATAGCGCGATAGTCCTATCGAAAATATCGACATGCTGCAATACTATCGATACTATCGATAGTATCGACATTAGAATTTAGGTGATAGTATTGAATTATGCCAATAATATCAATACTATTGAAGTACGATAGTATTTTTGAACACGATGCTATCGACGCGTTTCGATAGTATCGATAGTTTCACTTTAGTAACTATTGATATATTTACAATTCCATCGATTGGGAAATAAAAATATACCTGGAGTCCATCCCAGGTACAGTTTTATTTCCCCTTTGTTTTCACACAAAAGTATAAATATTTATTAAGGAATACAAAGAAATGTGACCGGTCAGTCGTCAACAATCACCATAACATATTAACTTTTAAGAGCAAACAAGCAAGAGCAAGCTGTTAAATGTTCAACTATCGATAGGGCAATACTATCGATAGTATCGATACTATTGCTATATGGTATTGCTTTTTTTTAACAAACGATACTATTGATAGTATCGATAGTATCGTCAAGGGTCGATAGTTTGGATAGTCCTATCGATAGTGTGACTGATTTTTCGAGATAGATCACAATAAATCACTATACTATCGATAGACTATTACTATTGCAACAACACTGGTCGCAACCAACGCAATGGCAGCATTGTTTATGTTGAAAGTGTGAGTGTTTGTTGTGATTGCAGTTAGTTTGTTTGCGTAAATGGAGCAAAAATTGAAGCAATTATTTTATGAGCATCAATTTCTTATATTATTATCATAATAATCAAATATACGAATAAAATATCTGATCTTTAACTAGGCATGGAATACCAATTCAAATGGACCATATGAATGAAATTTCCCATAGGAATGGAAATATCCACATTTAATAAATAATACATGTGCTCCTTGGCTGCTTTATAAGGTGATAAAATGTGCTATAAACACATAAGCTGTTGATAGAATTATGTGTTTATAATAGCTTTCATGGCCACCAGTTGAACATCAATATGGATTTATTCGTTATACATAACTAGTTTAGTGTTGTTACCTTTGAGATATCGTTTAAACTGCATCGCTATTTACTTAGAGAATGATTCACAATGTTGAATGAATATAAAAGAAGCAAGGGAGGTGTGTCAGGACCGGGATATCTGGCGCTCCATACTCTCGGCTAACTCCGTAATGTAAGGGACTTGCCGTGAATATACATAAATTCACGTAATGTACGGCCCTGTAATTTCCGGCACAGAGGCATAACACCTTAGGCTTCAGGAGTGGTAACGCATTTGCATTTTGACCTTGGTCTTTGTGTGGGTGTCTATGGGCTGCAGTCATCACTTAACATCAATGTGAACTGAATGCTTGTTTGCCACTTACATTACATAAAAAAAAACCTTTTTTGTGATCCATGTTACTATACCTTCAAACACGTCCACTACGGCTGGCTGACTACCGTTGAAAGTATGGTCACCTGAACCAACGTTTTACCGGACGAAATCGTATCGCAGCACTTCGCGGTTTTGTGTGGGAGCCCTTAACAACGCAAGAATAAAATTGTTTGCTGATGACACAACTGTTCACGGATAGTAGTAACATTTATCATTTAAACCTTTTTTTTTATAACGGGTTTTATTTATTAATCTAAAGCACATAAAACAAACATTACGAAGGACAGAAGAAACTACATCACAAAAATAACTACAGAATAAAAATAACTAAAGAAATAGTAAACAAAATATAGAGGAAATTAAGAAAGGAAGATATATTTACAAAGTAACAATATAGATATGAGGCCATTAGCAACAGAAAATACCTTAAAGGTATGAATAAGATAGTCTAAGATAGAGGAGAATATGAAATTAAAGCAATCAAGTAACAATATAACGAGTCCGAAACTACAGACAACAGAAGGTATGAAGGCAGTGTGATAAAAGATAGAAACACGAACAAAGGCTTTGTGTGCCTGTTATTAAACAAAGCAAGGATCCAGTAACAGTCAAGCTTTAATTCTGTTAGAAAGTATTTACGTAGCATGATATAGCAGAATATTCTGTAGCTGTTCAAAATTTTGATTATTAATATGAAGCTTCCAAAAACTATGCGAGCACTTATGGTCTTAAAGCTTAGTGAATTAAACTATGATAGACAATTGTGAGAGCATTGTATTTTAAATGAATGAATCTTCATTATGTTTCGATTTCGCTGCGTTATTTGAGTTGATAGAGTTAAGTAGTTATCAAAGTTCTATGAGTATCTTATTTACTACGTCACCTTAGATTGCCAGTGGGTCGCAAAATACAAAACTATTTCATAGGCCTGTGTCAAAGATGAAGTATAAAAGAGGTATTAAAATAAGAAGTTGAAAAGTATACACGTCCCTACATTTTGCGTCTATTAAGTTGTCAAACTATTCATTTCTATTCTAAGAAAAATGCGACTAAAGAAATTTTGACGATGTGACCATATGGCTAGCACTTTCAAAAACTTATCAAATCTTGTAGAGCCAAGTTTTTGACTCTACTAGCCCCAACATCATAAACTCTAAATCTTAGTCAAAATTTTGCGTGGCTCAGTCGTTAGTTGACGTCATGTCGACGTAAGGTGAAATGTTCATCCACTATTATTGGATTCTTTTTCGGATTTTGGTTAAATCCCCTAAAGTAAGTTTATCATCACAAAACAAAAACATTAAACATTAAAGATTGGTCATCACTTTTTGTTAAATGTGATTCTTGACCCCAGATATACTTTGCAAAAATGAACAGAGAAAAATATAATAATGCATTAAAATATATGTTTCAGCAAAGTTCTATTTAAACACGTTATTTTGTATAATATAATGAGAACGTGTGAAATCTATTATCTTATATATATGAAAATCAATTGCTGTTCGTTAGTCTCGCTAAAAATCAAGATCAGCTTGACAGATTTGGCTAATTTTGGTTTTGAATGATTTTTGGAAGTCCAGGGAGGGTTTCAAAGGTAAAAAAATGTAAAGAATTCGAAGGGAAATAGCAAAAACCACAATTTATTTTCCCATACAAATAGTCCATATCTATCAAACCTGTGACACATTATTTCATTCTGAGGCAATAAGAAGTTTGCCGGGTCAGCTAGTCTATTAAAATAATTTTACTTCAGGTAGGTAAGCCTGTGTAAAATTTAAATTTAATGAGATTCCTGAATTAGCAATCGCAAAATCGTGGGAATATTTCATAATGACTGCTTTGAGCTGTGAAACATTTACCGATTCCGTCATTTGATTAGAGCTATAACACTAACAGCCAATTTTCCGTTCGGCTTAATGAGGGAATGACGTAAGTTGTTCGAAAGGAAAATTGTTTATGTGTGTTTTATGCATGACGATTACGTATAACACACACACAATATCATTTCATTAATTTTAATTGCTGGACTAAGCTGTCATCAAAATTAAAACTGAATGTTGTTTACTATTTTCTTTTATATTTTTATTTTGTTTACAAGAACTCTCTGATTCGGAAGATCCAAGCAAACCTATTTACAGTTGATGGGTTATGCTCGTTATAGCTGTGAATTTTAATGAACGCGAGACTAAAATATAGATTATAAACAAATCCAAGCTCACAAAATCAAAATTTAAAAATCTTTTAAGTTTTAATCAGCCAAACGACTCTTAAAATAAGTAAGCGAATTAAGTAAAACTGTTGGTTGTACATAATTCGCAAAATTTTTTGCAATCCAAATCACGAGTATCTGTTTAAATGTCTTTTTAACCGAGTTCAAAAAAACGAGAAGGTTCTCAATTCGGCCGTTATATATATATTTTTTTATCTATGTACGCCAATTTCGCCGAGATTTCTAAACCGATTTCCGTAATTCTTCTTCTTCCGTAGTTTCGAATTGATGCCATAAAAATTTTATTCAGGTAGGCCCATTAGTTTTTATTTTATGAGCATTTTTTACTTACTTTCACCTCAAACTAAAGGAATAAGATTAGACAGCGTGTTGTCATAACAATGCGTTGAATCCACTGACGTCCTAGATAGTCCTAATGCGCATGTCAACAAGTGACAATGACATATTTACCCATCGACGATACAACACTATTTACTCCTTCGTGGATTGCATAGAGTTAACAGTCCATGATTACTTTCTCCAAAAATCAATATTTTTTTTCATTGATTTCGTATAGTCGTGTAATAATTTTGTATCGACATATCTAAACAGTTTAAATTAGGTATCTAATTGTCACGAAGCTAAAAGAGTCAGATTTTACAAATTTAACAGATGTGAACATTAATCTAATTGGCAATGCAGATATAAACTAAATAGTATTAAATAAAAATAACTACGTTAAGAAAAACCGACTTCAAATCTAAAAAGCAAAAAATAATACAGATTTAATATTAATTATATACTACCTATTATTTGTATGTGTTATTTTACAAATAGGATTGAAGTCGGTGCCAAGCCAAAATCATTAAAGTAGGCATTTCATTGTATTAAAACGTAACTTCTTGCCTGTAATCCTCGAAGGGGTAGGCAGAGGTAAATGCATGCATTCAAGCATACATGCAAACACTCACGATTCGCCAGTTACGTTTTGTTCATTGTATTTATTTGCTCATATTCATATTTAAGTGATTAACATATAATTATTTGTTTAAGGCTTCAATCCTATTAGTAAAATAACACATACAAATAATAGGTAGTATATAATTAATATTAAATCTGTATTATTTTTTACTCTTTAGATTTAAAGTCGGTTTTTCTTAACGTAGTTATTTTTTTGTTGAAAACTTATTGTAGAACACAAACAAGAACAAACATTTTCAGTGTTATTTAACGATTATAAAAAACAAATCTGACAGCAGTTTATGGCAATCATATGATCAATTTAACTCGTGTTATGTAACATTAAATGTTATTCTCAACACATGTAAACTATTTTCAGCCCAGCATGTAATTACTCATAGGTGTTCCTTTGTACCCAATTTTTAAATGTGTACAGTGAACATCAGAAGTCGACGGAACACCAAATAACAACATTCATTCTTGATATATTTTACAGCCTAATTCTACGTATTTTTGATGAATCACGTTACTATCCCCAGAAGATAGCTGAAACCTGGCTGTATACTACATTTAACTTTGCATCACATGATAGCTATATTAACAAAACTTGTAACAAAATTTGAAGAGCAAGAGAGTAATGAATAATGAGTAGATATAGCTTTACATCTTGATGAAAAACTTAAAAGAATTCGTAATCCAATCATTGCTACTCTGAAATCCTATAATTGAACCGCAGTATGGTAAGTGCTATTAGATTTTTTTTTTCGGAAGTTTCCCAGTACTTCCCTCCGCGTTTGGTTATACGCCCGGAGATGTCAATAAGCTCGATAGTTATCGGAGGGTTTCACCTTTAAACGAGATAAAACGTAACTGGCAAATCATGTATCCTAACACATTTATCTGTGCCTGCCTGTTCGGAACATTAAGTTGAATCGCGTCTTTTGACGTGACAACGTCTTAAATTAGGTTGCGGCTCGGAGTCACTCATGAAAAAGTGTTACGCCCGGTAACGTAACGATGAGTCACCGAACGAGAGAGACGCCTGCCGGACCGGCGAATGCCTTTCTACCGAGAAAATGACGTTGTCACGTAAAATCTTCTCCCGTAAAACCGACTTTACAGGCAACCAGTTTTTTTTTTTTTAATTATGATTGTGGCAAACAAGAATGCAATTAACATTTATGGGAAGTAAATACCATAGACATATAGGTAGGTACTTCAAAATGGAAGATTAAAATTCTGTTGCTTTTGCCACCCCTAAAGAGTAAGTGGTTTTGCCTTCGTAATACTTATAACGACGGAGGCGTCTTGTTCTAACCTTGAATTCTTACCATAACGTGAAAAGAGGCTATTGCTTGTGGGCAGATGGTTTCTTCAAAAATAGCGTCAAAAACATCCTTCAGGAATGGCAGCGTTGGCAAGTTACCTGGTGTTGCAAATGTTCATAGGCGACGGTGACCACTTTCCATCAAGTGGAATGTTTGCTTGTCTGTCAACGTTTAAACGTAAAAAAGATATGTAATAACAAAATGAAGAGAGTTTGTTATGAGTACTGTACCAATCACTCATCGATGTGTATAAAACGTTTACGTTTTGTTAACGTTCCCAAATTATATTTACTAACAAAACATTACTAAATTTTGTTTTGGAATTCTTCGGTAAGTGGTGCACCTGTTTCTGTTGATTCCCTTTAGAATAACTTAAGCCATGTTCAATAATAAACTATTTGTTAGCTTACTACATTTTTTCTCCCTTGTTCGTGTCATATTTGCTGGTATTTTCGTTTTTATTTTCATAAGCTTGCGCCACAGGTGTTTTTTTGCTCAAACTAGTATAAATTAAGTAATGTCTTTATCTTTTGTAAAGATATCTAATTAAAAATTATGATTTATACAGATCTGTAGTTGATTACCGATTTACTTACCGGGTCGTCAAATATCCGTCGTGTATTAGGTATATATACGACTTAGTAATAAGAAAATAATAATATATAATAATAATAATGGCAACCCTTGATACGTCCCATTGCTGGGCACGAGTCTCTCCCCTTTTTGGGAGGAGGCCTGGAGCTTACTCCACCATGCTGCTCCAATGCGGGTTAATCGAGATAAGGGTTAGTGGCCAACCCGCTGTCGGATGTTTTCAAACCGCCCATAAGGCATCCGACAAAGCTTAACGACTGCTGTATGTATCGATTACAACTGGGACCGACGGCTTAACGTGTCTTTCGAAGTACGGAAATACGCATTTTAATTTGCCACTAGCGTTCACCCATCACATACCCGACCGCGCCCGTATCGCTTAACTGAGTAGATCGCTTCCGATCTACATCAGCCGCGGGGCCATGAGCGCTTCAATATAAATATTAATAACAATAATATATCTCATAGAAATTGTTGTATGTAGTAGGTATATTATGATTCTTTTACCTATACATTTATACTCTATACATATACTACAAATAAATAAAATTGATGTTTGGAAATAACCGCTTTTTACTAAATTAAATGCATATGTCTGAACACGGTACATATATACCAAAACATTTTTTTTACAATTCTTGTCTTTCTGTCCATCCGTCTTCTTGTTCCGGCTAATTTCGGTAACGGCTGGACCGATTTCGAAGGTATTTTCACTGGCAGATAGCTCATGTAATAAGGAGTAACTTAGACTACTTTTATTTATGAATTATATCATATTAGCTGAGCCCACGATTTTGTCCGCGTTAAGACTGAACAATAACTATGTTAAAATCTTCGCGGACGAAGTCGCGGGAGCAGCTAGTCTTATGATAAAATCCTTGTAAAGTCGATTTATCCACACAATAGCTTACGGGAATGCATCAAAATAGATGCCATGGTAAGATACGTTTAGCACAAACGACTCATATTCATCATGAGTAATGTAATAATTGCATGAAATTACTATAATACAATAACACAAGCGGGCCTATGCGCATGAGCACCGCAATTTACAAGTCAATATACTCGTATAATATTAAATGGATTCATCGAAGTGGGTTAAGTACTTAATTTGAATTTATTACAGCCTGCTACTATTATAACAATACATGCACTTATATTAGGACGAAATACATAGGCGCGGGTTGCGATAGAATTACTTGGAAAAAATTAAGAAAGACAAAAAATATATAACAAAAATCAAAAAAAAAAACTGGCCTGTAGCCCCAGACTCGGTTTGCGTAACTATGATAATTATTGTTTTCATATTTTTTGAATATCATGAAGACGGTTAACAAGCATGCAGAGGTTAAAATACTAATGCTAAGAACTATTTTCAGGATGTCAATCGTTTTAGGTCCAGCCGTTTTATGAATAACCGCAGTCTAAAAGCAACATATAAACTGCCTCGGTACCCTAGTGGTAGCAGGCCACTACTACGCTGAGGTCCTGGCTTCGATTCCTGGGTAGGGGGTTATCAGAGATAATGGTGTAAAGTAATTTATCTCTGGTTCTATTGGGATTTTACATTTTCTGGAAATTTCCCAGTACCTTAAAGTTTGGTAATGTGCCCGGAGATGTCAACAGGCTCGTCACATATTACATGGGCCAAGAACGTAACCGGCGAATCGTGGGTGACTGCATGTATGCTTGAATGCATACGTTTACCTCTTCCTAACCTCACGCCTCTAATCCCCGAAGGGGTAGGCAGTGGTAAATGCATGTATTCAAGCATACATGGAAACACCCACGATTTGCCGGTTACGTTTTTGGCCCATGAAACAGGTGGCTAGCCTGTTGCCACATCCGGGCACATTACCAAACTCCGAGGTACTGGGAAACTTCCAGACAATGTAATAATCCCAATAGAACCAGTGATAAAGGATTTTAAACCGTTGTCTCTGACAACCCGACCCGGGAATTGAACCTAGGACCTCCGGCGTAGTAGTAATCGACGATTTGAAAATATCAATATTATTAATCAACCATAATAAAGTTCAAAATACAAGATATATCTTCCACTAATCCACATAACGATTACGCTCAATAAATTTGAACTGTACAAATAAGAGACAATGACTAAAAAAAAAAGACGAATGCGCCTCGGGAGATTAAAATTCCTTTGAGCAATTGTAGTTTAAACGGGCCGCAAAAACTTGGCTGAATGCCATCAGGTTTCTTTCTTTGAAACGAAGCGTATGACTCCCGCTGTATTTATTCGGGTCAACTTAGTGACACACTGAGACTAAATGGCCTAGCTTGTGACCACAGTGTAGAAAAACACAAAAATATAGTTCTTTTGCATTTGTGAGAGGCAAAGAAGCATGCATCTCACACATCTTTTTCTCACCTTTACATAAAAGTTATGGTCTTAAAACATAGTCACGAGTTGGTTTGTATTAAGTAATAGGTAATAGTAGGTAACAGTATATTATTTAATATAAATACATTGAACATTTGAGAATTTCCCTACTGGGATAAATATTTCCAGAGCTGATTACTTTTCTGAAATATCAGCAAGTAACTGTAAAGAACAACAAAATTATAATTTTAAAACGTACTTCACAAAATCAATACCAGAGCAAATGTAAGTTTTTATGACGTTGTCTGTGCCGGAATTGACGGGAACGTGTATATAACCATCTGACTGGAACAGTACCATTTACCGGCAAGTAGAAGGCCATGACTACTGTGCGGTGGCCGTGAGTTCAATTCCAGGGTTAGGGAGATAACGGTGTAAAATCTTTTATCTCTCAATTTCCATTATCTGAAACTTACTCAGTACCTCGCAGTTTGGTAATGTGTCCGGAGATGTCAACAGGCTCGCCATCTGTTACATGGGCCAAAACGTAACCAGCTAATCGTGGGTGTTTGCTTAACGTATACTTGAATGCATGTATTTAGCTCTGCCTACCCATTCGGGGATTACGGGCGTGAAGTTATTAGTTAATTTGGTGGCGTCTGTCCTCAAGCTCCATCACTGGAACTCCTTCATTAATTATAGGTATATTTAATTTCATCAAACAGAGCAGTAGGTAGATATTATAGAAAAATACCCCTAAGTCCATTTATTTATATACAAAAAACCTAAATATTTAAAGTCTAAATATTTTACATGCTCTAAAAATAGAATATATCCACGAGACTTCTTAAGATACTGTAATTTCTACACTGTAACTATATTAAGTGTGCTCAAAGGGCCACTTGCATTATCGCGTCCACATATTTCAGAGCAGACTTGGTACTACTCTTCCTTGTCATATCATATCGATTCGTGTCGAATGTTGACATAAATACAATTGTAATCTTAGTTGCTCTGATTGAATTAAATGGATGGCAAACAAAATCTTATCTGAATTCTCTTATTATGAAAACAACATCGACGGAATGTGGAATTTCAATGTAAATGTTAATTTGAATCAAAAATGCAGTTGCGTTTTTTATCTTTATGTCTTTCAAGATTATTGAATGTAAATAGTAAAAAAAAAACACTATTAGAAAATATGTCAAGATTAAATCTCTCTATAACGTTCATTGACGATAGCATAAACTTGGTTGTGATTTGTTTTTTTTTTATGTAATGGAAGTGGTAAACAAGCATGCAGTTCACATTGATTTTTAAGTGATGACTGCAGCCTATAGACACCCACACAAAGACCAAGGTCAAAATGCAGATGCGTTACCACTCCTGAGGCCTAAGGTGTTATGCATCTGTGCCGGAAATTAC
The DNA here is from genome assembly GCA_036365455.1 of Macrosoma leucophasiata. NCBI lineage: Eukaryota > Metazoa > Arthropoda > Insecta > Lepidoptera > Hedylidae > Macrosoma > Macrosoma leucophasiata. The sequence goes on from JAWQUS010000024.1 coordinate 14,892,974, forward strand.
AGAGCCGTACATTACCACCTGACCGGGACACGATAGTGCTGAACACTACCATTTAGCGGCAAGTATATTAGGTAATGCGGCGGTATCTACGCCCGCGAGATCCGTCACTGGAGCCAGTAAAATTAAATACCAGTTAATTCAATATTTTTAATATCAGAATCAGTAAATGAATCATTAGAGAACTTTGATGTCGCAGATCATTCCAAATCTTGTTATTTGTTTCACACATGCCTCGTACAAAAAAGGACAGCAGACATTCTTTAAGCCACAATAAAAACTAAAAATCCAATTTCAAAATTACTAACACAATTATTTCAATTTCTGTATATCAAACTAAGAAAACCTTCGTCGATTTATTCCATGACAAATTGCTGCGAAAATGAAATTTTGCAGCTCTATATTTGAAAATCTCTCTCGACGCAATTGCTGTAATATATCAGTGTGCTTCCCTATCCATACCCTTATTTGTTTAACTGCTACAAGATCTTACCATAAGCAAGCAATAAACTTCGATCCACGATAATCTCCTAACCCCCGATCTAAAAATAATGCGTGCCCGTACTGAAATAGATCGGTGAAAATCTAATGACACAGTTAAACCATTTGCCTCTTTATAGTGCATAAGCGGAAGCGGTAGAGAACGCGGATGCAGTTGATGAAACTCAATTGAAGTGACAAAAGCGACATTGTGAAAACATTTGACTGTGATAACAATACGATTGGTGGTAAAGTCCAGTGTGGGAACTGATGACGTAATACATTACATAATTTCTCGACCAGAAATTAGATTAGTTTGATAAAGATGTCCACTGCCTAACGCTTAATCTGAATATGTCCACAACGGTTGACCCTGTCTATATTTCGCAATTCCCTGCGGTCTTCACTAGCTGGCCTATTATGTGACTCGATATGACATCTATACAAATAAATAAAATTGGAGTGTCTGTTTGTAATATTAAAATAACCGCTTTTTACTAAATGCATATGTATACACGGTACATATACCAAAACCACATTTTTTACAATTTTTGTCTCTCTGTCTGTCTGTCTGTCTGTTTGGCGGGGCTAATCTTGGGAACGGCTTAACCGATTTTGACGGGACTTTCACTGGCAGATAGCTGATGTGACAAGCAGTAACTTAGGCTACTTTTATTTTCATACATCCATACATACATACAAACCTACATACAAATAAGTAGATTGGAGTGTATCCGAATTTGACGGGACTTCCACGGGTAGGTAGTTGATGTAATAAGGAGTAACTTAGGCTACTTTTATCTCCATATATCCATACATACATACATACCTACATACAAATAAGTAGAATTGGAGTGTATCCGACTTTGACGGGACTTCCACGGGTAGGTAGCTGATGTAATAAGGAGTAACTCAGTCTACTTTTATCTCCATACATCCATACATACATACATACCTACATACAAATAAGTAGAATTGGAGTATATCCGACTGTCACGGGACTTCCATGGATAGATAGCTGATGTAATAAGGAGTAACTTAGGCTACTTTTATCTCCATACATACATACATACATACCTATATACAAATAAATAGAATTTGAGTGTCTCCGATTTCGACGGGTCTTTCACTGGCAGATAGCTGATGTAATAAGGTGTAACTTAGGCTACTTTTATACTAGCTGCGCCCACGACTTCGTCCGGGGAGATACTGAACAATCAAATTTTTTCTCACGTGGACGAAGTCGCGGGAACAGCTAGTCATACATAAAAAATACATGGTAATGAATAACTGTCACAGATACAAAACAACTAAGGTCTCAGGGGTGGCAACGCATATGCATTTTGACTTCTGCTCTTTGTGTAGGTGTCAATAGGCTGCAGTCATCGCTAAACATCAATGTGATCTGCATGCTTGTTTGTCACCTTCCTGAGATAAGAAAAATGCAGAACGCAGCCCGATACACTCTTGGCCAGTTTTCATTCATCAATAAATTAGTGTGTCAGCCACATACTCTGATCTTTTATCTCACTCTGATGACCACTTCCGCTATTGCTCTTTCACCATAAATATCGCCTAACACTTCAGTGAGTGGCTGTTATTCGGAAACGTTCCCAGAAATTGCAGTACGGGTGGTCCCCTATAATGATACACTTTATAGTGTCCGTCTGTTCATTTGCTTAATAAACATCAAATCACGATGTTGGACTACTTTCCTGGCTTGCTTTGAGAGCTTGTCCTATTTTATTCACTTTCTTATCGTGAGGATTATCATCATTTAAACTTAATGAGCATAATTAATGAACGAGGATACTTAAAATCGTACCACTGTAATAATGACCTAAAATCTAATCTTGTCTATGCCTATCTGTAGATACTTATTATAAAACAAAGTCTTCGGCAAAGTCTGTCAGTCTGTTTGCGATAAACTCAAAGAAAAAGCAAAGCACCGATTTCCATACCAGTTTTCAGCAATAGATAGTGATTCTTGAGAAAGGTTTGTGTATATTGTTAAGATTATATTAGTTAAAATTAATGAAATGCTTATTTCGTTCACGTTTGTCATACTGGTGGTAGAGTTCCAGTGTCGGGACTCAAGTGCGTGGGCGCCATCGCGTTACCTAACCTATTTGTTCCCAAATGGTAGTATTCAGCACTACCGTATTCCGGCCTCCGGTTTTTCTGTAGATATAGGTTGCAGTCAGTGTGCGATGCAAGTTTGTAAAATAAATATTAAAATAGGACTACTATAAGATATTATGGCCCCTGATTGTTTTTTCCATCTTTTTCTATAGCTTCGTAGTTCTTACTAATACAGTACAAAGGTACCAGCTCAGCAGTATCGCGTTCCTGTAAGATGGTAATAATTATCACAGAGATATGACAACTTGGGTCTCAATGCCCTTGGGTTGGCATCTGTATTTTGACCTCCGGTTTTTGAGTAAATGTCTATAGGCTGCAGTCAGTGTGAGATGCAAGTTTATTTGCCACCTTACTTACTTAAAAAAATATTAAAATAGGACCGCTATAAGATATTCTTGATTGTTTATTCCATATTTTTCTACAGCTTTGTAGTTCTTACTAATACAGTAGGTATGTACATTATTCGTGTTTTAAAGTATTTGAATATGTTTTTTTGTGTGATACGAATACTTATCTTCCGTATGCAGTATTGCAATGTACACCAATTAACATCGAACAAACAATTTCCGGCATTAACTTACATTGTTATCGCCGTTAAATAATTAGGGTCAATCATAAATTCGCTTGTCTCCGTATCAGTTAATTTTGTACCACACTAGTTGCTGTCTTTGTTTGACAATGTATTTGAAATGTAATTGCTTAAAAAATCGACGTGTGGCATTCGGGGACTGCCGCGGTAAAGCTATTGCATAGCATTTTGTATCAACTTATGCAATTATAATTATTTATTTATTTTATTTATGCAGTATTTCTTTTTTCTTTGATATTAATTCAAGTTACACTTTTTGAGCGTGCGAAAACAATTTTTTTTCTTTAATTAAATTAAAAAGTTAATATTGTTTGAAATATTTTTATTAATTTACAATACATATAAACAGCTGCTTATGTATTCGTCCGATTTCGGAGCAGCTCGTCTCGATTCGTGCGAGCTTCGTAGAGTCGTACAATACGTCTAGTTGCACGCACACAAACACCGTGTCGAAGACTGCCGAAAAGAAACGACGTTTGACAATGCACGGCTTTCAAGCTACACCTCCGTGACCGTCGGAGTGGGGTGCGTGAGGTTTTTTCGTTACGGAATTTCTGGATCGCGCTCAAGGCCCTCGATAGAAGCTATGCAATAGCTTAAAATGTCTTAATTCTTCACGTCCAATAAAAAGTCTATACAAAATATCTTTTGAAAAACATGTATGTCATGAAAATTTAATTATTTCAAACTATATTGAATTATGCTCTGATTTCCCTAGAGCAACTTAATAAATTTTTCGTAGACAAAACATTTTAATAATATTTTCAGCACACAGTTTAAAAGAAACCGTAAAAAATTCTTAGAACTGGTTTATTATTCCGAATCATAAACCAATTGTAGGGTAGTTGGTTGACCTAGCGTTGAAAATACTCCGCGGGAATATAAATTATACCCTGAAGGCAAACCCAAGTCGGTTAGATGAAAAATCCACTGTAAATTAAGTGAGACTTAAATAAAAATCTAATTTCTTGCTTTACTTTCAATATTACTTGCTGGCGATTTTATGTAAGTGGAGTTGCGAACGGGCATGCCGTTGACTGTTTTGTTCCTTTTGGATGAGGATAAAAAGCTACAGACTAGAAAAAAAAAAAAAATATCCACTTAAGAACCTAGAAACGACATATTTTTCTAGTTTAATGCATGTATTAAACTAGAAAAGCTACGCCCAGCTTCGTGAAATTGCAATGTAATTAACCTACCCTCTCCTATTTATCTTAGCGTGATGTTATATCCTCATATGCCTTCCTCGATAAATGGGCTAGCTAACAGTGAAAGAATATTTCAAATTCGACTGGTAGTTCCTGAGATTAGCGCGTTAAAGCAAACAAACAAACAAACTTTATAATATCGTGGTATCGAGGTACCTCTTTCGTACCTATAAAATAATTGATCTATTTCCTCTAACTCACGGATACTAGCAGAATCGAAGTCCGGGATCCTTACGGACAGACCTTCAATTAAGGTACTATCTAGAGCGAAAATTGGTACTTACAAAGTATTATAAGTGTGATGAAAGTTATGATTATGACGGAATTTAATTAAAATGTTCAAGCGATATTATCTTTTTTTTAATGTTATGGAAGTGGCAAACAAGCATGCAGCTCACATCGATGTTAAGTGATGACTGCAGTACAGAGACACCCACACAAAGACCAAGGTCAAAATGCAGATGCGTTACCACTCCTTAGGCCTAAGGTGTTATGCTCCTGTGCCGGAAATTACAGGGCCGTACATTACCACCTGACCGGAACATGATAGTGCTGAACACTACCATTTAGCGGCAAGTATATTAGGTAATGCGATGGTGCTTACGCCCGCGAGCTCCGTCACTGGAGCTCTGCCACCAGTGTATATCGATTATATTCGATTTAATTAATTCATGCATTGGCCGAGCACTTGACTCTGGTCGGCAGACCAATCCGCTGACTTAAATGGGTCACATATAGTTTTGAGTAATGGTTATCAGTCTAGCACGAATGTCTGTTTCAATACCTCTTAAAACAGAGACAATTTAATTCTTATTTATAGCTTAGTTCTGAAAATTAGCAGTTAATAAAAAAAACATGATAAGGGAACAGTATATTGAGAACTTCGTCTAGCGTTGAAGTTAAGAAAGAAACTTATCTCTAGAAGTACCTTACTGTTAATTTTTCATTAGATAATAATAATTATTTAATCCCAATAGAACCAGAGAGAAAGGATTTTACACCGTTGACTTATGGGTCTATTTGCGATGATTGACAATGACATATCCGCTTTTCAATGCATTCCCATTCAACACCTACTTACAACACTACATATACATTCTGTAACTTGTTTCATGGCCAAATTTACATGTAAACATCAGTGGCGATTCCTGGTGTTTATAATTGGGGTGGCTACAGCTTTTGTTATAGGTATTGGGTGTAGTGTTAAGTGCGCAAAACCTGAAAACCGTTTTTCCAGCCGGTCAATCTGACCAACTTTCAGTCTTTCATTAAGGAACCTACTTTGCAAAACAGAAATTTCATACAATTTAACATTTTCATTTTTGTATGAAATAGCTGACATTTTTTCGCGATAGTAGTGTTTAATTACTAAATAAAAAGTCTATTAAATCAATAGAAAGATATAAAACGTAACAAATCTATACTTATAATAAATCTGACGAAGTGTATATTCTGTACATTGAAAATATTGAAAAAATAAATACCAGGGGATGTTACTAGATCGATACCGAACACAAATATGTGATTAGAAATATTTTTTGTCTGTCAGCCTGTCTGTCTGTCTGTCTGTTTGTTCAAGCATCACATAAAAACTACCGGTCCGATTGCAATGAATCTTGGTACGATTATATTTTAACCTTCGGCGCACAACTCTGGGTACTTTTTATCCCGGAAAAATGTCTGTTTGTCTGTGTGTTTGTGCGCGCTAATTTCAGAAACGGTTTATTTGATTTGCAGTTTTCATTAATATATTGTGGTAAGTTTCACTTAACATTTAGTGTTTGTTTCATGTTAATCGGTTCGGAAATAAAAAAGTTACGACAGTTTAAATAATCATGTACCTATTATCGAACATTTTAAAACTATTATGTATCTATCTTCTGTCTATTTTAGGGTGCCGTATCTAAAAGGTAAAAATGGACCCTATTACTAAACCTTCACTGTCTGTCTATCTGCCCGTCCATCCGTCTGTCTGTCACCAGGCTGTATCTCATAAACAGTGATATCTAGAAAGCTAAAATTTTCACAAATTATGTATTTCTGTTACCGCTATAACGACAAAATATAATACTAAAAATAAGAAAATGAAAATATTTAGGGGTCCAAGGCGGCATACAATAAACGTGTTTTTTTTTCGTATATTTTGCTCGACATAAATAACGGTAGATAGTAGACGCTTAAAATTTTCACAGAATTTTTAGGTCTTATGTTGTATATTACCTGCTAACAAACGTATTTTTTATGCCATTTTTGTACGGAACCCTTCGTGCACGAGTTCGACTCGCACCTAGCCGGGTTTTTTCTCTGTTAGTAACATTAAGCATACAGCATAGCAGCGTCCCGGCATAGAACAGTCGCCGCTATGATCACCATTCAGCAGGCCAAGCGTGGCAATTATGGCAAATTCTTTCCTTATGACGCACAACACTTTTAGGAGCATCTTCGGGAAAGGCTTTGTCCAGCGGAGACGGACGGACGTCTTTCGGATTTCGTTGATGTCGTTGGTGGCGTAGGTGTTGTTGATGACTCTGGTGGTGGTGTTGGTGGCGTTGGTGGTGCTGGCGGTGGTTTTTAGAGGCGATGGAAGCATTGGTGGCGTTGGTGACGTTGGCGGTGTTATTGGTAGTTTTGGAGGCGTTGGTGGCATTGGTTGCGGTGGTGGTGGTTTTGGTGGCGTTTGTGTCATTGGTGTTTGGTGATGGTGGTGGCGTTGATGACATTGGTGGCGATTGTAGTGGTGGTCCCAAAGCCACTATTCCAAGCAAACAAAGTTGCGGGTACTATCATAAATCTACACTATCACGAAAAACATGCGAAAAATCGTTAGGTAATGCGCTATTCACAGGCCAGACCCGCGCTTCAAACTCCGTGAGTAATATTAGGCGATTGAGGGGGCGGGGCCCGGGCGGCAAACGACTTTGTATGGACTCCGCATGCGCTGGCAGAAGCGCATCGCTCGCCTCGGCCGCGTTCGGCGCGGACCGAACGCGACGACATTTGCGAGTTGCGTTCGTGAAAGAATACCGCCACACTCGAAAAATGCAATTATCGACTTTTACCTAGGTAGGTTGTAAATATAATCATACAATGAATTGTCTTATAAATATATGATTATTAAGATTTAAATGCTTAAATCATTACATGGCATGTTTATGCAAATAAAAAAAATTAAATTGAAATTAAATTGAAATTTAAAATGGTTATGGTATGGCGGCTCCATACGCGCCATCTAAGAGAAATCGCCATTGGTAAACATGTATTGATTACAAATTAAGGTTCGGTTGCAACAAAATATAATAAATAATATTTCGTTAATTTTTTTTTGTAAAATTTTAACAAGTTTGGATTCTACTAGAGACGTTTCAAGATCGATTCAAAATGATCCATATTCAAATTTCAAAGGACGTCCTATATTGGTTGTTTCTTTTCATGTATCATACAATTTGAAGTTTCACCCGAATTTCAACAGAGAACAAATGCAAGGGTAGTAGTAGATAATGCAGTGTTAGAACAGGTTGATGAAATTGTATATCTTGGATGTGCTTTTAGCAAGGATGGTAGGTACACCACTGACATAGAAAGAAGAGTGCTTGCTGGGAATTGCGTGAATGGAGCGTTGGGTAAGCTACTAGAATCTAAACATCTCAGCCAGCGGGCTCGACTAGCCGTACATAATGCTGTACTTACTCCAACGCTTTTATATGGAAGCGAGAGCTGGGTATGCAGGAAAAAGCATGAAAGTAAGTTGAACGCGGTCGAGATGAGATCTTTGCGCAAGATCTGCGGTGTATCACTCACCGATCGCGTTCGTAATGAAGATGTAAGAAAGAGACTTTGTGTGAATAATAGTATCGGTGTAAAAATGAAAAAAGGCATGCTCCGATGGTTCGGGCATATAGAAAGAATGTCGAATGAGCGAATGACTAAACAGATATACAATGCGAATGTGGATGGTTGCAGAGGCCCAGGAAGACCAAGGCTGGCCTACCATGACCAAATAGGTCGAGTTCTGTCTGATGGTGGGATCAAAAGTCTTAGGAATCGGCGTGCATGTATGAAGAGAATGATGAAGGTAGACGAGGCACGAGAGGTTTGTCTGAACCGGGATATCTGGCGCTCTACACTCTCTGCCTACCCCGTTAGGGACCTGGCGTGAAGATACATACATACATACCCGAATTTCACCCGAAATGACTGAGGATACGCTGAAGGTAAGCCACAAAAATTTGACAGTAGTGGCATCGATGTTGAATGAGCCACAATATAGAAGAACCGGTTAGTTCATTCAAATCCTTACTTATCAAAATTCAGCTGTAAATTCTATACCTATCAGAATAATCTACACAAAATGACCCATATTGAAATTCGGAAGAACGTGCTAGATGTCAAATTTATTTTCCATCTCGCATAGAATTTTAAGTTTCACCCGCAAAAAGGCTGACGGTCCATTGCCGACGCGTCTGTGGCTTTATTTACATAAAGTAGAATAATTAATTGCAACTTAAAAGACAAAGAACGGCCGCTCGTCCGCTATTCATGTAAATTAGGTCTAGACTAGCTCGCTTTATTTTTGAATAGATTGTATTCTCGTTTAGACGAAGCGACTTGTATAATGTGAAATTAGCTCATTGAAATAAATGGGATGATAGTTTAGTTAAGAAGATTTATATTGTAGATAAAAAAGCTTCGGTAGGTATTACCGATAGTATTCTAAGTAAAGATAATCTGTCTTAGATTGCTATTTAATGTTCAAAGTGGATAAGATATTTAAGGGATTTGAAGAAAATGTTTATATTTAAATAAAATCTGTGGATTTTTATAGGTCAATGTCCGATAAGCATTTAATACTATTGGGCTCATAAGACACATAATAAGCATAGATTACGTGTGCAGCTTGTGATATAAACTTAATTTATCAAGCAAAGTTGTTTGTGTTTGTGACTTGTATAGAGGGACAAGTTAAAATATCGCTTTATAAGTTAGATTTTTTTTTCTTTGACTATGCTAGGTGTTTGCCTATCGGCGAACACAAGATTTATGGTATAGGAGTGGTTCTCTTTTCTTTCAAAAATAAGAAATAAACCATGGTCAAAATCAGTCAATTTGAAACATTAGACCCATACATAGCACACGGCGTACTCTATACGCGCAGATGACGCACGTATTAGGAACGCGCTTCCTTGGCGCTGTCGACGCTGATTGTTGCGTTTGCATAGATGATACAAGCGCTAGCATGAAACGCGTATTCGCGCGTTTGAAGCGATACAAAAGCGCGTATAAAGGAGCGTTGTGGAGGCAGGGGGACGGGGAGCGCTCAAATGGACTTAAGCGCCGTTTACCATAGAGCAACTCGGGCCACCGTCCACCACGGCGGACTAGCCACAGTGTTTATTACCGATGCAAAACAGTCTGCCAAAAATGTCAAAAATCGTCTATTACTACGAAACTCACTTCTTGACTTTTACAAAATACATAAACAATTTCACGCACACATTTAAACATCTAGGCGACAGGTATATGCCCATTTGGGCTTGTACTTTGACAGAGGGGAAAGCCTGTATATGGCTACACCCCTCCGGCCCGCCGCGGCCGCTGGCCCATGTTGTTCTCTTTGATTATATACACGTCTAGGTGGAGTATTTGAGTTCATAAGCGTCCAAAAAAATATCAGTTAACTGTTGGCTCATAACTTCGTTCCGCTCGCTCAGTAGCGATACTGTCATTGTAACGTAAAGACGTCCACGTCTATGCTTTCATTATGTCGATTTGCGCTATTAAAGTGTTCCGAAATAACAAGAGAAGAATGAAAACATCTAAAAACATTTCTTATTATCGGTATCTACATATTCCATAGTCCTAAATGTATCCCAGAATTAAATCAACAATATTTAATTTAACGTCGCATTTGTACGATTCATTGAACGCCATGTTTACTGTGTTGCCAGTTTTTGATTTAATCTTCCCAGGGAAATATGAAGTTACAAAATAAAATCTATATAAAATGTATGTTTAATATACCTATATTTATTTTAATAACATTATTTTAATAACCCCCGAAGGAAAAAGAGGGGTGTTCTAAGTTTGACGTGTGTATCTGTTTGTGGGTTTGTAAATTTTCAACGAGTGGATCAATTCCAGATTTTGATTTTGTTCTTAAAAATGTATTTATTTTTCTCCACGATAAAAGTAATTTACACTTAGAACAAATAACTAACAACGAATAACTTAAGCTACTGTGAGACGACCCGACGAATATCGTAATATAATTATGTCACACATTAAGAAAAAATTGAACTCGACTTAAGCTTATTTTCCCTACTTTTATTGGAAAATGTCATAAGCAAGTAACATTTTCACCAGTTGAGTAGTATGTGTAAAGCGAATAAAATAAACATACTAGTGTGTGTTACACGCACACAAGGATTTTCGAATTGGGACATTGTTTTTGCAGCGTTTGTAAGGCGATGCACCGTCTAGACGTGTATATAATCAAAGGTTGCTCTATGCTGTTCGCCCACCTTTGCGTCCCCCACATGCACTACACCTTGCAACTATCGCGTAGTAGGTACCAACTCGCATAGCGAAAGGCACTACGCTTTATGACTGGTTTTTCGTTTCTTTACTAACGTAATATAATACTATATGTTGTCTTTGTATACCTACGCTTAAAGCTCAATTAAGAAAATTGCATACATAACAAATACATATAATATAAGTAATCTTTCTTGAAGCATAAAACAATAATATGATTCGTCTAAAAAGAAAAGAAAATCAACAATTAAATGTCCATGCTGTCTTTACAAAAATAGTCGATTATTAAATTGAACGAAATCAATAAAACATTTCTAGTTTTGTTTTATGTTTTAACAATTAGAATAATATTTTTCACTAACTAATAGACAATGTCAAACGTCAAATTTATATCGTCTAAAGGTTGCCAATGTCTATAAAGGTTTCATCACCCCCCTTCGAAATGCAATTTTTTCCAAAAAGTTGAGTAAAAATTAGCTGCAAAACCTAATCAATAAACATAGGAATGAGCTTTGTGACATGATATAGTCCAATAGATCTTGATCCACGACCAGTATTTATTTTGAATGAATCCGATATTTTTTCTTCAATTTCAAATGGACCAATTCTAATTTCATCCATTTTCTTTTTATTCAATTTATTTCCATAGTCAACATTTACTTTATCACCTTTTTTAAAATCATATTGTAATCTGTTTTTGGCAAATAAAGTTTTATTATATTCGTGTGATTTTATTGACCTTTGTAGTGCTATTTTTCTGTCTTCTTCCAAACTTCTTCTTGATAACTGTTTTTGTTTTATTTCATCTGGTAACAAGTCTGTTGACTCTTCGGTTAGCAAATATTTAGGAGAAAATCCTGTTACAGAATGGTTTGTTTCATTGTATCTATTTCTACATTCTTCAGCAATTTATGACCAATTTGTTTTATATTTTAATTCATTCATTTTGCATCTTATTTTATTTACAATTGTCTGGTTCAGCCTTTCATTTAAACCATTAGAGAATGGTGCATCTACAGCTGTTAGTATTGTGACAGTGACATTATTTGAAAGGGTCTGTTAGCTGGACCTAATTGCGACATATATCCATATTTTCTATTTAATCTTGTTTTATTTTTAATGCATATCTCATAGTTTTTGCATAGATTTTTAATATTTTCTGATATATTAGGTGCAGTATAGAAGGGTTTTATTTTAGATTCTGTTTGATTTATTCCAGTATGACAATATTTTTCATGGGTTTTTTTATTATAATTTGACTGTAATCTTCACTTAGAATAATTTTTTTCTTATCTTTTCCACTTTTTTTATAATAAATTCCATCTTCCAAAACAATGTTATTTTCAAGTTCTTTTATTTTTATATTTTGTGCTTGATCATATTTTATATCATGAATATCAATAGTATTTACCGTTCTTAATTATCTTCATTATTTTCGTTAATGTCCAATACCGGATTTCTGCTGAGACAATCTGCTTCCTTTATTATCTTTTCCCGGAAAATATTTTATTTCGCAATTGTATTGTGACAGATAATGAGACATATCACCTAATTCATCGTCAGGTCTGTTTCTTATATTTAACTTCTCCAAAGGTTTGTGATCCGTGTAGACAGTGAAATAGTTTGCAATCAACCAATGTTGCCAGAACTTGATACTCTCTTTTATGGCTAAACATTCCAAAAATACAGCTTTTTATTTCTTTGCGACTCATTATTTTTTTTAGAAACATACGCTACTGGTTTTTCTTCGCCATTTTCCTGAGATTGTTTCAAAACATCTCCTATTCCTATGGTACTGGCATCTGTATAAATAAATATTGGTGCTTCTGGATCATAAATGGCTAGTATAGGTTTCGAACAGAGATAGTCCTTAATTTTTCGGAATGCATCCTCACATTTTTCTGTCCAATTGAATCTTTGATCTTTTCTCAACAATTTGTGTAAAGGATCTAAAACTATTGACACATTCGGAATGTACTTTCCATAAAAATTAATCTTCCCTAAAAATTGTCGGATTTGTTTTCTATTTTGAGGAGCAGGGAAATCTTTTATTGATTTCAAATTATCTTTTAAAGGTGTAATCGTATTCCTCTGTAATATATGACCTAAATACTTAACAAAATCGCATGCAAACTTACATTTCGTTAATTTAAGTCTGAAACCTTCTTTTCGAATAGTCTCCAGCAATTTATTTAAGTGTGTGATATGTTGATTTATAATATAAGTGATCTTTCTTGAAGCATAAAACAACAATGTGATTCGTCTAAAAAGAAAAGAGATTTATTCATTAAAATAAATTTACATAGTTATTATAACAAAATATCAACCGCATGCAATAACTAATTAACCTAAAAAGAAAAGAGAATCAACAATTAAATGTCCATGCTTTCTTTACAAAAATAGTCGATTATTAAATTGAACGAAATCAATAAATCATTTCTAGTTTTATTTTATGTTTTAACAATTAGAATAATATTTTTCACTAACTGATAGTCAATGTCAAACGTCAAATTTATATCGTCTAAAGGTTGCCAATGTCTATAAAGGTTTCATACATATCCTATAATTTTCATTAAATCACAAAATATCGAAGTCAAAGTATGCATAATTTTAATCAATTAAGAATAAACTACTCATTTCAAAAGAATCTAACGAAACATGTGAAACATTAACAACGACTAGCATCAGCTAATGGACAATTCGCAACGTGTTCTGAATTCTAAGGATTAAAATTTCATTACCGAAGCGAATTATTAGCTTAAAATTTATCTTGTCTCGACTTATAGCAATGGCAATTAATTAAAATGTCTAATAGCAAGACACCGAATAGTAATTGATATTGATGAGATTGATTTAATTAGCTTCTTATTTATATTGGCGTATTATACAGACCTACAATCGTTTTTTTTAAATGTAAGGAAGGCGACAAACAAGCAGATCACATTGATGTTAAGTGAGAACTGTAGTCTATAGACATTTACACAAAAACCAGAGGTTAGAATGCAGATGCGTTACCACTCCTAAGACTTAAGTTGTAATGTCTCTGTGATAGTTATTACGGGGCCATGGGGTTTCTGTTTAGATGTTTGTGTATGTGTTTCTGTGTATATGGATATACCCATACATTCTTATTGAAGTGTGTGCTATATATACCGTATTGCAGCGGCGCGGCAGTTGCCTCGCCCCGCAGTCGCCATCGCCGCGCTGACATCCATTTAGATGAACTGAGGGTCAGTTTGCACTAAAACATTATTCAATGATGATGTTTCGCAACTCGTCGCTTAAAATATGTATTGCGATATGTTTTGTTGGTGTTTGCGTTCGCACTACTGTCAAACCTTTCATTTTAGTGAAACATCTCAAGATGTGTTGTTACCTGTGTTTGCATTGACATAAAACATATCTATAATCATATTTGTCTATAAATTTCTCAATGTTGCCATTTACATGGTGTCACCATTTGTACCGACACTTGTTGGTAAACACGAAACATGGAGTAGATAAGATCCGATAGCCCTAGTGTAAATCTGACTACCTAATCAAATAACATGTTCCAAGACTTCTTGTTGTTGTTGTAAATAAAACTTATTGCAATTTACGTCTATTGAATCGATTCTGCGATATGCGTTTTGCTTTCACATGTTTCATGACAGTACAAACACTATACCAGAGGTTCCCAAACTATTTTTCTTGTAGACCCATTTCAATTTTTTTCTGGTTTCGGTGGATCCCCTTGCTAACATTTAGGTATATCACTTTCCCGTATATCCCATTTTTATTTACGCATATACGTAGACCCCGTCGAGTCTCCCATAGACCCCAGGGGGTCTATATGGACCACTTTGGGAATCACTGCACTATACGATACATTGTCAGAAAACAGAGATTTTAACATGTTTTTATGTGATTGTCAGCAGTGCAAACTCACGGAAACACAAACGAAACAACTGGGGTTTCAGGTGTGACAACACATCTGTAATTTTAACTATGGATTTAGAATAGATGTCTATAGGCTGCAGTCGTCACTTAAGGCTATCGTACTAACTTAACATATTATTATACAAGAATACACCAAACTATTCATTTATCCTTGTAAACTACCAGCTTGCTTGCTAACTTTGTTACATAAGAATATATAATCATATTTGAACGCAATAGTATAGAAATAACCAGAACCAATATAATATTGGTTCTAAAAGCTTCATTCAGCCATTTCAATAAATCACAACGTTTTCCCCGCCGGAAATTCTAAGTTTATAATTAACGTTACAACTATAAGCTATTCATTATAATTGAGACTATCCACGCCATTTGTATGTCCGTACTTGAGTTGCGTTTTATTGCTGTCATGTATTATTATGTCAGCTTTTTTTTATGTTATGAAAGTGAAAAGTGAAACACCACCGCATTACCTAATATACTTGTCGCTAAATGGTAGTGTTCATCACTATCGTGTTCCGGTCAGGTGATAATGTACCCTGTAATTTCCGGCACAGAGGCATCACACCTTAGGCCTCAGAAGTGGTAACGCTACTGCATTTTGACCTCTGGGTATGTAAGTGTCTATAAGCTGCAGCCATCACTTAACATCAATGTGAACTGCATGCTTGTTTGCCAGTTTCATTAAATAAAAAAAAGAACTAAGATCTCAGGGGTGTCAGCACATCTGAATTTTGACCTCTGATTTTTACATTCTGCATTCTTGTTTGGTACCTTCGTTCGAAAAAAAACTGCTAAAATTTACCTACATTATGTTGTTTTTATATTATTTCGCATTAACACATGCTTGTGAAATACGCTACTGCTACCATAAAGCAAGGCATTAAAATGTAAAGGAAAGATTTGACAAATCGGGCAGGACTTCAGTAGCTCAATTGGAAGAGCGGCTGGACTAGATTCCCCAGTAGGCCGCGAGTTCGAGTCTCGCCTAAAGTCAAATTTTTCTTTCCATTTTTCTTTAAAATAAAACTACATTATGTTTTCAAAATCGCACTCTCGATTTATTTATTTATTGCAATGTCACCATTAATACGGTTCTTTACTTAATATATCAGTAAGTATAATCTAGGTCTTAAAAATTAACAGTGACACCCCGTTGGGGCGTAGCAAATAGATTAGAGGGCTATACTTAAAAGTATTTAAAATAACAATATTGTATCTTAAACTAAATTATGTAAATATATTTAGCTGTTAAACAATTTGAAAATATTAATGTTATCATTATTAACTTATTTTCCTAATAAGACACCTCTGTCTCCTTTTTTAGCTTTCAGTGCATTATATACAGACATGAAGACATGCAACTTCAATCCACATAATTTCAGGCATTTATAGCAAGAATTTCCTACATCAAATAAACCCTTATTTCATTTACCACAAATGCCAATTTCCTGTACTTCAGTAACAGACAGCGGTCATTGTCCCTTCATTCTGATGTCAGTCACCGACTGCTTGAATATTTGATCGACCGATCGTTCCAATAATACCTAGCACAATTACCGATATAGAGCAAAAATATCCACCCTCCGTGGAGTTCGAGTGTGGAAGGCTTGATAGTGTTTAGTGAAATATTGATAAAAGTAAACACTGGCGTTTAAATTTTAATGCTAGCAAACGAGCATGCAGGTCGCATTGATGGTAAATGAATATGATGGTTGTGGGTATAACATTTTTCTCATGTAAGGAAGGTGGTAAACAAGCGTCTAGCTAACATTGATGTTAAGTGACGACTGCAGCCTTAAGATATCAACACACAACCCAGAGGTGAAAATGCGTATGCGTTGCCGCCCCTGAGACCTAAGTTGTTACGTCTCTGTGATAGTTATTACGGGGCCATACATTTCCATATAACCGGAACACCGGAATGTACGGCCCTGTAATAGCCGGCACAGAGCCATAACACCTAAGGTCTCAGAAGTGGTAACGAATCTGCATTTTGACCTCTGGTCTTTGTGTCTATAGGCTGCAGTCATCACTTAACATCAATGTGAACTGCATGCTTGTTTGCCACTTCAATTAGGTACATGAGCTCCTACACTGGAACTCTACCACCAGTAAAGATATTCCGTACAACAAACTTGATTTTTTTGCTTGACATCAATAACAGTTACAGGTAAACGCTTGAAATAACAAACTAAAAATTACAGTCATAATAGGTAATAAGTTATTAAATCAAATTAAAACATACCTATAATTAAAATTTTGTTTTTTGCTTTTTTTATTTAATGAAGGTGGCAAACAACCATGCAATTCACATGGATGTTAAGTGATGACTGCAGCCTATAAACCCACACAAAGACCAGAGGTCAAAATACAGATGCGTTGCCACCCCTGAGACCTTAGTTGATAATAGTTGATATGACTCTGTGATAATTTATTACGTTACACATTTAGCGGCAGATTGATTATATGTGTACGCCCTCGAGCTCCTACATTAGAACTCTACTACCAGTAGTAATTTGCAAGAGAGCCTCATACAAAAAAAAAATTGTAATTTATATAGATAAACGGAATCCCTCACGCGCGAGTCCGACTCCCACTTGACCACGCGAAACAAATGCATTAAATATTTTTAGACTCCAGCAAATTTAATTATCCCTCTAGTCGGGGCGGTCGCAAATCGCACTAAACCGAGCCATAAAATAAATTCTATACATAAACCTTCGCTGCAATTGCAAGTTTATGTGCGTTACTAATTAAAAATATCGAAAATGCTCATAAATAACATCAAACTGATTGATGATTTTATGCGCCTTCGATTAATGATGCTGTAAAAATTAATTAATTTCAAAATGTAGCGATGTAATTTAATTTTGTTGGTAATATTTGAGTAAATACATAAAAACATATTTTTGGAATGCGAATAATTTGCTTTAACTTAATAATTATATACGTGCAGTTTAAAAGTACGTTTTGAAAAAACTACTAGAATAAAAAACATGTGTGATAATTATAATTATTAAAAAAAATTGAATTGTCTAAAGTTACTTAAAGATACTATAGTTCCAGAGAGTATTTTAGCAATCTTTTTTAACTTTCAATTTTATTTATTTATTAAAACTTTCTGCACAAACGAAGTACATGAGGCGGACTTAATGCTAACAAGCATTCTCTACCAGTCAACCTACGGGTTGTGTGTAAAACGAAGCATAGTAGTGAATTTAGAAAATCGTTAGGAATAGATTAAAATCCATAATAGTCAGTTTTTTTTTTATGTCATTATCATAATTGAGTAATAGATAGGTAAGTTTCTTTTTTATTCGCACACACACCATCGAAAATTTTAATCTTTGCTGTCATGTGTAAATATATTTATAGACATTTAATTTTTCTGCTGATGCTGTGAAAACTTGTATTGTTAAGAATAAAAAAGCGACCAAGTGCGTTTCGGATTAGCCCATGAAAGGTTCCGTAGTAGGTACCTGCCAGTTTTATTTTCCTATCGAGAAGCTTTGTTGGAGAGGTATTTAGTTTGAACGAGATATTCGATTCCGATACATAAAAGTTTTCATTCACAATATTATATTTATATCATTTTTAAAAGTTAGACCACCCCTCCCCCCTCTAACTTTTAAGATTGTAAGATCCAATAAGATTTCTAGATAGATTCTAAATTTTAGGTTTTTAAGGTTTGTAGGATCATTTGATCTTACAAAGTGGTAAAATGTGTGTGATTTCCAAAGATCTTATTGTATTTTTAATTTCAGTAAAAAGTTTTTAAGCTATTGCATAGCTTCTATCGCGGGCCTTGAGCGCGGGGACCGAATTCAGAAATTCCGTAACGTAAAAACCTCACGCTCCCCACTCCGACGGGCACGGAGGTGTGGCTTGAAGGCCGTGTATTGTCTAACGTCGTTTCTTTTCGGCAGTAAAAGTAAAAGAAAAAAAAATGTTTTCTTATCGATCACCACGCTCAAAAAGTGTAACTTGAATTAATATCAAAGAAAAAAAGAAATACTGCATAAATAAAATAAATAAATAATTATAATTGCATAAGTTGATACAAAATGGTTTGCAATAGCTTTACCGCGGCAGTCCCCGAGTGCCACACGTCTATTTTTTAGTTTCAGTCCAAGCATGGAGATCCTCCATACGGACGCACGGACGAGACAGATAGACATCATGGTTTTTTGTCCTTTGGCGAAGGAACCCTAAAAAGAGGGTAGGTGCTAAATTGTGCATGACAGATTTTATTTCCTCTACAAGTGTCTTATGTAGCTTTGAGAATATATCTAACTGTTATGTCGCTGACTCAACGGGCAGCGATCGTAAGAAACACATTTGCTTAATTTTTTTTCGTCGAGACTTACTTTGCTCAATGTTCATCCATAAAAAGCTTTTCAATCCATCTTTTGTTCACCATGGTCGTCCAGTCTAAATACTGGAAGAAGATTATGAAATCAGGCGAGTGAAAATCGGGCGGGACGTCGAAGTGTCCATTCTATACGTAGTATTATTACATATTCTCTGGAGACGTGCGAGCTTCTTCACACATCCAGAATATACAAAATTGCCAATTGATTTTATATTATTTGCTAGCCATGGGCAGCAGGCCTAATCATAATAATATATTTCAGCTATCGGAATACATTAATCTGCTAAAAATACTATGCCAACCCATTAAATAACACCCTTGTTCAATTTATTTATTTCATTTTTTATGCGTTAAGTTTTATTTAGCGCTGCTTGAGTTGACACCGTAAAAAATAATTGCTATATTTCTTATTCAAATATTTTGTTTAAGGATCAACAAGGGGTATATAAAAGGGACGATATGCAAATACTGTGAAAATAAACTGTTAAGGGAGGTTCGCCCTAATTTTTTAATATTCATTATCATTTTAGGTGATTATGATGTTTAATTTTTTGAAGTTCTTATTGTAATTTTATTATGGTTTATAGTAAACCTTAACCTTAAAAACCTAAAATTTAGAATCTATCTAGAAATCTTATTGGATCTTACAATCTTAAAAGTTAGAGGGGGGAGGGGTCCCTCTAACTTTTAAGATTGTAAGATCCAATAAGATTTCTAGATAGATTCTAAATTTTAGGTTTTTAAGGTTTGTAGGATCATTTGATCTTACAAAGTGGTAAAATGTGTGTGATTTCCAAAGATCTTATTGTATTTTTAATTTCAGTAAAAAGTTTTTAAGCTATTGCATAGCTTCTATCGCGGGCCTTGAGCGCGGGGACCGAATTCAGAAATTCCGTAACGTAAAAACCTCACGCTCCCCACTCCGACGGGCACGGAGGTGTGGCTTGAAGGCCGTGTATTGTCTAACGTCGTTTCTTTTCGGCAGTAAAAGTAAAAGAAAAAAAAATGTTTTCTTATCGATCACCACGCTCAAAAAGTGTAACTTGAATTAATATCAAAGAAAAAAAGAAATACTGCATAAATAAAATAAATAAATAATTATAATTGCATAAGTTGATACAAAATGGTTTGCAATAGCTTTAACCGCGGCAGTCCCCGAGTGCCACACGTCTATTTTTTAGTTTCAGTCCAAGCATGGAGATCCTCCATACGGACGCACGGACGAGACAGATAGACATCATGGTTTTTTGTCCTTTGGCGAAGGAACCCTAAAAAGAGGGTAGGTGCTAAATTGTGCATGACAGATTTTATTTCCTCTACAAGTGTCTTAGTAAACTAAGTAAGTAGTTTCTTGTATATCACCTACGTGTCAATTGCATGGGAAAACATTTTAATTGTTTGATTAGTTTTCTTGACTATAAACAGATTTAAAAAAAAATACCTAAATGACTAACTAATACGTTTTTTTTTTTAATTTAATAAAAGGGGTAAACAAGCATGCAGTTCACATTTATGTTTCGTGATGACTGCAGCATACAGACAACCACACAATGACCAGAGGTCAAAATATAGTAGCGCTGCCTCTCCTGAGACATTAGGTGTTATGCCTCTGTGACGCAAATTACAGGGTCGTACATTACCACCTGACCGGAACACGATAGTGATGAACACTGCCATTTAGCGGCAAGTATATTAGATAATGCGGTGATGCCTACGTCCGCGAGCTCCGTCACTGGAGCTCTACCACCAGTGAATAGTTACGTACCGACGTAGCTATTATTGAATTGAATTTAAATTAATTACGATTTCTTTCTTGTCTTACATATCTCATACCTTGTAACGACATTCTAATGCATGTTATATTATCATTTACACAAAATCTTACACAATAAAACCTCAGCATGCCCAAAATTATCGCTCCAGAAAAAAATCTCGGAATCCACAAACTACTTACCTCAAATTGTCCAACTCTCGTGACGATATCAGATACCAAGTTAATCAAAGGGACATGGGAGGCAAGATAACACGTTTTCTGATTAAAACTGTGCTTTTATAATTGTGAGAAGAAAAACTATAGTTGCTTTGACTCTAGGGTGCTTAATAATGGACAAATCTCAATGAACATTAACATCACGTTTTCATTCACTATTCGTGTTCCGGTCAGGTGGTAATGTACGGCTCTGTAATTTCCGGCACAGAGGCATAACACCTTAGGCCTCAGAAGTGGGAACGCGTCTGCATTTTCACCTTGGTCTTTGTGTGGGTGTCTATAGGCTGCAGTCATCACTTAACATCAATGTGAACTGCATGTGTTTGCCACTTCCATGACATAAAATAGGGATTCTTCTGCTAGTGCAGTGTGTTCACTAAATAAGTAATTGTTTTCAAATATTTTTGTTATAATGTTTCCTCAAATCTTTTGTTATTTCGCCAGTTACTTCCTACTGCAATTCGGGTTAAGCTAAGCGTGCTTCAAAATGAATGATTACATTTAAAAAAAAAAAAAATATAAGTATAAAATACACAAGATGATCCACATAAATACACACCAGTACTCGTACAAATCATAATTGAAATTACTTTGGTTAGATAATCGCTTTCCAGCGGGAGTTCGGCCACTTGCTCAATATTTTGTCCATGATTCACACAATTTAACATATCAGTAGATCTGACCGCAATTCTGTCTGGTCATCACACGATTACATCATGGTCTACTTAAAAAACAAATCCGACCAATGCAGCGCTGTATTTAACACTGCATCGACTGTGGTCTCAGAAATAAACAACTGTCAGTTTCTATTTATCAATCGATTTGCGTTTAATTAAGATTGATTGACACTTTTGAATATCATATAATAGAATTGTGTTAGGTTTGCTATATTGATCTGTGATACCAGATGGACGTTGAGTCATGCCGCAGGGGCTACTCATAGTCTAACCCCCTTATTCCTAAACGTACATTAGAAACGTTTTAGCTATAGAATGCTTTGTCCTTGTCAGTTGCATGGTCAAATGTGCAGAATAGAAAGAGACAAAGGAGAGATTAGCAACACTTTAGCTAAAATACGTTTATGAATAAGGGGGTAAAGGTTTAAATGCTAAAGGAGAAGCTCCACGTTGGGCCCGCACCTTGTACACTATATCAAAAGTTAGAGAAAAATACACAGAATCATGGAAAATACTCAAAAAATAATTTGAATCGTTATTTTTTTGTCGTAAATATTTATTTTACGTAATTTTTGTATGACAGGAATATGTTGCCATATCGCTACTATGACATTCTTGTTTTTGAAATATACTTACGACAATTAATTGAAGAATTAATAGACGATTTGAATAGCTGAAAATGATTTTGTATTTTATGCTTCATCTCTCAAAATATTGTACATGGTGTGGGCCCAAGCTCCATACATTTTGGAACGTCTCCTTTATACTTCTTATACCGACTAATACCTATAATAAATAGTGGTTACCTATTTTTATTTTTGTATTTTTTTTTTAAATCACTGGATTGCCTTTAATATTTTTTTTTACAAACAGAAGGCCACGATATTGCTGAGTGACTTGCTGTGTGTAAAAATACTCGAATAATGTAACCCAAGGTGCAAAAAAAAAAAAGGAAATTGATTCTTATTTGTATCGACTCTAGTTTTAGAAATAAACAACTGTCAGAAGACTAGAGGAAGAATTTTTTACAACCGGCACAGAATTCTGCCACTTGTACACTCATCTGAAGAATGGCGGTGAAACCATTCTAATGGGCGGTAGTAAGTGAAATAACGCAAGATGGGCAGCAGCGTCCTGTGATGAAACTATTGCCACTGCGATCACCAATCCGCATGGCAAGCGTAGCAATTATGATATATCCTCCATAGGGATATGAATGATAAGTGAAGTCCATGCCATTCAATCATATGGACAAAGGAGATGTTGCAAAATTGTATGGACCTCCGGCCATGTATTGTACACTATATCAATAAACAGGCATAATGAATATAATAAAAACGTTTTTACTACACTATTTGCAGTTAGAATTGCAACTCAAAACCAACATGGCGTATATGGCGGGCGATGTCACTTTGACATTTTCATTTTTTAAATTGTTTTTAGATTTTATAGTACTTGGAGAAAATAAGCAATATTTTCGAAATACTTTCGAAATCAATTTCATGTATTAATACTAAGAACTTAATACTAATCGATTTCCAATTTATAGAAATTCATCGGAAATTCTTTAAATTGATCGATTCCATTCATCGGTTTATTGAAAATAAAATCGTTTGAATTAAATGTGGTTCTAACTCTTAAATATATTCTTGAATAAATTAATAGTATTTTTTTTGGATTTCCTTTAATTTACCCATTTTTTGAGGACGTGTAGGAACCAGAGCCGAGCTCACAACATCTCCTTTTATCATTTTAACGACATTCTTATCAATTATATTTTTATATCGAACGTAACCCATAATAATTCGATAAACGATCCATTGACATGCGCATTTGAAATATCGATGTTAATATATATCATTAAAACTTTTACTGGTTATCAACATACCTGTCATGATTGTCTCGATCGTTAAACGTATCAAGATTTGTTGCTATGAGATTTACATCACATTTATGTCGATAGGCAGTGTAAAACATGTCATGCTTAAGATACGAGGGAATCGTAACATGGTATTAGCAAACGAATAATAAACGCACACATTTGATGGTCGCGCTAAAAAACTGTAATGTAAATGTTTGTTATAAACTATGCATTTAGTGTGAAACACATGCTGATGATACAAATAGAACGACCGCAACTGACTGTTATTTGTAGAAGATTAAACATCAAACTCTGTAAAACATTATTATATACTGTTTAAGACAACAGACAGCAGAAAGCATAGCATAGAGCAGAAGCAATTGCGCTAAAATTGATTTTATGTAATGGAAGTGGCAAACAAGCATGCAGTCTATAGACACCTACACAAAGATCAAAATGCATATGCGTTACCACTCCTGAGGCCTAAGGTGTTATGCCTCTGTGCTGGAAATTACGAAGTGGTACACAAAACAACATAAAATTTATTAAATTTTAATCTAACACTGAAATCGCGAACAAAAACATCTCCATACAAAAACTGCATGATATTGACAAAATCTATAAAAATGCCAAAGGTTCAGACAGTACGCTCACTATATTGCGTGATATGCTGACAAATTTTAATGCTATGATCATAACGTTTGACGCCTACGCTGAAAACACGGTAGTGTGTACAGACTCATAAGATAACCATCGACATTTATGCAAATGAATTATAAATAGGGAGATAACGTGCATTTAGGTAATTTTATATGCTACTTGCTAACATATTACTGACATTTACAATTTATTACGGGATTTTAATGATATTTCTATTGCAACACTTAGGCTGTAATCACACATACCTTAAAAAGTAATACGAGAATGATACGATGCATCATAATGCGTGTGGAAAAATCTATTAGTTAGTTTTTCGATGACATCATGTAGAGATTGGTCATGATCCATTATCGTGTCGTCATCGACGAGATTTTCACTGAAACTTGGATATGTAGTAAAATATGTTTACATATCAAACAAACTGAAAAAGTTAAACTTGGAATTAATACCATGAAATTTAAATATGTTATGTAACGTAACTTCACGCCTGTAATCCCCGAAGGGATAGGCAGAGGTAAATGCATGCATTCAAGCATACATGCAAACACCCACGACTCGCCGGTTACGTTTTGGCCCATGTAACAGGTGGCAAACCTGTTGCCATCTCCGGGCACATTACCAAACTTCGAGGTACTGGGAAACTTCCAGAAGATGGAAAAATCCCAATAGAACCAGAGATAAAGGATTTTAAGCCGTGATCTATGATAGTCCCCGACCCGAGAATCGAACCCAGGACCCCCAGCGTAGTAGTAGTGGGATTATATGCAATAATTATTATTAACGTTACACGTGCATGTTTAGGTCACTTTTTTGTGTGCGTTTACCTAATTTCAGCTTTAACCTTATAGTTTTCAAACAAATTCACCGTGACAGACTGATAGACAGACTCACGAGTGATCCTATTAATGTTCAGTTTATTGCTTTTGAGATACGGAACCCGGAACCCTAACAACAACGCATAAAAGTTGATTACTGTATGAGGACTCGCTTTAGTTATTTTGCTCGTCGTTACGTCACTGTAATTAAATTGTTACTTTAAGAGCGTCCACACAAAACTTCGATGCGATGCGATGCGATGCGACGCCGAATGCGATGCGATTTTTTTTAATGTAATTGTAGTGGCAAACTAGCATGCAGTTCACATTGATGTTAAGTGATGACTGCAGCCTATAGACACCCACATAAAGACCAAGGTCAAAATGCAGATGCGTTACCACTCCTGAGGCCTAAGGTGTAATGCCTCTGTGCCGGAAATTACAGGGCCGTACTTTACCATCTGACCGGAACACTATAGTGCTGAACACTACAATTTAGCGGCTGCAGTCATCACTTAACATCAATGTGAAGAACAAGCTTGTTTGCCACTTCCAATACATCAAAAAAATGTCAGACAAAATCGCATCGCAGCTATTTGCATCGCAAGATCCAGCGATGCGGCGTCGCATCGCATCGCATCGCAGTTTTGTACGGGCGCCCTAAAATACAAAATTCTGATAACGCAGAAAATTTATGTTCGTTTATGAGTAAGAACCAAAAGTCACTTCTTTTTATCATGAAAAGATCAAACTCGTCGATGGTAAACTGCTATCTCTTAAAATAGAATTTCACCAGACACAAAGGCAATACCTATCGCTACAACTTAGGGTTCAGGCAATGTATCTGCGTTTTGACCTCTGATTTTATGTAGATGTGTATTGATTTACCATCCATGTGAACTGCATAAGTATTTGCCACCATCATGACAATAAAAAAATCTACCAATATTCGGCTCAGCAACATGTGCATCGACCTCTTGAACTTTAACAGGTACCCACGTCAGGTCATTACACGCTGTTTATGGGTTAGATGCAAAAGATGAATTGAGTATTAATTCAATAACAATAATAGTCGAAATGACAAAGCGCGTGGGAATTATAGCTTAACAATGATTTCGAGCGTAGAAAATGTGTTTTTAATAAACTATGTGGGCGTCGCTTCATATTATTATGAATTTATGTGATAGGTTATTGCATATTAATTTGATTCACGTAGTTGGTGTCAATACAACACAGGATAATGCACATAATGCCTTTCAATTTAAATATTCGAATGATCAATATGAAATATGGATTCAGTTCATTTGGATAACAGATTGATACTTTATGGTTATAGAAAGTAGTTTATTTTTGTCATTTATAAATTTATTTCAAATTCTTATTGTTAGAGATAATGTAATTTTTCATCCATCATCAAACGGCTACTTTATAATTATGAATATTGTTTTTCATAAAGTTCAGTGCAACGTGCAATGTTTTATTTGTAAAACAGACACACAAACTGGCACAACGATTGTCTTACTTATGATATAAATAAACCTAAAGATTGGATTCAAAGATAAAAATATTGATTGATCTTGAGTAGGTTCAAATACACCTATAAGTATCTAGTACACCATATAAAGAGTGTGTTTTGATTTACCTACAGTTTTTAAATCTCAGTGAAAGCTTACAAAAACAAACGTACAAATACGGCTTGTTAAGACTCACCATCATTTAAACACAAAATAAAAGGAACATTTGAATAACAGTCTAATCAATTACAACCCATAATTATTCGATAGGCGATCATTTCTACACGCGCATTCGATATGTTATCGATGTTAATATATCATTAAATACTTACTGCTTATCAACATTCCTGTCATGTTTGTCTCGATCGTTAAACGTATCGAGATTTGTTAGTTCGAGATAAACATCGAAAATAAATTGCTTATGAGTTCAGTAATCTTTCGCAAGATCGATAATTACTCTATCTTTTATTACACGCTACGTTGCAAATATCCCGTGATATTCAAAAATAACCTAGTTGTGTCGTTGATCTGTAAACAATGTTCGAACGTCATACACGTTATCTGTATATTTTTTGCAAGCTATAAAAGTTTATTTCCAGGTCTAACTGCGATGAGTAGCGTCTATTCTAAGGGCTGATTTCAATCTTTCGCCTGCGTACGATGCGTCACTTTTGCCGTCTAGATCTAATGAATCTACACTAGATATTAGATTAAAATCATCTATGAGATCATCTGATATAGTTAGACTGTTGACAAAATGTTTTCGTCGAATGTAATGTTTAAAGATATGAATAAGCAAGACAGTCTTGAATATAAAAAACTTAATTCACAATGGAAAAGCTTGTATAGCAGAATAAATATTATAAAATAATATAAAACGTTAGTTGTTACTTCTTAGATAATTATTTAACTGGAAAACGGGTACTCGATTATTTAAAATGTATTTTTAATAATATTAGATTATTTATAACAACGGAATTCAAATGGAATTGAAATTGTTTATAAGAGAAGATTAAGTATATGTAATGAAAATAAGCATATAATATACATTGAAATTTCTGTCCCAATCATCATCAACCAAATATAATAGATATTTTCGTAACATGAATTGTTCCCAATAAAGCTGCGTGAGAAAAACTCACTCGAACCGCAAAGGTATAATCAAAGAAATGTCCGCCAATATAAAACCAATCAAATGTAGTTTTTATTACCACGGCATAACGTGCTCATATGTACCACCTGACCTTTCTCTGATCGTACACTTGACACAATAAACACATTACTATCGTAAGATCAAAGACAACACGAACACTGTCTAGACGAGACAGTATTGACGCATTGAATACTGAAACAGACCGTTTTCCTATCATCCGTGCTTATGTCCATGGTCTCGAAGCTATTCCTGATGCACTGACCAAAGGTGAATTAATGCGACACGTACCTGCACATTGTTATGCAGTGAGCACAAAGTTTTACTTTGTTACAGCGTCCAAAGTTTTGGCATTATGCAATAGTTTGAAAATGAGAACTACATTCGGGATATTTTAATTCAGCTATTACCAGATAGTTGCGTTTTAAAGTGCCAAGGGTTTTAATCAAGAATTTACTTTTGGGGAGCTATCTTGTGCAACTTGAATTGAATTTTCATTATCAAATCAAATCATTTATTTCAAATTGGACTACAAACACTTTTGCATTGTCGAGTTATTTTATTATTACATTGGTATTCATGATACCAATGTAATAATGAAATTGAACCGAACACCGTATTTTCAATTTCTTCATACAAGAAAAAAAAAACCTGTTCGTCATAATCATAGTCATTCACTTAGCAGAGTTCCAGGTGCAGGCACTACTGAGAAGAACTCCGCAACCTAATAATTTATCTTGTCGAGTAATTAAAAATAGTTACCAAAAATATACACTCAAACTCCTTAAAATAAAAAAGATTTATCCAACACCTAAATAAATCTTAAAGCTTAAGTAGCTACCTAATAATCAAGATCTGTCCATTTATAGAAACAATTAAAATGACAAATGCGACGCTATCATCAACCATTCTAGAGTACATAAATAATTTCAAGACAGAAACATTTAACAAAGTTAACAAAACTAACTACCAAGTAAATTCTGTTAATTAGTGTCACAGAGGAACATCATCTTATTATCTGAAAGGGTAACTCAAATATGAGCACGCGTATTCCTAGACGCGTCGTGTCGTTTGTCACAGAAGCGTTCCACATCGTTAACTTTGCTTGTTATAACTTTATGCGACTCAAGGGTGCACAGAATTTAAATTAACTTACGTAAGGCCCTAAATCCATTAAGCGTGAAAACGAAGATATGAAATTTAAAGGATTCGCAGTTCGGTAAACGTGGAAGATGGATGATGTTGACGTCGCGCTGTCTCGGCGTAGGTATTTTTATTTTTAAAGATAGAGCTGACTTTGGGAAAGAACATAGACTACTTAGTTATTTATAAAACGACATCAACGCGGGCGAAGCCGCGGGCAACAGCTAGTAATCTATAAAGCGTTCCTATTTAACTGTGCAGATCTCGAAGATCGATATAATAAAGTTAAGCACCTCAAGCATGGTGAGCGACTTAATAGGTTTGACCAATTAATGGCAATTGTTTCGAACGTGACCGCGTTACAGTACATGTTAAGCATGATCGTAGTAGTTACGCCAAGTGTGATTTAGTAGATTTACAAAATTCTGACAGTACGTTTTGACCTACTTCCATCAATCGACTTAAAGTTAACGTGACCTATGTTCCTCTCACATCGATTTGTGAAAGCTTAAACTTTCTTAAGCCTTTTATACCTATTAATCATTTTTGAAACAGTCTTAAATAATGTACAGTTCCTATCTATTTTCTCAACCTCGTTAACATCAGTAGGTATTACGATTCTATCATAAGTTGAAATTAAAGCAACGGTAAATCAAATTCTTGGCAAAACACAATATTCGGATATAAAACAATGTTTTAAAAATCATAACAAGAAACAACAGCTTCAAAGTTTAATAAATTAGATTATCACCGATAATAAAGAAATAAAATAAATAAAATACGCTTACACTCACAGCCCCACAGTAGGTATAAACCTGTGTGGTGGGTGCCGTTGTACACATACAACACATACACAAACACCCAGTCCCGAAACAAATATCTATAGACCATTGTTTTTTTTATATTATTTCGCATTAACACATGCTTGTGCTTTTCTTTAAAAATAAAAAAATGTATAGGCCAAAAAACGAGTAATTAAAAATAGTTACCAAATACGTACAAATATTTGTCCCGGTGCGGGGATCGAACCCGCGACCCTTCGAATCAAACGGTCGTCTTACACCGCTGGACCAACTGGGTCGTCGAAGTACCACCTACCGAAAATACCACCAGCGTTCAAACTAATTAACTGGTATGCAATCTTACGAAAGTAACTGGTGCCTTTAAAATGGCTTTGAGCCCGTCTTCCTTGAATATATGAACATATTATAAACACATTCACATCACGTCCACGGCAAACCACCTGACTCATCTTGCGGCGATGCTATATAAAGTAGGACCTAAATTTAAATTCCTCACGTGGTCTGGATATTTCATATGTTATATGGAAGGCACTTCACGTCACTTTTTAGATTGGAAATTATTGACGTGCGAAGAAAAACGCTGATCCTGGAAATATGACAGGTACGTTGTATTGGCAGTATGGGTACGTGGAGACTTCATGGCGGAGACTTAATATACGATTGATGATAAGAAATTTATTTGATGCAATCTGGCTTTATACATTATAAAATATTATGATATTACTGATCAGGTTCTGCGATTTTTTTTGATTAATTATCAATACTATGTATTTTTAGTTTAGTTGAAATGTCCGGAGATGCTATTAATGAGCTGGATGAAAATACTTGTGCATATTATAAGAAATGACGTACAGAGTAAATTATCATGTTATCCGGCAAATTATTGAAGAATTGTGCGTACATGTATTATGAGTAACCAAAACAGAGTCAGTAGGTATAAGTCTAACCTTTATTGAAAAATCACAAAAAAATAATTTGAACCACGGGAATTTACTGAAATCCATTATAAACAAAATGGAAGCTGTAATCATTAGCTAGAAAGCAATTACACTAAAATAACCGACTGCCGTCGCAGATATTAAATTGAATGCAATCCCGATGACTGATACTAATGACGAAACATAGAACTTCATTAGGACAATAGATGAGTATAATATTTTAGAAATAAATAATCATTACAAGTTCTGTGTTCTATTTTCAATAGATTCATCAAAAAATATCTCCACACCCTCTGTTCCTCTAATAAGGTAGTCAGAGAGTTTATTCACAATTTGCCAGTTACGTTTATTATATATCATGAATCTATACTATATATAAAATACTATATATCTTCAATATAGTTTACCGACATTCAACCGAGCCATCGTCAAAAATAGTTTTGGGCCACTGTATTTTTTTTTTTTTTGAAGAAAGCTAACATTACTCACCCTTCAATCAAACCTACAATTTTATTAATCCTAGCAGTAGTATGCTAACTGAAAGTTGTTATAAAAACTTTAAATACGAAGAATATGAATAACTGTAAGCATTTACTGACTTAATTTCAATGTAAAAGATGAAAGTTAAAACGCTTAAGAATCGAGACATATTTCACAGCCCTATAAGCAATTAGACACGGATATTAAAGGTAATAACCAAAGTAGAGGTGACACATCGCATAAAGTGAGTAATGATCCCAGTGGACGCCAAAATGAAGTTTTACGGGCTCGGCCTTTACTATCCCTTAGAAAATGCGGCGTATTATTACGTCATGTTATGCTTAGAGATAAAACCGTTGTATTATATTTTGATGATGCTCTCGTTTTGAAGTTCTCTTTAGTTAAATTTAAATTAGATACCTAGTAATAGTTCTATAAAATCATACATTTCCTTATTACTTCTGTAATTCTTTCACTGGTAGGTATTGCTATAAGAGACCATTCCAAAACGTGTATGTAAGTTTTTTATTTTGAATTGCATTTTTTCACGAAGATTTTTTAAAGTTAACGGTATAAATGAATATTATGAAAAAAAAATAACCTTGTGAAATTAACAATAAACTATATCATATGAGTGATGGGTAACATCCAAAATATGGTCAGTGGGTGACATAATGAGATCCATTTCTGCCACGGATATCCATTAGCGATATTGACGTCAAAATATCATTGCAATTTCCTAGTGCATGAACTGGGTTATATTTTGAAGACAATTTGGCTAACGCCGTGAATAAATAAGTTAAAAGTTGAAAGGAAACGAATATAGATTTACAAACAGTTATTATTGTTACATTGGGATCCTGGGTTCAATCCCTGGCTATCAGAGAGAAAGCTGTATTATATATTTTTTCTAATGCAATTGGGTTTTTATAATTTTCTGGAAATTTGGTAATATAGCCGGTGTTGTTAATACGCCATCAAAAAGTTGCCGAATTGTTGCGTGTGTTCTTGAATACATGGATTTACCTCTGCTTACCCCTTTGGAGAATACAGGCGTGAAGTAACGTTTACGTTTTGAAGTATTCTATACTTAGTAAAGTTGCAAATATCTTCTTCCAACAACGAACATGTATTCGGTTCCATGTCATCGTAGTATATCGAGTTAGAGATGCTAAACAAAAGGGCCATTACTGTTTTTGGTTACATGAAGCTCGTTACGTTCGAGCCTTTTATAAGTTTCTAACGGTACGCAACCTTCAATGTGCAATGCATGTCAATAAGTTAAAATAAAGAAGTAGAGTTATGACCGAGTTTATCCAATCACCAAGAGATTATTCTAAACTTATGGGCTCACGCAGAAAAATATGTTAAAGTGAAGTTAGTATAATATGTTTATTTAATTACATTTTGAAGGTCGCGGGTAATCGTTGGATGAAGTGGTAGAGCTCCAGTGACGGAGCTCGCGGTCACCACCACATTACCTAATATTCTTGCCGCTAAGTGGTAATGTTTAGCACTATCGTGTTCCGGTCAGGTGGTAATGTACGGCCCTGTAATTTCCGGCACGGAGGCATAATACCTTAAGCCTCAGGAGTGGCACCGCATCTGCATTTTGACCTTGGTCTTTGTATGGGTGTCTATAGGCTGCAGTCATCACTTATCATCAATGTGAACTGCATGCTTGTTTGCCACTTTTATTACATAAAAAAACGAGGGTGGCCCAGTACTGATCATTGTGGCAATATTTAGGGGAGACTCTTGTCCATCTGTGGACGTCTTCCAACTGGAATGATGATAATGATGATAATCTGAATTTTGCCCATCAAAACTAAAACTACATACCAGCTCATGAACTTCAATGTAAGTATCAAATTCTAATCTATTTAATTAACAAAACATAACGTTTTACAAATGACTACTTCAATGGACGATTAAATTTTAACCACAAAAATGAAAGTCTTTATGACATAAGATACAATCTCGATAAAAGTGTGAATAAAAATTGACAAGTGAAACAATAAGGCCTGGCACTCAGAACTGGTTTGGTGGGTTCCATAGGAATTGGTGAAGGTACCTTAAAGATGTACGAATATAGAGGTCAGGTACATGAGTACAGTCAACGGCAAAAGTAGATGATCTGATGATTTTACTGGTGGTAGAGCTCTAGTGACGGAGCTCGCGGACGTAGGCACCACCGCATTACCTAATATACTTGCCGCTAAATTGTAGTGTTCAGCACTATCGTGTTCCGGTCAGGTGGTAATGTATGGCCCTCAATTTCCGGCACAGAGGCATGACAACCTTAGGTTTCAGGAGTGGTAACGCATCTGCATTTAGACCTTGGCCTTTGTGTGGGTGTCTATAGGCTGCAGTCATCACTTAACATCAATGTGAACTGCATGCTTGTATATCACTTCCATTTCATAAAAACAAACTACTTTTGCCGTTGACTGTCTTTATGCAGTGTCAATAAAAACTATATTTGATTGTTTTTGTAAAGGCGAATATTTCTTTGATTTTACCTGATATAGCCTTGCAAGGTAAATTAAAGCACTTATGAATTTAACTTTTAATGATATCAGTGTTGTGTCGTTATTATATAATTCTCTGGTCGTTTTTCATGACCAATTAGTATGTGTGTAGTGATTATCACAAATTTAATATCATCACTATGAAATTCTTACGTTTACCATTTACTTTACGGGTCATAAGGAAGTGTCAGCAACAAAAGTAGCCACTACTGATAGAATACTTAAAAAAAAATGGATAAACCAAAACCAAACGCTGACTTGTCTTGTGGCGTAAACATACATAAGAAACACATTAAATGAGGTGATTAAATAAGAAACTGGTTTTTAAAATTCATTATTGTGTTTTATTGGGAATCTACTACATACTTTTATCATGACTGAACTTTTTACTTTTTTATTAGCTGAAAATAATGTGAAGGTTGTTACAATTTTTTCAACCGCAAATAGGTTGATTTACTGCCAAACAAAAATACATGGTAACCTGATAAATAAATTTGTAATGTAATTGCTGCTGACCGTATCTCTTTAGCTTTATCTTATGCATTTACTTTATTTCAATATAAGAAGAATTAAAATTTATATCTTTGATTAGCGGCCCGTTGGTAGTTTCTAGACGTAAAATTGAATTTATTGTGTACTACCAATAGCCTTATACTAGCCTTTAACATAATTATATTATATTGAATCTTGAGAAAGGATGTATCAAAGAGCACATACACAACAAAAAAACTAGCCTTAATTTTATTATAAAAATACGAAGTCAGGCGCCGACGCTGAAGGTGAAACATGTCCTTGAAGTTAGAATGGAATTACTTACATTAAAGTTGCTTTCAAGCGTTGATGGAAGTGCTAAAATGTTTCCATTATAATTAATGATATAGGGTTCAAGAAATGCGCAGGCGCAGATTTGTATGAATCATAATGTGGCCCATATTTAGTAAACGAAGATGACTAGTTAATAATTACGACATGCTGCATCTGGATCTTCATATTTTATAACTATACGAATATAAATAAGGTTATTTATCATCTAAACTCATGTTTTTGACACAATCGAAAGAATATACAAATTAACATATCGCTTTCGTATAGATAGGTCGAGGACTTTATGATTCATGTAGATGCGCATGCGCACGCATCTCTAGAATCAACTGTCATTAATTATAAAAGACATGTTTTAGCGCCTCCTTCGAAGTTTAAAGCAATTTAATAGTATTGTTGTTAAACTGACAGTTGTTCTGCAGATTTGAAACATTGATTAGGGAATATACTAAATAATCTTACAGAAAAAAAGCCTCTATTATTATCATTTATAGGAAAGTAGAATAATTTGCACCGAAACGTTATTATTCGTAGATAATTTAATAAAGTTCTAACGGTTTGTCATGTTGATTCGACTACACTGGATTCATTTTCGTTCATGATATCAACTTTTCCTTTATTGTAGAAATTAAACTTGCGGATTTTCTCGCGTATACAACACTCCCAAACTTCTTCATACACCCGACGTTTCGGTCGCTTTCCAGCTACCGTGGTCACGGGCTGACTGAGCCCGACAGTCGAGTGAAGAAGTTTGGGAGTGTTGTATACGCGAGAAAATCCGCAAGTTTAATTTCTACAATGTATGAAGCTCGCGAAAACCTACGAAAACGTTAACTTTTCCTTTAACTTATTTTGTTTGATTCTTTATAAGTTCACCCGAAACTTATAAAGAATCAAACAAAATAAGTTAATTTCTAGCTGCAGTCTGCGTCACCTTCGTGACTACGATGGTCCTTTCAAAACTAACTATCGGTCATTTTGAAAATTATAGGTCGTTTTGCCCGTCAATAACCTTGGACCTTGAAGGTTGAAAAAAGCTTAAAGTGGCAGAAAGTAAACAAACAGATGGTCTTGACTTAAACTATAAATACAATTAATGACCACAAAACACTTGGAAACAGAAAATTATCTCTAATTATCTTACCCATCAAGATACTGACCAAAGCTTAACTGTAAAGATCTATGTTACAGTACTCGTAATGAATAGGTACCTTTATTATTTGAAAACCGTGAAATCTATTCAAAACTAAACAAATGAAACATTCGCAAGACAGATTCGTTTAAAACCATTAAAAAGAACAAACATTTACATAGAAAACGATAAAATCGTGTATAGAATGCTAAACAGAGAACAAAGGTTCACTCATAGATTTTTTGTAATAACAGCAATAATAAATTACCTGTCTCGAATTGAGCACTTTGGCAGAAGAATTTTACGCTGGTGTAGGAAAAATCAAGACATGTCCGGGCCTAAGTAATATAATGTCCTCCAAATCGAATTTCAGTCACGGCAGCCAATCTCAACGGAGACTAGCCATCTGCGGGGGAAATATAATAATGCACAAGTGAATGCGCAAACACAAGTGCACTCTCGATTCCCTCACTGTTATATCCCGGTGGGACAGCAATACGGGAAAGAGATCGAGCGCAAGACCGATGACTTTACGTGCTGTCTGAGGCACGACTAGACTCCGAGTTACTACTAGGAATTTCCACATACAGAAAACCCAATAAAAAAACCCAGATTTTGCCGCCCTGGGGATCGAATCCAGGACCTCAGGCTTCACCATCGCAATTGCGACCACTGTGCCAACGAGGCAGTCTAAGCGCAAGAGTAATTTGAGAGCTGTATATCCGGATTCAATTATGTGGCGCTTTATCTTTATGGCTTCCTGAAACATATTAGAAGTTACGATATTCTGATCTATATTTGGATCTTATAATAGTTTAGCATGGTCATCGATTTCCTGTGGATAGTCCAGGATGCTTTTATTGAAACAAGTCTCAGAAATTTTCAGTGTAAATTCTAGAGATGATAAACACAGCTCTATTTGTCTGATTAATGTTTATGACTAAGCGCCCGAGCCAATCGTTATAAATATGGATAAGGTAATACTTTTTAATCTGAGAAAACACATAGATTGCTTCTTGTACCGAAGTCAGACAATATGTGAACAATGTAGAGGAAAACAACTACATACGTACTTATAAAGAGCTAGGTATAATAAGTATCTAATAGCGATCACAAGTAACGACAAATCTTAATAAATTGATAGATCTATTTCATAAATTAATAAAATATAGTAGATATCTAACTGCAATCTTGCAATTATATTTCAAAATATATTAAAATGAACATTAAATTAAATGAAACTCATGAAATAAAAATCCAATAACAATTTTGTTTACAACGATTAAAACGAACAAATTTTAGTTCACAGAATGTTGTTAAAAGAGGAACAACGCTTCACTAATAGATTTTTGCAGCGCAAACAACAGCCATAATAAATTACCCTTCGCGAATTTAAGCGCCCAAGAATTTTGCTTTGAACTAGGAAAAATCGAGATAAGTCCGGTCGTAAGTTCAGAACAATTCATGAGTGCCAGCCGGGATTTGAGAGCTGTGAATCGGGATTCAACTATGTGGCGCTTTATCTTTATGGCTTCCTGAAACATACTAGAAGTTACGATATTCTAATCTATATTTTGTAGTGGTTATAGTTTAGCATAGCCATCTAGTTTCTATTAATTATTCGGTTGCACCAAAATATTTGTTAAAGTTACCATTCTTGTTAACTGTAACATTATCAGTTACATTGACTTTGTTACTGCAGAATGCGATGCACCATTAATATGCAAAGTATTTTTGACAATGCTAAAGTTATCAGGGTTGATAGATTCTCTTATCACCTGACAGATAATTTCGAGGCTAACTTTAACATTAACCAGCGCAGCTCGACTAGTTACGGTTAATGTTAAGTTTATGACGTCATTCAACAATTTTCAAATGGTGCAACTCATTTTTTTTTACGTAGTCGGTATTTTTAACCGTCTTCGAAAAAAGGAGGAGGTTCTCAAATCGTCCGGATCTTTTTTTTTAACTTTAAAGTTAGATGATGCAAACCAGCCTTAAAAAGCTGCAATTCATAGTAACTGTCACAAAACATTACAGTTTATAATAAATGCTTGAAAGTAACGCTTATTTTGTTTTCGAAATCATAATTAGTATCGTTATTTTTTATTTTAAAGAAAAATGGAAAGAAAAATAATTAAGTATCGTTATTTAACGAATAAAAGTAAAAAAATTTACCACCATAAAAACTAATGTTATTTCACACAATGTTGTTAAAAGAAGAACAACGCTCCACTATTAGATTGTATCGCAGCGCAAACAAAAGCAATAACAAATTACCCTTCGCGAATTTAAGCGCCGAAGAATTTTGCTTCGAACTAGGAAAAATCGAGATAAGGCCTGTCGTAAGTTCGGAACAATTCATAAGTGCCAGCCGGGATTTGAGAGCTATGAACTGGCTTTAAAGCTTCCTGAAATATTAAAAAGTATCGATATTCTTATCTTTATTCGATAGTCTATCTAAAAAGTTTGGAATTGTCATTTATTTCCTGTACTATTATTTCCTGATCAAGATTTAAATACAAATGTCGCGGTGGTGGTTCTAGGTTTCGTTATTTTAATTGCCCGTGTTTCCAACTACTGTCACGGATTATCGTAATCTGTAATCGAAGCTGGAATCTCCATCGTCTAGAGAATAGGTTGCTCACTTATTTTGATCTTGGGATCGCTATTGGTATCATAATTGTTTCTGCAAAATAATTGATCTCATAAATTGATTGAATAATTGACTAAGCCTACTGGCTTAGTTCACTTACTGTTTGCGGTTTCAAATTTGGCGACTATCCGATAACTCAAGTTAAATTATTAAGTATGTGATTTTTTAAATACAAACAAAATTATAAAATCTTGTACTATATATCAAAATCATGATAAGGTTGTTAACTCTACCAAATTTGGCGACTATCCGATAACTCAAGTAAATTACATTAATTATGTGGATTTTTATGTACAAACAAAATAAAAATAAAAACTTGTGGTATATATCAGAATCATGATAAGGTTGTTAACTGTACCAACTGACAACAAAATACTCAATTGCATAGTATGTTAATTTAAATGATAGCGATATACTACCTCATGACTTTGCCTTATTAAAAATAGTTTACTAAATTATCTGTAGGATTTTACGTAATAACTAAAAGCATCACTTATTCCATGTTGTTCACAAATATATGTAAGATTATTTTTACATTGTTCTATTAATTTGTTCCACTCCTTTATATTCTAAATTCAATAAAAAGTTGATGGTGATTTATGTTACTATTGTTCTTAAATTCTTAAGTTGTAAGATCAAGAGAGGTGCGGGCGAAGATCGATTGCGTATATTCATTACGACCCATTATATGGTTGATGGAAATAATGTAAAACATAAAAAATAATAGGCAGTACGTACATTAACGTGTAGTCTTGCTAAGTATAATCTTACTACTATTATAATGTGAATGTATGGATGTTTGCTTGTTTGTTGCTCAATCACGCTAAAGCGTCTGTACGAATTTCGATAAAATTTTGTATACATGTAGAGTAGATATGGCTGTTATGTAATGCATAAGACTTTTTATCCCGTTCAAATGAGAGAAAGAAATTTTTAAACAGATCTTCACATAGACAAAGGTCTTGCCGATTACAATTTGCTATCGCATGTATCCGAACGTAGACTCGTAAACAGATGACAGCTGACGTCATTATTGACGATAATTAACAACTTGACAATACAAAGACTCTCCTATAAATTACTACTGCATAATTAATCTTTAAATGGTTCAAGAGTACCGGTATATCTACCTGAAGTCGACGCGGACGAAGTCGCGGGTAAAAGCTAGCATAAGAATAAATGTAAAGGTGTTAATTGCTGAAAATAAAGATAAGATTAAGCTCATCAATACAAATAGCCGTAATTGAACAAAGTAATGATGGTAATAAAAAAGCCTTTTTGTATAATGCATGTACTTTTTATAATGAGCACGATGTTTAAAAACGTGTTGCAATAGATATTAAATAACAAAGATCATATTTTATAAACAAGAAACGTAATGAAGGGTTAATAAAAATTGAGTGTATCAAGTTTTTTTTACATTTTTTACGTAATGGAAGTGGTAAACAAGCGTGCAGTTCACATTGATGTTAAGTGATGTCTGCAGCCTATACACACCCACACAAAGACCAAGGTCAAAATACAGATGCGTTACCACTCCTGAGGCCTAAGGTGTTATGCCTCTGTGCCGGAAATTACAGGGCCGTACATTACCACCTGACCGGAGCACGATAATGCTAAACACTACCATTTAGCGGCAAGTAGGTATATTAGGTAATAGTGCCTACGCCGCGAGCTCCGTCACTGGAGCTCACCAGTGAAAAACCAGTTAAAATAAAATTTACAACTATTAAACTAGATTTGAGGAAGGCAATGACAACAGTGGATAAAACATGGTCATTCACCTATGTAATTGACTTAAGATAAGAAAACCTGCATGGCAGTTGCTGGTAATAGAGCGAATAGGTACCTTACACATTTCAAATTTTATTTTGATACAAAAACCGGACTAGTTTGATTATAATTTTTATTAGTCATATACCTACTTACTAAATATAATTTTCATTGTAAGTATAATGTTAAGTGTGTTATTTGTTAAATTTGAGATACATATCTATTTAAGAAAATGAAATTATATTTGTACGTCTCCCTAAAATTCGAGATTGACTGGACCAGTTTGGATAATTTTCATTTAGGAATATTCGTTTTTATTAAAGTAAAAAAACCAATTTTTATTTTTTGATACAAATAATTTGAACTTAATCATAAACGTGTTTTTTACGTATTTTTTCTCAAAATTAATAACATTACAAGGTAGATGAATTTTCACAGATTATGAAGTTGTTCTTAATAAATAATTTAATAAAAATAAAGTAAACATTCAAGGGGGGACTCCCATACAATAAAACAAACGTATTTTTTAAGTTTTTTTTTGTACGCAACCATTTGTGACTTATTTCGACTCGCACTTAACCGGTTTTTTTTAACCCATGACTACAAGATGCCATAAAAAGATTGCATTTATAAAACAACAGTACATAATCAAAACTAAGGGCATTGCAAATAAGCTCAACATTTCTTCGAATCGTGAGCGTGCGATTTATCAGTATCATATTACATTTGACCCGAGCGAGACCTGAACCCGTGACCCCGACGAACCGAAACAATCATCAATCAAATCACAAAGACAGGTTATTGCATTCGTTCAATTGATTTATATAATAATAAGTACAATGCTCAACAATAAATATTACACATCGAGTTTAGGAAGGAGACTTCGGCTTATTTCGGGTCTGCAGAGCGTTATCTCTTTCGCACCTTACTTATGTGACGCTTGTCGACCATTTTGATCAAGTTTTGACCAATACCGGACTATCAGTGCTTACGTTGGCAGTGCGCATCAGAGATTTTTACTGGTGGTAGAGCTCCGTGAGACGACGGAGATGATGAGAGTGACGGAGCTCGCTAGCGTAGGCACCATCGCATTACCTACACTTGCCGCTAAATGGTAGTGTTCAGCATTATCGTGTTCCGGTTAGGTGGTAATGTACGGCCCTGTAATTCCCGGCAAAGAGGCATTAAGCCTCAGGAGTGGTAACGCATCTGCATTTTGACCTCTGGTTTATCTGTGGGTGTTTATAGGCTCACTTATCATCAATGTGAGCTGCATGCTTGTTTGCCACTTTCATAACATAAAAAAAAAGATAACGTTCTACGAAGTCGAAACTAGCCGTCTCTTTCGTAGGCTCGAAGTACAAAATTTATTATTGAGTAGGTACTGTATACGCTTGATTAAGGGGTAAGACGGCCGTTGTCGCTTATCTTGAATTATTTATTCAGCATTAGATTCAAATAGGTCTTCTACGATCGATGACTGTTGCTACATTACCAAGAAATACTTAATTCAATCCATCAATAAGCCAATATTAGTCGTGTCATAAGTATTGATAGATACCTATTAGAATTCATAGGTATAGCTAATGTCTACCACCCGGCGCTGCTTGGTTTGTTGACAAAGGTTCACGCATGCGCAATGGCTTCCTCTATCCATAAACAATGAGCGTAGGTCGAGTCTATTAAAATACATTAGATATTACCCCATCTTGCTACGATGGGGTTGAAATATGCATGTCTACGCATAAACTTGCCAGACTATAAGGCGCCATGTTTTGTTAGGGTCATAATAACAGTCTGTGATATTGTTTTTAAAACAGTATTATAAACGTCTCTTCAGAATTATACAATTGTTGTTTAAACAGAAAATGTGTTCATATTAATGAAATTTTACATAATTTCATGATCTAATTAAAAGGTTTCCTAAACTGATCAAATAAATATAAGAATAAACATACAAGAAACATAAAATACCGCCGTTTAGCTGTCATATCCTCAGATAAATCATAAACCAACCGAGATCATAAGCTTAATAACAAGAGCCATAAAAACCGCTTCCGCAAATGAAAATGAAAAGCTTACTCACCGAAAACAATCCATCGTGAATCCAACAGGCGATTTCATAAGCATCTCCTTTGATCTTATACGATCATATTTAATATCGTAACGCTCTTATCAGTAGCACTTTCACTGTCGTCAACACGAGAGCATCGTCGAAAAACCGGCTTTTCACTGAACGATGCCGACTGTCAAAATCACGTGGCCACTCACACACGCACAGAGCGGACGCGAAAAACACTTTTTCGCGCGGTTAAAGCGCATGACACCCACAAAACATTATTAATGTAGCGAACTAACCTCCCACACAGTTCGTGAAGAACTAAACGCAAGTTGTCGAGGTGCACGTGGCTCATAGCTTTGCGACGACCGCCCTTCCAAAGCGGTGACGCTGCACTGTGAAAAGCGACTCTCTATCACCACGGTAAAATTCATTTTTCCTAATCCCCCACTTTACCCGGCGAGATGAGCTAGAATATGGGACGATACAGAGTATTTTCGTACTTCAGTTTTTGTGTGCGTAACCGTGCGTGTTTGGGAAGAAAAGTGCATTATTTTATATAGCTTAGTTCCGGTGATCCGGATCATTTAATCGAAAGATTTATCACGGTCATCCTTGGAATTTGATACGGGGGCGAAGGCGCCGCCTTTTGTTGTTTGGATATTGAAAAAGTTTCTTTCGATGTTACGATGGCTCCCCTTTGTTTTGTTTTGAAGGATAGCAACTTGGCACGTATATCGTTTAGCCTTTGAAGACGATGACTGGCAGTTTGGTTGGTAAGGTTTCTTTCTTGTTACTGAGTGGAAAAAAGTAAATAACGATGACTTTTAAGAACGTGGAACGTTGGTATCGACCTTTGGGTCAGTAAGCCAAACGCTGGGCCGAGAGTGCAAATGAATGATGTTTGATTATTTTATAAATACGTTTAGAGATTCGGTAATGTACGTTCTTGTTACAAAACATTTGATAGTTTCCGTGACTTTGTGTATCTGGGTTCACACGAACACTAAATATATAATGAGAAATATTTACTACTTTTGCTTTATTCATTG
This sequence comes from Macrosoma leucophasiata, assembly GCA_036365455.1. Classification (NCBI taxonomy): domain Eukaryota; kingdom Metazoa; phylum Arthropoda; class Insecta; order Lepidoptera; family Hedylidae; genus Macrosoma; species Macrosoma leucophasiata. The sequence continues at coordinate 14,936,291 of JAWQUS010000024.1, forward strand.
ATAACGATGATATAATAAAAGGTCGTTGACTTAGTTTTGTCTCCACATTCACCTTACTTTCTTTGCGTTGTTGAAAGTAGTTTATACATATTTTCATACCAGTTACCATGCAGGGTTAGGCAGAGTCCAAAGAGCTGAAATTTTCTTTAATGTTTTCCCAATGATAAAGGATAAGGATAAAGGATGTCCTTTATCTATTACAGCAAAATTTTAAGTTAAAAACTTTAATTTCTTGAAAATGTATTGCAATGATTGTGATACGATCATATAGCTTTCGGCATAGTTTTGCCTTAATGTAGAAATGTTGAAGCATATCGAATTATGAAGCTCTACATATCCATATAATCAGAACACGATGGCCCTGAACTCTGACAATTGGTGGATAGATTAGATTATTTGGAACACAATAGTTTTTTTTTTATGTAATGGAAGTGGCAAACAAGCATGCAGTTCACATTGATGTTAAGTGATGACTGCAGCCTATAGATACCCACACAAAGAACAAGGTCAAAATGCAGATGCGTTACCACTCCTGAGGCCTAAGGTGTTATGCCTCTGTGCCGGATATTACAGGGCCATACATTACCACCGGACCGGAACACGATAGTGCTGAACACCACCATTTGACGGCAAGTGTATTAGGTAATGCGGTGGTGCCTACGCCCGCGAGCTCCGTCACTGGAGCTCTACCACCAGTAAATGTCTTGAATATTACCATTTAGCGGCAGATAGGTAATGCGGTGGTGTTAAACTGGAACTCAACCTATAAGATTACCAGATTACGTTGAAAAGGCAAATTTTGACGTTTATAACAATACCATCACATTTTCATAATGCTTTTACCCATTTAATTAAAATATTGTTTTAAATACAATGGGTTTTCTCAGCAAATATTACAATTTTTAATATTTTAGTATAGTCCTTCTTTTAGGGTAAAAAAATCCAATCACCATTTAAGAGCTTTGTTTTAAAAAAAATGATGTAAAATAAAAAATTTCGAATCGTTTGGGATTTAGGATCTCCTAAGGAAATACTTTTGCGTTTGCGATTTTATGTCAAATTGAACACCACGCAAGACGTTTAAGAAAAATTATTTAAATTATGATGTACGGGCGAAGGTAGCAGTTTCAGAGTATCCAACTTTACGAGAAATTATCTTAGCTGTCGCATTCTGCTCAGCCACGGTAGCAGAAAACCAAAAGAAACGTGGGGTTAACATGGATTTAAATCTGTCTGTAAGATAGACCAAAATCTTTATTTCGCTCGTATCCTTAAAAAAATTGTACAATAAGTGATTAAAGCCATCGACAAAACTATTTACAAGCAGGATTGAATTCAATACTCATAACAATATAATACCAATCCAATAAAACAAACAAATGGGAACGACTCTCATAACAAACCGACCTAATTACCGTTTTCTAAATCGAATCCTTAATTACCTGCTTAATTACTGCTCGCAAAACATAAACCAATATCTGTGACAAAGCGTAAATGTGAAATAATGGATTGACATCTAATTTCGAAATTTCACATTTAGTAGCGAATTTAAATTTCAATGCGACCGCAATGCGTTTGTGTTTTGATATTCACTGAGAGTTGACATAAACCCTAGTTTAGATAAATAAGCAAAAATGGAATTTCTGTTTTAGTAAATACTATAATAGAAATTCATGACCCAATCATAAAAATGGTAAAAAAAAATACCGGATGGCATTACAATTTTAGGTGATCGTCTACAGTCGCAATCTGACCTTGAGAACTTTTGTAACTTTCGCGTGATATTATATTTCAGAATCAAGTGAGAGATTATCATGATAATCACAAGAACGCCCAAATTTTTATGCGCAATTTTTTTCCTGCTTTAATTTGTGTGTGAGATGATGTTTTAAATTAAGACATGTAATAAATAACCTATATTAAGACATGCTCGTCTTCAGCTTTTTCACCCCAAACGTAATACCAATTCAGAACCAAAGTTCAATTTTTACATTAACCTTTTGTAAGTAAATTTAATAAACGTAACTTTTCGATGAATGACGTTAACCAGTTTAACGTCGCAAACCATTAATCAAAATCGAACCATCGAATCCAATACACACATTTATACAGCACAATTAAAATAAACAAACAGAAACGTCACTGTCACAGCGATCCGACCTAATTACCTTTCGCCGAAACGAATGCTTAATTATCTGCTTAATTACTACCCGCAAAACATAAACCAATACCTGTGACGGAGCGTAAACGTGAAATACTAGATGGACATCTAATTTCCGAATTACGCATTCAGTAGCAAATTTAAATTGCCGTGCGACCGCAGCGCGTCGGTATTTTGATGTTCACTGGAACCTGACCTAATCCCTGGTTTAGATAAATGAAGAATGGAATTTGTGTTGCTTTCGGAAATAACTGTTTTACATAAATTGAGAGTCAAATCATAACATTGTTATTGTTATACTCTAAACATAGTTGATCGTAGAAATGTTTTCAAAACACTTTAGTAGTCTAAACACTCGTCTGCTGTCGACCATGTAATTTGCAGATTGTTATGATGAATGCACGCTTGTCGGTGTCGAGCGACTAGGTTAAATAAATTTAATTTATGGAATTTAATTATTTTTCGATACGGGGCAGCGTCTTTTAAATGTGTATGTATATTCATAGTGTCCGATTATTAAGCTACAAAATTTTATATTAATAAGCTAATAGGGTTGCATTTGTTTGGCGTGTATTTGTGTTGTTGTTTTTATATGATTTTCCAAAATATAAAAATAACGGACGACTCATTCTCAAACAACAAAAATGACAATCAATCCACATGACAATCAACACATCCACAAGTTGCGCAAGCGACCGTAACCTTTGTCATAAATGCATCCGTTTGAAATGAATACATAATCAAACGGTTGATCCACTTTGAAATTCTGACGGGTATTTTATCGCATCACTGAATTGTATTGTGACTGAATAGAATTATGCGATGTGCGAAGAATGTGAGTTAATTATGTATCATGTAGTGGAGAAATATTTTGATGGTCTCTCCCATGTCATTACTAATTAAAAAATGTTTGTTTTCCTTTGAGCTCTTTAAGGATCTCTTCCTTTTTAGAATCCCGTAGCTTACAAGGAACCCTTATAGTTTCACCATGTCAGTCTATCCATCTGTCCGCAGCTAAGCTTGGAGATACTTAGAAATCTGTAATTTGTTATAAATGTAGATGTCCGGCATTAAGTCCGCCTTATGTACTTACATTGTGCATTAAAGATTAAATAAATAAATAAATGTTCAAGATTTAGATCACGCCCACGCCGTCTAAAATATTTTTAAGGATAGGTACCTTAATTTTCACACATCCCATTATGTTACCTGGTAAGATAGATCTTTAAAAATATTGAGGTTTGAGTACAATTTTTTGTCAGAGTGAAGGATTCCCCTTCCTTTGCCAGCTAAGCGGTGGTATTTGGACGGGTTTAATATGCTTTTACAAAGGGTTTCTGCAATGGCAATGCATCATCTCTCAATAAATTTATCCATTCGCCCATCACGGACTCGTCCAATAACAGCTTATCCAACAATTCTGAATTACATAAAAAATAATTTGTTTTAAACCAAAAACCAATTACAAATGAAACACCAAACACCTTTTCATCCGTGGACAGTTAATTGAGGATGTTTAATTAGAGATTTGATACACGCTCGGTTGACGTTCGATTCGTACACAGGGGCGGTCTCGGAAATTTGTCACATGAAAGGACGTTTAATTTGCAGATTCAGTAGCTGCTAATTACAACTTTGATTACTTTAACCAGGTTGGTACTTGTCACAGTGGGTTGTTTTATGCGAATGTGTCCTTATTTTATGTATATTCACTGCTGGATGATTGAGATTTGCTTTGGGTTAATAGGTAGACATTATTAATATGAAGTGAAATTCATTTAATGTTTTTCTGGCTAGCGGAAGATACTCTAGCAAAAGATGTTTTACCGATCTAACCTTGTACTATTTTTTTTTAAATAACACATGCGAGTGAACTTTATAAATTAAAGAAAAAACGGAAATAAAAATTATACTTCAGGCAGGAATCGAACCTGCGACCTCAGGATAACCAGTCCAGCCGCTTTACCACTCAGCTACCGAAGTCCTTATTCTAACCTTATTACAATCAAATTTGATCTTAATATCACATTAACTTTAAATCAAACGTTATGCATCCATTTTCACCTGTGGACAGATAATTAAGGGAATTAATTTAAGATACAATACACGCTTGGTTGACGTTCGATTCGTACCCAGAAGCGGCTGCCTCGGAAATTTGTCACATCAAAGGACGTTTCATTTGCAGATTCAGTAGCTGCTAATTACAACTTTGATTGTTATGGCCAGGTTGGAACGTGTCATGGCGCTTCGTTTTATGCGTATGAGTCCTGTTTTTTCTGAATTTGCATTGCTGTATAATTGAGATAATACTTTTATTTAATAGTTATGTGATAAATAAATTTTATTCACAGAAGAAATGTCAATGTCAAAATTGTCGTATGTTATTTAAAAAGCTTCTTAATTTAGCAACTTCCACTTTGAACTTGAAACCGTTAAGTAGTTAAGTATCTTTATGATACTAAAGTAATCTTAATAATCCACCATTCACAAAATAAATTTCATAAAACAGTTCATATACCTCTGCTCTCTAAATAACTGCCTCGGTAGCCTACCTAGTGGTAGCAGGCCACTATAAAGTACTACGCTGAGGTCCTGGGTTCAATTCCCGGGTAGGGGGTTATCAGAGATAATGGTCTAAAGTCCGTTATCTCTAGTTCTATTGGGATTTTAACATTTTCTGGAAATTTCCCAGTACTTCGAAGTTTGGTAATGTGCCCGGAGATATCAATAGGCTCACCACCTGTTATATGAGCTAAAACGTAACCGGCGAATCGTGGGTGTTTGCATGTATGCTTGAATGCATGCATTTATCTCTGCCTACCGCTTCAGGGATTACAGGCGTGAAGTTACGTTTTTTCTGTATAGTATAATTCCCATTGCTGTATAGTTGACATAATGGCTGTGGATATGTAAAGCTTTACGCTGTACGATGTATTTTACACATGAATATATACTTATAACACGAATTTGTTATTTAACAAAGTATAGCATACGTTGTACCTACACGTAGTCTGGAAATTTAATTAACGACATTACATTAAGTTGGAATTTAGCATCTTTCTTTTACATTCACTACCTATCAAAAGTTATTTGAGGAAATGTATAGCTGCATTTAAAAATATTTGTTCAATAAATTTTAGACCTGTTACAAATTATGATTAGAACTGGCACAAATTATAATGTTATTTTAGAGTTTATTAAATTGCTCTTATTTATTAAGAATATGAATTAATAAAATAAAATTCAATTATCACCTTAACATCTCTGAAATTTAAATCCAAATTGCATAATGAAACATTGATAACGATATATCGAGTATTATTTAGTACCAGCTGTGCCCGCGACTCCGTCCGCGTGAGAATTTATGATTGTTCAGTATCTACCCGGACGAAGTCGTGGGCGCAGCTAGTATAAAAGTAGCCTAAGTTACTCCTTATTACATAAGCTATCTGCCAGTGAAAGTCCCATCAAAATCGGTTCAGCCTTAAGTATTAAAATTGTAAAAAAAAATGTTTTGGTATATGTACCGTGTATACATATTACATATGCATTTAGTAAAAAGCAGTTATTTTAATATTACAAACAGACACTCCAATTTTATTTATTTGTATAGATATGAATAAATAAAATAAAAAAAATATAACCTGAAATTTAATTCTAAATTGCTTAGTAATGAAACATTGATAACGATAAATCGAGTATCGAATATTATTTAGTTTTTTTTTTGTCGACAAATTGCGATAAACTTAATATGTTTTGAACATGAATGAAACCAATTAGAAATGAAACACCAGTAATTAATAATCGAAGTTGATTAATCAAAGATTTCACACTCACTCGGTAGACATTTGATCTGCACACAAAATTCGGCTTCGGCAATTTGTCACATGAAAGGGCGTTTCATTTGCAGATTCTGTAGCTGCTAATTACAACTTTGATTGCTGCGGCCAGGTACGTGTCACAGATTCCCTTTTGCAAATGTCATAGCTTTTGCGAATTGCCTCTCACTAATTGAGGTAAGGTTTTGGTTCTGTTAAATTCTGTACCTAATTGAAGTTAGAAAGGTGGAGTTCCTTTTATTTGTTTGCATTGCGAATATTTTTCTGGTGGCTTGATATCGATAGTGAACATATTTTAAATGAACAGCGTGCTGACTTTACGTTGATTTCAAAAATAATAAATTTATTTAGGACCTAATTTGCTGAAAACTTCGGCGCCGTTTGATTCGCCCCACCTGATACATACCTAGACTACGTATGGGTTTGCCCTCTACGATACGAGCGGTTTTTGGGGATCCATACCTCAGATGGAAGAAACGGAATCTTTACAATAACTTGTTCGTCCGTCACCACCAATGTGTACGATGCCAGCGCACATAGTAGACACAACTTTACTATTCAGGACAACTATTCATCTGTCAAATCATAGCACTAGTTGCTATGATTTGACAGGTTGAATGGTTCACTTCTAGCTGTTTTCTACAGCTGATTGTGCAGTGTGTGTCAGCCCTCTTTTTGCCTTATAGTATACTTATAGCACTGTTTTAGGGTGACCACACAAAACTGCGACGCGATGCAACGTCGCATCGCAGAAACTTGCGATGCGATTCAGGTCACCATACTTTCAACATGTCGGACGAAATTCCTGCGATGTGGCGTTGCATCGCCAGAGAATATGTAATAATACTACGTATAGAATGGACACTTCGACGTCCCGCCCGATTTCCCCGCATCACCCAACCTCCTCCCCTCTTATGGGCGACGGTTGGTATTTTCTTCTTGCTACACACACAAGTGCACGTGTAAATACACGTACGTTGAAGTCTGTGTAATAGAGACCAAATTAAGCGTTTGTATGGAATTTTGGCGGAGTGTCCGCGGTGTGGCATCGATTCGCATCGCAGTTTTGTGTGGGCACTCATAGTAAGCACTTAGATAACATAACATTATTATCTAAGAGCTCGCTATAGTATGATTTTTCAACATTTTATCAATAAGCCCGTAATTGTATGGCAGTACGTCGTTTCCGGGTCAGCAAATGTAATGCCTTAATTCATAAAAATGTTGCGAAAATAAAACTATTCCAATAGTAAACAAAAACTTTATAGCTTCTACGTGGATTTTTTTTCCTGTGTCGTGATTGGATTCGCACAGTAAAAAATACGTAAATTAATGATTGATGGTAGTTAATCTATACTTACAATAAAACTGTAGAAGTGTAAATTCTGTACATTAAAAATATTTAAAAAATAAGTACCAGGGGATGTTACTAGATCGATACCGAACCCAAATATGTGGTAGGTAGCTGATGTAATAAGGAGTAACTCAGGTTACTTTTATCACCATACATACATACATACCTACATACAAATAAATAGAATTTGAGTGTCTCCGATTTTGACGGGACTTTCACTGGCAGATAGCTGATGTGATAAGGAGTAACTTAGGCTACTTTTATCTCCATACAACCATACATACATACACTCAAATTCTAATTATTTGTATGTAGGTAACATACAAATAAATAAAATTTGAGTGTCTCCGATTTTGACGGGACTTTCACTGGCAGATAGCTGATGTAATAAGGAGTGACTTAGGCTACTTTTATACTAGCTGCGCCTACGACTTCGTCCGTGTAGATACTGAACAATCATATTTTTTCTCACGTGGACGAAGTCGCGGACTCAGCTAGTAGATATTAAATCCATACCTAAACAAAAGTGATAATTTTGAATGAATATTGAAATTAATTTTTATTTGCGCAATCCTCACAGGCTAACATCCAGTTCGAATTGGTAACAGGAGAAATTGAACCTAATCCTACTAATATTTTAAATGCGATAGTTTGTGAGTATGGATGGATGTTTGAAACTTTTTCATCATCGAGAATACTACTGGACAGATTTGGATGAAAATTTACAGTAATGTGGGTTATATATACAGCTTACTGGTGGTAGAGTTCCAGTGACGGAGCTCGCGGGCGTAGGCACCACCGCATTACCTAATATACAAGTACTTGCCGCTAAATGGTAGTGTTCAGCACTTTCATGTTCCGGTCAGGTCCGAAAATTACAGGGCCCTAAATGGTAGGACCCTGTAATTTTCGGCACAGAGGCATAACACCTTAGGCCTCAGGCGTGATAACGCATCTGCATTTTGACCTTGGTCTTTGTGTGTGTGTCTAAAAAAAAAGTTATCACTTAACATCAATGTGAGCTGCATGTTTGTTTGCCATTTCCATTACATAAAAAAAACACACTCACACTTATGTATATCAGTAGAATGTCTTATTTCCTCTTTTACAAACTGATAATATCTTCTTCGTCATCTTGAGGTCACATATCTGCATTTTGTATTCACTTACCTTCAATATGCACTCCATTCTTGTTTGCCACCATCAAAGCAATAGAAGAATGTTTTTTTTTTTCACAAGGATCGTTCGTGTTTTCAATATTTCCTCCATATTGTTTGATATGGAGAAAATGGATATGAAACATCAACAACATAATTAGGAGCTCATGAACTTATAAGCAGATTTTAATGAGGCCCTCGTTACATGTAGCTTAGGGCTCCAGAGATTAATTAAGGTATTCAGGTGAGCACTCATGCATTAAAAATATATTATGGAAACGGGTCGCGGCGTACACCTTTGCTTGTTGTATTGTTTGTCTTTCTTCTCATAATATATTGACTTACATTAGAATTTCAGGGATTCACTTTCAAGGTGGAATCCCATTGAAGCTCATAGGTACTATCAAATCTAAATTCAAATATTCACCGTTCAATGGTCTTATTCAGATCCGTTTTTATTTTTTTTTTATATTATGAACTGTGGGCTTTTGTGCCACTACATAATATTAAAAAATTAAACACAGATCTGAATAAGACCTACCTATGAGCTTCAATGGGATTCCACCTTGAAAGTGAATCCCGTGTTTATAAACAACTTCATAAAACGAGATTCCGAGAATGATGATGCGTTGCCACTTGTGAGGTTTGAGTTGTTGAGCCTCTATGATGTAAATTTGTAACCGTAAATTTTAGCTTTCGAAAAAGAAGAACAAAAAGAAATAACTTTATTTTTGGTGAAACTAATCCTCCTATCACGGAACAGGAACTTATAAACATATTAAAAATCAAAGATACTGCTCCTGGAGATGATGATATATCATACTCTTTGATTTTTCATTTTCCTATTAAACACCTCTTAGTAGATTTATTTAACGCATGTTTATTTCGAGGGTTTGTTCCCAATCAGTGGAGAAATATTAAAGTGGTTCCTGTACCAAAACCAGGGCGCGAACAGAATAACATTTCGTCATTAAGACCTATTTCACTCATATCTTGTATGTGCAAAACATTACATAATATAATCATCAGACGTCTGGAATGGTATTTTGAGAGCAATAATTTTCTTCCCAAAAATATGGTGGGCTTTAGAAGAACTCAATCATGCTTGGACAGCTTGGTAAGACTGGTTACTCAAATTCAAGTAGGGTTTACTAATAAACAACATACATTAGGTTGTTTCGTAGACATTGATAACGCATACAATAACGTCAATATTTTAAAAGTAGTATTAAAGTTGGATAACATGAATGTAGGGGCGAATGTTTGTCGATACATTTGGGAATTTTTAAAAGAGAGGCATCTGACTGTTGTTTCCCCGGAAGGCTCTATCACTAGATGGACAAACCAAGGACTGGCTCAAGGCGACCCAATGTCTCCAATTTTATTTAATATTATAACTAGTGACATTTGCCAACGAATTTCAAATGTATTTATATCGCAATATGCAGACGATTTTGTTTTGTATGTGTCTGGTCAAAGTGTGAGACTAATGTCGTCATCTCTTCAAGAAGCTATAGTCTGTCTATCAAAATTGCTTGAGGATGTAGGTCTTGAACTTTCACCGGTCAAAAGTAAGTTATGTTTATTTTCTAGGGGCAGATCAAAGCATCAGGTTAACATAACGATTAAAGGTATTAGTCTGAGAAATGTTCCGGTAGTAAAATATTTGGGTCTATGGTTAGATCATTCTCTTAGATGGGGGAAACATATCAATGAAACAGGACAGAAGTGTATGAAATTTCTAAATATTTTTAAAGTGTTAGCCGGATCATCCTGGGGTATACATCCAGTACATTTAAGACGTCTGTATATTGCGATCATTCGAAGTAGGTTGGACTTTGCCAGTTTTTTGTATGACAATAGTGCTAAAACTAATATTGTTAAATTGGACAAAATACAAAATCAGGCAATGAGAACGGTAGGAGGTTTTATAAAAAGTAGCCCAATACACGTAATGGAATCAGAACTATGTTTACCACCTCTCTTTATTAGAAGGAAATTTTTGGCGGCTAAATTTTGGCTGAAAGCCAAATCCATTGTTGGTAGCGAAACTATCTCTATTTTATCAAAATTAACGACTATGTGCGATCAATCTCCCTATTGGAGAAATAAGAAAAAACCTTTGCTGTCGATAGTCCACGGTGAGCTTTCTGAACAAGCAATACATTGTGCACAGAAATTGGAGATGTTTTCACTATCAACGTGGATGACTAACATAGACATTAAATCACATATTAATCTTAATATTTGTGACATGGAAGGTCCTAAAAGATCTTATGATTCCTTAGTATTATTAAGAAAAACTGTTCAGACTATTACACGCAATTATGATGATTTCTATCAGATCTACACAGACGGATCTAAGAACGAGGATGGTGTCGGTGCTGCATTTTTTGATCCTTTATCCAACACGTCTGTCAGTTTCAAGTTGAATCGAAACATATCTATTATGGGTGCAGAGTTGTATGCGATCTCAGAATGTTTATCATATATAACATCTTGTGATCGTATGCAATTCTTAGTTCTTTGTGATTCTAAGAGCGCTCTGCAACACTTAGCTCGATGCACCTCGGGTAGCCGAGGTCTCCCCGTAGCTTACTCCATTTTAGATTCGTTCCTAAAATTACAACAGAGTGGCAAAGTGATAAAGTTCCAATGGATTCCGTCACATGTGGATCTGATAGGAAATGAGGAAGTGGATAGGTTAGCTAAAATAGGCATCGATGAAGGAATAGATTTGGACCATTTACCCTTCTTTACAGAAGTATTAAGGGATGCAAAAATTGGCTGTTTAAAATTGTGGAAGGAATACTTCGATAAGAGATCGGAGGAGAAGGGTATTTGGTACAAAACTATCCAGTCTGAACCGCCAAAAGTTCCGTGGTTCACGGAACAACAGTTAAATAGGAAGTTGTTGGTAACGAGTATGCGCTTACGCTCCGGACACATTCCGTTAAATGCGTTCGGGCACCTAATGAAGATCGTCGAATCGCCAAATTGTGCAACCTGTAACGTAAGAGAAGATGTGTACCACGCTTTAGTGGAATGTGTACGGATCGAGACTGAGCGAAAAGCGATAGAATCAGAGTCGGCTGTGATTTTGAGAGATGTTGGGGTTTGTAATGCGATCCTATCTAGACCTACCTCTAAATTAGCGATAAAAATATATTATCTTGTTTTAAAGTTACTAAACATTAGAAACTAAGTTTTTGTGTAACTAATGAGGCTGACATAATCGCTCAGCGATCAAAGCCTCTTCCAAAAATAAAGAGAAAAAAAAAAAAAAAAACTAACTCCTGAACCATTGGTATAGCAAATGGTATCCCGGTTTGAGGCGGAATTACTATTATAAGATTGAGATTCCCAGTGTAGTTCTTGGAGTTTGAAAATAAATAAAATACGCTTACACTCACAGCCCCACAGTGGGTATAAACCTGCGTTGTGGGTGCCGTTGTACACATACAACACATACACAAACACCCAGACCCGAAACAAATATCTGTAGGCCATACAAATATTTGTCCCGGTGCGGGGATCGAACCCGCCACCCTTCGAATCAAACGGTAATCTCACACCACTCGGGCTGGACTAACCGGGTCGTCACATGCAGTAAGTATGTGATGTTCGAATGTCAACAGGCTCAAAAAATGTAAATGCCGAATCAAGGGTGATATACATATACTATAATACTGAATCAATGCGTTACATTTTAATATATTTGTAGCTATTCCTTCCTGGTAAACAAGCGTGAAGACTAATACTTGTACAATACATATTACTAACACAAAAATACAAAACCGCGTAAGTTTTAGGAGAAAAAAAGTAACGATTCCGGATATTTGGTTCCTAAAATTGCGTGTCCGAATACTATAATCTTATATAAAAGATACAATACCTCTTATCAATATTACTGCAGGCTACCGATAATATTCTCACAGAAATAGAAATCCTTTTCCCGAATTACTTTTAGTGTGTAGAAGTTGGAATATCACAAAGGCGTTCTAACCAGAAATTGAAACGCAATCCTCGAATGGTTTTCTCGGATTTTCTTAGAAAAATGTAACGCGAGGATGATACTAATGTAAAAAGCGTTTCAGAATATTGAAATAAAACGCATGGGAAGTTGCCATTGTATTCATATCCACGGTATCGATCTATTGACTTTCAAATTAAAAGGACTGAAGCCTAATAGTTTCCGCTCTGTAATGATGGGAACCGTCGTGTTATTTTATAAGGTAATCACAATTTGCAACCACATCAATGACGAAGTTACCTAATGTGAATCTGATGATAATATCATTGAAGAATATGGGATGTATTTGTTGTGATCATGGTGACTTTTTATGCGTCTCTAGCCACTCAAAGATTAATAGGTTCAAGTACCTTCGCTTTCATTACTACGAAATACCGCTCTCTTTAATAAAAATCAGTGATTGAGTGATTTTCAGTTAGATGTCAGAAATTTATAGTTAAATTCCTTCTAAATTGAAATATTTTTAAAATGACTTGACATTGCAGGTTTGGCTTAACTGCTTCAAGATCTCCTCCAATTTTAGAGTGTTGTTTGCGTCTTATTAATACTTGTTTAAACCTGAGTCTTTTTTATTTTCGACTCACTTCGATCTTTAAGGATAACAGCCTCACACTCACAGTGCCATACCAGCTTAAGCCTTTGTCGTGGTGCAATTAGTGGCTCACAACACAAACACGAAAATTTAAAAGATCTAGATCTAGATCCGAAACGCATAGATATCTGTAAAGTGTCTGAATGCCACACAACAATTTGTCCCATTGCGTGTATCGAACCCGCAATTCTCGGGATCCCATTTTTAATCTTCTTTGGCCTCCTCGACCATGTTAGTTTAATAAGGATACTAAGTTTTTTTTTGTAAAGTGTTTTGTGTGCTTTAATTGGCAATTAGAGAAATATTTTGATACCATAAATAACATCCAAAACCCATAGTTTTCACCAGATTTATACCACTTATGTCTTCTTTCGAACGATAAAATCGAAAATCTTCGGCACGGAATCTGATTTCGCACGTTTTAAGCAATTATGAAGGCAATGGTTTCGATTCGGATAAATTGCAAACACCCACACAATATTTATTTTATTATACTCACTGTCTCCATGGCTTGCGTGAATGTCTTTTTAGCCGCCTTTTTTTGGTTTGATTCATGGGTCAGTATCATCTTAACAATCTTTATCTTATATACCTACTATATAAAATTCTCGTGTGTGTTCGTTCCCGTACTCCTCCGAAACGGCTTGACCGATTCTCATGAAATTGTGTGAACATATTGAGTAGGTCTGGGAATCGGTCAACATTTATTTTTCATACCCCTAAGTGATAAGGGTGATTTTCATTTTTTTTTTCGATTTCTTGCCCTTTTTTTCAATATTACCAAGGCGGTACGAAGTTCGTCGAGGCAGCTAGTTTTTAATAAAATATTCGCTACGTCGTGGCGACGCGTCGGGACCTGATGACCCCACCCCCAATAGTGGAGAATTCTTCGACTAGCACAGTCAGTCACCCGAACAATGGCGGTCAAACCATTCCACCTGCGTGATAATATATAATAGCAAAAGGTAACCAGAATATACGAGTGTATGGAACTTCAGCCGAGTGTCTGCGGTGTGTCGATCCTTTCCGAACATTCAGCTCCTGAATTGTATGGTGGTAGAGTTCCTGTGTGGTCCTCGATGGTGTAGGCACCACCGCCTTAGCTAATCTACTATCGTGTTCCAGTTAGGTGGTACTGTATGGCCCCGTAATAACTATCACAGAGACTTAACATCTAAGGTCTTGGGGGTGTATGCATCTGCATTTTGAACTCTGGTTTTTTTTTTTTTTTGTAACTTCACGCTTGTAATCCCCGAAGGGGTAGGCAGAGGTAAATGCATGCATTCAAGCATACATGCAAACACCCACGATTCGCCGGTTACGTTTTGGCCCATGTAATAGGTGGCGAGCCTGTTGCCATCTGCGGGCACGTTACCAAACTTCGAGGTACTGGGAAATTTCCAGAAAATGGAAAAATCCCAATAGAACCAGAGATAAAGGACTTTACACCATTATCTCTGATAACCCACGACCCGGGAATCGAACCCAGGACCTCAACGTAGTAGTAGTGGCCTGCTACCACTAGGCTACCGAGGCAGTTTTTGTGTAAATATTTATAGGCTGTAGTCATTACTTAACATTCATGTGAACTGCATGCTTGTTTGCCACCTTCGTGACCTTAAAAAATGCCAGTTTTATGTACAAAATTAAATACTAAAGTAACTTGATAAAATTTTCAAAGTTTTGGTTCGTCATTAAATGTTTACCATAATATTCTCAGACGAAATGTACATAGGTGTGTACCAATACCTCATATGATGAAAATCGGCCAGTACACGGATGCGGTAAAATAGTTAAATCGTAAATGGCTTTTATGGATAATTTAAATTATGATCATGTTATTATTTGGTATGATTTTTACGACTGATAATTTTCACCATAAGTGTTTTTGATAACGGATATTGGAAGTTTGATCAAAAACTTATCTACCGCTAAATTGTAGAATTCAGTGCTACTGTGATCCGGTAAAGCGGTTATGTATGGCCGTCATTTCCGCTATAAAGGCATGACTATCAGGCCGGCCATAGACGGACCGCATCTTGCGTTCGAGACCGTCTGCAAAATGCGGTTGCCGCACGGCGATCAGTAAACTGCTCGAGCGGTCCGTGTATTGCGCATATGAATTAAGTATGGAAACTGCAGATCGACGTGCGGTCGACCGCATATCGCAGTCGGTCTCGACCGCAAGATGCGGTCGAGCTAGCGGGTAGCTATGTATCATTAATATGTATATTAAGTTTTATGACATTAAAATGGCACTTACGTAACGATTATGGTAAGCATAGAGCAACACGGAGAGGAGTAGCCATATCGATGCAAAACAGTCTTGTCATTATTTGCGGGGGGAAATACGTGTGACACACACTCACACTACAAAAATCGTCTATTACTACGAAACTCACACCTTGGCTTTAACAAAATACATAAACAATTTCACGCACACATTTAAACATCTAGGCGACAGGCGTAGGACCATTTAAGGTCGTACTTTGACTTTAGAGGGGAAAGCCTGCATATGGCTACTCCCCTCCGGTCTCCCGCGGCCAGTGGCCCGTGTTGCTCTATGATGGTAAGTGAACAACTGCAGCGTACTTTTTACCTTATTACATATATTCGATTTTCTAAAGAGATAAATATAGGGAGCTATGATCCGTTAGGATGGCAATCCGTGTATTACGCATTTCGGTTGATATAATTTCGATAGCCAGTATCAAATAGCTATCGAAATTGTTGTTTTCGCGTAACTTCATAATTGACATTACCTATTTTAAGAAAACATGTAGATACGAGAAAATTAAGCCTGGGTTACACCAAGATATTTGTTGACATTTTACATCCTTCTCTAACCTAATGAAATATGTTAGAGTTAGAGAAGGATGGAAAATTTTACAATAACTTTAACAAATATTTTGGTGCAACCCAGGCTCAGACATTCGGCAACGTGTCAAAAGCCATGTTTTACTTTCAAAGTGATGGCCACCGAGATACATAATACGGCATCTATTGTCCTTCTGGCGACCTTTGATGGAGCCCATCTTGCCCAATAGACACTAACTTTAATATAATAAATGGATATTTTCCAAAAGCCAGATAACTGTACCTTTTACCATTTCCTACACCGCACCACCCGCCGAAGAGAAAAGTTCCACCCTCACCGACTAGACAGCAGGGCTCAACGGCACAGTTTTCGCTGGTGTTTCTGCTTAAAATGTGCAAATTGTGCAATGAACTTCTCTCTGAGGTGTTCCCTCGGTACTATACGAGATGGGGTTCTTCAAAAATGGCGTTAAAAGAGTCCTTCAGGGCTAGCTGCGCGTTGGGAACTGCCCTGGTGCTGCAAATGTTCATAGGTGACGGTGACCATCAAGTGTCTCGTCTACCTACAAACATAAAAAAAACGTTTTATAGGCGACCTTCCTATACTACGAAGCACAATCTGATTCATCTGACGCTAAATAGAAGGTATTTTATCCATTTGAATTCAACCGACAGTAAATATATTTCAGAAACATAATAACAGACAGGTTAATTTCTTCAAAGAATACCTTAAGTGTTATCAGCTTTATGTTACGTTCAAGAAATTCCGAAGAACAGGTACAAAGTTGGACGGCAGCCGAACTCGTTCCATCATTCAGGGAACTTATTAATATGGGTAGTGTCCAAGCCAACATTGTCCATACAAAACTATAATCAGTGAAATCTCCAATTCTTAGTAAGAAAGGATGTGTACCTACTGTGGAAATACATGACAGTTTTATATTGTGAATTTATTAACATAAAATTTAGCATAACGCTTCGATATAATTAACCACACAAATTAATTGGTTTTCGTTAGTTATTTAAGTTATTTAATTCATGTTATATTCTCGCATAACGTATTGAAAATTAATTGGTAAACAGGTAACGGTTTCGTATTTCCAATTAATTTAATATAATGCGCCAAGTTTATTACTCATTTATTTTATGATCAACAGGGTAACATGCATTATTAACGTTTGATTGTTTAGAAATTTGTGTAATTCTCTGTCGATATCGGGTTAGCTCATGAAGCAACACGGGCCACCGGCCGCGGCGGACCGAAGGGAAATAAGTAACCATAGCGTTTATTACCGATGCAAAACAGTCTGTAATTTTTTGCGGGGGAAATACCTACGTGTGACACACACACACTCACACTACAAAAATCGCCTATTACTATGAAACTCACACCTTGACTTTAACAGAATACATAAACAATTTCACGCACACATTTAAACATCTAAACGACAGGCATAAGAACACTTGTGCTTGTACTTTGACAGAGGGGAAAGCCTGCATATGGCTACTCCCCTCCGGTCCACCATCCGTGTTGCTCTATGGGTTAGCTATAAACTTATCTTGCGTTGTTATTACTTTCTTTCTAATAAATTTTAAATAATTAATTGCCATATTTAATGAAAGATTTTTTATGACATATGCAATAATAATGGAAACTGCCAGTCAGCCGAAATGTTTGATGTAATTATAAAATACCTACTACAAAATTTTAAGTTTTAGGTTCGTTTTTGATGAATTCTTAAGTCCACGGTTATATTTATAAAAAATAATTTGCGTACGTAATACTCGTATGAGAACGTTATTTATTGCGTTGTCAAATGCAATAAAGTTTAAATGTTTAATGTTTGTTTAAGTTTAATGTTTAAAAAAAAAGTTTTACATTGATGAAAATAGCGTTCTGCACTTTGCTTACATATTATAACATTAAAAAGCTCAAATGCTACTGGTAATCTTTACGAGTATACTTCAAACTTTTACCCACCGTTTCTTTTCTCTATGTATTCAAGTTCCTTTGAATATAATATTAAATTAGTAAAGTTAAACAAATTAACTTTACTAATTTAATATTATATTCAAAGTACCTATTAACGAGCCTACCTCTCGTAACGCATTTGTTTTTCCTATACTTTGTTTTACGACACATAAGGGAGCATTTATAAATAAGTAATAGCAATTAAGTATTCTAAAAGCAGTCATAAAACAAGTTAAGAGATAAAATTAACCTTGACTAGCCGAAATCATAGTTTATAATTAAAATTATCATACTTAACTAAAATGCAATGAAACATTTTTTAGAGTGGAAATAAGTGAAAAAAAATCTTTATTTTCTATGAATTTTAATTTTCTTTGTTTTTAATAAATGTTTTATCACATTTAAGTTTTGTTTGATATTTTTAATTGATAACCTATGATTTCGGCTAGTCAATAAAAAAAGTAAGTGAAGATAGATGTATAAACTTAGGAAATATCGTAAAAAAACTGCCACATGTCACGCGTATTTACAAAAAAAAAATAAAAAACCTAAAAAAAAATCAAAGCCGGTAAGTCCCATATATATATATATATATATATATATATATATATGAAATATATATATATATATAAATTATCCTTAATTTTGTCCAAATATTCGAAAAACGTAGGGCGGTCACTAATGCCTGGGACACATTGTATATCAAAATCTATTGCTGTTCGTTGCTCTCACTATTGGTTTTTTCCTATACAAATGCCTATCAAACCTTTGACAAATTATTTCATTGTGAGGCAATACGAAGTTTGTCGGGTCGCCTAGTTACCTATTACACAAAAAATGCAGCCTTATGAATTGGGCCTAGCCTAATACCACCAAGCCACCGAGGCAGTCAGGGAAGTAAGACTTCATTCCGCATACGCCTACATACATCTACGTACATAGTTTATTTTGCGGTACAATTTTATTATCTAAACAAAATAAAATCATGATACGAACGCAACTTAATGACGGTTACGTAAGCACATTTAAATTTAGAATGCATGGGAATACGAGTCCTGTGTTTATTTTGTATTGGGTAACACTTTGGACTGGACGCGTCCAAATATTATTGTAGAATATTGCGACATTTTGAACTCTCGTGTTGTGAAATGTGCTCAATCTATTTATTTACTAGTTCACAGATTATCTTTAAACAGAGAAAACATTAAAATTTGATGAGTCTTCTAAAACTACAACGAAATTATTTTTTTTATTAATAACTAGCTGACCCGGCAATCGTTGTTCTACCATACAATAAAATTAATAGTTAAATCCATTGCCTTACTAAAATAAAATAAAAATCAAGCGTATCCCGTTATCGGTGTAAGCAAGCTAACCCGGCAAACGATGTTCAGCTATAGGCACAATAAATGTTAATAAAGCCATCGCCGCATGAGAAATTAAAAAAAAACAAAGTTTTATTTAAATCCGTCCATAATGCATAATTACTGAATTTCCCGTGGGAATGAGTGATTTTCCCGCAGTCAAAAGTAGTTTAAATGTTGGCCAGGCTTAGTATCTATACACAACAAAGTTTTTCAATCGAATCCGTCTAGTATTATCGGAGATGAGCCTGGACAAACAGACAAAAAAAAATAAAAACATTGAAAAGTGTTCTTATGTTACTCTAACATCGCCCCCAATTAGTGTTTCGCAAATAATTATGTTCCATGTCACACACGAGTTTTGCTGTTTTATTACATTTATTAAAAAAATGTATAAGTAAAAAAATATCATTGACATTTGATTATAGATGGAAAACTATGGCTAATTGGCCGAAATAGAGTACCCACTAAGGGTGCTTTGCCACAAGAGATGTGCTATGTGCTACGTTGCTATGGATGCGTTTGATATCCAATTATCCACCAATCATATTCATTGCTGCACATAGCTTAGCACTGGTGGAACGGATTCAACTGAGATATGTTTTTTATATGGAAAGATGTGTGCTATAGAAATAGAAATAGAAATAGAAAATATTTTTATTTCGAATAGATCTTTACAGATACTTTCAAAACGTCAATAAATCATAAACTACCTAGAACGAATAACCATTACAAATAGTAAAAGCAAAATCATATATTAATAGTAAATTAAAAATTAAAATTTAAACTATTTGGTTAAAACATAATAATCATAAAATTTTTCAATTCCTTCAATGATAATAAATGAAGAAAAAGAAAAACTTATTCGTCAAGATCAATGTTATTCACTTAGCAGAGTTCCAAGTGCAGTCACTACTGAGAAGAACTCCGCTACCCAACAAACTCAGTAAGAGCTCTTTTAAATGAGAGCTTAAACCAGAACAGACCAGTCCCCACCAACAGCACCCGTTCACGAGTATGACGCATGTGACAGCCATTGCCCTCCTCGACCATTTTAGAGGGAAGTGAGCATAGATGCGTGATGGGCCGTTGCGAGCGGTGTAGCTACGAGTATGTGCAGAGCAAAGTGCCTACAATATGCCGTGCACTTATTTTTATGTAATAGTTATATAAGTGGCAAACAAGCATGCAGTTTACATTGATGTTAAGTGAAGACTGCAACCTATAGACACCCACACAAATACCAGAGGTCAAAATGCAGATGCGTTACCACGTTACCACTTCTGAGGCCTTAGGTGTTATGCCTCTGTGCCGGAAATTACAGGACCGTGCATTACCACCTGATCGGAACACGATAGTGCTGAACACTACCATTTAGAGGCAAGTATATTAGGTAATGCGGTGGTGCCTACGCCCGCTCCGTCACTAGATTTCTTCCACCCGTAAGCACTTTGCGGCGACGCATCTTCATAGCGCATCTTCCTCGTACAGCTACATAGCTTAATATTGGTGGAGACGGTCCCATATTTTCGTAGCGTAGATCTCACATCTTCGCAGCATAGCTGCATAGCACATCTCTGGTGGAACAGCGCCCTTTGAATTAATATTGCACCATCGCTCTGATGGCAAGAAGAAGAAATAAACCTTTATTGGTGCAGTAGCCAGTATGTTTTGGACGGACTCCAGTCCGTGGCACATTGGGTGTAACTTCTTTGTTGTGCTTTACATATAAATTAAAAATATATATATATTGAAAAAAAACGTATAAAATATTCTTATGCACTATGAGTAAATGACCACAAATAATTCGAAGTAGGTAATGAAAAAACAAAAATCTCACGTCTTTACAACTATAATGATAAAGAATCACAAACCCATAATTTATGCTTAAAATATTAATACTTAAAATATATTTCAACAAGTGTACCTACAAAATATTTCAAAGAGGAACACCCAAATAATTCAATACTTACAATGTAGTGTAAAGTGCAAAATCGAGCAACGTGTTTATGGACGATCTAAAGGCATCAGAGACTATAAAACTGCAGTTGCTTACACTAAAACCAGCGTAAGAAAACTATAACCAGTCAGAGAAGACACCTCAAATTTTAATGCTTCTCTTCAAATGCAGCAATTTGGTGAAGACAGAAAGGTCGATCTTATTTGGACTGTGCATCATATAATCGTATTTCGTGTAAAATAAACAACGATAACATGAAAGTATGCGGTGTTTGGAGTTAAATTTTGTTTGCGGTTAATATTTTGCATGTTGAGCTCCTGCGCTATAGTTCATGTGTATTTTACAGCGACATTCTATTAAATGATAAGACGATTCTTCCTCGAAAATCCCTTTTCACCTCCGACCAAGTTTTGGTAACGATGCAATCTATCTTGCCAGAATTTCTGCACAGGAAAGTTTAAAATGGAGGAAGGAGTGTTCAACCTAAAAGATGTATTGAAGAAGCTTATTTTTTGTCTCGAGTATAAATCGAATGACGAAATACTGTTTAAGCACTTAATACTTTTGCTGCTACAGTACTAAACACTATTAAAAGAAAATAAGATAAGGGCTTTAAAACCTAAAAGCCTAAATTTTGCGTGCGTAAGCTCTCAATACTTATTGAATACTAGCTGTTTACTGTGACTTCGTCCATGGGATTTTTGATATATGTCCTTTTTGCCACGGTTCATTCTACCTTCATGTTAAACTTGATCACAATTGAGTCTGTGGTTTGATTATAAAACCTTAACAGGTATTTTTTTTTTTATTTCTTGGAAAACAAACAGTTTATTATGACTTATTAACAGTAAACAACAGATAACTAATAAAAACCAATAACATATTTTCACACATAAGAAACTATAGAACACACTTGCTTAAAAAATATTAGAATGACTTAAAATTACAATTAGATTTCATAACTTGGAAATATGAGAATAGATATATAGAATGTGCGGCGAACCAGTGCTTAGTCAACGTGTTTACTACAGATACAGGTTGCGTTACAAATAGATCTTTTATTTTATTGAATTCTGTTACTGCCCTAGAGATATACAGCAGACATACTTACTTTTATATTTATTATGTTAAGTGATGGATTAACGTGCAATTTATTTCTGCCATTTAAGTATATTCAAATTTACTTTGAAGCTTTTTATAATCGTATTTTATTTTTATTTATTTATTTGATAGATAAATAAATAAAAATAACAATAATAATCACTTATCATTACAATAGTCCCATTATATTCTGCGGGGTCTGTCTGTGTCTGTATTAACTATTGATGCAGTCAAAGAGATGTCCCGCCGAATATAACCCACTAGCTGTCCCCGCAAACTTCGTATTGCCTCACAATGAAATAATGTGTCAAAGGTTTGATGTATACGGACTATTTAAAACTGCGTTATCTCCCAAGATATTGATTTGAATCGAATGAAGTAAAGGGCAATTTCGTTTTAAATGAAGAAGTTCCGTCCCATTGCCGTTGGTACGACCTACAGGCGTACGGCAGCGAAAATTTGCTGTCAGTTTTATGCAGACACGCTGTCAAAAAAATTTCAACCTCTTCAGGTGGGATTCGGCTCGAAGGGTGGCTGCGAGGCTGCCGTACACGCCCTAGCCAGCTTTCTGAACAGCGGAGAAGGCGAGGTTATCCTGAAGGTGGACCTCAAAAATGCATTTAATAATGTTAACAGCGACACCCTGCTGGCAGAGGTAAAAAAAGAAACCCCCAAAATTTTCAGTTTTCTTTGGCAATGTTATAGAAACCCTTCAAAATTGATGTATAAGGATAATTTTTGCTGTCTACCGTCGGCTGCCAGCAGGGTGATCCACTTGGGCCAGTCATTTTCAGTTTGGCTATTCAACCCATTATTAGACAGCTAAATTCCAAATTTAATGTTTGGTATCTAGATGACGGGACCTTAGGAAGAGGTGTAGATTCCATTGTAGCAGATTTAAAATGGCTTAAAGAACAATTCTCTTCTATTGGCTTGGAGTTAAATGCATCCAAATGTGAAATATTCATAACTGAACAGACGGACAGACAAACGACCATAGCAAAATTTAATCATATTGCTCCCAACATACAAGTCACGCACAAAAATTCTTTGCGCCTCCTAGGATCCCCGATTTTTGAAGAGTCTTTTCCTTCTTTCGTGGAAGAAACAACCCAAAATTTTAGTGAAATATCCAACAGACTAACACAAATCAATGTTCATTCAGCTTTCACCCTTTTTCGATTCTGTTCTTTCGGCCCTAAATTTATGTATTACTTTCGTTGTTCCCCGTTATGGAAACACAAAGAACTTTTGGAGAAAATTGACCAGATAATTAGATTAAAGATGACATCAATTTTGAACACAACCATGGATGACCGCGCGTGGAATCAAGCCACTCTCCCAATTCAACTGGGTGGCCTTGGCATCCGCAAAATTTCAAGTGTAAGTTTACCGGCATTTCTGTCTTCAGTCCACGGCAGTGAAAAACTAACGAGGAACATCCTACCTTTATCACTCATAAATGGCGAGGTGTCGTGTTCGACTGAAGTCTTGAATGCCTGGAAAATGACATGCCCAAATGTGGATCTGCCGGACAATCTCTCTTCGCAGAGACAGTGGGATGCGCCGGTCTGCGGCTTGGTACGGAAACAACTTATTGATACGTCAACCGATGCTGCAGAACGTGCCCGTCTTCTGGCTTTGGGAGAGTGGGAGTCTGGCCTCTGGTTACAGGCTTTGCCATCGCCAAGCGTGGGAACAATGCTGGACGATATCACTTTCCGACTCGCGGCGTGCCTCCGATTGGGTACTCCCTGCTGCGCTCCACATCGCTGTCACTGCGGTGAAGCCGTCGACCGCCTCGGACATCATGGGCTTTCCTGCAGTAGAATTGCCGGTAGATATGCAAGACACGCCCAATTTAATGATATCCTGCGCCGTGCTCTTTCCACGGTCGGCGTGCCAGCTGTTTTAGAACCTAATGGTTTGGTACGTGACGATGGAAGGAGACCGGACGGCATGTCATTAATGCCTTGGAAACTGGGCAGGCCTTTGGTGTGGGACGCAACATGCGTTGACACCCTAGCGTCTACCCATCTTCCAGGCACGGCGTCCGCTGCCGGCACTGCTGCCGGCACTGCTGCCGCATCAGCGGAGACCCTAAAGCGGCGCAAATACAGTAGTCTTTCAGATGATTATCTATTCGTGTCCTTTGGGGTTGAAACGTCCCAGCACTCGTCTCCTATTTGGAGACATTGCGAAACGATTGGTCGACAATTCCCGTGACCAGAGGGCTGGCCAATATTTTGGGCAGAGAATAAGCATTGCCATTCAACGTGGCAATGCTGCCAGCCTTATGGGAACGTTGCCGCAGTACGACCACGATGTGGATTTTTTTGATGCATAACTGCTTTATTCATTTTAAGATAGTTTATTTAAGGTTTTTTGTTATAAAATCTTATAAATAAACAATAATGACTTGTGATGAATAACATATTTATTTCTATTAGGATTAATAATATCATGTTTTAATAAACACCTTCGCAAATACTGCATTATTTTGGAACAACTTTGGTTAGTATAATATTGAGCTAACGTTAAAAGATAGACATATGCTGTCGCGGATTTTTTTTTTAGAACTTTTTAAGGGATAAAAACCTGTAGTACACGATTTTTGTGAAACTTTTACCGTTTACGCAGCGCACGCAGTGGAAGCTCTCAATAGGAAAATAAAACCCTCGATTTTGAAACATTCTTCTTTAGTGCTCCGCTCCTATTAGTCTTAGCGTGATGATATATAGCCTAAAGCCTTCCTCGATAAATGGACTGTCTAACACTGAAATATTTTTTCAAATCGGACCAGTAGTTTCTGAGATTAGCGCGTTCAAACAAACAAACAAACTCTTCAGCTTTATAATATTAGTACAAAGTAGGTCAAAATTCTCGAAAGGGCCTCTACGTGTTGGATCCCTATGTCCCCGCGCAAGCCTGACAAAGGTCCGGGGTTGAAATCGGACCCCGTGCTGACGAGAAACATAATAATAATAATATTTGTTTGTTGATAGAACGTAAATTATTCCGTCAACTTGAGAAAATAATCAAGAGAAAACTACCTATTAAAATAAGTTAATATTTTTTCCCATATCAAAATTTTCTCAGTTGCACCACCCTAAAGCTTGGAAACGTGTTCCAATGAACTTCAATACATTAATCCTAGGATTCAAACAACATTTACTACTTTCCAAAAGTATTCCAGTCAGATAATGACAGAACAATAATTTAATAACACAAGTGTCACACCAAATAATGGATGCTCGAAATTCCATACATATATTAAACCTATTATGTATACAAATAGACGGAGACACGAGAGAGTTTAATCAAATGTATTCGAGACAGTATCATATTAGAGTCGTGCCGTTTCAAGGAATTTATTTATTTCTAATTTCTACGAATACATCATTCAATTTGGTACTTGAACTTATATCCTTGGGAACTGAGAACTTTACAGGCCATTGTATTGTTTTAAGTAGGACAGTACACTATGTTAAATTTTATTACTAGTTATTTTTCTTTCTGGAACACTTGCGCAGACACTGTTTTGTTAAACTACCGAGCCCATCTAACCAATACACAATGGCAGTAAGGCAACTGATCTGAAGGTCGCAGGTTCAAATATCACTTTAATCTCTCCAGACACGAGAAAAATATGACAATTGAAATTCAATTGTGTCTCGCCGATGGCCGTACGATCTTTGAAGGTTTAATAATAATTATCAACTTGATTCTCTACATTGTAGGTTTAGCCCCTATAAAAATTAAGCTATTATTCTTTATACCTAACTTAAGAAGTTTCACCATAAAGATTTAAAGCGAAGATCTCTGACCTCTCATAGATACACCTGCAATATGTATCATATACTCAGTAATATTATAAAGCTTAAGTACCTTCTTCGACAATCATAGCAGCAAAGTTACATCCCATCTAGAACACTAAAGGTGAGATTAATATCACCACCTTGTACGGTGAGATTGCAGTTCCGATTCAACGACTATTGTGCAGTGTGAATTAGAACCATGTTACTTTTTAAATCGAATTAATAACATGAACAAAGTCACATCTCATCTGCAGCACTGGACGAACACAGAGCCACGTATACAGAGAGATGTATTTTACGACAGAAGCGATCGGAATGGCAGGCAGCCAGGTGAGCCCGGACACGTCGCTGGTCTTCTTTAACGAGTGCTTAGTATCGGAGACGTACGTCTTGTAGTCGATGGGCTACACTTGTAGTTTGGGATACAAAATTGAATGGCTAAATAAAAATAAATCAAGACCAAATAAGTAATATATATATATATATATATAAATGCAACCGGTTTTCCTTGGTCACGGCATCACGCGTGAATGGCTGGACCGATTTGGCTAATATTGATTATGAATGATTTTTGGAAGTCCAGGGAATGTTTAAAAGGCAAGAAAATATGAAGAAATTGAAGGGAAATAGTAAAAACCACCATTTCATTTTCCCATACAAATAGTCCGTATCTATCAAACCTTTGACACATGTCATATTTTCATTCTGAGGCAAAATGAAGTTTGCCGGGTCAGCTAATATCTGATATTTTCGTAATGACAAACATTACTATAATAAGATCTCTTTAAAATTGGTAATTTTTTTTTATTGTTATTATATAGTTTCACTTTTTAACAATAGATGGCGCTACTACTATGTCGATGTACCTACTTGCTTCAATTAAAGCAGCACCCTTTGTTTGAGTAAGAAAACGAATATATTAAGTCCCAAAGCAATGACTTTAATGAAATGAGAATATTAGACCCTGTCAATATTTTACGTCGAGTCTGTAATAATTGTTACATAGTTACATCTACAAAGTAACATGCCATCTGCAGCACTGAGCGACTGTGTTCGCCATGCATACAGAGCAATGTATTTTACGACAGAAGCGATCGGTATGGCAGGCAGCCAGGTGAGCCCGGACACGTCGCTGGTCCGCTTTAACGAGTGCTTAGTGTCGGCGACGCGTGTCTTGTAGTTGATGGGCAGCTCCTGCAACTTGTAGTTCGGGCCATGAAATTGAATAGAATTTAAGACAAACATGAAAGGGAGAATGATACTGTTCCATACATTTCTGGGCCCAGTGTTAACACTGTACAAATTATGTCATTTACAAATGACTATAAAATAAATAATTTGAAATTCGGGCATCTTTTGAATTGTCAGTATATAAATGATGAAGTAAAAGTTGGGGTTAATTGCTCATTGTTAACTATATTGCAAAATGTACTGTGTAATTGGTTAACCAGTAATAATTTGCAGGCCCCAAAATCACCCGTCTCCTTTAAGCTTTATTTAATTTTGAAATGTTGGTTTATAAAATACTTAAGCTCAAGCTTCTTCAAGAAGGCAAGTTCCGTGGTAAGCATTTTAAACGTCGGTAAAATTTTAAAATACCCTAGATTTCTTTTGTTAATTTAATATATCTCAGATATATCAGTTATTTTTTCACGCCGTTACAAAATCCTCGAATTTGATAAATCTAAGGATTTTGCACATTCAACGGTAATGGGACCTACTCTCAGCCATTCTATCTGTATGCATGGCGATGTCGTGTTCCGAGTCCAGTGGCGCAGATAGGGTGTGGCTTTATAGACGTAATTTGAAACATATTGAATGTATAGTGTTGAAGTGTGAGGGGTACAAAAGCAAAAACAAAGGCAGATTTAAACTCATTCAAGAAATATATAACTTTTTAGAATTTTCATTTTTATTTATTACTGGCTGTTGCCCGCGGCTCCACCCTCGTGTAGGTCTGTGGAAACACATCAAATCAACTCATGGAGTCCCACAGGAACATTTTTCGGGATAAAATCTAAATAAACTATCCTATGTGTTAATCCAAGTTAACCCTCTATGTATGTGCCAAATTTCATGAAAATCGGTTCAGCAGTTTCTTCGTGAAGGAGTAACAAACAAACGTACAAACTTCCGTATTTATAATATATGTAGGATAGTAGGATTAACTTATATCTACTTTACATAGTCCCTGAGTGTTGCGCACGACAATTGCAATAGAAGTAGATTACGGTCATGTCAAGATGAGTCGCCTTCATACATCCAATAAAATTTTTAAAAAAAGTTACAGTGCTCATCAAGAAATAATGCACATCGAGCCTATGAAAGTGGCAATCGGCTAGTTTCG
Source organism: Macrosoma leucophasiata (assembly GCA_036365455.1). NCBI lineage: Eukaryota > Metazoa > Arthropoda > Insecta > Lepidoptera > Hedylidae > Macrosoma > Macrosoma leucophasiata. Next base: position 14,964,806 of record JAWQUS010000024.1, read on the forward strand.
GCTTTATAGAGCGTTATCTCTGCTGCACACTGCCTACGTAAGCATCCGTAGTTCGGTATTGGTCAAAACTTGATCAAAATGGTCGACAAACGTGAAATAGGTAAGGTACGAAAGAGATAATGTGGATGGTTGCAGAGGCCCAGGAAGACCAAGGCTGACCTACCATGACCAAATAGGTCGAGTTCTGTCTGATGGTGGGGTCAAAAGTCTTAGGAATCGGCGTGCATGTATGAAGAGAATGATGAAGGTAGACGAGGCACGAGAGGTTTGTCAGAACCGGGATGTCTGGCGCTCTACACTCTCTGCCTACCCCGTTAGGGACCTGGCGTGAAGATACATACATACATACATACATACGAAAGAGATAACGCTCTACAGATCCGAAATAAGCTGACGTCTCTTCCTGAGGTCGATGTGCATTATTTCTTGTTGGATACTGTATGTATGTATGTACTTATGTACGCACATAAAAAGTTATAATAATAATAATAATGGCAACCCATTATAATAGGTTGGGGAAAGTCTTTTCGCATTATAATACGTAGTATGTATGAACTTGTAATAAAATCTCTTTGGCTGTAGTATTTGTATCTGGCTGGTTTTGGTATCATTGAAATTTAAAATTTTAAAGAACATAATTCCAAATTCAAATTAGGCAAATGTGTGATTTTCATTTGTTTTTCGTACTGTCAACATGAGTGAATCTAATGAAGAAATTCGATACATTTTAAAATTTTACTACAAAAAAGGTAAAAATGCAACGCAAGCCGCAAAAATTTGCGATGTTTATGGACCTAGTGCAGTGTCTGTGAGAGCAGCACAAATTTGGTTTAAGCGTTTTCAATCCGGAAATTTTGATGTCAAGGTTGCACCTCGCTCTGGTCGCCCTATTACGGATAAAATGGATGCCATTTTTGAAAAAGTGGAGCAAGATCGACATATCCGTAGTTACGACGTAGCTGAACTGAGAATTGATCACAAAACAGTTTTGGCGCATTTGAAATAAGCTGGGTACAAAAAAAAATCTCGATATTTGGGTACCTCACGAGCTCACTGAAAGAAACCTAATACTCATTTGTGAACCGTGTACTCATTTGTGATTCTTTATTACGACGTAATGAAACCGAATCATTTTTGAAGAAGCTGATAACTGGTGATGAAAGGTGGATAACGTACGACAAGAACGTGCGAAAAAGGTCGTGGTCAAAGGCCGGTCAGGCTTCACAGACTGTGGCGAAGCCCGGGTTAACTCGCAATAAGGTGATGTTGTGTGTGTGGTGGAATTGGAAGGGCATTATTCATTATGAGCTATTACCACTAGGCAGGACTATCGATTCTGAACTCTACTGCGAACAACTGATGAGATTAAAGCAAGAAGTTGAGAGAAAGCGGCCGGAATTGATCAACAGAAGGGGTGTGGTGTTTCATCATGATAACGCTAGACCTCACACATCTATAGCCACTCAGCAAAAATTAAGAGAGTTTGGCTGGGAGGTGTAAATGCATCCGCCGTATAGTCCTGACCTTGCACCTTCAGATTTCCACCTGTTTCGGTCTCTTCAGAATTCTTTATGCAATGTTAGGTTAACATCACGAGAGGACTGCCAAATCCACTTGTCGCGGTATTTTGGTGAGAAGTCCCAAAAATTTTTATAGCAATGGGATCATGTTCCTACCTACAAGATGGCAAAAGGTTATCGAACAAAATGGTACATACATACTTTAGTTAAATTTAAATAAACTATATTTAAAAAAATTTTGAATTATCTTAAAAAATGCGAAGAATCTCTTTCCCCAACATACGTCCCACTGCTGGGCACGAGTCTCTCCCCTTTTTGGGGGGAGGCCTGGAGCTTACTCCACCACGCTGCTCCAATGCGGATTGGTGGAGGTGGGTGGGTTAGTGGCCAACCCGCTGTCGGATGTTTTCAAACCGCCCATAAGGCCTCCGACAAGGTTTAACGACTGCTATCTATCGATAGCAACCGGGACCGACGGCTTAAATAAAACCACGGTCTAAAGAAAACGAACATGTAGCGTGATAATAAGCTGCATTATTCACTATTACTGTATACTGGCCAATTTAAGGAAATGAAAAGGAAAATATGTTGTCATGTTTCACTGCAATATACATTCACAACCAAAAGTGCTTGACACGGCATACAAATATATTAGCTGTTGCGGAAAGCAATTCTCATAACAATAATAGATGTTGAATAAAGTGACAGTGAGATTGTGTTGTTTCGTATAGCACTCATAGCCATCCGCGTCGCGTTTATGGATACATGGTATGAAATTTGTAAGGCTTATATTTCGTGGTTTTGATGTCAAGTTTCAAAAAGCAATGGTTGATGTTTTTTCTGGAATAAATATAATAGTTATAAAACCGTTTTGTATTTAAGCAGCAAAACAACTTAGATATTTATGGTGGGAATGCATCATGGCGCAGCATTTGGGCCTCTGTTATTTGTGTAGTTATCTATACACTGAAGTCATGATTGATGTCTGTTGTCAAAAATTGATGTTTTTTGTGGAATAAATATAATTGTTATAAAACCGTTTTATATTTAAGCGGCAAAACAACTTAGATATTTATGGTGAGAATGCATCATGGTGCAGCGTTTGGGCCTCTGTGGATTGCATGCTTGTTTGTCACCTTCCTTGCCATAGATAATACGCAAGAGAATTCAGAAACTTCATTTTGTTTTGGCTTGATTCGCAATTACACTATATTTTGTATGTTTATAGATTGCAAGAGAAAACACGGCCTAAAACCGTGGTAGCAGGTACTCGAAGTTATATTACGTGTATCATTAGTGTTCCTATCCTTGTAAGTGGTTTCAAATTGAATTAAAAGCCAGTCTGTGTCCTTCCTCAAGATGCAAGGCTCTTTGACAAATTTTATGCAATTTGTTAAGTGGTTGAGTTTATTCCTGAAATGTAACACTTGTAGGTCAGCAGTACACAGACCTGCTTTTGTGCTTAAAATTTTAATATGTAGATTTAGATTGCAAATTAAAATAACAAAGACAGAAGGTTATCAGATAGATAATACCTTTTAACTTTGAAAAATATCATTCCACTAAGCATAATTGATTTACATTATGTCTTAAATGTATTTAATTAGTTATTGCAAGTGCATTACTATCAGTTATCTATTTAGGTCATTTTTAACAATACCCAGATCTGAAATTTATAGAGATGGACATTTTAATTAAATAACAGGATCAACGCAACTTTTTCAATTTTTTTATTTCTTTTTAAACATACTACATATGCATATCTCCTAAATGAACTCCTGAATATTCGACTCCATTACACAAAAATAATGCACACCCTAGAACTATAATATACCACTGCATACCTACAAATCTATCATATATTCACGAAACCGAGAGATAGCGAGGTGACAATCAACATAGCAATATACGTCAGTACCCTCGCATCGATTCGTCAATTTGTGTATCAGAAATGTCTACGAGCACATCTGAATTCTTTTACGCATTAGTGGGTGAACGTGACTCGACGTGACTCTTTTATTCAGTTTATTCAGTTTATTCATTTATTTCATATAATTAGGCTCCTGGAGAGCACTTTTACATCGTCATTTTTTTTTTAAACTAACCTACTCTACTTTAATATTCGGTATATTGATTTAAGCACTTTTCTGCAGAATTGTACATCAATATGTGAAGTTTGTATTAGTACAGATGGGCACAAAATATGCTGGGTCACGTTTTGCTTTTACTCATTACTTTCAGTGGCCACATTAGGTATTTCATGTAACTAGTTTAGATTAATGGTCGGTCCAATGGCCGGTCAATTATCAAAACAGCAATTTTAATTTTCTTGTTTTCTCTTTTAATAATATTTCTCTAAATTCCATTAAATTTGTGTATTTAAGGTAATATTGGATATATATTTTTTAAAATATATACGCGGAAAGGGCAGAAATAGTGAAAATTTGTATGAAAAATGTTAACTGCTTTTAATGAATTTTGGCACCAAAATATTTGATTGATAGCCAAGGGTTAATCAAATAAAAATTTTTTTTTTTTCAATAATTTACCCATTTGTCTGTAATAGGGGAACGAAAATCTAAATCTAAACCGTTTTACCGATTTTAATGACATTATTATTAATTTTGAAAAATGAAATATCTATAATTGCTAAGCTAAAGTGTATGGGAAAGTCTTAGAAAGAAGAATGAAAGAGAAGTCCGACGGGTTGTTGTGGGATGCACAGGGTGGTTTCAGATCTGGAAGAGGATGTATGGATCAAGTTTTCTCCCTCCGCAACATCGTAGAGAAGCATCTGGCTGTGAGCCAGAAGGTTTTCTGCGGTTTTGTGGATTTGGAGAAGGCGTTTGATAGGGTATTACGAAAGGAGCTGTGGGACATTTTGCCAGAGTATGGTATTGATGGCAGTCTGCTCCGTGCAATACAGTCCACGTATGTGGGCTGTCAAGCATGTGTGCGGGTAGATGGTAACATGTCACCCTGGTTTGATGTTAACATCGGTGTCAAACAGGGTTGCGTGCTTTCGTCTAGGCTGTTTATTATATATCTGGACAAATGCCTCCAGAGGGTGAAGTTGATGGATGTGGGAGTGCGTATGGGTGACTTAGTGGTGAACTGTCTGCTTTACGCAGATGATGCGGTAATTGTTAGCTCTACACCATCTGGGCTACAAGCACTAGTCACAGTCATGAAAGAGGATTGTATGGAGAAAGGCTTACAATTGAATGTGGATAAAACTAAAGTATTAGTATTTGAAAGAGATGAACAGAGAACAAATGCAAGGGTAGTAGTAGATGATGCAGTGTTAGAACAGGTTGATGAAATTGTATATCTTGGATGTGCTTTTAGCAAGGATGGTAGGTACACCACTGACATAGAAAGAAGAGTGCTTGCTGGGAATTGCGTGAATGGAGCGTTGGGTAAGCTGCTAGAATCCAAACATCTCAGCCAGCGGGCTCGACTAGCCGTACATAATGCTGTACTTACTCCAACGCTTTTATATGGAAGCGAGAGCTGGGTATGCAGGAAAGAGCATGAAAGTAAGTTGAACGCGGTCGAGATGAGATCTTTGCGCAAGATCTGCGGTGTATCACTCACCGATCGCGTTCGTAATGAAGATGTAAGAAAGAGACTTTGTGTGAATGATAGTATCGGTGTAAAAATGAAAAAGGCATGCTCCGATGGTTCGGGCATATAGAAAGAATGTCGAATGAGCGAATGACTAAACAGATATACAATGCGAATGTGGATGGTTGCAGAGGCCCAGGAAGACCAAGGCTGACCTACCATGACCAAATAGGTCGAGTTCTGTCTGATGGTGGTGTCAAAAGTCTTAGGAATCGGCGTGCATGTATGAAGAGAATGATGAAGGTAGACGAGGCACGAGAGGTTTGTCAGAACCGGGATGTCTGGCGCTCTACACTCTCTGCCTACCCCGTTAGGGACCTGGCGTGAAGATACACACATACACACAAATATCTATAATTAAGTATTCGAATCCCACGAGGACAAAGTCGCGATTAGACGCTAGTTATTTGCTAATTAGTATTTATTTTGCAATCAATGCTAAACCAACAATACTCAACATCATTCAAATATACGCACCCACGTCGACGGCATCTGAGGTGGACATTGACAATTTTTATAATTCAATAACGTCGACGATCGACAATATATCAAACCGGGAAATAACTATAATCTTGGGAGATTGGAATGCCAAGGTTGGTAACGCTACCAACGATGACCACATCCGCAACATAATAGGTAGATTTGGGTTGGGTGAAAGAAACGACCGAGGACAGAGGCTTATTGAATATTGTATTGAAAAAAACCTTTGCATTATAAACACACACTTTCAACATCATCCAAGACGGTTATACACGTGGTTGTCACCGAGGCAAGATATAGAAATCAAATCGACTATATTCTTGTAAACACACGTTGGAAGTCATCTATTAGAAATGTGAAAACTTATCCTGGTGCCGAATGTGGATCTGATCACATCATGCTAGTCGCGAAGTTTGCAGTGCGTCTCAAAGCACCCAGAAAATCGGCAAAAAATAGCTCCGTGTTATTGAAATCTCATGAGGCATCTCAGTTCAAGTCCATTATGGAATCAAAGCTTGCAAATCTACAGCCACCAACTGAAGATGCTAACGCTCAATGGATGTACCTGAAAAACCAGATCAATGAAACCTTAGACGTGATTAAATCTTGCAGACCAAGCCTACAATATACACACAAGATAAAATCATGGCTTGCTGACGATACCTGGGACGTAGTACAGGAATGCAAGGACGCAAGAATGAAGAGCCTGCAACACAACAATGTGAATAAGGATTACTCCAACCTCTGGAAGTTGGTGAAGAAAATGTGTCACAGGGACAAAAACACCTTCTTAGCTAACATCTGCATTGAAATTGAAACCCATTCTCTTAAATTCCAGACTTCTGATCTCTTCAAGAAAGTTCGTCTAATATCCAAGCAGTTCAAACCCAAGTCATAGGTAATCAATGACGAAGACGGTACTGAAATCCATGATCTTGAGGCTATAGCTGAGAGATGGCGCGCATACTGTGAAAAGCTGTACTACAGCCAGCCGCCCATACCACCTGAACCTCACCTAAATTGGAACGATTTGGATATAGAACCCTCGATTCTGCGATCTGAGATAACGGTAGCTATTGCAACATTAAATAATAGAAAGACCAGACATGATAACATCAGAAGTACTCAGAGCCTTGGGTGATAGAGGTATCCACCACTTGCTCAGCATGCACCAAATGCAGTTAGATAACTGCATTTGGTGGTCCGGCAAATGGCCTAGTAACTGGACTGAGTCTTTGGTACTGCCAATACACAAAAAAGGCTTAACAAAGAATTGTGACAACTACCGCACGCTTGCCCTTATATCGCATAGTAGTAAAATTCTCCTACACATAGTCAACAATCGCATTAGACACTTTCTTGACTGGCAGATTCCCCAGGCCCAGGCTGGCTTTGTGAAAGGCAGAGGCACATGAGAACAAATCCTCAATATTAGACAAATCATTGAGAAGTCATACGAATTCAACATCTCTTTCTTCATGTGTTTCATAGACTACAGCAAGGCTTTCGATTGCGTCGACTGGCAAAAGCTGTGGAGAGTGCTAATTGAACTAGGAGTGCCCAAGCATCTCACGGCTTTGCTTCAGTCACTTTACCTGAACAACCAAGGCATAGTCAAAATTGATAACACATTCTCAGACCCCTTCCAGTTTAAAAAGGGAGTCAGACAAGGCTGCATACTGTCTCCCATACTCTTTAACATATATGGTGAATACATCATGAGACAAGTATGCGAAGACTGGGAGGGCGAAATGTCGATTGGCGGGGTGAACATCACAAATCTGCGCTATACCGACGACACTACACTTTTTGCGACAAGCGAAGACGAGATGTCCACATTATTTGAACGACTAGAGAGGGTTAGCAACGAGATGGGTCTGCACATAAACAGGGCTAAAACGAAGCTAATGATAGTCGATCGTAGCAAATCACTCACTCCGTTCAACACCTTAAACCTGGAAACTGTAAATGAGTTCGTCTACCTAGGTTCCGTCATATCAAACAATAGCTCATGTGAGAGGGACATAAAAAGCGTATTGGCATGGCAAAGAGCGCCATGACCCAGCTGAGTCATATCTGGACCAACAGAAACATCACGAGAAAAACCAAAATCAATCTGGTTACCACACTTGTTTTCTCAATCTTCCTGCATGGAGCGCAGACCTGGACCTTGAAAAAAGATGATCGTCGTCGAATTGACGCTTTCGAAATGTGGTGTTGGAGGAAAATGCTCGGTGTTCACTGGATAGAGCACCGGACCAACGAATCCATAATAGAAGAACTCAAAGCACCAATGAGACTCGCCACCATATGCTTGCGAAGAAGCTTTGAGTTCTTTGGTCACATTGCGAGAAAGAAAGGTGATAACCTGGAAAAGACTCTGCTGACGGGTAAAGTAGAAGGGAAAAGGCCCAGAGGCATAAGTCCATTACGCTGGTCTGACCAGATTCGTTCCACGTTGGAAACCACAGTTTGCCAAACCATCCACATCGCCGAAGACAAAACAATATGGCGAAATATCGTTCGTGAAAAAGTAATTCGTCGAGGTCACGACCCTCAGCATTGAGGAAATACGACGCACGGAGGAGGATTTATTTTGTCTGTCCAATCCTATAATAGACCACACCCATGACAGAACAGACTATTGAAGTCGATACTAATTTGTTTGCATGCAAATAAATCCTTGAACATAAATCCAAATGGAAACCTTTCTACGCTGTCAGCATATCACAGTCATAAGTTATTGCTCGTACCCAGTGACTTTCGACACCTGTCGTGGTCATACAACCAGCCACATTTAAATGGCAAAGGTTCTATTCACTTGTTTGCATTCTAAATTACTGTGCCAAATTGCGTGTTCAACATGACGTTACTTAAAGTTGTATTCTGAGTATTTTACATGGATCGATTAGTCGGATTTGGAAATGTAACTTTACGATTACGTACTCGTAACTAAACAGGAACTTGAAGTGCGGCTGGTGTAAATCGCAAGCGATCTATTCGGTTGTACTATACCACCGCGGTTGGGTGTGTGATGGATGATCGCTAGTAGCTAATTAAAATGCGCGTTTCCGTGCTTCGGAGGGTACGTTAAGCCGTCGGCACAGCCGTCGGTCCCGGTTTCTATCGCGAAAGCAGTCGTTAAGACTTGTCGGAGCCACCAACCCGAATTGGAGCAGCGTGGTAGAGTAAGCTCCAGGCTTCACCCCAAAAGAGACTCGTGCCCAGCAATGAGACGAGTCAAGAGTAACCATTATCATTTTTATATTATTAACTAAACAAGAGTAGACAGAGATAATCATATATGTTTTTATTAATTAAAAAGCAAGCGGACGTTTAAACTTGTTATTTTTAAACTTGTTAAACTTTTTTATTTCATTAACTACTTTTACCTTCATTAACTACTGCATGCCGGGGTTAACCTATGATGGCATATTAAAAAAAATAACTTTTAGCTTCGACCAGGATACCACCTTAATTATATGTATTGGAAACAGAGGCAATGTAAATAAAAAACAATTAATGTAAAATGTCAAAGTACTCAACTTTGACATTTTACAAACCTTAAAAATTCATAATTTTATTTTATTTACATTACCATACAGTAAGAGTCTGTCAAATATAGAAAATAATATTAGATATAAGCCAAATTTGACATTATTAGATTGCCGAATTTGTTATAATAATAAGTTTTATAAATTGGACATAAATTGTATTCTTGGAAATAATTTTTATTTGACCAAAGATAATTACTATCTTAATAAATTTTTGAAACGACAGATAGCTGTATCGCTATCAAATTATATTGACCATATAGCCAAAAATTTGGCTAGGCCGACTGCCTCTATTGGGCAATTGCATAACAATATACAGAGTTTGGAAAGTATTCCAAATATTAGCATAGTAAATGACAAATCAGTATTGAGTAGTTTTACTACCAATACTGTGAATAATAGTTTACAAATGACATCTAATAATGTGGACATTCAATTAAACCATTTAAATTAGATTTAGAGACAAAAGAGACAGCCTCTTGCTCTCATTTTCCTAAGGAAAATGTTTATAAATCTAGTATGTTCTTTCATAATAATAATAATAACATTGTTAACCTGGTGCATCAAAATATACAAGGAATATTGGGTAAAGAATTAGAAATTGAGTTATTTTTAAACATTCATGACATACAAATTTGTTGTGTTACTGAACATTGGTTTCAATCAACTTCAATCATTCAACTTTAGTGGGCACCAGGTAGGCAGTTCGTTCTGTAGGTCACATGCATTACGTGGTGGCTCTCTTATATTGTTAAAAAAAGACATTAAACATAAAGAACGCAGAGATATAGTGAGTCTTTCCGTTGAACGAACTGCAGAAATAGCCTGTGTGGAGCTTAAGCGCTTGATTATTGTGTCCGTATACAGACCTCCAAGTGGATCTTATGAATGTTTTGAAAAAAAATTAGATGTTGTACTAAACAATCTAACTGCTTCAAAAAAACGTGTCATTATTTGCGGCGATTTCAATATAAATTTATTGGAGGAAACTCTCACAACTGTGAGGTTTCAATCGTTACTTATGTCATTTAATCTGCATAATTTGTTCTCAGAACCTACTAGAATTACACAGAACTCAGCGACATGCATAGACAATATTTTTATCGATTTTGAACATACACATTAAAATATTTTGACTGAATTAAGCTCCGACCACTGTGGTCAGTAAGTTTCCTTCTATGGTCAATTACATAATGATAAAAATAAACGAGCAATAGTATTTGTTCCTATCAATGCGAAGCGAATTAAGAAATTCAGAGAAAATATTGTCCCAAAACTTGCAAACATGCAATACCATAACGATCCTAACATATTATACAATGACTTTTTTGTCACAATTTTAACAGAATATAATTTAGTTTAGGCCGTACATTACCACCTGACTGAAACACGATAGTGCTGAACACAACCATTTAGCGGCAAGTATATTAGGTAATGCGGTGGTGCCTACGCCCGCGAGCTCCGTCACTGGAGCTGTACTACAAGTATCATGCTTCAACCACCAGATCAGTTGGTCTGCAGAGAATTTTATATTGAGTTCAATATTAGTGCCTTACCGTTAATAATATCCACATAATTTACATTAAGACTCAGTAAGTAAACAAGATTTATTATTATAGATAAGCACCAATTGTTTGTCTTTAAATTTTCCAAAGTAAACAATTCAACCGTTACGCAACTATAAAACACAGCTATAAATTTTCTTTACAGTCACCGCTTTATGGTTTCCGGTGATGTGATACTCCTTCTATGTAGGGTTCCGTGAGGAAAATAAAAATTGATTGGGATTACTTGGCAGCATTTCTTGCAAGGCTTTCTTCGATTTTCGAAGGATTTTTAAGTACGTAATATTTATTAAAATCCCTTAATAATCTCGTTGGAATATCTAGACCACACAAATCTAATAAATGTAATAGTTTCTTTGTTTGTATGTTTGTCCGTCAATCACACCGAAACTGCCTAACGGATTTTGATAATTTGATAAAATTTGTTATACAGATAGGGTATTAGCTGATTTAAATTATAGGATACTTTTTATCCCGAAAAAATGTTTCTGTAGGATGCCATGGGATGATTTCAAGAGTTTCCACAGGTTACGCGAAAAGTGAACTACACGCGGGCGGAGTCGCGGGCAACAGCTAGTTGGTTATAAATCAAAGTTTTAAATTGAATATCACTCCACGTTTCCTTTTGATTTTGCATGTGCTTTATTTTATCATCATTGCTCACGGGCGTAGGCACCACCGCATTACCTAATATACTTGCTGCTAAATGATAGTGTTCAGCACTATCGTTTTTCAGTCAGGTGGCAATGTACGGCCCTGTAATTTCCGGCACAGAGGCATAACACCTTAGGTCTCAGGAGTAGTAACGCATCAGCATTTTGACCTTGGTCTTTTCGTGAGTGTCTATAGGCTGCAGTCATCACTTAACATCAAAGTGAATTGCATGCTTGTTTGCCACCTTTCTTACATAAAAAAATCATGACCCTGTCGTAGGATCACGGTAGTTTTCAGCGCTATCATTTGGTAGCTTAAAGATTACATAACCAGGCAGTAATTGATAACTGTGTGAACTCCAAAGCTTTTCCAGTAAACATTAATCATTAGAAATTTTATATTTTTATAAACGAACATTAAATATTAAATTTCTTATGAATGATGAATAATTCCATTGTTTTCTTCACAAGCAAGCATTAGGCCCTGACCGTGTTGGCAGTAAGCAATAATTATTACTAAACTAACCCGTCAGTTAGTGAGAAAAATATGACAATTGATTTTTTATTGTTACGCGGGCCATAAGGCGCGCTCGATCCTCCTGAACCTTGCTGCCAACAAAACTAAAAAAGGGTTGGTTTTTCTCACAGACCATTCAGCCTTCTTTTTGGATCCATAGTCGATGGTTTTTATAAAATCTTAATTGATTTAGACACCTGTTTATTGTAACCGGGAACTACGCCACCGGAATAAAGCATGTGTCGTTCCTTCGATTGTAAAGAACCGTCTCAATACAGATCCATTGAAAACAGATGTAATTCGTTCTACCCGTTCAATTGATTGATCGGTTCATTGATTCAAGGGTTGGAAAAAGTATTCCACTAAATCGTGTTCTATTAGCAGTTCATTTAAATCAGCGAGCCAGATCGATTGATACCTACAGATCATTCATTTGATAAATGTCACCTCGCGCTCGATTCGCTTCAATCACTCAGATCGCCGCGACCTACGATACTATGACGGGTTATCGAACGAACGGGTCATTTTCAAAGAAACGAACCAATAGATCCCGTAGATAAGAAAATCCGGTGCTTATGATCCATTCAATCGCGAAGGAGACGTCACATCTAGTCGGAATAAAGTGGCGCTAAATGGTTGATCAGCGTGTCGGTAGAAGCGGTGTTGCCCTAGAGCTCTATCATTCGTATTCTCACAAGTAAAATATTCTCTTTAAAACTCAAAATCGTTATCAAGTCTATCTTTAAAAGTCTACGTGGAGTGGCTACTTCATATAGGCACCATTTGGCGACGTCGTTACACAGTACTAACTACTTGAATCCAGAGCTGGCTACGTCGTCATGGAGTCCTTGTGAGTTGGGGCACTTATACCTAAACATACCCCCGACGCAGTTTTTAAATATGTAATACCTATCTAGTCGGTATTATGACGGACGGTAAGATGGTCGGACTCCGTAGGTACCTACAAATCAAAATGACCATTTAAAATGTTTTTTTTTTTTTATGTAATGGAAGTGGCAAACAAGCGTGCAGTTCACATTGATGTTAAGTGATGACTGCAGCCTATAGACACCCACATGAAGACCAAGGCCAAAATGCAGATGCGTTACCACCCCTGAGGCCTAAGGTATTATGCCTCTGTGCCGGAAATTACAGAGCCGTACATTACCACCTGACCGGAACACGATAGTGCTGAACACTACCATTTAGCGGCAAGTAAATTAGGTAATGCGGTGGTGCCTATGCCCGCGAGCTCCGTCACTGGAGCTCTACCAAATATCTATATCTTAAATTATAGAGATGAGTAGTATCATTAATATTATAGAAATGATAATAAGTATAAAAATCACTATATTTTTTTATTCTGGATGTAATACACAGAACCCATTCACAAAAATACGGACGTCACCGGAGCTCAAACCGTCCTGGCGATAACAATTGATATTCACGATGCACGGTTATAAAAAAGTAAATTAACTGTCCACCATACATGCTAATATTGAACTGTTTCTGAGAGGCTCTATCGCATACTTAGTTTGAAGTTAGATCATATTGAAGATATCTATAATTTGACTATGTCGATAAAAATCTTTTATTACGGTAAAGGACAAATTGATAGCGTTTTATAGCCGAATAGGCTTTACATTTTTATAAGTTACCTTTTGTTACGATGCTGTTGTTTTATTTTCTACGATAGTTCTTTTAAATTCTGTTGTTCTTATGTAATGAAAAGTGGTAATTAAGCCTAGTCAAGATACTACTAGTGACGACATAAGGAACTGTATCACATACTGTCTCTTTACAAGAATAATGTGACATTTTCGACACATAGAATTATTTAACGAAATGTCAACATTATTCTTGCTTTGTCCACTTGAGCCTTGCCTTGCCCACTTTGTGCTATTCGCTGGGCCATGTTGGCTTTTCTGGTTCTTCTTATTTCTGTTTCCATGGCACAGGGAAACGTCGAGCATTGCTCTCTCTCCATTTCCCTGTGCGTGACCTTGAGTTTTTTTATGAGTACCATATCGCCTCTTTACAAGAATAATGTTGACATTTCGTTAAATAATTCTATGTGTCGAAAATGTCCCATTATTCTTGTAAAGAGACAGTATGTGATACAGTTCCTTATGTCACATTATTCTTGTAAAGAGGCGATATGGTACTCATAAAAAAACTCAAGGTCACGCACAGGGAAATGGAGAGAGCAATGCTCGACGTTTCCCTGTGCCATCGACACAGAAATAAGAAGAACCAGAAAAGCCAACATGGCCCAGCGAATAGCACAAAGTGGGCAAGGCAAGGCTCAAGTGGACAAAGCAATTTTTTTAGACTGCGGCTGTGGAAAAAACTCTTAAGTGGTGACCGCGTGCCTGAATACAAAGCGATGGCAGGCCCATCGTGAGGTGGTCTGAGGATCGCTGGCAATCGTTAAATGAGAGCGATCCAGGACCTTTCATTGTGGACATCATTAGGAGGCTCTTGTCCAGCAGTGTACTTTTATTGGCTGAAACGTTGATCCTGGTCATGAAACAATATGCACTGATACTGATGATAGAGTGGATAATTATCAATTTTTTAAACAACAGCTAATCTCCTATTAAGGCATGATAGAGTTAAACACTTTGTACCAATAATATTAGCCAACCTAACGTGATTATTGAACTATCAAAGGGTTATTAACAGTAGGTTAATCTCGAATTAATCACATCATTAAGCGACAATATTGTGTTGATTAGATTATTATTGTATTGAAATTATATGACTATCGTATTGTTATATTGTTTATCAAGGTAATATTTCGATTCGTATTTGGATTTCAATTAATTCGTCTGAAGAGTTATCATGTTATATTATGTCGTGCACCAAGAACAATCATGAGTATGTTTAGTGGTAGCAGGTCATTCCTCCAACGCCCCAGCTTCTGAGTCCGATTCCGGTCGGAGGATTAGTACTTTTGGCATTTTTTAGTTTTCCAGGCCCACTTTCTGAGTCTGAGTGAGATAATGTGCGTGGAGATGTTAAAAAGGTTCTTACCTATTACACAAGACAAACGTGATTGGCGAATCTTTAGAATGTATTAGAAAAATACAAGACTAGACAATAGGCGATAATTGATTATTTATGCCTGTACTAATGTATAAATTGTTTTTTTTTTAATTAGGTATACTACTAATTAGGTACGACTATAGTAGTACCTGAGTACATATCAATAAAACATACACGAACTCCATGATATTCAAGGTAATTTAAGAAATCTCTCAAGTTCACGGAAGTTTGCGCTTCTCACACTTGACCGAGTTTTTTTATTGGACGAAGTGTCATCATGACAAGACTCATTTCATTGCACGAACGTAATCCAAAAAGAGCCACTTTAAAATGTGTTTTACCAATTCTATTTCATTATTCATGACAATACCGTCCATTTTTAATTAAGCTTAATTACGAAATACATCGGGAAATACAAAAATACACGCGACATCCGTTCGTACGTTCAGGAGCAAAAGTTGTAGAACAAATTTTAATACACTTTTTTTTATGAAAAAAATTTTTTTTCAGACTAACTTGTTTTGATTAAAAAATAGTCTTAAAAGTAAAAAAAGAAAGATAATTATTTAAAACTAAAACTCATCCTCCGAAAAAAATATCACGATAAAATACCTTGTTTTTTCAAAAATAGTCTACATACGAAAGAAAATCTGTCATCGATGCAAACTTTTTCATTCGTTAATCAATTTTTATTGCTGACTGTACAATCGGAAGCCTTTCTTTAAGGGGAGTGCCTGAGAGCGCCCAGTGATAACGTGGCGTACCTGGTAAAGTAACGTGGATTTGGATGTTGGTGGTAGTCCATTCGGCCGTAATCAAAAATCGTCTACGTCTCAACGGACCGGTCATAAAATATTGTTAACAAATTTATACATGGAGTACATCCGAGAGCAAAAGTTATAAATTGAAATACTTAAAAGTCTTAATATATTTCTTAAATTTGTATTATTTTCTTTATGAAAACAATGCTCTACACTCACTGCCTACTCCGTTAGGGACCAGGCGTAAAGATACATATATATATATATACATATATGTATAAAGACAATCAACCACTTAAACATATTGACAAAAAAAGACCCGGTCAAGTGCGTGTTGGGCCACACGCAGTGTAGTGTACCGTAATTTTAAGGTTTGATTAATGTAATTAAAAAATATATAATTATTTTCTATGGAGTTGTTCAAAAATTTCGGGTATTATATTTGGTGGACTATTCTTACTCGCAAACTTGTAAAGCCAACTTACGTGTGATAATTTTCTTTTAACTTCGTTATATGCAGCTACAATTACCGCAGCGTTTGAATTTCTAACAACAACCGTTTAGTCGGTAGTGGGGGGGGGGACTCTAACGAAAATTGCCACTTTAAAGCTAAAGTCACGAGCAGTTAACTTAATCCGAAAATGATGTAATTACACCCATAACATTTTTGAAAGACCTATCCAACAATATGCCACACTATATAGAAAACGAAAAATAAGAATAATATTTGCGCCTTACATGTAGGGGAGGTACCCTAAATAATTTTATTTTTCATGTTTTTATCACACCAATTTGTCGGCGTGATTAAGGTGTACACTTGTGCCAAATTTCAAGTATCTATATATTATATATAAAAGTACCTATAGTTTTTGCGCTAAACCGCAGACGGACAGACAGACGGACAGACGGACATGGCGAAATGATAAGGGTTCCTTGTTTACTACGGAACCTTAAAAAACACGGATTGCATATTTTTATGAACCTTCTTTTTGCCACTACTCTGACGTAACAGATAAACTGCCTGCTTGTGATTGGTTGATAAGAAAAGGTCATTGTTGAGTTAGGTACCTGAAGTCGTGCCAACTAGAAACGAAGATGTTAAAGATTTTGCGTACTTAGATTAAGATTAACAACTATTAGATTAAATACTACTTTAAATATGTAAATATTTTGTAGTGAAAATTTATAAATCATACGACTGTTACGCTTGAATGCGACTGTACTTTTAAATTATTTTATGACCGGGCCGTTGGGACGTAGACATTTTTTGATTACGGCCGAATGGACTACGGTCCATTCTTTTTGGTCCGTTCAGACTAAGTACCCGAATCCTGAATCCTTTGGTGTACTGAAACGTACCGCCCTTGGCCACGCCTTGCCACACAGTAACTGGGCGCCGGCTTTTATTGAAACACATAAAGGTTATTAGGTCATCATCATCATCATTTCAGCCAAAAGACGTCCACTGCTGAGCTGAACAAAGGCCTCCAACGAACGGTCCTGGGCCGCCCTCATCCAGCGATTGCCCGAGACCTTCACCAGGTCGTCGGTCCATCTTGTGGGAGGCCTGCCCACGCTTTGCTTTCCGGTACGCGGTCACCACTCGAGAACTGCTCTGCCCCAACGGCCGTCAGTTCGTCGATTAGGTATTTTATTTTAAAATATTTAAACGTGTTCTGTCAAGGATATCACGAAACCTTGTTTGGTTAAAAAACTTTTACATTCTTTAATCAACTTCTGTTGCTGACTGTACAACCAGCCTTTCATTATTGACGATCTCTCATAACGAAAAGCGCATCGGATAAACAAAATGCAGTGTATTGAAATTTTCTGATTACGGGCAAACGGGCGGATTTCCGATTCTCACTAAATCATTCAATAGGCTGGATTTCTGATTTGACGATGAATATTTTTGTGTGTCCCATTTAATTCAAAATGATATGAAAGATGTTGACATCATGAAATATCTCAATACATTACTTTATATGTATTGAGATATTTCATATTATAGATTATACATTAGTTTTCATACACTTAAGATTGGTTTGGTAGCATGTATCGCTACATGCTAGGCCCAGTAGAATCGATTATTGAAATCTTATGGATTCTGTGTTGTTTTTTTTATGTTACGAAGGTGATAAATAAGGCAGTACACATGGATGTTAAGTGATGATTGTAGCCTTTAGATGTCTATACAAAAACCAGTGGTCAACGTTCAAATTCGTTGCCCCCCCTGATATTTTTAATGTCTGTTGTTTACGTTTATCTCTGATTTCGAAATAATTCTATCAGCTACTAAGAAACAAAAAGGGAAGGCTGCCAAAAATACTTATTCGTACACACGTTTGCGTGAAGTCGTGCGATAAGTGATGACGATATCAGATAATCATTTGAAAAGTTGAGGCTGTTGAGGTAATAAACAGCAGGAGTGTAGGAACTGGAGGGCGTCGGCGCTACCATATTACCTAATCTATCATGGCAGTGTTCAGCACTATGTACTAAAAACACAAATGTTTCCTCTGTATAATATTCGTAAAGATAATACTTATCATAATGAAATTCAACAAATCTTTATAAATTAAAAAAAAAAACAAATATTACTATATTTTTGTCCATAACCTTAAATGTACCTAAAATATCATCTGAAGCCGAGTTGCCTCAGAACTCAAGATGAGTAATACAAACGTAAAACAACAATTTTACCATACTTATCTACCAAATTATACTGGCGTATTTAAATTGTCGAACAAATTTGAATAACCAAGCCCCGTGTTTTAATAAAACAAACAATAAACATAAAACTCGTACGCCAATAAAATTTAGAAGCAAAGAGTTCGCTGTTATTGTTATACTTTCTGAATCAACATTAAATTAATTCAATTTACACCCACGCATCAGTATTGCTGGTTATTAAGGGACGGTTATCTATTAGAGTTAATTTATCATTCGACAAGGCAGTCATGGTGGAGATAGCGCTTAAAATTTGATTGATCACCATGTATATAATTGGAGATATGCGTAAAGCTGCGACATGTTATTGTGGATACGATAAGGGCAAGGTTTTTTTGAGGTGTATACTTACCTACCGGTGCCTTGCACTTTTTGTGATGGGTAAAAAATGTTAAAACTCGCGTCAGGACACGTGACCCTGATGAAAAATGCGTGAGACGGACACGTGACCAGAATTCTCATCTTTCTATTTTTTGGGGACCCCATGACCGCTGTCATGGTGGTGGTGGTCGTGGTAGTAATGATGGTGGTGGTGTTGGTAGTGTTGGTGGCGTTGGTGGCGTTGGTGACGTTGGTGGCGTTGGTGACGTTGGTGACGTTGGTGACGTTGGTTGCGTTGGTTGCGTTGATGGCGTTGGTGGCGTTGGTGGTGTTGGTGGTGTTGGTGGTGTTGGTAGTGTTGGTAGTGTTGGTAGAGGTGGTGCAACAAAACAAAAAATGCACTACGTTTTCGCTTCTGCCGGCAATCCCGGAGTGCAATCCGTTGTAATTTTTTTTGTATGAATCCGACTTTTTATGGTTTTATATTCGTACTTAATGTAGGTACAAGAACTGTCCATTAAGTGCATCGTGTTTGTGCATATCGCGATTCAACATGACACCTTAAAGTCTGTAACTCCATTACAATTTAAATCGGGTACCTATCTACTTCGTATGTCGTTTCAATGCCACCGACATTTGCTTACCTAAAAGCCAAATGTATTGTCCTTGTAGCTGGTTTATTGGGAGATGGAGTTTTGTCACCCTTTGAACTTAATATTTCCTTATGAAATTTTCCTAAGCAAATATAAAACTTAAGGCTATTCTCCTAATCCCAACTAATATTATAAATGTGATAATTATAGTTTGTCTTTGTATGTTTCGCTTTTCACATCAAAATTGCTGAACCGATTTTATTCAAATTTGGAATAAAAATCTGTAGTTCAAGATTTTAGAAAGGACGTAGGCTAGTTTTTTCCAAAATCTAAGGTTTAAGTAAGCGGGGGATGTACGAGATTAGGATGGCCCTCAAACAGCTTAAGAACAACAAGGCGCCTGGAGAGGACGGAATCACTACAGAGCTTCTGCAAGCGGGTGGATCACCGTTACTGAAAGTCCTTCAGAAGCTCTTTAATTCCGTTCTATTCGAAGGTACTACGCCAGAAGCATGGAAGAGAGGCATGGTGGTGCTTTTCTTCAAAAAAGGTGATAAAGCCCTATTGAAGAACTATAGACCCATCTCGCTTCTGAGCCATGTCTTCAAGCTGTTTTCGAGGGTGATCACGAACCGTCTCGCTCGCAGGTTTGATGACTTCCAGCCTCCCGAACAAGTCGGTTTCCGAAAAGGCTATAGTACCATAGACCACATACACACGCTGCGGCAGGTTATACAGAAGTCCGAGGAGTATAACCGGCCATTATGCTTAGCGTTCGTGGACTATGAGAAAGCCTTTGATTCGGTTGAAACATGGGCTGTGCTGCAGTTTTTACATCGTTGCCACATTGACTATCGGTATATCGAAGTGTTGAAGTGTTTGTATAAAAACGCCACCATGTCAGTCCGAGTACAGGACCAATGCACGAGGGCGATTCCTTTGCAGAGGGGAGTAAGACAGGGAGATGTTATTTCACCCCTGCTCTTCACCAATGCAATGGAAGACGCCTTCAAGCTCCTGGAATGGCAAGGACTAGGCATCAATGTCAAGGGCGAATACATCACTCACCTTCGGTTTGCCGACAATATTATAGTCATGGCAGAGTCGCTGGAAGATCTCAGCACAATGCTCGAAGACCTCAATCGAGTGTCCCAAAGAGTGGGCCTTAAAATGAACATGGATAAGACTAAGGTCATGTTCAATAACCTTGTATCGCCCACTCCAGTGTTCGTTGGGTACTTGATCCTCGAAGTTGTCGACGAATATGTCTATTTAGGACAAACCATACAACTAGGCAGGTCGAACTTCGAGAAAGAGGTCATTCGCCGAATCCAACTCGGCTGAGCAGCGTTCGGGAAGTTAAGGAGCGTTTTCTCGTCAAACATCCCGCAGTCCTTGAAGACGAAAGTCTTTAATCATTGCGTTTTGCCGGTGATGACCTACGGTGCCGAGACGTGGTCTCTCATTATGACTGATATGATGATGAAGCGGGGGATGAAAATTTGTACCGAAATCCGTCATTTTTGTAAATTTTTGATGCTAATTTAAAGCGGACGAAGTCGTGGGTAAAAGCTGGTAATAATATATTTTCAATCCAACACGACATCTTGTGCTTGCGATTATGAAATGCCAAATGTTCATACGCGACGGTGACCACTTTCCATCAGGTGGCCCGTTTGCTTGTCTGTTAAGCTTAAGACATAAAAAAATGTGCCCCATTATGTCTACGAATTCTTATTCTTTCTTTTATAAACGTTGATACTCTGCCGAAAGGAGTAGACAGAGATAAAAGCATACATGAAAACACTCACGTATCGCTATTTTATGTCTTTGCCCCATGTAATAATATGTCACGAGACAATTGACATCGTCGGGCACATCACCAAGCACCGAGGATGATATTAGAAGAAATTCGAAAAAATAAAAATTCATACAACACTAACTCTTCGATCCAGGTATCTTATCCAGAACCCTAGCATAGCAACTGCTGAACCTTGCCATCACTATGGTAAATCAAAAATTCCCAAGTCTTCACTTTTACTTTGGACCGGCAACTAACTAGCTATTTATACTTCTCATGACTCACTAATAAAGGAGTCATGGCGTTAATTCCGCTGTCTTTAAATTCCGTAATCCACGTCCTGTGACACATCATTCGAGTCTAACTGTTACTTCTAAATATTCAGGACATGGTCATTTGATGGATAGCTAAACGTATTTTAATTTACATGTTGGTGCTTTGGTTACGTAATCAGTGAGAAATGGTTTCTTCTTGTTTGTGGATGACGTACAATCTGTGGAATTTTCATTCCGAGAAAGCAGCGTTACTTTAAGGTTCGGTTGCATCAAAAAATTTGTTAAGGTAATTTTTTTGTAAAATTTTACATCCTGCTCTCACCTTAACAAATTTGCTAAACTCACATTTTTCTTTCCATTTTACTTCAATATATATTTCACTTGCATGTATCATTGCAAAAAGTAATATAAAACAAATTTGCTAAATTTAGAGAAGGATGTTAAATTTTACAAAAACTCGTAACTTTAACAAATAGGTACATATTTTGTTGCAACCGCACCTAAGTGTTTCAATGTACTATAACATCCAACATGAAACCAGTAAATAATATAGTTATACTTTAAGAGTAATTTATTGTCTCTTTCTCAATGAGAATTGTATTACATTGGAATGTAAGAGATCAGGTAAAATTCCAAAAAATCTTCAAATTGAGAAGACATTTTGCAGTGGTGGTGCAGACCAAAGTATGCCAGTCTTGGTCTACATTCACACTTTTGTTAAGTAAATGAAAAGGATAAATAAACTTATCATAACAATTTAATTTCATACAGAATATAATACGAGTATTAATAGAGTCCTAACCTAATCAATTTCAAATAATATTGTCATTATTGGAATTATTATTATTTATTTCTTTTCGTACACCAAATAGTGAACATTTACATGAAATGGACGACAGTAAGCCTGGGTTGCACCACGACCTTGGTTGAAGATAAAGTTATTGTAACATTTCACATCCTTTTCTAATTTAAAGAAATCTGTTAAAGTAAGAGCAGGATGTGAAATGTTACAATAACTTTAACTTTAACAAAAGTCGTGGTGCAACCCAGGCTAAAATAAATACTTACAGTATGGTGGCCTTATCGCTCAGGCACTCACTTTTTCCCTGATCGACCTTCACGTCAGTCAGTTTACAACAACCAACACGCGATTTTTTACTGGCGGTAGAGTTCCAATCTAGGAACTCGAGGGCAAAACCAACATTGCATTACCAAATCTATCTGCCGCTAAGGTAGTGCTCAGTCATTATTTTTCACTTTTTAATTTTTATCTAGTTACATTATCGTCTTCCAGTTTGATGGTAATGTATGGCCTCGTAATGACTATCAGAGACGTAACAACGAAGGTCTCAGGGGTGGCAATGCATCTGCATTTTACCTCTGGTATATGTGTAGGTACCTAAATATCTATAGACTGCAGTTATCACTTAACTTACATGTGAACAGCATGCTTGTTTGCTATCTATGTTACATAAAAAAGAGCAATCATAAATGTACTCTGGATGAGTTTTCATCCTGAAACTGCCGAAAAATGCAACGATCATATCCAATCGAATGAAAATATTAGATTGATTGTTACAAAAACTTTTTTTTCCAATAAAGCTAGATATTGAACGTAAACAGCGTTGATGAAACCAAATAAAATAACAGTAAACATATGATTATTATTACACGGAATAAAAATACGAAGTTCATGAACGCAGATGAACGCTATAAAACTATACCAACGATAAAAACGTAACAGTATATTAAATGTAGTAAACGATACATTGGTCACATTCAATAAGATCAGATAAAACATTAAACAATTCACTAGCGATTGGCAGTGAAGGTTTTACATTAATAAAACATTGTGTTGGACACAATACCTACATTTGCAATTTTAAACTGATTCGTTTAAAGCTTTTTCTATTCACCTTTTAAGGACTTGAGAACCAAAAAAAAGATGTAAGTAATTGCAACTACATTTATTATATTTTTTTTATTATTTATTTATTTATGTAATGGAAGTGGTAAACAGGCACATTGATGTTAAGTGATGACTGCAGCTTATAGATACCCACACAAAGACCAAAGTCAAAATGCAGAGGCGTTACCACTCCTGAGGCCTAAGGTGTTATGCCTCTGTGCCGGAAATTACAAGGCTATACATTACCACCTGACCGGAACACGATAGTGCTGAACACTACCATTTAGCGGCAAATATATTAGGTAATGCGGTGGTGCGCGCTCCGTCACTGGAGCTCTACCGTGCACTATGCATCAATAAATATTGCACATCGACCTCAGGAAGGAGATGTCGGCTTATTTCGGGTCTGTAGAGCGTTATATTTTTTGCACCTTACCTACATCAGAAAATATGTAATAATACTACGTATAGAATGGACTCTTCGACGTCCCGACCGATTTCCCCGCATCACTGAACCCCTTCCCCTCTTATGGGCGACAGTTGGTGTTTTCTACGTGCTACGCACGTACGCACACGGGTGCACGTATAAATACACGTCACTAATTGATGTCTGTGTAATAGAGACCAAATTAAGCGTTTGTATGGAATTTTGTCGGAGTGTCCGCGGTGTGCCTACATGACGTTTTTCCACCATTTTGATCAAGTTTTGACCAATACCGGACTATCAGTGTTTACGTTGACTGTGCAGCAGAGATAACACTCTACTTATAACATTTGCATGCTTATATTATTATAACATAGCAACTCTGAACCATTTAACCTGTGATTTAACGCTGTAAGTCGATTGTAATGCGACGCGCATTACAATCGACATTGCATGCATTTAGCATCATCATGTTGAATTAATTGCTCATCTGTGACCGGCCTACTAAATCGGTAGCCGATCGGTGAATGACGTTGATGGTCATTTTAATTCAATATTGGCACTGAATAATGTTAAGGGTTGGTTTCATTGGCTTCTGAATACTTTGATTTTCTGTACCTATCAGTTACGCAGATAAATAATATACCTATAAGTAATAGATAATACCGCAAAGGCTAATCTATCTAATAGAGTTTCGTTTGATGTAATAATGATGATGGCAAACTAGCATGCTCACATTGCGTTCTGGGCAGTGATGTATGGCTATATAATTTAAATTCTGAACATGTTTGAATTTTGTAAATATATTCTTTGTGACACAAAAAATTATGTAGAGTAATTTATATACTTGAATCAACTGTTTTAACTTCTGAACAAACATTTTGATGGATCACACCAACCTCATATTCAGTCATCAAAAATATCATCAGAGAGAGGTTTTCTGTTCAATAAAAGTTACAGTTTATATGTAAAGTTATCAGCATTAATCTTTCAAGAAATTTCAGTAAATCATTAAACCATTTCCGTTATTATTATATTTATACTGTAGTAGGAAACAAGGTTTTCGATTAAATTTATGTATCAACTACAAAGGTATTAAAAGCTTCGTATCAAGCCTTCAACAAATTGCTCTAAAACATTGAACTGTTGCCGTTACTTTAACAGTGCATCGGGCATTGGAAATACCTCAGAACTAATAAAAACTAGTTCCCCTGGCAGTATTCGTTCTGGACGGTTGAATCGTTACGTCCTATATTTTCATGCCGCGCCGGCTAGAACCGTATGCACTGTTATTCTAGGTTTTTTCACTGCTTCGTACGTGGACAGCTTTTGCGTCGATAAATTTCGACTTTATCGAAAGGAAGGTAAATTGGTAAGTGCATGTACGGCCCTGTGTTTCCGGCACTTAGGCCTCAGGAGTGGTAACGCATCTGCATTTTGACCTTGGTCTTCGTGTAAGTGTCTATAGGCTGCAGACATCAATTTACCTCAATGTGAACTACATGCTTGTTTGTAACTTCCATTACATAAAAAAAGGTTTACTGGTGGTAGAGCTCTAGTGATGCTGCTCGCGGGCGTACAACAAATTGAAAGTACAGATTATAAAAAATAAAAACAGAAGAGCCCTTAATTTCTTGCATAATCTAAAATTACAACAAGTTTATGGATAACTAATATTAATTATTAAGTACTTTAAAGTCATGCATCTACACTAAAATGTAATTATTTTTAATAAAATTTTATTTTTACATCTTTTCATTTTTATCTAATAAACATACACAATTCATTGGTAAATACCTATAACTTTATTATAAACTATTGTTTATCAACTAAAATTATCAACATTTTAGGTATTTTAAACATATTTCTAATATAAGTACTTAATTGTGCTTCTGTTGCAGAATATGTATTTTTTTTTAATAAAAGAATGAAACAATTTATATAAGAATTTAAACATTTTTTTAAAATATATAAGTCACAATAGTTACTTTCATTACATAATATATTATGATTATTTCTGATTCAAACATGTTATTCGTTAGTTAATAAGTAACATAATATTATTTTGCAGTCACCTATTCTTACTACAGAATTAAATAAATAAAAACAACATAGAAGGTAACAGCAATTATGTATCAATACGATTATGATATTATGGGTAGTCCATATTTCACCTCCTTTTTTCATTACTTAACACTTATAAAAAACACATATCAGATATAGCTAGAGCGTTGTTATTTTTCCATAAAATAATATATATATATATATATATATATATATATGTTTTGATAATAATGATTATTTATTTCTTTCTTTACAATGTATTAATAAGCAAAGGAGATTGACCAACTTTGTATGAAAGTTCGCCCTCCTTGCGTCTCGACGGGATTTCTCGTAAAATGTAGGCAATATCGTAAGTAATGCGTGCGCAAAAAAGAAAAAAGGTATCAATAGGAGTTTTTATAAAAACAGCGTTATGAACTTTTGATTATTTTGAGATTTACTTTTGTGTGGTGTACCTGCTAGTGGTAAATAAAATAAGCTAAGATTATTTGAAAGTATTGTGTAGCATCTTAACTGTTTTACTTACACTCAGTATTATAGTTTAGCCGCATGGCATAGTCATGGTTTTTCTCCAGGTAGTGATAGCAGACAAACATTGAATACATAACAATTAATAAATAAATATCTAGTTTTCATGCTACATATATTCACTTACCATTCATGTTAACTGGTTTTCTGTTTATCGCTTCATGATAATTTATTATCATGAAGCGATACATTAAGAGAGACATTTATATGATGAATTTGAGCTAAGTCAAAGCTAAGGTACTGTTCAAATTGTATCCATTTGATACTAGTGATTATACAAGACATTTCATATTAATTATAATAAAATGTTTATTTGTCACCAATACATATTAGTACTTACAGTTTTAAGCAGTATGATGAAAAAAAAAACAGTTCACTGTGGTGATCACTAGCATCTAAATTAGGCCGAGCGTGTGTCTTAGATGCTAGTTCCTTCTTATGATACACAATATAGAAAAACAAAATCATGTTGATCTTGTTGAGGAAACCACACTTAGGATAATTACATATTTGAACACATTATTACATTAACATTCGGTTAGAAACAGTACAGACAATAATTAATTTTGTGATTTTTTTTACATCTACCGGCAATATTCACAATATTATGCACCGAGTGATCGGGCGATTCGAAACAAAAGTGCGACTACTGTAAGTAGATACTCGGATTTTTTTTTTTTATTTAAGGTCGCTTTTTAACATCTAAGGTCATTAGCGACCACGGCAAAACTATAATTTCTTAAATTAATTTGTACGTATCAATCAATTTTAAAAAACTTAATGTTCTTGTACATCCATCTTCATTTAAACATTCTTTTAAACTGTTAGGTAATTTACATTTCTGTTTTTCATTACTGAAAGCTGTGCAATCTACTAATAGATGTAAAACAGTCAATTCGAGTCCACATTTGCATTTGTTTTTATCTTGTTTCGTTATCAGGTGAATATGTGTCATATTTGTATGTCCAATACGCAATCTAGTAATTACAACTTCTAGTCTTAAATAAAAGAGGACTTTTATCAAATACAGAATTTCTAATTTCAAATAATTTACTTGTATTACCTGTTCTCCAAAAATTATCCCAAAACGTTTTAATTTTTAGTTTATTTTATTTTTTTTTTCTACTGGAATAGATTTAATTGTTTTACAGGTCTGAATTTCATCTATTGCCTTTTTAGCTTCACTATCAGCTTTTTCGTTGCCAACAATGCCTTGATGACTTGTGATCCATATAATTTCAAACGAATAATTGTCTCTTAAAAGGTTTATAATTCTTTGCTTTATTTCTATTATTTGGATTAACTGGACTTTGCAAGGCTGTTAAACATGATTGAGAATCACTATAAATAACACATTTAATTAAATTAGATTCATCGCGTATCAAATCTAAGGCTTTCAGAATAGCTGAAGCTTCACAACTAAAAATTGAATGAAAATCAAATAATCTATACCTATAACATGTATCAACACACACTATTGAACATCCTGATCTTCCATTCATAACTGACCCATCTGTGTAAAAAACTTTACAATCAGCGGACTTACTATTCATCTCTAAATATAAATGTTGTTTAGCATATAAATATACAACAATAACACAATACATAATTATGTGAATGAGATAAATGTATAGTTATAATTCACTTATTATTATTTTTTATAAGTACTTAAATGATGATATTACAAAAATACTAATGTATGTGTGTATACATACATACATACATATAGACAAAAAGTAAACATGAATAATCTATTCCGTTGAATATGACGACCCGGTTGGTCCAGTGGTGTGAGTTGACCGTTTGATTCGAAGGGTCGCGGGTTCAATCCCCGCACCGGGACAAATATTTGTATGGCCTACAGATATTTGTTTCAGGTCTGGGTGTTTGTGTATGTGTTGTTTGTATATAACGGCACCCACGACACAGGTTTTATACCTACTGTGGGGCTGTGAGTGTATGCGTATTTTATTATTATTTCACTCAATTATTCATTGTGCATATTATTTATTTTTATTTTATTATTATTCCACTTATTTATTTATACAACTTATTAAATAATTTTTTACATATATATGTATAAAAAAAACAACAAATATATATATAAAAAATTAGAAAATAGTGTGCCGCCGGCAGCGAGAGCAGGGTCCAAGCTGCCGGTGGTTAGGGACACAGAGACAGGAACCTCCTCACTATGCGTGCCGTGCCGAGGAGTACTGCTTTCTGTATCAGACCCTTGATCCATCCACCTAGCGAGAGCCTCTTGAGATGTTGGTCGAGGCTCTTCGCTATCAGCCCGTTCACCGATACGACTATCGGCACAATGATGGCCGAATCCACATCCCACATGGCGACAACCTCGTGAGCCAGATCAAGATATTTTATTTCCTTGTCTTTTTCGGCTTTCACGAGATTCTCATCATGCGGGACGGTGATGTCGATCATCATTACGAGGCGCTCCGAGCGATCTATCACCACTATATCAGGCTTATTGGCAACAATAGTCCTGTCAGTGATGATAGATCGGTCCCAATACATCGTAACATGGTCATTTTCCAGAACTGGGTCGGGCACATACCTATAGTACGGCACCTCCGCGGCTACAAGACCGTATTTCAAGGCAAGTTGCTGATGGATTATCCTGGCTACTTGGTTGTGTCTGTGCAAGTATTCGCCGTTGGCAAGACTCGAACAGCCGGAAACAATATGCCTGATTGATTCACCCGGTCGATGGCATGCCCGACATATGTCGACCGTTCCATCCTTCAGGATAAACTTCCGGTAGTTGTTGGTCATTACCACTTCCATTATTATTATTATTATTTATATCTATATTAAAGCAATCGATGGTTAAAATCGATTTTATTTCGACAAAGTTATAAGGGTCGTAAAATGACCAGTGTCCAACGCAAAAAAGTAAATAATACAATGGTGTTGACATTGGCAGCTTGGTTATTTTGGTCTGTGATTGGCAATTCACTAGAAAATAATTTATTAACTTTTAAAAAATATCTTGTAAGTCCCCATTCGTTTTAACGTGAAAAAAATGTGAGTGAAATCTAAATTCAAAAAACAATTTTCTACATACAAGTTGTTAAGAAGCAATCAGGGCGGCTTTGGTCATTCTCCTTTAAATAAAATTCTTTTTCGAAATATATTTACATATCCCATAGAAATATTCAAAATAGTCTGGCTTAATATTTGTTTTTACTAATTATATTTTTCTACAATTATATTAATATATTAAATTTAAATGTTAAGTATCTGTTACTATTTAATAATCACTCCATCTCCATCATCCATCAATAAATCATGTCCATCGTGTTATGTACTCACAGCTCATAATATTATGTTAATTAAAATTTCAAAATTATGAAGCAATAAAAAAAATTGACAAATTTATTATATGTGAATATAAAAATATGCTGAGTGAAAATTAGAAAAATAATTAATAAACTTAGTACATTCAATTTCATTTTTAATACACTTCAAAATATCTAAAACTAAGCATTTAAAAATATTATACGTACGTGCATGCAAGAACCCCTCAATGCGAGGATAAAGGCCTCCCCCAGAATTTTCCAATCACCAGTCATTTAACCATTTACTCGTACCTACCATGTAGAAATAGTCAAGTTTTCTGGGGGGTTTTGGTCGAACTCTCCCGTGGTGACCAACCATATTGGGATTATAAGTACAGATTATAAGACCTGAAATTTGGTATGCTTATAGGTCTCGTGAGAAATGCAATTATACAAGATTGTCTACATTTCTTACGGGAAGAAGATATATGAAAAAGAGAAGAAGATAGATAATAATTTGGAAATACATCGGTGCTTCGAGCTCCAAAAAAAGTGTAAGATACAACGATGACTCATCCCCACTACAACCAAGAGACGACGACATTGCTATTTCTAGCTCGAAAAACAAGAACTATGTAAACAAAACCACAGAGCAACACGGGCCACCGACCGCGGCGGACCGGATGGGAGCCATATGCAGGCTTTCCCCCCTGTCAAAGTACAAGAGCAAATTGTCCTATGCCTGTCCCCCAAATATTTTAATGTGAGCGTGAAAGTTTTTATGTATTTTGTTAAAGTCAAGGTGTAAGTTTCGTAGTAATAGACGATTTTTGTAGTGTGAGTGTGTGCCACACGTATTACCCCGCAAAAAATGACAGACTGTTTTGCATCGGTAATAAACGCTATGGCTACTCCCCTCCGGTCCGCCGCGACCGGTGGGCCGAGTTGCTCTATGAAACAAAACAATTAGTTTGGCAGAAAACAGTGTTAAAACGCGCATCCCATATTTATAAAGGCTCGCAACTCGTAACTTCCTAAGCATCTACTATAAAACAGGCTGCACGTGACTGCTCATACAAATCTTTTGCACGATGAGTGGAAGGATTATTGTGCGGGGTATGCAAATATTTAAGTACGGAGCTTGCAATACACTACTGTGCCTGTTGGAGTGGAAACATACGTACAATTTTACACACTGTATTTAGATTGAACGTAATAGGTTAGGATCCCACTGCAGAATCATTTTGTTCATTCAGATATGCTTAAAACCCTATTTTTACGCATACCTATAATCTAGAGAATACATATCAACTAGATTGCCTATAAAAAGGAGATCAGCCAAAATGGTACATAGATTGTACATGAACAAATACTTAACATTAAATTTGTGCGCATACAGCTGTAAATTTTTCAGTATAACATTAAACTGAAAAGTATTTAAAACAGTTTTTGAAAAAAATATTTATTTTTGATATTTATGATGGCGTAGAAAGGAACGTAACGAAATGTAATGGCGTAGGATATAATTATTGTATCAGAAAGTATCGATTAATCATATTTAAAAAAAATGGTTACAT
The DNA here is from genome assembly GCA_036365455.1 of Macrosoma leucophasiata. NCBI lineage: Eukaryota > Metazoa > Arthropoda > Insecta > Lepidoptera > Hedylidae > Macrosoma > Macrosoma leucophasiata. The sequence goes on from JAWQUS010000024.1 coordinate 14,996,055, forward strand.
AATAAATAGAAAAATAACTGAAAGTACACGTTAGATTTCATTTTAAGGTGCCAATAATCAGATGAAGACTTATTGAAATACATTCATTTAGGTTTTAAAATCAACACAAAAGACTAAGTGACCCATTCGATCAATGGATCGATATTCTTAACATCGATATTTTGTGACAGCCGCTTAAGTTGACACATCCCTTTTTGACGCTTTGATATGTCACCTCATGTCTGTCGGTATTTAGTCTAAGCTGTCACCAGTCACGTCATTGATGATTGACGTCATTCACCTGCTTCCTTGCTTCTGCGCGTTAATTGTTGTTGGTTTTCTGTGACGTTTTTGGCTACTGGAATAAGTGGCTTGTTTTTGTGCTTGTTGAAACGGATGTCGAGTGCTCTTGCGATTTGGATTACGTAGGTAGTGCTAGAGGTTTCTGTTCAAGTCAGTTGATCGTGTGTTTGTTAGTTTTTCTCTAAACAATTTATTATTATCTGCAAAAATAGACTGGAGTTTGCCAAAAAAGTGATCGGTGTACAGTGAAACGCTATTTAAAAGCATTCATAGATATTTGTGGATACGAGTGTGATTATTTATTATAAAAAACACTTTCTTAGCTATAATAGCAATCTACAAACCGTCAATTTTAAATTAGAGCCTATTAATACGAAAATAAAAAAAGGCGGAAAAACGACTTAGTTCTTACATTTTTTAAATTGGTATATCTCATGAACCCCATGCGTCAACGAAGTCAAATATGTTTTAAATAGTAGTATATGAACTAATGTTTGAAGAAAAGTTTTATTGTTGTACAATTATGAACCAAAGCCCCATACAAAGTGGCGGATCTCCTTTGGCCGCAAGTATTTTTAATCAAATTATTTTATCTTTAACAGCCATCAACTCTTATTTGCGGTCGATTTAACTTGGTTCCCGTATATCATAATACCTAGAAAAAAATAACTTTAATTTGAAATCTAAATATCACATGTACGTTATGGACGTAAAAGTTATCGGAGCGAAACGTAAAATATGTAGTAGCGGCCAAGTGCGCAACGGCAGGCGTGATTTTTCAGTCTATATATATACATATTGCCGTGAAGTGCAAGATATTTTATTGAAAAAACATGTAAATTAAATTACTTCACGAAAAAAAATAGTTGCGGCCATTTTTTATAGGCAATCTAGTGTATATACGAGTAGATTATAAATATGCGTAAAAATTAGGTTTGTAGCTTTACTGGATGAACGAAATGATTCTGCAGTAGGATCCTAACCTATAATGTTATAAAATAATTAAAGTGTGTTTTTCTACAAAATGTTCATCAAAATATAAACCTAAAAATAAGTCAATATGAAGTAGATATTTTAGTAATTTAAGAATTCACTCAAATGTGTTAATGCAAAAAATTTAATATAACAATGAAGTAGATATCTAGCGCTTGAATATTTCTTATACCACTCGGCCCGCCTCGGCTTCGCGTGCTATTAATCATAGCGTGGTGTTATATAATTATAGCCTTCCTCAATAAATTGGTTATCTAACACTGAAAGATTTTTTCAAATCAGACTAGTAGTTCCTCAGATTAGCGCGTTCAAGCAAACAAACTTTTCAGCTTTACAATATTACAGCAATAGTAATGTAGTATATATAGCATAGATAACAAATATTTTTAGGGTTCCATACCTTAAAAGGAAAAAAGAAACCCTTATAGGATCACTCGTGCGTCTGTCTGTCTGTCTTTCTGTCCGTCTGTCACAGCCAATTTGCTCCGAAACTACTCGACCGATTGAGTTGAGATTTGATGAGGTTGTTGTCAGCATTTCAGATATATTTTTTTATAATTTTTGCATAAACAAATTTGAAGTTATTTGAGAAAAACGACGAAAATTGACCACCCCCCCCCCCCCTATCTCCGAAACTACTGAACTTAAAATTTTGAAAAAAATGTGGGATATAGTTCTTTGCCAATAGATTACTGGAAAACCTATTAGACGTTTGAGTATTCAAATAAAATCTAATTTTCTTAATAATATAACCCCCCTGCCAGTACCACCATAACCGCTATGCCTGCATTTTAAATCTGTAATATTTTCGAAAATATTTATTTCAATTACGGAACCCTCACCAGGCGAGTCGAACTCGCACTTGTCCAGTTTTTTTTTGTCAATGCTGACAGCTAAAATTGGTGAAAGAGCATCATATAGAATCATATTTATAATAGTACATTAATTTTCATCATCCATTTTGCAGAAACAATTGAATGGAATAGAATATTCTATTGATGGTAATATATTGACATTACTTAATTGATCTAGTAACAAAATTAAATGTTCGCTCCGAATTACAATCTATTAGCCGCAAAACTGTACTGTTCGTGTTCCGGTTAGATGTTAATGGTTCATCTAGATAGAACTAATACAGGCAAAATCAATTAGGCCTTAGATTTGGCAACATATCTCCATTCTGCAGTCACTTACTATCCATGTGAACTGTACACTTTTTTTATGAAATGGAAGTGGTATACAAGCATGCAGTTCACATTGATGTTAAGTGATGACTGCAGCCTATAGACACTTACACAAAGACCAAGGTCAAAATGCAGATGCGTTACCACCCCTGAGGCCTAAGATGTTATGCCTCTGTGCCGAAAATTTCAGGGCCGTACATTACCACCTGACCGGAACACGATAGTGCTGAACACTACACATTTAGCGGCACCGGAACAAGATATCGTTAAACACTGCCATTTAGCGTTAAGTAGATAAGGAAATGCTGTAATGCCTGCGCCGGCGAGCTCCATCACTGCAGTTCTATAAGCAGTAAAAATTCAATTCCAAATACGTACACCAAGTCATTCCTTAATTAAATACATAATTTATTACCCAGTCACAAACGTTTCGAAATACGCAAGCTTTTGTCATGTAAATTTCGACAGCAATGACTCATCGTAAAATGTACTTTATGTAGGCATACTAGTAATTTAATAGTTAGCGCTTTAGCTCACGTCGTTAATACCTATATCATGCGGTAATTTAAACGCTATTGAATGCTAAGCTCGCAACAATATTGTTTGTTGGGTACTAAGGTTCAGGATATTGTTTGGGGAAATCATTTGCAATATTAACGTGTTAACGTGGCTTAGTACCTAGGTAGAGTTGTACTTTAGGACAAAAATAATAGTTATTTTATGGTTGCTGGATCTTTATGTGAGTGTATATAGGCTGCAGTTATCACTTAACATCAATGTGAACTGCATGCTTGTTTACCACAACCATGAGGTATACATAAACCAATTGTTAAGCTTGGTACATTTTACATGAATTTATTTCAATTATTGATGATACTTGAATGTGTTCCTTGTAATGCCAATGAAACATAGCTGAAATAAATCATTACAAAGGTGTTATTGCAAATAAATATCAGATTATACACAACACTTTAAGTTTTCATAAATATCATCGGATTACCGTTTGCGTGTTTACAATCTGATTTATTTTTATCTGTGTGTCATACATTACAAGTTCAAAATGACACGTAGCTTTTGGATTACGATATTTATTTGACTTGGAATTTTAATTTGCCGATTTATTTGAATTATTCTTAAATAAATGGAGTGTAAATAAAATAATGTCACAATTCACATTTTAAGGGCGTTTGTCCATCGCCGCCGTCACCGGACCATCACCGATAATGAGATTATTTCGGGCCGAGTTAAATATGACGTGACGGCGATCGTTTGTCCACCGCGACCGATTTCGCTGGTTTAGTTTGTTCCAGCTGTCATGCGTGGTAGTTGCGTTTTCGAAGAAATAAAGTGGCTAGGTTAAACCGGCGACAACTTCTTCTACTGCTTTTGTAGGCGTAGGCGATGCAAAGAATTTTGGGTTCATCCGCTAATACGTGAACGATACATCACAGGGGCGTTTTATGTACACCACGCCAAGTTGCGGCAGC